>CM031244.1:434989617-436189617 GCA_018340775.1 Taxus wallichiana var. yunnanensis | reverse complement strand
AACATAGTGGATAATAGTGAAACTTTTCTTAAGAAGCCCGATGATATCAATATTGTTCACACTTATAGGGAATTTAATGCATGTGCTGATATTTTGGCTAACATAGGGGTGGATACTAAGGGTTTGAGTTAGTTGGAATTTGGCCTTAGATATTCTAGTTGATGCACCATTTAAATTAATGTTAAATATTTTTATAATGAATCGGGGTGAAGTGAGAGGTTATGCATACATGAAGGGACTTAAAAAATCTATGATTTATTGGCAAGGACACATTTTAATTGCTTACATAATTTATTATATTTGGGAGGTGATGGATCTACTCATGTGAGAATTATATATAATGAGAGGGACATGACTAGTGTTAGGTGCGTGGTTATTAATTACAATGTGGTTGTGGATACCAAATTCAATCCTAGTTGTAGAGAAATGGAAATATAGTGAGCTATAGTGAAACCAAGAAGGTGATAGGATTAAGTAGCTAATCATGGGGGATCGACACACATTGAGTCACATCATGCCATGATATGAAGGAAAACATCACTATCTATTCTATTATGAATTAGAGGGGTAATAATTGAGGTTTTGAAATAAACTATTGGGTAGGTGTCTAGTATGAAAACTTATGGGCTGGAGACATACAAAGATAGGTGCAAGGAACAAGTGAAACTCCAAAATTCTTCAATCCTTTTTAATGCATACGTGAGATGGAGGATGGAATTTTGTGGACTTTTCTACTTACCCTTTAGGGAAATGTTTTTCTACACATCATGAAATATGTAAATATGGAGTGAAAATTTAGAAATATCAAATTCCATCATTTCTCCATGTTAAACCATTTTTGGCACAAAAACTATGAACATACCCTTATTTCTCTATATGTCTTTAGAGGCCATGATTAAGGATTTTTATCTTGAATAAAATATTCCCAGATCGACTAGGCTCTTATTCTCTTACTCTTTAAAAAAGGTAAGTTTGATATTATAAGGAATCTTGGAAAAAAATGGAAGGGGGGAAAGACAGGGATTTTGAGTTTATCCCTTCTTCATATAAAGTTGGAGATAGTGATTATGAATAATATTTTGTCTTAGAGGATAAGAAGGATGATGTAAGGTTAAATATTAAAAGTGAAGCCAATGATGAGGGTAGGAAACAAAGTGAAGAAGTGGAAATTGTGCTTGAAAATATTTCAATGGTTGATCACTCCTGAAGGGAAATGGAAAATGGAAAATGAATATCAATAATATTTTCCAAGGTAGTTTTGATGTGGAGGTATACCTTGAAGGAGAGTGAGTCCCATGGAATAATCTTGTGACATTCATTTGGGGATGTGTAAAGTGTTGGTGTCATAGGTTAACAAGAACAGTAAGGATATTAAACTTTTATAGATGGAGTTATGGAAGGTTAAATTTGCCATTATAATCTTGGAATAATGGTTATAAATTATGAAAATTTGTAGGAAAAGAATCCGACCCCGGATGTTAACCTGGTTGAGGAAGAAAAATCCAATAACAAGGAGGAGGATAACAATATCAAAGTGGTCAAGGAAACATGCGTGATTGAGAAGAATTCAACTCAAAATAGGGAAATTTAAAACATGGGAGAAGGACCATTTGTGCAGATAAGATAATACCATAGGAAGAATATGGGGAAGATGCAATGGATGAAATTTGATAAGCTTAACACAAGGGAGGACTAGTGATTCCCTTAGACTATGTTGAATTTGGCATACATGTTACTTGGGATTTTGTTACTAGCATTTTGTGAATGTTTTGTAAAGTGGATATTTATAATGTTAAAAATATAAACATTGTGATTTTTAGTTGGATCAAATTATTTTGATCGATTCTTAGTCTAATATTTTGGTTCTTTCATGTTTTTTCATTTAAGTTATGTATAATATTTTGGAGCCTTTCAAATCCTTTACTATTTACCTAATAAAAAAACACATTACAACAAGCGTAATTTTGATTTTTAAATTAATATAAACATGATTGAGGAATATCGGAATATCTAGACCATAAGATAACCACAAATAATAAAATTTCTAAAGATATATAGGATTTTTGGATAGAATTTGATTTATCGCGGATCTAGATATTATTGTTAGTAATTAGTAATATGAAACATGTCCAAGAGATAAGATGAAAAAAATCCGAAAATCCCATTGGGAAAACAATGAACTTTTCCTAGATAATTAGATCCACACAAGTACAAAAATAATATATTTAAATCTAGGGATAAGTAGAAAAATGATCAATATAGGAATATATTAATATGATAGTGTGAATTTGATCTTCTACTCCTAGGCTCGATATAACTAACTCATTCTTCTAAATTTCATTACAGATCTTTGAGAAAATGTTCTCCTTACTCCTAGCCTTAACATGACATCAACACAATGTAAAACAAACTTTTAAAATGGTTTGAATTTAGTATCCATTATTGAGAAAACCTCTTTTAAATTTCCTTAATTGTGTCTAAATAAATACTTTAATATTGAACATTAAATATGCCTCTTTAATATATCTTAAAATTACTTCTAATACTCTTAAAACATCATTCATTTAATTAATTACACCAAAGGCTTTGTATAAAATAGAATGAACCTCATTGTTACTAACACACATAAGATAATGGAGGGTTTAGATGTATTTGGTCATTGTTGAATGGCATGCCCTCAACCCTCCATGTGTCACGAGTAGATTAATTTTATTGTGTCATTCTCATTATAGTACAAATGGGGGCTAGAGGTGTTATACCCACTAATAGAATTCTTGATCTCAACAAGTATATGTCATCCTCTATCAATGATGAGCATATATGATGGCATCAATAGAAATATATGACTAAGAGCATAATAGGATTCCAAAAGATAACTTCTATAAAATAATGAAAAGCACAAAATCTTATATTTCTACTAGGATGAAACATTCTCATTGTATGGGAAATGAATATTTAATGACAAATGAATATTAAAATGGCTTTCATTTTAATAAAGAAGGTGGTTGTACGTGAATATTTATTCTTCCACAATCAGAGGTAGGGTTGTAGAACTTGAGTGGAGTGAGCTAGTTTAACTTGAGTGAGTTGGATGGTGAAGTGGAGATGAGTGGAGGTTGATTGGATAATTACATATTTATTTATTTAAATATCTAATTAAATTATCCAAGGGATATAAGTGTATGTTTTAAGCATGATTTAATTAGTAAAAGTATATCTAAAGGGGTGTGGATGAATTCTAATGAAAACGAGAGGGTAATGATCTAGAATGCATTCCATAACTGATTTTTATTACTATGCAAAGGATATGGATAATTAGGAATGACTAGAAATAGGTATTTTTTAGCATGTCTACAAGTATTATATATGATATTATTGAATCTACTTCTTCAATTGCTACATATACTATTTCCACATCTATTATGCCTATATCTATGGGTGCATCCACTATCCCCCTTCAAACTATTACAAAGTCTACTACCATTCTTACATATCTTTTGCACACCCATGAGGATTCACACTCTTCTTCTACTATATAAACCCTTGAGCACCTTATACATTATATGTAAATTAAGATATTAGAATCATACAAAGTTATAACTGCACCTTATAATGTTATGAATTCTACTCATTAGCTTTATAATTCACTTACGCATGAAGTGGCATCTTATCCTTTACCTCTAGGGTTTATGTCTCATAAGATTCCTATAAATGAGGGTAAAATTGATCCTTAGTAACATATTCACTCCTTTAATAATGCCTTCTTATAGCATTCCTATAATAATCCACTTCTAACTAATAATTTTCCTAAAAGACTTAAATATTGTGCTTTAAAATAGTTCTATATATGGTCTACCTATTCACCTTATTAGATCTTCCAATTCTTTCACTAATCAATTTTCTTGCTAACTTGTCTATCAATAATTGTGGAAAGGAATCCTATGCTCAAATGGATGATATGAAACAAGACTCTAATGAGCCAATAAGTGACTATATTATAATATAATAATATGCTTATTAATATGAACAATGGTGTATCCTTATTGTTTCAAAGTATAAGTATTTTCTAAGTATTCTTTCCTTCAAATCATAAGTAAATTAGTTTATAGTGCAAACTAATACATTTGAAGGCCCTAATTCCCAGAGTGCAAAGAACCCTAAGAATGAGACTAAATCTAGTGCATAAGGAAGAAAGGAGAACTCCACTAAACCTATACATGAAATAACTTGAGCACACTTTGTCAAGGCCTAAATGGGTGATGATGATGAGTGGAAACTATGGAATAAAGTAAATATGAATTTATAATAAAGATATAATTTCATTAGGAAGATGAATATTTGGAGGATGAAAATGAGTTAGTTACATTTTACAAATGGAGTGGACTTGCTATATGACCTAGGGATGACATGCAAAACCTAAAGAGATAAGGATTGGTGTCATTTTTCCCGCACACAAACTATCAAATATTATATAACTCATTGTAAAATAGAATTCAATGGTTAATACAACTATTATATTCAAACTAGTGAATGGCAAGACCTCATCAATATATATACCCCCTTGATGCATTAATATGGGGTTATGCTGGTTGATTGAGATGTACACCGATTGAGATCACCAAATTCAATCTTGGTATCTTAGTGTAAATAAGGGGAATGGATCTAATATTTTGGACACTTGGATCCTTGAGGAAAACCTCCAAAAATGGTGGCTCTTATTTTATATACTTTATACTACCACTACTCTAATATATTAGTTGCATGATAAAAAGGATGAGAAAACATTATATAAAACAGGGTGATGGCACCAAGAAGAAATGGTATTTCCCTCCCTATACAAGTTATAAAATGAGAGGAAATAATATAGATCTAGAACGAATATAGGAGCCATAATCATACCAAAATATAAACCTAACTCTTACTCTCACCTCTTAAGAGAAAATGAAATAAAACCTTGTAAGTATAGAAGACAATAAATAATGAAGATAACATAGATGTAAGATAAAAGATCAATAAAAACACAAGTGAATATATGTGCCATAATCATAGCTGTAGTAATAGTTAGAGTATACATGGTATATGATATCAACATAATCCAAATAATTCATGCATTTTAAGTTCTCAAAAGTAGAGGTCAGAGGCACTCAAAAAGATCAAAACCCAAAAGAGTAAAGTAACCTCACTTTCAAGAAAGAGAAAACATTTTTATAATAGATTGGATTTATACTTATAAAAAATATGAGAGAATGGGGGAGGGGATGAAAGTGAGATGAGAAGGATGAATTATATGTTGAAGTATATGTCCTTCATGATAGTATCCCTTTAACACATATAGTAGGGATCTACAAATATACATAGCTAAAATGATCCACCAAAAACCACATGAAGAATATTCACAGGATCTATGGTGTCACCATGATGATCCATAACTATGAATCATGTCTTGGGAATGGATTTCAAAACAACCTTATCCACAAAGCCTCATGTTTTGGAAGTGGATTTTTAATTAGATGACTTCATCTACGAGAAACAAGTGGATATTTATTTAAAATGTATTCTTTGAACAATTTACATCATTCTAATCCCATGGGATCGAAAGGATAAGTGAATATTAAACTACCACTTGTTGAGAGGATCATGATTTTCCTTGGAACCAAGGTTGAAACTTAGATATTTTTATCAAAAACTCGTTTAAATCCATATGAATTTTAATGTGAACTTATTGGGAACACTAGATTGAATAAATATTTTGGAAGAGGATAATACAAATAAGAAATATTTGTAAGTGATTTAAGAGCCATTGGAGATGAAAATGCATTAAAACGATACCCACAAATTTGTCATTAATTTCTCACATATCCATCAAACAATTTCCTTAAAACTAGAAGTAATGTGTATCTCTTTGAGATACCTTTCCAAATGATACCATACACTCATCAATTGGATCTCTTTATAAAAATATATAAGTGAAAAAATAGGCATATATTTGCCACTTTTACCCCAACTATGTTGTTCTCAAGCTTTGTTTACATTAGGTGAAACCATCAAATTTAACCCATACTTGAGAGACACTATACATAAATATAAAGTTTATATATTTATATCATGTATGAATTCTTCCATGTGTATTATATTAATGCTTTGACACTTATCGCATTTCCATGTGTCCTCTATCGATGTTCTATAACATTTGGGGAGTAATACTTAGGCTCGAGAGAATATATTGTGTTCATGATTTCCATGTGTCCTTCATGTCACTTGTCTTTAATCATTACTCCATGTTATTTAGTAGTAAAACCTTAACCTTAAGATATTATCATGCACCAATTACCTCCATTTTTCCAATATTCTAGTTTTCACTAATCAATGCTCTAAAATGTTCAAAACTTTATGAAAATTTGAGTTTCTTGAATTTTATAAATTCGATGCTCGACATTTTTAATCTATCCATCAAAGACATTTAAAAATATGAAAAAGTGACTAAGTATAGAACCTTGTCAAAAACAAGAAACCAGATGAGTTCCATGTGTCATCCATCCATTTTAGGAATTAAAAAACCCAAAAAGTAACTACCTATAAAGGAATGAGTCATTTTTTTGCATCACATGTCCGTTTTTTTGCTTGTTAAGTTGATGGGACTCATTAAATGAGAGATTAAGGGATTTAGATTTCATTTGCACATTTCAAGGATAAAATCCATAAAATTTTCCTACATGCACTCTCCAACAATTTGGAAGTTCAAAGGGTTTAACTTGGAAACATTTTTGGTGACTCAAAGGGGACATTTTATTGCTAACTATAAGGACTAGTTCCCTTTGCATACAATGGTCATGGAGTTTTCTATTGAAAATCTTGGGAACTTAGTATTTGGACGATGAAAATTCCTTGAAACATGGAGCTTACTTCCTTTAAAACCTTAGAAACTCTACATTTTCTTGAATGATAAGGTAATAAATTTGAAAATCTCAATAGTTACCCAAAAATAGTTACAAAAGAGAAATAATAATACTTCAAATTTAAAATATGAAGAGTATGCAAAGAACTTATTTTGTAGAAAATTATACGTAAGATACTTCCAATCTAACCATGTTCATAAAAATTATAGAAACCCACAAATAATTTGGGAGAAATAGCTTCTCTTTTTTATGAAATGAGGCAATTAGATCAGTTTTTAAACATATATGGAAAGTGAAAAGATTTTAAATAGGGTCTTCATATTATCCTATGAAATGTCATCTCTAAAGGATATTTCTACATTTCACATATTACAAAATGCAGAACAGTTGTCATAAGGCTCATATCCTTATAGATACTAAAATGAGGTAGAACTCAAATAGGATCAAAACCATATAGTATAGTGAAATTTAATACATTCTTAGAAAGAGGGAAGATTCACTCAATGTTTAAATTTATACGAATTCTATGAATTGTTTATAATATCCGTATACAATTATGTATATAGGTTACACATTTTAGAGAAAATTACAGGGGGACATGAGTAATTCACAACTTCTCCACAACACTACTCACATGAAACATGGGCCTCCTCCTCTTTAGTGTTTCAAAATACTACACAATTAGTTCATTCAAAGTAGCACCTTATGGGGCATGAAAATGTTCAATCCTTATAAGGTATATTTTTTCAAGGTAGTAAAAATTTTACTTAGATCCATCTACAAAGTGAGTGGTGGTCCTTGGGTTTATTGGAAAGTGTTAAAGAAAAACTAAGAACTTCATATAATTTTTTTCTCTTCTCTTATTATATTCTTGAAATGTGGAAATTGTCGAAGAAAATATAATATCATTTTAGATTGTTCATTCCACCTTCCTCAATAGATTTTGAATGGGGAAGGAATCAAATTACATGGGTTCTTTGTATTATAAATCATACCTCTTCTCTAATATCTTCTATGGAAAACATTGGAGACTAATCACCCCAAATCCTCTAACATCTCCACAATAAAATTCCAAATCTCCAAGGCATGAAAATAGTGGGAGATCCTCCATCTAAAAATAAACATGTGTATTCCTTCCATGTTTTCAATCTCCTTTGCATACTTTTTGCAATGTTCCTTTGAGTTAATGTTTAATTTCTATCATATAAATTGAATACACTCTATATTATAGGTGGTTTTATCAAGGAGCATGCCAACAATGCATCAAGAAGTCCCTTCGAGTGAATGAAAAGTGTGCATGTGTACACTCAAGTATGTTTTTCCATTAAGCATGTAATTTTCATTTACACACTTAAATTGGGGAAATATAGAAACTAAAATTTACGAACTTGTCCTTATGAAATTTCAATTTTGACCATCTACCCTTGCTTAAGATAAATTATCACATTCAAAAATCAATCTCCTTGTCTAGTTATCTCTTACATCTTTCTTATGTTTACACTCTACACTCTCATTAATTATGAGAATATTATTTAATCAAAATAGCATAGAAAACTCTAATATTCATGGTGCTACTTTTATTTTTGGTATTTCTATCTAGTGTGATAATGTATGGAAGGGTTAGCATGGAGGGTTAGGTTTGGGTAACCAATACAATATCACACCTTCATAATCACAAAATCTAATTTTAATTTTAAATCATTATTTGGGTCATTTTATCTTCCTAGGTTTGGCCTTATTATAAACTTTCACCTATGGAAGGTTATATAAGGAAATCGTTACCACTTTATAACTCAGCTATAAATATTACAAGATACTATTCCAAAAGTCATTCAAAAATCACTCAAATGGTTCATATATCTTCCTACATTAGTTATGCATCATCTAGAGAATTCCCTACCACAAGTATGATGTACCTAACCAAGTCAAAGATTCTAGCTTCCTCCATTTATAAACATATAATTGTGCCTTAGCAAGATATAATTCATTCTAAAAATTGCACAAGGGTTTCAATCAACAAAGAGTTAGTTCATATATTTAAGGTACATAACATATATTTACTACCACATTTGTTACAATATATACTACCTAGTTATCACACTATATTGGTCTCAAGGGTCACAATGAAACCCCTAGGGGATTGGTTAGTTATACATATTCACACACGCAAGTACTTAAGATAACTACATGAGGCTTGATATTGTAATGAAGGTATGTAGTGTAGCAATTGGATTGGTTTATAAGATAGGATTTTGACCACCAAGGTTCTTCTAGCCTTAACCACACATATTTTAGCCTAGATTGGTTTTCTAATGCTCTCATGAAAGGTTATGTAGATTGATAGGGTTCTAATTTATTGAAGAATATTACAATTCATAATGAATCTTTATGAGAAGAGTGAAATATAGTGAACATCATTTCCAGAAAAGTGATGCATACAAAACATTGTAGATCTAGACTTTCAACGAGTCAAAAATTGTACACTTCAAGTTAGGACCATACAGTTCTACCATATACCATAGGTATAATTTTTAAAGTCCTACAACTATATAGTTTCCAATTCCAAAAACTACATTTTAGTATCTACAACTCCATAAACTATTATCTTACTATCCTACGTATCTAAATTATTTCTATCTCACTTAAAATAGTTAATTTTTTATATCATCTCATCTTTTGAGAAACTATTTATAATTATCAATCATTTAAAGTTTGAATGCATTATTTTGATTGTGTATAATTGATGTTGGAAGTTAATTAGATCATAATATTCTACATATTGCAAACCCTTACATCCTTCTTATTTTTTTATGAACTTACATAACATAAAGAAATAAATTAGGTATAAAGACTTAGAATCATTGAGAAAATTTTGGCCTTATGCATTTTGTGTTGGGTGTTAATATTATATCCATTTTTTATATTATAATTTAATGATATTATCTCGTTTTATCATTAATCTCATTAATCCATTATTATATCATATTATGCTATTTTAATCCTTCATTAACATTTCCTAGGAATTTAATATTCTTACATCTACCTACCCTACACATCCCTACACTATTATTTCATGGTAATTTCACCCCTAAACATCATTTATTAGCCTTATCTAATCCTAATCCTAATCACATACTCACCTATAAGTCGAGAGGATTTTATTTTTAGAAGCCTCTCTAAACTTCCTTCCATTTAAAAATTCAAATAAACCTCTCACCCTCCATTGAATCTTCATCCAAATTATAGAATTATCCAACTCTAGAATCCTTTGTTCTCACATGAATCCTCCACCCTTGATCTCAATCCAACATGGCTTCATCTCAGCCATTGAATCCTCCACCCAAAAACTATAAATTGAGCTCTCCTCCTCCATGAGAGATATCTTGGGAGAACTTGAAAATCTATAATCAATTTTCCATTTTTATCATCCAATTAATCCATCCATTCTATCAATCCAATCTAGCATCATTCATCCTTCATCCTTCGTTGAAAGCAATCATCAATTGATAAAGGGGAGGTGTTTCTTGTGTTTTTCCACCAACATTTGAAGAAACAATAAATCATCTAAGAGAAAATCCAACACATCAAAGGAGGATTTTTCAATCTTGTAGGTAAGTGCAGGTATAATCTCTCTCCTCTTTTCAATCCATTACTCTATTTGAGGTATTGTTGAATAGATTAGATTTAAAAATCAATTACTTTTTTTTGGTTTCTAACTTTCAACTAATCTTTTTAACATATACGTTTTGAAACCCCTTTGTGGGGCTTACCCCCTAAAATTTTGATTTCTTTTAGTATCATTTCATATTATAAACAAAGTGTCAAAATTTGAGAAATTTTTATTGATATTTACCCCTTGAAATTTCAAATTTTTATGACTATCTTACGTTTCACTAGTTTTAACCTGAAAAACTACTTTTGTAAATCTCATGGCACTTTTGTAAATACTTCAGTGCTTTTGTTCAACCTTTAAAACCCAAAAAAAAAAAAATTTACAAAGTGGAAAATTTACGAGTAGTAGAGTAGCTCATTTGCGAGTAGCTCAAAAGTAGTGCATTTGAAGATTACCTCATTTACAGACAGAGTAGCTCATTTGCAATCAAAGTAGCACATTTACTGAGATAAAGTATCTCATATGTTCTAAAATATCTCATACGTTCTAAAGTAGTTCATATGTTCTAAAGTAGCACATATGTTAATATAATGGCATTTTCATTCTGTTTTAGTGCATTTGACCTAAAATAATGCCTTTTTCCTGTCAAGTAGCACTTTTTCATTACGAAATAATTTTACATTGACACTAACCAATTTAATCACACTTTCTATTGTTTTAGTTGTGTCTTGCAGTTCCAACAATCTATTTTTACAAGTTTATTGCAGCAAAAAGGGGATATTATGTCTATTTTGATATTTATCTAACCCCTTTTTCGTGATTCTAGCATTGAAAACTACTAATCCTTTTTGTTTTGCAGTTCGTTTAGTCCAAGACATTACCTAGTATAAAACAAACTAATAATCCTTTTATATTACAAGGCCTCCTCTTGAAGACCAAAATACAAAACTTTTAATCATTTTATCTTGCATCTATTTTCTTGCATTTATCATCCTTTTTGTGTGTTTTCCTTTGTTTCTTAATCATCCCAAAGGAAAAATAGTGTATGCTCTCCTCTCACGTCCTAGGACGATCTTGAGGATCGAAAGTTGCTAGATTTCCCATTTTTCTTTTGTAGGGACAACGTGACGTGGAAGTGATATCCACACACTTTTTATAGTGCTAGCCATCTCGTAACCATGGGTTTCATCTCCATGCACATAGACACATCCTGTGCTCTGGCAGGGTATATAAATTCTTGTAGAGCTATTGTTCTTTTCTAAGCATTTTCTTTCTTTAAGAGTAGGGTGAAGTTAGGGGTTTTCACATCCAAATACCCATGCCTCAAACAACATCCTTACAACACAGACTTGGGACCCATGTACTGAAAGGTATATAGGGACTCCCCAAGTGACCTCGTGCATCCTAGAATAGGACACTTCTTGGCCGCATATTGAGCTATAGTGCAAGGAGGCCACACTCCCCAATATTACGCACTAGATTACCCCAAAATGACACATATGTGGAGAGCCAATTATGACATCATCATTGGTGTGTGGTATTGAAAGAAGGCTATAGATTTATTGTAATCCCACTTGACTAGTTAGGGTGTGTGTTGCATGTTTTTTGTGCTTGTGAGCACCCTTAACCATTCCGTCACCTTAAATTTTTAAATTAATCAAACATTACCATAATCATCCATATTTAGTCAAAGAACCCCAATCTTAATCCCATCACCATCAATCCTAATCCCAAACTATTCCCCCACACATCTTATCTAACCATGGCCTTTAATCCTCAATCTCCATCCTCTCCAAACCAACATCTAAACCCCTACCTCTTCCCTAAATCCATCAACCAAGCTATCCCATCATCCCCCACCCATCAAATTCAACCATCTCACTTTATCCCACACACTATCCAACACCTTAATAAATAAATATAAAACTTAACATCCTACCTTAGACAACCCTCTCCTCATCTAAACCAACCATCCAATGTTTATCCTAGTATCCTATAAATCATCCAACATCTTAATCAAAAAAATCTAATCTTAAATCTTCCATCAATCAATTACCCATAAACAATCATCTCTCAACCAAACCCATCCACAATATTCCCTTTCTAAGATCCGTGCTCGCTCACCCCATTAACTTCCTACTTGAGGAACCCAAATCATCTCAATACAAACATCTACCTAATTAGCATAAACCCCTATTCCCACAAGACAACTTCATCAACTTTGACAACCTCAATAAATTTGACCTATACCAAGAGGACATTCTTTATGTCCTTACTAATCTAAGCACATATCTCAAGCCCACACAACCATCTCAAACCCCAACCTCAAATCACCTATCAATCATCATGGTCTACACCTTCATCCCATAAAAACTCATACATATAATCCACCATCGTCTAAAACCTCAATGCCTAAAACAAATCATCATAAAACTTATCATCAAGTCTCATTCACATATCCACAACAATACCAACAAATTCATCTAAAATCATCGTCCCCCACATCTCATCTTAGTCCTCCATCCTCGTCATTTCCATCCCTATCGATCCCATAGAATTTCTCCTATATATTCCCATATCCCCTAGTCCACCATCAAGTTTAGCCACTAATCCTATTTCATCCCCTCGATCCCCTAAGCCCAATCCTCTCAAAACTATCTCATCCATTGTGACTCCTAAGTCACCCCCATCCCCTTCTACCCCCAATCCTTAACCATCTAATATGGCTCCTACACAACCCTCTCATCTTCATCCACATCTAATCCTAGTCCATCACCTTCATCACCTAAATCTCACAATATCCTATCCTCTAATCCTATTTCATCTCCCCCATCCCCCAATCATGTAACATCTAAAGTGAATCCTAATTCCCAACTCCTAAACCTAATTAATCCAATCCCAATATTCTCCCCACCCCATCTCCTACCCAATCTAATGAGACTCTATGTCACCTTCATCTACTTTATCCCTAAATTGAACAACTCTAATGTGGTTCCTACACCACCTCCATCAACCACATCTAATGTGACCCCCATATCTCACCCATACCATTCATCTAAATCTATCAATCCCAAAAAATCTAATCCTAATCCCAAACCATCTACTCCAACTAATATAAAATAACCAAATCTACTTTGCCTCCAAGCCTAAACCATCCACTTTGGCCCCCAATTATAATACATCCCCTTCATATTTTAATCCACAACCATATAATCCCACTCATAAATCCAAAACACCCAATAATTCACCCAATCTTGCACCTTTACTTCCTACTCCATCTAAACCATTTAACCCAAGCCATTTCACTCCTTTAGGAGAATCCTTGACCACCATCTTCCATCGTCTAAAAACATTCAACATGATCATTCATCCCCCAATCAAATCACGTAATGAAAACCTTTCGCAAACCATATTGGTATCAAGAACACTACTCTTGTGAATTCCATCACACCCATAGACATTCGATGAATCAGTGCATTAAATTTAAGCACTATGGTCCAAAATCTCATTAACCAAGGAATTATTATCCTTGTACCTCTCTATCAACCACCTTTCCATCCCAATCCCATCCCTAACAAGCATCTATCATACAAACCCCACTAGACATCAAAACATTTTCAGCCCTCCAAATATCATCATATATCCAAACATCCCTCAAAAACCATAAACTAAAACAAATCTTACCTCCCATCCTTTCTTTAGTTCAGCCTCTCTCACAGATGAATAAACTATAACCCCAGTCTTATAATGACTACATGACATCATCCTCCCCATCAACTTCATACCCTATAGCCAAAAATATGTTCACTAATATGAAACATCGAGGAAAAGGCATAAGCATCCTTGAACAAGGAATTTGTGAACCCATCTCCATTCCTCAAAATCTCGAGTCATTTAGACTTAAGGTATAAACCTAACACTAAGAATTCCCCTCCCACTACTCCATCACAAACCATTTCCACCACTCCTCTTATTGATCCCACTATCCTAACCACTCAACCCAATCACAAATCATTTAATCCCTGCTATAAATATAAAACATCTAGAAATGGATTGAACACATAATTCATCACCGCGCATAGATGATCTTTCCTTCCCATCTATCCTCCTTCCATCCAACATTCAAATCCTTTCACATCCAATACCTTCTTATCATCACATTCTTTCATATCCTCTTCTATTTCATTCAATTAAACACTTGATTAGATTGCTCACATATGTTGTAAGCCAAAGGTAACTACTAAAATTATGTGACCTTGGTCTATCATTACCTCTAACATACAAGCATCATTTTCCTCATAGAGATCCTTTCACTTTAACACAATTAATAAACTTGTGGTTTATTGAGACTCTAGCCAATGTCATCACTACACTCATTTCCATCCTCCTGTCAAGAAACTAGTGATTCTTAACCCCTTGAGAGTTCTCAAGAGAGTGGAATCTCTTTATGAAAAAAAATCCAAAAATCCAAAAGAAAATAATCATATCAAAATAAAAATATTAGATAAAATACACCTCAAAAATCTCTCTAGGCGTGTTTCTAGCAACTCTATTGGGGCTATGGATGCTTGGCTAGTAGTAGATAAATGTTATGACAAGAATCAGATGCATATCCATTGGGGCTATTGTAGACACCTAAATTTGGTATCTAAACCTTCATCGTCTACGTGTACATATTTTATTCTATTCATCCACCTTATTTAATCAAATGCCCTCTTAGTTAATCATCTCCTTATTTAATCAAATTCCTTATTAATTAATCATCCCCTATGATTTTTTCATTTTTTTATGCCCTAACTACCCTTATCTCATCTCTTTCCCACCTAAGTGCTTTAAAACATCCTTTTATTCTTTAAGAAACTCAAAATCCCGTCAAAAACAAAAAAACATCACAGAGGGTAAACTTTCCCCGCAATCAATGGCAACCCAACTTGGTCACTTTCAACCCCTATAAAACTAACTAATTTCCTTCTATTCAACATCAAATACATGTAACTTTGGGTTTTCTTGTAAGTGGAGCATCCTTCCCCACGCTAGAACATCCCTAAAACATCCACAAATCTTTTGGACATCTTTTCAATGTGCTTGCATCACTCACGATCATCCATCATGAGGTTTATCATTATCATTATGTTTCTTTATTCATATTTTATCATATTATTTGGGTATTTATCGTATCTAATCTCTTACAAGTTCAAACCATTAATAACAACACTTAAAGCTTCTCTAGCAACCTTCCCCTTTAGCATTTTTTCTTACAAGTTATCTTTCTTGTCCATTTATCCTTAGCTTTATCCAATTTTACTATAGTTAATATCGACCCAGATCGGATTGTCGTCAACCGAGGTCCATTTTTTCAAACATATCTCTTCTACTTGTTATTTAGTCATTTCCTTGGGTTTTTTGTCTTTGGTTATTTCCTACAAATTACTCACAAGCATACATAGGCTCTTGTTATCCTCCAATTGGCATTCAAATCCTTCATGTCGCATATTTATCTTACAATCCAGATCTACCCTCTCGGGTTGCCATCACCATTTGCCTCGCACATTTTGGCTCATCTTCAACCTAGACCAGGTAATAGTCAATTTACAGTTATTATCATCTAATTATCCTTTAGATCAATTTCTGTCATTCTTCTAAATTCAGTGATATTCTTGTATCTCTATGTTTTTGCAATTTTAACCATTACATCACTCTTCCTAAAAATGGGGGTTAACATCCGTGAAAGGAAGATAATCAATTATTGGAACCACATTGTTAGGAAACTCCCGCATATATCTATCTAATCCATATTTGTTCTATTTTTGCAGGTAAATCAAGTTGCAGAAAGAAACAACCATCTAGTGCCCACATCACATCTGAGGTAACATAAACCCTCCATCATTTATGAGTTGCTAGTTTCTTTAGTAACTATTTCATTAACTTCATTACAAATGCAATATTTTGACAACATCTATGGATACATGGATGACAGTGGAACAATGCACGACTTAGCCTTCTATTCACCCTTCATCCACCTATTTGACGTAATCACTCCCTATATAATTACTAGTTTGTCCTCACATAATATCTATTAAGTCTTCACTTCAAGTGGTAATTAACCATCATAATCACACACACTTTGATCTCACTGAGGCATAGTGTTCCCATATTTCCATGTATTTTTTAAACCTTGGTTATACTTTTTTTTAGTCCAACTCTTTCCTTACAACATGTGTCATTAGGCACATCTTTTTTCATCACTTATAATTCCATGCATCACCTCCACATCATTTTTCCCTTTGGATCGAACATCCATAAGCAAATGATGATCGTCATTTTCATCCAATCCTCCCCATGTTCCCTTTTTATTATCATCATCATGATTGGGGGAAGCCATACTATCATCTACTAAGGGAATCATCCATTTTACATACCCTACACTTCACATCCTACCCTACACATGGGTTCAAATCAAACCCATCCATCCATCCACATAAGCCCCCTACTTTACATTTGGGGTCACACTACATCTATCCCTCAATCCATGCCCCCTATACTTGAGGACATATCATATCATCTTCCATATCCCCCATCTAATCCCTTACCACATCCCACATCCTATTTATCTATTACCCATCCCAGATACCATCTAATCCTAACTAATCAACCCATCCCTATCATATCCAACATATCCAATTTCTCTAAATCCTTACCTTTCATCCTACCCAAACACACTTTTGGACTTATAGGATAAATTCGCATCCCACCTTACATCCCATAAGCTATCCCATCATAAATCCTCTCTTACCTATCCTTAACCATCCCCCATCCCAAAATCAAAATATTTAAATCCAAACATCCAAAATCCAACATCAAATAATCTAAACATCACAAATCCAAAATCTAAAAATCAAACATCCAAAAATCAAAACATTCACAAAAAAATATAAAATGCACTATGTGTGTTTTCTTGTTTGATATGAGGCCCCTTTTATTTCTTTTTATTTTACATGGTCCAATGATATGAGGACCATATTTTTTATTAATCTGTCCAATGATATGAGGACATGGGAATTTGGCAATTACGTCATCATGGTCTCAATACCTTGGTGCATCTTGCTTTATGCCATATCATTAATCACAATTGATAATGATGATAACAGTGGGCACTTTATGGTATCACATCCCCTTCTATCATCATCTCTTAGCCTTATCATCATCCACACCTAATCCTCATCATCATCTCACTAACCATCTAACCTCCTCATCCCTCTATCCAATCAATCCTTTATCAATCAATCAATATCCACATCCAAATCTTATCATCTCACATCCAACATTCCAAATCCTCACCCCTTGATTGGGGCATCTTCTAACATCCTCTCATCAGTCAAACCTGATCATCAAACCCAATCCTTATTAACATCTTCCAATCCAACATCCTCAACTATTCAAATCCTACCCCTTGATTAGGGCATCTCAAAATATAACATATTCAAAATCCCTCATCCTCAAATCTAAAATCCTAACCCCTTGATTGGGGCATCCTCTAATACAACATCCTAAATATTCACCCTTCTCAAACATCATTAATCGAGGAATCTTCTACTCCAACATCTAATATCACCTAAGATTCAAATCTTCTAATCCTCTAATCTCCATCTTGTAATCCTCTAATCCTCATCATATGAATCCTCCTAACTTCTAATCCTCTAACCATAATCTTGTAATTCTAAAATATTCTTATCTTATAATCATCTCTCATCTAGTAACTTGGGCCTCTCCTCTTTTTGAGCATTACCCGAATCATTCCTTCTCCATCTCACCTCTTTAGGGGCATCATATCACCATCCTAACATCTCTCTTATTTTATTTCAAATCTCATTTCTCCACAATAAATCTTCAAATAGGGGAAAAATGTACACATCTAAAATGTCAACATGTTTAATTACAATTAACATGTCCCGCAAATATCCCAACATCACCCATATAATAATTAATCGCAAGATTAACTATTATTATTATTAATCCATTTTATCATATTTACCCTTTATTATTTATCATTTATTTTATCATTTCATCATTAATCCTTTAAATCCATTATTACATCCCATTTTATCATAACCACATTAAGCTATTATTATATCCTATTATTAGGTATTTTAATTCTTCATTAACATTTCCTAGGAATTGAATTTGTCTCGCATCTACCTACCTTACACATCCCTACACCTATCCTTTCCATGTAACCTCACCCCTAAATCTCATTTATTAACCTCATCTAATCCTAATCCTAATCACATCCTCACCTCTAAATATAGAGGCTTCTATATCTAGAATCCTCTCTAAACATCCCTCCATTTGAATATTCAAATAAACCTCTCACCCTCCATTGAGTCTTCTTTCAAATTCTACAATTTTCCAACTCTAGAATCCCCCATCCTCACATGAATCATCAACCTTGATCTCAATCCAATATGGCTTCATCTTATCCATTGAATCCTTCACCCACAAACTATAAATTGAGCTCTCCTCCTCCATGAGAGATATCTTGGGACAACTCAAAAATACATAACCAATATTTACCATTTTTATCATCTAATCAATCATCCACTCCATCAATCTATGAATCCTATCTATCATCATTCAATAAGAATCATTAATCGATCAAGGGGAGGTGTTTCTCGTGTGTTTCCACTAACATCCGAAGCGACAATAAATCATCCAAGAGAAAATCCAACACATAAAAGGAGGATTTTTCCATATTTTAGGTAAGCGCATGTATAATATCACTCCTCTTTTCAATCAATCGCTCTATCTCGAGATATTTTTGAATAGATTAGATTTTGAAATCAATTACTTTGTTTTGGTTTCTAAATTTCAAATAATATTTTTAACATCTACATTAAGGAAAAAAAGAATGATATAAGCAAGATTAAGTGGATTATAACTCGTAATGGGTACATTAAGAATATTTTTGATGGTGCATCTAAAGGTAATGGAAAAAAATCTAGTAGGGGAGGGTTGATAAGAGATAGTGATGGTAGGTTTTTGGCATCTTATTGTCATCTAAAGGGTACTTGATCTAATCATTATGCGAAGATTTTAATTCTTTGGGGCATTCAATTTGCTAAGAGGAACAATGTTAAAACATTATCATAGAGGTAAATTCATTAAATATTATAAATTTCCTTAAGGAATCTTCAAGTCCTAGTTGGACTATTAAAAACATAATGTATAATAGTAGAAAGTTTCTTAAGGATGACGATGATATCAATATTGTTCACACTTATAGGGAAGTGAATGCATCTGCTAATTTTTTGGCTAATAGAGGGGTGGATAGTGAGGTTTTAGTTAGTTCAAATTTGGTTTTATATATTCTAGTTGATGTCACCATTAAAATTAATATTAAATATTTTCTAATGAATAAGGGTGAATTGAGAGGTTATGCATAAATGAAGGGGTTTAAAAATCTATGATTTCATGGCGAGAACACTTTTTATCACTTACATAATTTACTATATCATGGGAGTGATGGATATGATCATGTGAGAATTATCTAGATTGAGAGGGACATGACTAGTGGTAAGTGAGTGGTCATACCATATTGAAATCCTTACATACATAGAAAGGGAAATATAGTGAACTATAATGAAACCAAAGAAGGTGATAGGATTAAGCAAGTAATCATGGGGGATTGATTACGCATTAAGTCACATCGTGTTATGATCTATAGAAAAACATCACTATCTATTCTATTTTGAATAAGGGTGCACTAAGTAGATACTTAGAGAGGATTAAAGGTAGTGACCCTAGTTTATCAATGGATTTCACTAAGGAATGAAAGTATGTATTAGTTATTATTAGAGGGTTAACAATTGGTTTCTTGAAATAATTTATTGGAAAAGTGTCCGGTATGAAAACTAATGGTCTAAAGATATACAAAGATAGGTGCATGGAGTAAAAGAAACTACAAAAGAAATCCAAGACTTCGAATTCATACATGAGATAAAGGATGGAATTTTGTGGACTTTTCTACCAACCTTGTTGACAAAGGTTTTTCTACACATCATGAAATATGTAATTATGGAGTAAAATTTCATAGAGATAAAATTACATCGTTTCTCCTTGTTAAACCATTTTAGGTATCGAGAAACTATGAGCATACACGTCTTTCCCTTTATGTATTTGGAGGCCATGATTAAGGATTTTTAGCCTGAATAAAATATTCCTAGATCGACCGGGCTCTTATTCTATTACTCTTAAAAAAGGTAAGTTGGCTATTATAGGGAATATTTGTAAAAAAAACAAGGGAAGGGGAAAAAGATGGAGGATTTTTAGTATATCCCTTCTTCATATATGGTTGGAGATGGTGATTGTGAATAATATTTTTTCGTAGAGGATAAGAAGGCTAGATGTAATGCTAAGTATCAACAAAGTGAATCCAAGGATGTTGGAAGGAAATAGAGTGAAGAAGTGGAAATTGTGCTTGAAAATATCTCAATGGTTTTCCAAGGATATTTTGATGTGGAGGATACCTTCAAAGAAGAGTGAGTATCGTGGAATAATCTTTTGACATCCATTTTGGGATATGTAAAGTGTTGGTGTCATATGTTAAGAATAATAATGAGGATATTACACATTTATAGATGGAGTTATGGAAGGTTAAATTGGCCAATGTAATCTTGGAATAATGGTTATAAATTATGGAAAATATGTACGAAAAGAAGGTGACCACGTGATGTTAACTTTGGTTGAGGAAGAAAAATACAATAAGCAAGGAGGAGGATAATAACATCAACGTGGTCAAGGATAAAGGTGAGATTGAGAAATATTTAACTCAAAAATGAAAATTTAAAATATGGGAGAAGGACCTATTATGCACACAAGATAATACCATAGGTAGAATATGTGGTACATGGAATACTTAAAATCGATAAGCTTGACATATGGAAGGACTAGTGAGTCCCTTGGACTTTGTTGAATTTGGCATATTGGCTACTTGGGGTTTTGTTGCTAGGATTTTGTGAGCATTTTTTTAATTGGTGATTTATAATGTAAATAATACAAACATGGTTGTTTCTAGTTAGATCAAATTATTTTAATATTATTCATAGTCTAATATTATGGTTCTTTCATGTTTTTTTCATTTAAGATCCGTGTAATAATTTGGAGCCTTTCAAAACCCTCACTATCTACCTAATCAAAAAAAACACATTGCAACAAGTGTAATTTGATACTAAAAGTAATTCAAACCTCATTGGGAATATCGGAATATATAGACCATAAGATAACCATAAATAATCAAATTTCTAAAGATATATAGGTTTTTTTGAATAACATTTGATTTATTGCAGATCTAGATATTATTTCTAGTAAATAGCAATGTGAAACATGTCCATGAGATAAGATGAAAAAAATCCAAAAATCCCATTGGGAAAACAAAGAACTTTTCCTAGATGATTAGATCCATCACAAGTACATAAATAATATAGTTAAATTTAGGGACAAGTAAAAAAGGTCAACATAGGAATATATGAATATGATAGTGTGAATTTTATCTTCTAGTCTTAGGCTCCATATACATAACTCGTTATTTAATTTTTACATATATTTGGGAAAATTTTCTCCTTACTCCTAGCCTTAACATGACATCAACATAATTTTAAAAAACTTCAAAAAGGGTTTGGATTTAGAATCCATTCTTGAGAAGGCCTCTTTTGACTTTCATCAATTGTGTCAAGTAAATACTTTAATACTGAAAATTAAATATTCCTCTTTAATATATCTTAAAATCACTTCTACTACTCTTAAAACACCATTCATATACTTAATCACACCAAAGGATTTGTATAAAATGGAATGAACCTAATTTTGACTAACACACATAAGGTAATGGAGGGTTTAGATGTGTTTGGTCATCAAATAATGACATGCCCTCAACCCTCCATGTGTCACAAGTAGATTAATTTTATTACGGTGGCATTCTCATTCTAGTCCAAAAGGGCTAGAAGATTTATACCAGCTAATAGAATTCTTGATCTCCAACAAGGTTATGTCATCCCCTATCAATGAAGAGCATATATGATGGTAGCAATAACAATATATGACTAGGAAGAGAATAGGATTCCAAAATTATAACTTCTATCAAACAACGAAAAGCATAGAATCTTATGTTTTCGCTAGGATGATACATTCTCATTGTCCTCCCCTTTCATTTGATTTAAGATTTTATAGGTTTTTTATGCAAGAAGGAAGGAATTAAATACATTATATGAAATATGTTTATATAGCCTAAATTTTTTTGTTTTCTCTGTTATGGGTTTAGAAATTTCTTTACCATGGTTAGGTCATAATGAGAAGGATGGTCATTTTCTTCCCTCTACAAGGAAAATGAATGTTGAAGTGACTTGTTGAAAATTTTTGCACTTGTGCAAAAATGGGAAACTCAAAACTTCGTCGTTACGATGAAATTCATTGTTGAATTATACCTAAGCTAAGGAAGTTCTCGATGTTAAATTAGTTACTACTAAATTAATTAATGATTAAGTGAAATCTAGAATTATGTGTGCTATCACAAAATATGACATATCACATAGTCTTTAATTTCATGCCATCTTCAGCAAAAGAACACAAAGCCCTAAAAGACAATCATGTGTTGTCTTTATGAAGATGACAAATTACGAGTAAGTGAAGTCTTTGAGTTTTGAAGAAACAAAAAGAAATACGAGATATCAAAATTCAAGTTTCATTACTTGAATGTTACAAGTTCTCATCAATTTTTCTTCCCTTCATGATTAAGACATTCAATTATGTTCTTGAGTTGTTTATTCCATTACACCGATGTGAATCCAGTTGCAAGAGGTTGAAATACCTCCAAAACACACATAAAAGCTTTACAAATAAAAACCAAGATTTTCAAAATAGATTTCTTCTCATTCTGGAATCCACACTGATATTTTACATCATTACAATCCTCCTTTTATTTCACATCTACACTAAAAACCCTAAAATGCCAAAAAACCCTAAAATGCCAAAAACCCTAAAAAGCCAAAAATTACCTACTAGAAAAACAACTCGGATGGGCCCCAAAATTTGTGTGCCAAATATGCCTTTATAAATTAAGGCTCACGCAAAATTTTGACTTATTCTAACAAGTACAACAAAAGTTATTAAAGTTCTAAGACCTAGTCAAAAGTGAAAAAAACAATCGGAGCCAATTTGAGGCCACTAGATGAAAGAATCCGGGCCCAAAAATGTGCCAAATGGCCACAACCTTGCAGGAAAAGTTGACCCTAGCATAGTACTAATGTATATCTACCACCCTATAAAATTTCAAGATGATCCAACGGTCGGATCAAAAGTTATGGTCTCTGCAAGTTATGCTCCGCATCATTCTCCCCTGGTTGAAAAGAATTCAGCTCCTACGAATTCAGTTGACAAAATTCATCTAATTTTGTACTGTCAATCTTATTCAATTCCCACTCAGGAATCCAAGTATTTTCTTCCTACTGCAAACCTTCCCACTGTACCAAATATCTGTTGTAGCTCCCATGTCTAGTAGTGATTGTCTTTTGGTCCAAGACACGCATTACCCTTTCCTTTTTCTTCTTCGGCATCTGCTGCTCCCAGTTTATTTCTTCCTCTACAACATTTTCATCATGACCTGGAAACTTATATAAGTCAGAAACATTAAAAATTGGTGAGATGGAAAAGTTGTCAGGTAGCTCCACCTTGTAGGCATTATCACTCATCTTCTTCAGAATCCTACACGGCCCAATCTTCTTATACTTGAGTTTATTATATGTCCTTATTATATGTCCCTTTTGGAAACCTCTCCTTTCTAATATGAACCATCACCATATCTCCTTCTTGAATACACTTACTCTCCTACTAGTATCTGCAACTGCTTTATATTTTTCATTACTCACTTTTAACTTTTCCCTCACTTCATCCTGTAGTTGTAGAATGTGTTCTGCAAATGCTTCTACATCATCACTAGTTTTATCTTCACTAGGTAACACAATCAGATCTAGGACCCCCTTGGGATTCCTACCATATACTATCTAGAAAGGAGACCTCCTGTTGACCTGTTTATGAAGCTATTATATGCAAACTCAGCTTGTGGTAAAGCCAAGTCCCATTGTTTTGGCTTTTCTCCAACTATGCAACGTAGGAGATTTCCCAAGATTTTGTTCACTACTTTTGTTTTCCCATCAGTCTGGGGGTGATATGCACTACTGAAATATAGTTTTGTCCCCATTTTCCTCCACGAGTTCTTCCAAAAGTGACTCAAAAACTTCGTGTCCCGATCTGAAGTGATCGTTCTTGGAACTCCATGCAATCTAACCACTTCTGAAAAAAACAAATCTACAACTCTAGAAGCATCATTAGTTGTTTTACAAGAAATGAAATGTGCCATCTTAGAGAATCTATCAACCACAACAAATATAGAATCATTCCTCGCTGTGTGTTGGGAAGTCCCAACAAAAATTCATACTCAAATCAACCCATGGCCTCGTAGGAGGACAGTAATGGCATATACAACCTAGTATTCTGTGCATGGCCCTTAGCCATTTGGCACACTCTACATCTTGCTACAATCCTACTTATGTCCCTCTTTACCTTTGGCCAATAATACTTATCTACAACAAGAGCAATTGTCTTACTTATACCAAAGTGTCCAACCAACCCCCCACTATGCAACTCTCTTATAATATTTTCTCTCATTGAACCAGCAGGGATGCACAATTGTTTCCCCCGAACAAATAACCATCCTACATCAAATAATCAAAAGAACCACTACCTACTGTAGGATCCTTAATTTTTCTCACAACATCACCAAAATTTGGATCACCTTCATACAATTCCTTAACTGCCCCAAACCCTACTACTTCATTTTCCATTGTTGTCAAAAGTGCTACACGCCGACTCAAGGCATCAAGCAACTTGATTCTGCTTACCCAACTTATGCTTTAAGACAAAAGTATATTCTTGCAAAAATGAAACCCATTTTGCATGCCTACTATTTAGTTTCTTTTATGTGTTTACATACCTCAATGCTTCATGGTCAGTGAAAAGACAAATTCCTTTGCTACCAAGTAATGTCTCCAATGCCTTAATGCCTGAACAATAGCATAAAATTCCACATCATAAGTAGAATATTTCCTCCTAACTTCATTTAGCTTTTCACTAAAGAATTCTACATGTCATCCTTCTTGACTTAGTACAACTCCAATCCCAACATGTGAGGCATCACAGTCAACCTCGAAGACCTTACTAAAATCTAGCAATACCAAAACAGGTGCTTCTGACACTTTCTTCTTCAAAAATTCAAAACTATCTGTTGCTTCCTTAGTCCATACATACTCCCTCCCTTTTGTACACTTTGTTATGGGTGCAAAGTGATGCTACTAAAATTCCTGATGAAATTCCTATAAAAATTTTCCAATCCATGAAAACTACGAACCTCTATCACATTCCTCGGAATAGGCCATTCCAAAATTGCCTTTACTTTCTCCTCATCCATCCTCACTCCATCCTTTAATATCACAAACCCCAAAAAAAAAAAAACTCTTCTAAAGAAATCTACACTTCTTTAAATTTTCATATAGACTCTCTTTACGTAACAAGTCTAACACCAATTTCATATGTAACAAGTGTTCTTCCATTGTCTTACTAAATATCAAAATATCATCAAAATAGACAACAAAAACTTACCATTGTATTCTCGGAGTACTCTGTTCATCAGCCTCATGAATGTACTAGGTGCATTAGATAGCCCAAATGGCATCACCATCCACTCGTACAATCCTTCTTTTGTTTTGAAAGTCATTTTCCATTCATCCCCTTCACGGATCTGGATCTGGTAGTACCCACTCCGTAGGTCAATCTTGCTAAAATATCGGGCTCTAGCTAGCACATCCATCATATCATCCAATCTTGGAATTGGGAACCGGTACTTAATTGTGATCTTATTTATGGCCCTACTATCTACACACACATTCTTTGGTCTCCTTTTTTTTTTTTTATTAAATAGACTGGGCTGCACATGTACTCATGCTTTCCCTCACTAATCCTTTTTGTATTAGATCTTTCACTTGTCTGTTTCAGCTCTTCACTTTGTGTCGGACTCATCCGATAGACTTCCTGGTTTAGAAGGGCCAATCTTGGGATCAAATCAATATGGTGTTGAATATCTCGCTTTGAGGTAACCCATCTGGTAGCTCATTTGGTATGACATCTTTGTATTATTTTAATACCTTTTCCACAACAATAGGTATATTGAAGTCCTCTGTTTCCACCTTCTTTGACATCAATGCATAACACCAGCCAACTTCTTCCATTTCTGTAACAAACTCTTTTGTTGCCAATAAGCCCTCACTCTTCTCTTCTTCCTTGAAGGGTAACAAGACAACCTTTACACCATCCTTCCAAAAGGTATATGTATTTTTTCCTCCATCATGTGTAACCTTCCTATCGTACTGCCAAGGCCTCCCCAGTAATATATGGCATGCATCCATTGGGATAACATCACACCATACCTCATCCTTGTAGGTATTCCCAATCGAAAACTTTATAAGGCACCTTTTGTCTATGGTTACCTCATTCCCTTTCTTGAACCATGATATACGATAAGGATATGGGTGCTTCTCACATTTCAGATTGAGTTTATCAACCATCACACTTGAAACCATATTTTCACAACTACCACCATCAATAATAATTTTACATACCTTTCCTCCAAAGGTGCATCTTGTTTGAAATATATTTGTTTGCAACCATGAATCAGCACCAAAGCAATATCTTGTTCCTTCTCTTTCCTTGGGACAATCATCGTCCTCCTTATCATGAGGGTTTCACCCAAGTCTGCAAAGCAACCTCCATTTCTTCTTCCTCTTCAGCTTCAACCAGATTTACCCTTGGTTGTTCTCCTTGCCATCTATCTTGTGTAGGATAGTGCGGACACTCAAAGGCTCTGTGACCCTCTTCACCACACCTGTAACATGTATATTGCCTTTGGGGGCTATTCCAGCCACGTCCTCCATTATAACCTCTTGCCCTCTGAAACCCCCTACCTCTTTGGTAGTTACCATGACTTTGACCAAAATCTTCATGCCCTTCTGCATTAGAGGATTCACCTTTTGTAGATTCAAATCTACCCCTGCCTCTCATTGGCGATGATGATGGCCCTCTTTTCACACCTCTTCTAAAATTATTCCTCTTGTTATTTTCTTCTGCCCTTAATGCGATTTGATAAGCATCATCCAAGCTATGGATCCGAGCATACTCAGCTCATCTTGTATGGTGTAACTCAATCCATTTATATATCGTGTAGCCTTTTGTTCTTCAGACTCTCCCTATTCAACCCTGATTGACAACTTGTAAAATTCATTCATATAATCCTCAATGCTGAGATCCTTCTATCTTAGGTTTTGGAATCTTTGAAAGAGTGTCTGAGCATAATCTACAGGAAGAAATTTTTCTTTCAACTTCTTTACCATTTTATTCCAGTTTGGATCTTTCCCTTTCCATTCCTTTGTCTTTCATTTTGTAGGTGATCCCACCAGATCAATGCATGTCCGCCAACTTAGTGCATGTAAACTTAACCTTCTTCTCATCTGAAAGGGTTTCCACTCAAATAATTTTTCCATGCGATTCAACCAGTCAATCAACTCTTCTGGTCGTAACCCTCCACCATAATCAGGAACATTAATCTTGATGCCATCATTTTTTCCCTCTAAAGCCTAGATCAATCTCTCCTCAAATGGCCTCTCATTCAATGTTTCTTCATCTCTCTCATTTTCTTCTCCATCCCCTCCTTCATTCATTAATGGAGGTAATTCTTCAGTATCACTATCTAGGTTTGCATCCCCATTTGCATGTCTCCTTCTAAGGTGGTGACTTCTCCTGTGAGCTCAGCAACCTGTCTTTATAGCTCCTGCATATGCCTATTCATCTGGGCATAACCTCCTCTCCCACATCTAGCCATGATTATATAAAATAGAGGGAAAAAAATTACACAGAAAAATGTAATATGTTACCTTAACTATTTCTACAAGATCAAAATCCGGCTCTGATACCAATTGATGTGAATCCAGCTGCAAGAGGTTGAAATACCTCCAAAACACACATAAAATCTTTGCAAATAAAAATAGGATTTTCAAAATAGCTTTCTTCTCATTCTGGAATCCACACTGATCTTTTACATCATTACAATCCTCCTTTTATTTCACATCTACACTAAAAACCCTAAAATGCCAAAAACCCTTAAAATGCCAAAAACCCTAAAAAGCCAAAAATTACCTACCATCTTCAGCAAAATAACACAAAGACCAAAACTACAATTGTGTTGTCTTGATGAAGATGAAAAATTACAGAGTAGGTGAAGTGTTGAGTTTTGAAGCAAACAAAAATACAGATATCAAAAAATTAGGGTTCATTATTGAATGTTACAAGTTCTCATCAATGTTTCTTTCCTTCATGATTAAGACATTCAATTATGTTATCGAGTTGTTTATTCCATTATAAAATCTTTATGGAGAAGCTAGAATGCGAAGGGAATACACAACTTATTTTCAAAATTCAATGTTTTATTCACAAGGAAGGTCAAATGTTTCCCACACAAGCCGTGGGATGTGACTAAAAATTAAAGTACATCTACTGAATAAAGAGGTACACATGCATGAAATAGAAATCAAAGGAATATGAGTGAATCCATCATTACCTTTGTATATTATTTGTTGTGTAGATTGTCCCCATAAACTTGTTCCATCTTTGTCTTTCACAATTCAAAGCATGGTACCCGAAAAGTAAAAGGTAGGAACTATCAATAAAGAGCTTAGGGTCGATTCATATTCCTACACTATCCTAATTCATGCATATGGATCTCTAACCAACAAAATATATGGAATTCTGAAGATTAAACTGCATAGCCCACTCAGGAAGCAGAAATAGAAAAGAGAATAAGAAACATGGACACAAGAGAGGCCAAAAAGCCTAATTATTTCTAACTATTTTCTTAAAGTGTGTAGATACAGGTTGTAGCCAAGAAGAAATAAATCATGTCCTATAAAGATGGCATAAGACAAGATAAGCCATGAGTACATGCCGAAAAGAAGGATTAATGTAACTCAAACTCAGATATTTTTTGTAAATGGAAGAAGTTACAGTATAGAATAGAGAAGATACTTGCAAGCAAAGTACATGTTCCAGATTGCAGCTAAGGAAGAAAGAATTTTGAAAACACATCTATTACGGCTATCAGGCACAAGTATAAAGTAATAAAGCTTCAATCCAGATAATCATATGGAACTCTGGCTGCAAACTAGGTAGTAAACTTCTACAAGTTATGAGGTTACATAGTGGTTGAAAAGATACATGACTCAAAATTTTAGTAAGCAGTTACAGGCTCAAGATCTGAATATCAGAGTGTATATAGTACCAACAAATGATAAAACCAAGCCTATTACATCTAACTGGAGGATACTCAGTTTCCAAACAATCATACTTCCAGGGGTAGAATCAATCAAAGAAGAAATTTCACTACATATATTAGATATGATGATGATATTACCAAAGTCATAAGTTTCAAGTGGTGAATCCAAGAGAAAATTACAGTTTCAGGCTCCAGTTGGAGAACCCATTAAGGGGTATCAAAATCAGAGTAAGAAATAGGGTCATCTAGTTCAGAACTAAAGAAACCAAACTCAGAAACAAGTTTCAACTTGAAATGGCTAAGGTCGAACCAAGGGGTCACATGAAATGCAAGAAAGAAATGAATGTCAAATACTCCAAAATAGAGGTCCTAAGGAAAAACCGAACTCTATACTCAGAAATAGAGACTCAAAAGATTCAAATAACAATTTCCACAAGGCTAAGCATGCATAACTAAAGCTCGAAGGCTCTCCACAAATGAACACCATGAGTAGTTCCAGCACACTGGAGGATCCTGATAGCTCAAACATCAGAACAACTCAATTCATGACAAGGGATTTGTTAGAGTAGGTATTTAACTTAGCTCATGTTCAGGTACTAGGTACATTATTTACCTTTATTGTATTTATCCTCGCCCACTTAGTTGTTAGGTATAGTTCTTTCCTTGATCTATGGTATTGACTAGTTCTTTCCTAGATCTATGGTATTGACTAGATCCTTGATGTCTAGTTCTCTCATAAATCTATGGACTTGACTAGTTCTTTGATGACTAGTTCTTTCCATGATTTATGGCTTGATCTACGACCTTGATTGGTTCTTAGATTGTTATTCCTTTCCTATATAAGCAAGGTCCATTCTCATTGTATTTCATTGAGTTCCATAATAATATATGATATTGTTGCTCATTTTTTTGCAAAGGTTTATGTAAAGTTATTCTGGCGAATTGCTTTCATCTTATTGATTGTGATGTTTGATTAGCATCTATGTTCTTGGCTTGGCATGATCTGGTTATCGTTCCTTTTATGGTATTAGAGCTGCACGACTTACTCGTCACACAAAAAGCTCAAACTGATGGTGGAGAGGGATCTCATCATGTTATAAGAGCAGAAGAGATTTCTATTGACATCCGTCTGTAAGTTTCATTTTGCAAGCATTTTTTTAAAATATTCATATATTAGGATTTTTCTGTATTTTGTTGTTGCATGTGGTTTTATGCAAAATAGAGGTGACCATTGGATCCAGAAGGTGGGAAAACCCTAAGATTGACTGTAAACTCGGCCATTTTGGTGAGAGTCGGCTTTTTTTGTTATGGCTTATCATTTTCGGTTTGCGCATGAGGAGATCGTTTTGAAAAAGACATTTCTTTCCTCTTTTGGCAAGGGTCCACGGACAACGGTGCACTTTTTGCTATTTGGGAAAATCTACAGACTACTATTTTGGGTGGCGAAGGTCACTTTCAAACAGTCCAAAAATAGCAGTTTTTACCAGAAGAAGTAGTTGGATGTGACTTTCTTGAAAACCAGCGACACACCCCAAAATAGTAAGTTGCACACACCCATTGAAATCCTTAGCCCCTGGTCATATGATATGGTCATATGAGGGCTTAAAGCTTGTGATTCCTACTAGTAGGTGCTTAACTCCAACCCCTTTCATTTTATTTGTGTGGTGAAGGCAAGAGCATTTTATTCTTTTTACCGCAGCTAAAATAAATAGTAGCACATAATATTTTAAAACTTGTATCTTTTGATCGGTAACTCGGTTTTGGGTGCCATTTTTACAAAAGTGCATTTTTTTATGCTCTTTCCATTGGAAATATTTATTTTGAGAATCGCACTATAATTATAAAGTGTCATATTGTAACACGCACTCATTATAAAGTGCCAAAATCTAGGGGCTCTTGTTGCATTGTTTGGGGGTCTTGTTGCATTGCTTGGTTCTTGCATTTCTTTTGGTGATTTTTTTAGGATGGAATCTTTATCTACTTCTACATTAGATCATGTTGAGCCATTAACAACACATAATTACCACACATGGAAACCAAGAATGGAAACAATAATTAAGCGGAAAGGATTATGGGCTTTAACTTCTAAAGAACAACCAAGTGTTCACTAGAGAATATGAGAAATTTCAGTACCAGTGCAAATTTGATGAGTGTATGGGTTTGATAGGAACTTATGTAAGTGATGTCTTTTATTTCATTTGGAAAAGTGTGACTCTCCTTTCAAAATATGGGAGAAATTGGAGGATTTATTTGGTAAGGTGGATCATATGAGAGCCATGCAACTTGAAATTGAGATCACCTCTCTTAATCCTAAAGATTTTCCAACAATTATAGACTATCTTACCAAGTTCAAGCATTTGTTGACATAGTTGAAGGGGAGTGGAAGAGATAAGAAATATGAAGAGTGTGTTTACTTGATTCTATCCAAGTTGAGAGGACCATTCCAAATTTTTTCTTCTACCTTTTTCTCTAGCATGGATGCCTTAGGTGACACCTTCAAAATGCCTAACTTAGAAACATTTTGTGAAAGACTTACTAGGGAAGAATCCAAATTATCTCACCTTGAGTCTTCCACCTCTCAAAAGGCATTAGTTGCATCTAATCATAAGGGAAAGGAAAACCAAATAGTAAAACCAAATCCACACCTTATCCATCTCAAAATGCTCCTAAACCCAAAGAAAACAACTCAAAACCCAAGGAGTCTTCTAAATCCGAGAATAAGTCTAGTTCATTCATGCTCTTTTTGTGGGGGTAGTAATCATGAAGAACATAGGTGTTATAAGCGAATGCAAGCCTTAGAGGATGCAATCAAGAAACAAAAATTTATATCTCCACTCCACCTCCTTCTAATCAGCATGGAAAATCACTTAATGTTGTTGGAAGATCTTAGTCACCACTTGTAGACAATTGGGTTATAGATTCTGGTGCTTCTCATCACATGACTTCTTCCAAGGAGTCTTTTGTTTCTCTAGGTTTGAGTTCTACTTCCAAAATTGAGGTTGGATATTCTTCCTTTATTTCGTTGAGGGAAAAGGTGATATACAACTTGATGGTGGCAATATCCAAGATGCACTATATGTTCCTAACATCACTACAAATTTGCTTTCTATATATCAAATTTGTCATTCTGGTCAAGGGAAAATAGTGACTTTTACACCACATGGGGCAGAAGTAAGAACTTTGTTGGAGTCTTATTCACTTTTTGCTCAGGGTATTGTTGATCATAGTTCTAGACTATATCACTTTGAAAGTTTTGATGACACTTCTTCTATAGGGATAGGATTGGTTTCTCATTCAGATTCAGAGAGTAAGCTTTAGCATGAAAGATTTAGACATCTCAATTACAGATATTTTAAGGAGTTGAGCACTCATGGTATGGTAGATGTTCTTCCTAGAGTTTCTTGTCTTGAGGGATTTTGTCATGGTTGTGCATTAGGGAAACAACACCAAGATCCTTTTCCTAAGAATTTGTCTAAGAGAGCTTCTTCACCACTTGAGCTTGTGCATAGTGACTTGATGGTTTTTCCTACCCCATCTTTCAATGGAGCTAAGTATGCACTTACATTTATTGATAATTTCTCGAGGCGTACTTGGGTTTATTTTCTCAAGTACAAAAGTGATATTTTTCACACTTCAAAGTCTTCAAGGATTTGGTTGAGAAACAATCTTCTAGTAGCATAAAGAACCTTCGTACTAATAATGGGGGGAGTACTTCAGCAATGAGTTTTCTGAATTTTTGGCAACTCAAGGCATTATTCACCAACATTCTGTTCCTCATACTCCACAACAAAATGGATTAGCAGAAAGGAAGAATAGAACTTTAAAGGAAATGGCTAACTATATGATGCATTCTAGAGATATACCTCCTATCTATTGGGAAGAAGCAGTTAATTGTGCTAACTATATTAGAATCGCACACCACACAGAGCACTTGAGCATTTGACTCCAGAGGAAGCTTGGTCCAACACTAAGCCAGATGTCTCATTTTTTCGAGTCTTTGGGAGCCATGCTTGGGCCTTTGTGCTAAAGAAGAAAAGGAAAGCTTTGGATAAGAAGAGTAAACCCTTGATATTTGTAGGGTATTGTGAGGACATTATTTATCATCTTTTAGATCTTGACACACATGATGTTATTTTTTGAACACATGTTCAGTTTGATGAGCATTTTACTCATGATTTTTCATCTTCTTCCATTCTTTATTCTTCTTCATCTCATCTTGAGGATCCTTTCTTTGAGGAGATTGATGAGGTGGTTATATATGCCATTGAGGATCCTATTCCCACTGATGTTGTCACTATGCCTAAGTGGGCTCATACTACCATTTTTGAGGCAAGCACCTTTCATAGAGGATCTTCCACCCACTAGGCATCATCACGCACATTCTACAGGTTATGGAATTTTGTGTCAGGCAGTTTTTGAGGATCCACAGTATTTTTCAAAGGCTCATGGGATACGGAGTGGGATGATGTGATGGCAGTTGAGTATTCTTCTTTGATGAAGAATCATACTTGGGATTTGGTATCTCTTCCTAAAGGAAGAAAGATGGTTAGGTGTAAGTGGGTATACCGAACCAAATATGTAGCTGATGGGTCCATTGACAAGTATAAGGATCGTCTTGTTGCAAAGGGTTTTTCACAAGTCGAAGGTATTGATTACTCTAAGACTTTTGCACCCGTTGCCAAGATGGATTATGTATACCTGTTGTACTTTGCTATTGTTGCATCACGGGGGTGGTGGTATACCAAATGGGCATGAAGAGTGCTTTCTTACATGGAGATATACAAGAGGAAATATATATGGAGCAGCCGGCTGGATTTGTTCAGGATTCTTCTCTTGTTTGTTAGCTCGAAGGTCTCTCTATGGTCTCAAACAAGCCCCTCGGGCTTGGTATGAGAAGATGGATTCTTTTCTTATATCTACTGGTTTTGTTCATTGCCACTCTAATCATACAGTGTATCTCCAACATGTCGGTGAGGATATTATGATACTTATCTTGTATGTTGATGATCTATTACTTACTGGCAGCTCTTCTTCCCACATTCAGAGTATTCAGAGGGCTCTTTCTACACAGTTTGACATGACAGATCTTGGGCTATTGCATTATTTTCTTGGTTTGTAGATTTCTCAGATGATTCAGGGATTCATTTGAGTTAGCAAAATTACACCCATGATCTTCTTAGACGCTTTGATATGGCTGATTGTAAACCAAGTCCATCTCCTTTTCAGTCTGGAGTTACTCTTACATCCACATGTACCACACCACTTTGTGATCCTACATTGTATATGCAGTTGGTTGGGAGTCTCATGTACTTGACCCATACTCACCCTGATATTTCATTTGTAGTAGGGCTTGTATCTCGGTTTGCACATTCTCCTCATAGTAGTCACTGGCAGGCTGCTAAAAGGATTTTACGTTATTTGCATGGCACTTCCCACTTTGGCCTACACTACACTAGGGCTCTACTTAGTTGGTTGGGTATATAGATTCAGATTGGGCAGGTTCTATTGATGACAAGCGTTCCACTTCTGGCTATCTTTTTATCTTGGTTCTTCTCCAGTTGCTTGGGTGTGCAAAAAGTAATAGGCTATTGCACTTTCATCTTCAGAGGCAGAGTATAGGGCGTTAGTTACAACTAGTCACAGATTCTTTGGCTTTGCCAGTTATTGACAGAGTTTGGATTCCCATAGGATTCACCAACTGTACTTTGGTGTGACAACCAAAGTGCAATTCACATTTCTCACAACCCAGTTGAGCACTAGCGGACCAAGCATATCGAGATACACATCCACTTCATTCGGCAAAGTGCATTCAGGATGAAGTTCTTTGCTTGGAGTACCTTCTGACTCAGCAGCAGGTTGTAGACATCTTTATGAAGCCTTTTTCATCACCTCGCTACCTTGAGTTGCGTGGAATGCTTGGGGTTTCGAAAGTTGTTCTTGGGGGTGTTCGTGAGAACATCTTCCTTCTTCTTCTTCTTCTCTTTCCTTCTAACAGGATTCTTTCCTTCTTTTGGTTCAAGATTTCTTCATGGATATATTGTACATGAGTACCTTATCAGGCCTAGTTATCGGGACTCATACTGTGGACATGTGACTTCTATTTCGGCCCCTAGCTTCACTTGAGGGGGGTGTTAGAGTAGGTATGTACCTTAGCTCATGTTCACCTAGGTACATTATTTACCTTTATTGTATTTATCCTCACCCACTTATGTGTGTGGATATTTCTTTTTATTTATTTAGATATTAGTAGATATTATCTAGTTATTAGGTATAGTTCTTTCCTTGATCTATGGTATTGACTAATTCTTTCCTAGATCTATGGTATTGACTAGATCCTTGATGTCTAGTTCTCTCATAAATCTATGGACTTGACTAGTTCTTTGATGACTAGTTCTTTCCATGATTTATGGCTTGATCTACGACCTTGATTGGTTCTTAGATTGTTATTCCTTTCTTATATAAGCAAGGTCCATTCTCATTGTATTTCATTGAGTTCCATAATAATATATGATATTGTTGCTCATTTGTTTGCAAAGGTTTATGTAAAGTTATTCTGGCGAATTGCTTTCATCTTATTGATCATGATGTTTGATTAGCATCTATGTTCTTGGCTTGGCACGATCTAGTTATTGTTCCTTTAGGATTCTTCTAATTGAGAAAGTAATTCGACAACACGAATGCAAAGAAATGGCATATTTCGGTTCCCCTAGTAAAAGAGAAATGAAAAAACCCATGAAGAAATCTCAGAATGGCTTCATAAAAGAACAAGAGGAAACTGAAAGCAAAAGGATATAGGTTCAAAATTCAGGGCTATACCAAGCTTCAAACCAGGACGACCGGCATTACAATATGTAAAAAAATCAAGGAACCCAACAGGCGGAATGAACTCCACAATTATTCACAAAATCAATTCATAGCACATACTCAGAGCTCGAGATATGGGTACATCTTGATAATGCCTTCAAATTTCACCACAGTTATGAACTTACAAATTTTGGCACAAGTTGCTTAGAGATCAAGAACCTACCAGACTTCAACACCATTTGCACAGTCAACTCAAAAAACAACAATGGCGGCCAAGGAAAAGGTAGAGATCTCGAAAACCTAGAAGCTCATATAGCTCTGAAGAAGGCAGAAGTGAAATCACGATCAAGCTTGAAAAAACAATGGCGGCCATAGAATCTTCGCAGAGCTCGTACAAGCACAGAGATGTCTTTTAAAGAAAATTCGAGCTTGAAGACAATGACAACTAGTTAAAAATCAACCAGATATCGTGAAGAAAGCCAAGTAACAGAGCTTGAAGGCTTCATCAATGGTTGCCATTAAAAAAATTACAGAGTTCGTTTAGCTCGACTAGATCTCAATAATGAAAATATGAAAGATTAGGGTTTCAATTTTTTACTCATCAACGATCCAAAGTAACCTAACTCACTCTGAGTTAATGATTAGAGGATCGATGGCCATGAATCAAAAGTATAGAGATTGACGTTCCCAAATGGTTCATCAAAATCAAGATAAAAGTCATCCAATCAAAATGGTGGTCGGTGCGAAATTTCAAATTGTAAAACTTTCATCCACAAGCTCGTAGGCTTGAGAAGGACACGTGTCAACACCAAAGTGGAAGTGGAGAAATGGAGGTTGGGAGTCACTTAGGTTTTCAAACCTTAAAAATGAAAAACGTTAAAAGTTCCAAAGTTTCCCATGCAAGCCCTACCCTCGCAAGGAAAAGCTCAATAACAAAGGAAAAGACAATACATCGATTCCACATAGTATTGGCAGAGATGTGGGCTTTCTCAAGGTTTTGATATTGTATATAAATAGGCTTAAAAGTCTCGGGTTGTTCCGTGTCAATGCATTTTCCCCGGGTTTTGGAAGGCCGGAGGAATTTTTTCCTTTAAGGCTCGCAAACAAAATTTCAAGTTCTTACATTTGCCCTTGAGTTCGCCAGGGGAATTAAAATACCAAATAATCCAAAAGCTGACAAGGAAATAATAATCAAAGTGGTCAAGTATTATAATGTGCCATATGTGTATTCAAAGGGGCGAATTCATTGGACTATGTTAGTACTATAGTCTAAGGTCGGATAATCAAGAGTGGCCAAACCAATGAAGACTAATGGTCAAGTTCAAAGGTGGTCCCCACTAGTGGGAAGGTTAGAGATAATTTACATTGTGCTATCCATGTGATCACTAGAAGATAGAACAAGTGTCAACATCAGAGACAAAGGTGGTCCCAATCAGGATAGATATTTGGATGAATTATTTTGCAAAGTATTGCAATTAATGTAATTTATTTTTTCTCAATACACAGGAGTATTTTTGCATGCCTTCACAACAGAGGACTAGAATAGAGAAGAAGACAGAGTTGCATGTTCATGGAGAGAGACTTGCCTAGCAAGCAATCTTATTTTTAGCAAATTATTCACCCTTCTTTCTTAAAATAGAACAGTCAACTTCAGTTTGACTATATTGTAATTAAGGCTCATAATGCCTAATTGAATCGCATGCTCTATTTTTATTCCTTTATTTATTATTAAATAAAGGATAAAAGTAGGATGCGTAAATGATACAAGCCTTAGGATATTTTTAGGAAGAGGGAAAAAGAATTTTATATATATTGTGTGCCTTTGCAAAGCACAAATGGGAACTTCTAGAGGAATTTTTTGATATAGAGTCTTGAAGAATTTTTTTCCAATTTTTCCTTTTGAGTGTGAAGAATTTCTGCCTTCCTAATTATTTGCAAAGTATTGTGTATGCTTCTATTAGTCTTGTGAATGTAAATTCTGATTAATCATCTTACCATATTGCAAAATTCGAGTAGTTTCTTGCATGATATTAATGTTCATGTTTATCTTAGCAAGATTGTTGTGAGAATCTCCCTCAATACCTCCAAGTGTTTTGCCCTTAATATTCTACAAAAGAATTGTTGGTTCGTGCACTAAAATTCCTTCACATATCAATTGTGTATATACTCAGTCAAAGCCCTCATACAAATTTGGTGTATCACCTTAGTTTTAATCATTTTACAGTCATCTTTTACCCCAAAACCCCAAAATCAATTTAGGATACACCAATAAGGAACCGGCCTTTTAATCCCGGAGACTCACCTCAAAATAGGTATACCCACAGACCTGAGGTGTTTCCATTGTATCTACGAAAGAGAGAGATCAATTGTGCAAGCTTAGAAAACCTACAACCATCTCTCTACAGGGTGCACTTTCTAGAGATAACATGACTTTTAGATGGAACATAGAATCATCTCCATAAACATTGGTCGATCATCACAATGAAGAAAAAAATCTTTAACACAAAAAATAATTTATTTTTTTCCTTCGTCATGCCTATGTGGATGTATAAATAAAAATTATGTGGGCATATGTTTTAAGGTGTCAAGGGTGCTTGGTGGATTCAAATAAAAAAATGTTGATGAACAACATTCCCCTGGACACCCTCCACATGTCGGGACCAATATAATTTTTGTAGTTATCCATACTTTCCCCATCAAATCCACGACCACCTCATAAATTATTGATATATTCTCACCACCTCATAGAGAATTGATGTTGTTTAACCAAATGAATCCAATATGTGTTCAACGTCAATTAACTTTTTCTAGCATGTTTACATCTTGTAACAAAAATAGAGGTTCCAAACAAGGTTTTGTGAGGTAGAAAAGGTGAAATGGTGTCGTCACCTCCTACCTTTTAATATCATTATTGTCATCTTTTTCCAGATTTTTCTTTTCTTCTATGTTATATATTTGTAGGTTGCATTTAGACCCAACATTCTTGAAGTTCAAGTTTTTTCCGTTTATATATGGATACTAATTTTTTTCTTCACGAATTATGTGGTTAGATTACGCAAAAAAATGAGATGTTTTATCCTAGTTTAAGTACATCATATCCTAAATTAAGAAAGTAGTGAATCTTTTTCAAATAAGGGAATTATGCAGCTCACTTTGATAGTAAAATTAACAGCATTATTATATTTCCCACATTTATCTTTGTTACCTCATATTCCTAACTTGTGGAAATTGTTTCTTATTTGGTCCTACATGGATATCTCACGAACCACTTAATTATGACATTTCTAATATAACATAAATGTCATGTTGTGAAATTTAAAACATCATCTCTCATCCCCAAAATATTGCAATGAATGGACCTACTATATTGTATTATTGTTGATGTCTACCTACACATTCAAAATATGGTGACGAAAATAAAAATTAAATTTCCTTTCTTTGGGTTTTCCTTTTCAATAAATAAAATGATGGTTTGTGGTGTCTAAGCTTACTCAAAAAGGATTTCATGCCAAGAAAACATGTTCTAATCCCATGTACCAAGATGGAAAAGGAAAGTATAATTATTCATTATAACTAGCAATTGTACTCAAGTGATGCAATGGAATCACTGATAGGGAAGCATTGACGAAGTTAAAGTTGAAAGATTCAAGGTGAAACATTGAGAGGAGGAAGAGTTGTGATGAAGAAGGAAATTGAAGGAATAAAATATACAAGTTGGGGAATATATTGGAGGGATTGTAGGAAATCCCTCTTTTCTTCCGAAAATTAATATATGGACCACATGTAACTTTTTCTTGTCATTTCTACATCATCTATTTACTACAGTGTTTATTGAGCATTATATCTATCTTAATAGCTACCAACATGGAAAGCCCTACTTTTTATTGGATTTGCAAATTGAGGATTACTACAATCACATTTTTATGTGTTTTAATAACATGATTTTTGAAGGAAAACAAAAAATGGTAAAAAAAAATGAAAATATGGTTTATACTCCACAAAAGAGCACGACTCAAGGGCCTAGACATCCACAACTCTAATAACATTTGACGATTAGTTTTCTTGATATTTTGTTATCTTTAAATGGAGAGGATAAGCTAGAAAATGAGTTTGATCGGAGAGAATGGAGAGAAAGGGTGGAAGCATGTTTAACTCAAACATACTTGAATGCTTCTTATCTACAGGTGGTGGTGAAGGATACTTTACACATTCTTTGAGGCCACGTGGAGAATATGGATACATAGGTCGAGTGGCATAAGGATTTCCCCTATAAGAATAGATCATCATGGTCCTACATTATCCTGTGAAGACCTCGATTCAGGACTTAGGTTATACATTTGAAAATTATGTTGCCTTCTCTACTAGGCATGTGCACTATGTGAAAAGTTATGATTTCTAGTGGGAATGTTGGCGAGCTGATTCAAAACATCCAATGGATTTGGTTAAGGTCCTCTTACTATATTATGAGATTCTATCTAGGCATCATGTTACTATATAATGTGATTCCATCTAACCCTTTTTTAAACTTGCACCACCATCCTCCCATCTAGGCCAAAATGGGATTTTAGATTAGGAAATAGTCACTTCATTACACCTTATTAAAGATACAACATAAATGCTCGCTTATTTAAAAGGATATGTGAATTAACAAACCTCGCATTGTTGGAACAACATGCTCTATCATATTAGGTAAATGCAAACAATTCAAATTTGTTCTAGAAAAATCTTAATGATTATCTTGAGCTCATTGGAAGTAATTTCAAATTGAAAAAATTTGTAGTCATACTTAGGATAAAGTTTATAAGTATAGGGACGGATGAGGAACATTCCCTCTACCATGTTAGATAACATATTTTGAACTTCCATGTCAACTATTATGTCCATGTCCACATAACATGGATTTCCATTGATAGTTGATTGTGGTGAAAGATTATGGTGATGGTGATAGAGGAAGATATAATGGTCACGAGTACAATGGTGTAAACTACTTTAGGGGAGTTAGATCGTGGGAGAGGAAAGGATAAAATTGAATTGGGGAAATTCAAATAAGTAAATGTTCCTCTCAAATCTAGGTCAGTCACATCATGCACTTGGGTTGCCATCTCAAGACTTTGTCGAAGCTCACCAACCATATTTGGGAATTCTTTTTAGGTGCCAAATTTTGTACACCCATATTCGATAAGGTGTTCTCCTCCTCAAATCAAACATTATACTTTCACCAAGCTCGACTTGATCCCTCAACTTTGATTCATATTGGATTTGTATCGGTTTCAAGATCAACATGTATAGTTGTTTGTATTGAGGATCCTCTAAGCTCACACACATTTGAACATTTGTATTATAGCTCAATTGTAATGGATCCTTGAGGAAGTCATTGAAGAGTCGTGAATGAGATTTTCTGATTGAATTGAAGTTCCTTTTGGGTGAATTTTTTTCTCCATAAATTATTTCTTAGAAGATGTTTTTGCTTTACCTTTTCTTGGAGGATCCTTAAGCATGAATAGCCATTGAAACTAAACATTGACGTGTGTTCTAACTACCCACAAATTGCAAGGATTGACATTACAAAAGTTGTTATTCACATTTATATTATTTTTTCAATACACCTTGCAATGTCAAATATCTCCAAAGTGTGTTGCCTCAATGGTCTGCACATTAAACCTCCTTTCTCTTTCAAATCATTGGCAAAAATGGCACGCAGTTCATATGTTCCTATCATAAGAAACAAACTAAATTATTTCCCCCAATATTTCTTGCCTCTAGACTTCTCCCTCAAACCCTTTCTTCATTATCCATGTTCCTCCTATGATATTTCATTCCCTCAAATTTATTATCTTTTACACATCTCTTTAGCTATCTCCATCACACCGTTTAAAATATTGCAAGTTTTAGATTTTAATTTAAAATATTTGTTCATAGTTATAAGGGTTCCACGTATAGATGCAATCATGCTTTCCACATATACAAACATGTATATGTATATCACTTGCTAATGTCGGCAGATCGCTGAAACCATCAATGAACGTGTTAAATGCCAACCATATCTTGAGTAGCACTTCCTTCCAAATTTCGCCGTCTATCTTTTGACACTCTCTTATTTCTGAACATAAAAAAACAAACTCCATGCTGCAAGTTTCACGATGATTTTGATGTCTACTGTCATCGTACTATAAACAAAACTTTGATGTAACTGATACTGAGATTTATATAATAGAATGCATATATCACAATAAGTTTGGAATCTTCAAATTGATTTGGATTCTATTTTGGAAATTTATTTTTAATGTGCATTCCTGTGTGTATATTTGGTGAAGGATTTTGATTCTCTGCTTTTTAATCAGTGGTAAATTGTGTGTGTGGACAGGAAACTTTGTTTGCATTGCCATTGCGACTGCGACTACTCCTGCTCATGTACTCAATATTTCAAACACCAATTGCGCTCTCTATCAACCAATAACTACTCACTGAATCATATCCGATCTGTGCATTATTGATTGATTATGGCTCTGTCAGTTTGACTATTCAGTGGGTAATAAGTACTGAATCTCTGCAATGAGATACGCATTCTTACTTAACGTGATAGTTTCGATCTTCTGTTCTCCACGTTCTCGTATATTTCCATCTGGGTGTGTAGATCTGCCCACGTGCACCCACATATCTGCAAGATCTAACCTTCTTTGGAAGATTTCCGAATGCTCCTGAATCGAACTCTGCACCTCTGGATGTGGTGGAAAAGTAAAAGCACAAATTGAAAACTTAATAAGGAAATGTATGAGAGACTTCAGCTCTGCTAGGGTTTTATGCTTGCTCTTGAGATATCTCGTTGTTTACATTGTGTCCCTTTAGCCTTTCTAGGGTTTTCCTTTTGGTCCTATCATAGTGTTAGTCATTTTTTCCCGCCACTAAGGCAGTGAGTTGCCTATAAATGGCTAACTCTCCATCCATTACAATGACTGTTGCAACTGGTGGTGAAAATGGCTCCCAAACGTGCTCGGAAGTTTGTGTCGAAGGTCTATGACAAGGTATGGATTCTGAATCATCCTCAGATGTTGTTATTTCTGATGAATTTTTAGACCCTGTGGTCAAATGGTATCGTAACAATTGCCTTATTGTGTATTTCTATGGCTGCATCCCCTTATAATCTTACTTGCAAAACTGGATAAAGAACCATTGGGAGTCTAATGGTATCCTAGTCTCAAGTATTTGTAACCTCACCAAGGGATTTTATCTCTTTTCGTTTCACGAGCCTTCTCAGTCCAAGCCCTCCTTCTTAAGGCGGTTTGTTGGTATTTAGGTAATACCCTTTTAGTGCTTTCTCAATGGACTCCTAACTTTAGCCCCACTAGCGATTTTGTTGAAAATCCTAGTTTGGATCGAGCTTCCTACTCCCCATTCATCTTTGGTCATTCCTTCCAGAGATAGTTAAACCCATTGGTAGGTGATATGCCATGAGCAACAAAGTGCTTTTTACGCTCATCCTAACAAATGGGTTTGTGTCAAAGTTGACCTTGCAAAAGATCTACAGACCACCTGGATATTCAAGTTGGGTCCTGTGTATCTCTCAAAAGGTGGTTTATTTCAACCTCCCCAACACATGCTTTCATTGTCAAGCCTCGGACCATCACATTTGTGATTGTCCTCTTCTATCTCACTCCAAGCCAGTGGTGACGCAACCCTTGGTGCCTAAGCCTAAAGGTGATCAACGACTAATGGTGGACCGTAGTCCTGGAGTAAGAAGGGTGTAGGTGTGAAATCCACTCTTGTGGAGTCTCCTTCTCCTTCTCCTTCCCCTCTTTTGTCCAAGGATAAGTTGAGGGCGTCTCTACCCCCTCGTCGGTTTCAATTCCTTCCAAACTCTCACAAAGTCGGTCAAATTGTGCCTCTTGATTCGGATAACTTTGGCAACTTAGCTTCAACTTCTCTTCCTCTACGTCACTCTTGTATTCCACCTCGGGAGGTGTCCCACGGTGTGTGAGGAGATAATGGGGTCAATCATCATTTCATTCATGTTGAGCTTTCTAATTCAGACCAAATCCCACTTGCTAATAACTTTGTAATTCTTGGCTCGGAGGATGGCATGCCAAACGAAAGGGGGAGTTTGATATGTCTAATTTTTCATGAATTTTATATCTTGGAATTTTAGGATCTTGCTAGAACCCTCTCACAAATATTTTGTTTTGTTATCTTGCTAGTAATTTAGCTACCTCGATATTATTTGTTCACACGGGAATTAAGATTTGTAGTTTTTTTCTTCAAAATACTTTAACTTATATCGGTCTTGTTTTTCGCAATTTCATACTCAACACATTGATGGCAAAGGTGGCACATATATTTCCATTGCCCTAAAATTCTAGGCCTTAATCACTTCCTCAAGCCATGATACTTCAAATCGGGCTCTTGTGGGTGATTATGACGATCAATGATCTTGGTTTTGGTATTTTAAATTTTTATAATCCTAATGACGGCTCTAAAAGAATGACATAATAGAAATGGTTAGGTGATAAATTTATTTAGCTTATTTTCTTCAATGTGGTGACTTTAATTTGATATAACATCCTGATGAAAAACTTGGCACCCTCCCTATACGTTGGTGTGTCAGCGAGCATGTGGCTTGGTATTTCTTCAAAAATCATTGGGGTTTTTCTTATCCATTGCTCAGACACAGGAAAGAATTTAATTCTCAAACTTGGTGTACTTGTACCAATCTTCAAGAAGGATATGATCATTTTTTTAATACTTGATCATGTACTTCTCTCTCAACAACCTATTTTTTATTTTGGCACACTAGGCATCTCCCTATCATGGTGTGGTCAGATGAGCTTTTGTCAAATCACCGTATGATTTTTTTAAGATTATTTGGAGTGGGACCCCATTCAAAGTCCCATTTAATCAATTCCTTCTTAATGTATCCATGCTAAGTCACCCGATGTTAGTCCCACTTATTGCTATAGTTTGGAACACGGCACCACATCCACCTTTTTTGCCAGTTGGAATGAGTGGTGGGAAGCGGCGATTCAACACACCACCCAATTCCTCTACTAGTTTGGAAAGAAGGTTTCTTGAGTGTGTAAATGAACGGACTTAGCTCTACACAAAAAGTTCAAAAATATATATGTTCTCCTTGAATGTGATCCTTTAGACACCCCTATTCGATTCTAAGTTGTTAATATTCGGCACAAGCTCAAGCTCATGAATATGATTCGACTTGTCGTGTTTAGATCTGTCAAGTTTACACTCGGCTCGAGGTGGGAGAAAAATTGTATAAGCACATTTACATATCCCTCTAGGCCAAGCATGTTCATCAATAGATCAAATCCATTCAAGTTTCCCAACTGTAGCTCATTAGATTTCTTAAGATCACTAATCCTTTGTGGAACACTATCAGTTAGTCTTCCAAGCTCAAGAGGTTACTAATGAGTGAGATTCCACTTTGCAACAATGTATTGAGGTGGTTCCAAACAAACGTTATCCTAATGATCGGGCTCAATGCAATGCTCTTCTTTCTTTAGATGAGATTTATACTGCTCTATTGTGCCTTGTCGATGATAAATCTTTAATGGATGGATTTCCTTGTGAATTCTACAAAGCCACTTGGTCTTTTTTTGGTCCAGACCTACTTCGTGTTTATAATGAAGCTCTCCAATCCAATTCTTTAGGGAGTTTCATCAATCAAGGCAACATTAAGTTCATTCCTAAAGTTGGCAATCTGAAGCTGATTTCTAGTTGGAGGCCTATCACATTATTGAATGTTTCTTACAAAATTCTTACGCAAAGGCCCTAGCTTTTCCCATCACCAACCTCTTACCCAAGATTGTTTGACCCGAGCAGACAATATTTGTCAAATTTCGATACATTGTAGATAATATTAAAATAGTCGGGAAGGAATGGAATGGGCTCAGTTGTCTTTGCAAAAGGCCCTTATTTCTAAAAATTGAATTTGAAAAGACTTATGATCGCATTGATGGAATTTTATCCCGACATTTCTCACAGCCTTAATATCTGGAGAATTTTTACCTCGGATGTTTGAAATCTATTTTCCAATGCTTTTTCTTGTCTCAATATCAATGGGCATCATTCCTCCTTAATTGGCCTTTTCCGTTCTATCAAACAAGGGTGCCCTCTTGATGCGCTTGGATATCTTATTGCTCAACTGTTGATCAAGGCTACATTCGGGAATTTTTTTCCAAATCATTCAACTCAGCTCATTAATGGGCACTTTTTTATGATTCATTTCTCACCCTTACTAAATCTGAGCATAATTTGGATTTTTCTTAATGCCTTAACATATTTTGTCTTGCTTCAGGATCAAACATTCAAATGGCTAAAACGTTGTACTATTGGAAAATTAGTTGGCATATGCCTACTGGTTTAAGCTTACCAATGGAAGTGGATTGGGAAAATGCCCTCAAACAATCCAAATTTTTAGGCATACCTTTTGCCTTTGATAGTGATTTTGCTTCTTTATGGCAATATGTGATTGATAGAGTTGAACATAAAGTCTCTCGGTGGTCTTCCAAATCCCTTTCATTGGCTGGTAAATTTCAGGTGTGTACCAAGATTCTTACGGCCACTCATGTTTACTATTTTTCTTGTTGGTGCCCATTCCAGGCTTCCATTGCCAAGTTTTCTAAGCTGCCCCGGGATTACATTCTGTGTAAAATTTCTTGTTCAAGTGGCTTTCATCAGCTGGCCTAGGAAGTTTGTTGTTTACCCCATGATCAAGGTGGCATGGGTATTATTGATGTCTACAGAAAAAGTGTGGCTTTATGTTCTAAATGGGTTGTGAGATGTCTTTCGATGTTCAATCTGAAAATTCTACTCCAAAGCATTGCATTTCTTTGGGTGCACCTTACAGTAAAAAAATTAAATAATATAGGGTTACATACCTTACTTATCACCAAGGCTCCAGTCAAGATTACTAGCACGTCCGTAAATGCCAAAATCATATGGAAGTCCTTTGAGACAATGAAGTTTCTCCTTCGTTGGATTGGTGATGGATTTCACTCTAGAATCTCGTTAAATTCCTAAAATATATTTTGGTCTCCCATTATCATGGAAGATAGTATTCCATTTTTGGAAAATTTGGGCATTAAAGCTCTATGTTTATCTCACAAGGGGATTCGCACCATTACAGATTTAGTTTCTTGTAGAGACTGGATTTCCTGGCCCAAGCTTAAGACTAAGTTTAATCTTGCCAATTCGGACAATCGGGACTTAATCCTCTGGATGTATGATGGCACGATTGGCGGTGGAATCATGGAAGTGCCTTTCTTCGCTACAATATTGGCACCATATACTAGCTATTGAGCCACATATCTCTTGTCATTACTAATATCAACACCCATTGGGGCATGTAATCTTCTTTCTCGTGCTTAGAACCCCTTGCTTGAGCCTAAATTTAACCATTTTATTTGGTGCCTTATCTATCAGGGCCTTCCTATTGGAAAACATCTTAGTCACAGTAGCATTCCCAATTGAAAATGCCCTTTTCGCTCTTAACTTGAGTCTTTTAAATCCATTTGGTCCTAGATTCATATGTTATTTCAACCCTACCACCCTGAATTATTTCATTGGTGTTTGGATTTATTTGGAGATTTCAGTCCTTGGCCTAATTATATTGATACTCTGTGGCATTTGTTTAGAGCTTGTATTCTCTTTCATATTTGGAAAGCTCGTAATACTATGATATTCCAGAATGATCAAACTGTTGTTTTATTCTCCACTAATGATAAAGTGGTTATACTTTCTACCGTGTGTGTGCATATTCAATCTCAAGCCAAAAAATTTTCCTTATAATTTTCTCTTTTGCAAGAATTTCTCGCAAACTAGGGAATATTCCTTACATGATGATTCGGTTCCCTCCCGACCCTTTACTACCGCTACCTTGGCCATCTTCGCCTCATCAACCACTTCTACAAGGACTTCATTGTCAGAAGCCACTCTCACTGTTGCCACTCCTGTATCTCCTAGGGGTCACCCTTCATCTTTGTCCTCCGCGGTTGGATGGAGTCCTCCTCCGTGAGGGAAGACTGTGGAAGGATCTCCATGTTTGGCCTCTTCTCCACCTAGGGTTCGTATGTTTGTTGGCTCTCGCCCCTAGTTAAGGATTTTTGTGCTTTTACTGATTCAAATGCTAGATCAAGATGCCTAGTAGGTTAATCCCTCTTCATCCGAGCCATCGAGTGGAGCTTTCATTTCTCCCAGGATGATCCTTCTCCTCCTCCCGGAGTGAAATTATGTGCTTAGTGATTTTGGTTTTATGTAATTATCTTGTTTTCCATTATGGCATGCTTTTTCTTCCCTTTGGGCATTTTTGGTGCCTTCATGGCATTTTTTGTGGGACAAAAGTTGAGTTTTCTTTATTTTGTAACTTTTATATATTTTTATTAATATGATGGGAAGTTCCAATAGTAAAACTTAATGAAGGAATTATTTGTTATAATTTCCAAAGTGTTTTATTCCTTCATGAGGTGCATTAATAACTATATAATATTCTCTCTCTACCTTCTATTAGGTGGTTGTGGATAGCATGCATCCAATATTCTAGTTTCTACTTCAATATAATAGGGAACATATTACTCCCAATCCTTCAAAAAAAATGAGGAAACAATCATCAAAATCTCCAATTGTAAGAAAGGAAATGGAAATTTCTTCCCTCCATTAAATAAGCAGATGCATTCTTTCCATGTTTTACATCTACACATTTCACCTTATGCAAGTTCATAAGCCACAATTACAATTAAGTTACAATTCAATTTCTACTATGCACACCGACTCCACTCTTGTGTTATGGGTTTCAACATGAAGCATGCCAACACTCACACATTTGGACAACAAAAATTTCAAGTGAAGATAAAGGGTGTCTATACACTTAGGTGTGCAATGTAATTTTTATTTCATCATTAAAGGAAGGAAAATGTAGACACTCAAATTTGCCAATCTACCCTTTTGACCCTGCTAATTTTGATCATTTGTGCATTTTGGCTAAGAAACACACCCACATCTTATCCTCACTTAGTCTATCTTGTTATCTTTCTCCTAACTTGTTTACCCTCACATATTTATTTTTGAAAAAATTATATCTAAATACATAAGGCCAATTATTAAACCGTTATTTGACCATGCAACTTTTAGATTTGATTTAATTCTTCCTATTTAAAACCGTACATATTGGTCAAGTTGTATATTGTGGTTTTGGCTGACTTATATGGTCCAACATCGACACACATTCTTTTTTTTTTAATGAAATTTCATTTTTGTTTATTTTCATCCTCATGGTTTGGCCTTATCATAACAATTTACATTTGAAACCCTACATAAGAAATTTAAGATCACTTCATTTACTCACTTGGAACAACCTAGAACTCTATTAGCACACTCATTTACAACACTCACAAAATTTTCTCGAGGCTCCCTAAATATTCCCAAATTTGATGCGCATCAATTATGGAAGATGCTACAACATTTTTTAAGAACACGGTCCAGTCAAAAAGTCAAGTTTCCCTCAATTTTTAACACACCAAGCTCCCTACTTCAAATTCTTAGCAAGATCATAATCATATCAAGAATATTCAAAATGGTTCAAGTATCCTACTAGTTTTGCATTCATATAGATTTTACATGTTAGGTGGATAAGTACATGTGGTTTGAGGCCTCTTTATAGTAGTGTCAACACAAGAAATACACAGATTGCACTTCAACCCAAATACTATCATTTTTGTAAGGTATTCTACCCATGATTAGGTTTTCGGCATGATTCAAAGAATTGCATATGGTTTAGGGATTGTGTGACAACTAGTGTTTGACATCGAGACACATTTCCAAGCCACTAAAGGAAATAGAAATTTGTATAACTTCATTCTAATAAAGTCCAATAACGTATCATAGAGGTAGGGATTTGGACTCTACATCTTGACCAATGTAGATTATTATGCACGGAAAAATTGTAAATCATAATATTAAAAACAAATAATATTCAATTTTTGCACCTTTGGGTAAGTGAAGCACGATTGGTGGACAATTAAGTGGACATAAAAACCCAAAATTAGGTACCGCAATCGTGGTTTCTAAATCACGCTCGCAAGTATTTTTATATTTTTGGTGATTTCCAAACCTAAAACCGTGATCATGGTCTCTCGAGACAAAAAAAAAATAGACCCACGAATCCTCATTTTCCCCCATTTTTCCTTTCCAACCACGATTTCTCCTAGACCTTTGGCACTCGCGCTTTGAATACCCCCTAAAAATTACTCTTCGGACTTTTGGATCATGATAGTTTCAACCATGCCGCCAAGACAAAGAGGTAAGCCCTTGATTTTGATCAATTTTTTTGCATTTTAGGTTATTTTTTGTGATTTTCATGGGTTTTTCAATTTTTTGTTTATGTATACAATTTTTTTGTTTTTTCAGTTGCTCGGCAAGCTTGTAATCCTACAAACCGTCAAAATATTCCTCAAAACCCTCCAAATAATCCTCAAAACCCTCCAAACATTCCTCAAAACCCTCCAAACATAGATCCACCTCCTGTGGCTCCTTTTGTCCCCACGGAACCAGTAGGAACACAAGCTAATATCGTTGGAAGAATCCGAAAAAATAAAATTGTCATTGAGAACCTTATTCAGACTATAAGACAAAATCAAGCCATAAATTTGTCCCGCATGACTTTAGCCAACACATTAAAAACATTGATTGGCGAAGTCAACTCCGCAACCAACCAAATAGACAAATGGAATACCTTTAGAGGTGATTGTAGGTAGTGGTATGTAGATAAATTATCCCATGTGGCCGTAAAAGACAAAAAAATGGAAAAGACCGCATTTGTGCATTATTTACTGACCCAAGAACCAATGCCCCCCCGCAGCTACTTGCAAACGGTTCCCAATCCATTGGTGCCACGATGACCAAATCAAGAACAATTTTTGGGACCGATGGTGGATGGTTTTTGATTATCCACCATGCAACAACAATGAGGTTCCTCTCTATTTTTTAAAGAAATTATATTACAAGTTCATGCTTAATGAGGTCCCAAATTATTTTGAATTTTTTGAGTTTTATGGGCGAGGAGGTGGCTCTACACAGAGTAGACCTGGTGCACGCGTAGGTCAACCAAGGATCCCCCATGCCCCAAAACCCCACTACCTTCAGTTATCCCTCCTACAGTGAAGGAGGTTATGGATATTGACACACTACATGCATTGAGGGAGCTCACTGACACTCTGACCCAACATAGTGACCAGATTACATCTGGTAATGTTGGTGGAGGCGCCAGTTCTAGTGCACCACACCATTGTGGATCATATGATTTCTTTTCTCTACATGAGATGATGGTAGATGTTTTTGGAACCGGTGTGAAGGATCTTGGTCTTTCATAGGTAAATGTCATAATAAATATATATATATATATATATATATATATATATACACACAATAGTTTAATTCATGTTTGAGATTTTAATATATATGTATTTGATTGTACGTCATGTACATACATGTAAAAACTAATTTTTTATTTTATTTTAAATAACAAGAGTCATTGAAGGAAACATCCAAAGCATCGACATGCTAGCATCGTAGTTGGGTGTGTTACAAACGTAAGTTTCAAGTTGTACTTAAATTTCAAATTTCATTTGATAGTGCACTTTTATTATTATAATATTTCACCTATACATGTACATATTAATATATGTTTGTCTTTTATATGTAGGAGCTTGGCGGGTCATCATCTGCTCTCGGGACCTAATGCTATTGGCACACCTCACATGACTTTTTGTGCAGTTAGTTTCTCTTTACAATTTGTTTCTAATTGTGGAAGTTCACGTGGATTATGCTTTGGGTCTGTTATGAGGCAGTCATGTAGATTGATATTGATTTGTACATGTTTTTTGTATAGCTTATGACTATCAGAGAGACTCCTCCATATATCCAGACTATAGAGGCCGCTATAGATATCGCCATAATCTGCAGATCCACTAACCGACGTACAATTTTTCAAATTCGTTAAATTTTGGAGGAATTATCTTATTACTTAAATATACAATATCAAATTTTGTACATGAAATATTTAATTTGAAATTTAATTATTTGTATGTAGCTTACCCCTCGTGAGTCTACTATTGTCCTTGCGATGTGTCAACGACAAATTGATAGGGATCATGACATTGCAGTAAGATTTCACATGTATTTTAACTAAATTCTAAGTTTCTAAATTTTGAATGTATTTTAAAAATTTGGGTGTTAAAAACTTGTTGTTTATGAATGTGCAAGTTAGGTTGCAAGCCTGCTTAGAGATGCCTAGGACCACATGGATGAAATCCGTAGTGGCATCTCCCTCCACTACATCCCCAAGTCATGGACATGCTACTTCTAGCAAGGCGAAGAGAGGGAAGATGTTTCATGATTAGATTCATAGGACCTAGATGTACATAGATATATATATGGGCCATCTGGTCCTAGTTCATGATTCTTCATATAGTCCATTGTATATATAGCCTTATGCAACCACATGTGGTCCTATATGTATAACACACTTAGTTTGAGATGTACACATTTTATGAACTTATATTTTCAAAGACGTGCATCCAACACACTTAGTTCAAGATGTACACATGTTATGAACTTATATTTTTAGAGACGTGCGTCCAGCACACTTAGTTTGATTCATTATATATCCATGTGTTGATTTTCATAACGATATTACTTATATGTTTGATTTGATTTCATTACACATGATATCCTTCTATGTATGTATGTTCGTATGTATATTATTTTTATATGTATGTTTGATTTAAAATTAAAAACTATGTCCTTGAGCACTACATGGTACAATAGTTAAGCAAAACCTATGATAGCCATGCTAGGTGAACTACAAAAGGGAAATACGTAATTTCTTTTTCACAATAATTACGTAGGGTGTATGTGTAACTCTAATTATTTTCCGCCTCCTAACAATGTGCACATCTTTGAAAGAATGGTTGTGAGGAAATTTCTATAACAAACATTTTTTCTTTTAAAGCTAACACTCATCTGTTGCATATCAACTAATATGAACATTGTTAGAAATAAGCGAGGTAGAGTTCATCTTGAACTATATGAATATAATGTTACTATGGTGCAACATTGCATGGTACAATTGTTAAGAAATTAAGGGAAGCATTTATGTATTGTTTTAGATATTATCCCATTAATAGGGCTTATCCCATTTATCAATAGATACACCTTAATATCTCTTTATAATTTTTGTTATGCCAATCAACTAAGAATTTACACATGATTTGATTATCGTAAGTAGATTCACTTCCCTATTAAGTCCTATATGTTTTTGTATTTAAGCACACACTTTAAAAACCCCATTTTTGTATACCCTACAATCCTTCTAGTCCAAAATACACATTTTTGTGAGGGGGTTTGTCAAATAATTCACATCCTTACCATTCCAAGGTATTTGAAAAAATTCAAGGTTCTTCAATGAATTTTAAAACGATATATCACTTGGAATTTGTGAACATTCTTTACATATTTATTTAGGATGTTTGTACATATGTTACGACATATCAATCTAGATAAGAACACATAAATATGTATGTAATGTATATTTTCAAATAATTCACATCATGGCAGGCTCTAGGGAGGCCCGGATTGGTGTCAAACCACCAATCTGGAGCCTTCCTGGCATTCCTTGAGCCTTCGTGGCATAAATGTTTACAAACTACCTTTTCTAGGCAGTCCTAGGAAATGAACGGAGGCGAGTAGTGAGAAGTCATTCCTCAGACGTCGTGGCACCAAACCAACTATGCCGACATGTCTAGGTGGCCAGGTGAACACTAGAGGAGGTGTCATTTTGGTGCGCAACAACGTCGTTGCTTCCAGGCTACTTCGTTCGGGCATAGTCCCTTAAGAGCCCTGAGACCAAAAATCATTCAACTTCGACGGGTGACTACATAGACTCTATGGCACCTAAGGATGTCTCATCCGATCCTACACCTCGGCATAGGGACCCTCTACAATAGCTTGTCTCGGTTTTTTCCTTCTCGATCGATTGCTCTCACTACCCTACTATTAGAAAAAGCACAAAATAGTGCAGTTTGAGACAGTGTAAGGCTATCAAATGCTATATTTTGCAAATGGTGGGTCATGGCACCAAACCGATTGTGTCAGCATGTCTTGGTGGTAAGGTGAACACTAGAGGAGGTGTTTTTTTAGTGTGCGCCAACGTCGTTTCTTTGAGCTACCTCATTCGGGTGTAGTCCCTTAAGAGCCCTAAGACCAAAAAATCGTTCAACTTCGACGGGTGACTACGCGCACTCTGTGGCACCTAGAGACATCTTGTTCAATCCTACACCTTGGCATAGGGACCCTCTATAATAGCTTGTCTCATTTTTTCCTTCTCCAATAAGTGCTCTCGCTGCCCTATTGTTTACAAACGCACGAAATAGCGCAGTTTGAGACAGTGTAAGGCTGTCAAACACTATATTTTAAAAATGGTAGGTCATGGCACCAGGCCGAATGTGCCGACACATCTAGGTGGCTAGGTGAATGCTAGAGGAGGTGTCATTCTGGTGAGCGACAACATCATTTCTTCCGAGCTACTTCATTCGGGCGTAGTCCCTTAAGAACCTTGAGACCAAGAAATCGTTCAACTTCGACAGGTGACTACGCACTCCATGGCACCTAGAAACATCTTGTCTTATCCTACACCTCCACCTAGGGACCCTCTACAATAGCGTGTCTCAAGTTTTTCCTCCTCTAATCGGTGCTCTTGCACCCTTTGCATTTCTGTAAACGCGCGAAATAGTGTAGTTTGAGATGAGTGTAAAGTGTCAGCCAAACGCTATATTTTGCAAATGGTGGGTCGTGGCACCAAACCAACTACACCGACACATCTGAGTGACCAGGTGAACGCTAGAGGAGGCATAATTTCTTCCAGGCTACTTCGTTCGGGCGTAGTCCCTTAAGAGCCCTGAGACCAAAAAATCATTCAACTTCGACGGGTGACTACGTGCACTCCATGGCACCTAGAGATGTCTAGTCTGATCTTACACCTTAGTGTAAGGATCCTCTACAATAGCCTGTCTCAGTTTTTTCCTTCTCTAATCAGTGCTCCTCATTGCTCTTTTGTTTACAAACGCGTGAAATAGTGCAATTTGAGATAGTGTAAGGTTGTCAAATGCTATATTTTTCAAACGATGGGTCATGGCACCAAACCAACTATGCCGACACATTCAGGTGGCAAGGTTAAGGCTAGAGGAGGTGTTGTTTTGGTGCACAAAAATGTCATTTCTTCCGGGCTACTTCATTCGGGCGTAGTCCCTTAAGAGCCCTGAGACCAAAAATTGTTCAACTTCAACGGGTGACTACGTGCACTCCGTGGCACCTAGAGATACTTCATCTAATCCTACCCCTCAGCATAGGGACCCTATACAATATATTGTCTTAGTTTTTTCCTTCTCCAATCAGTGCTCTCACCGCCCTATTGTTTGCAAACGCGTGAAATAGTACAGTTTGAGAAAGTGTAAGGCTATCAAACACTATATTACGATGGATCGCGGCACCGAACTGATTATACCAACACATCCATGGGTGGCTAGGTAAACACTAGAAGAGGTGTCATTTCAGTGCGCAAAAACATCGTTTCTTCCAGGCTACTTCATTTGGGCGTAGTCCCTTAAGAGCCCTGAGACCAAAAAAGCATTCAACTTCGACGGGTGACTAAGCGCACTCCATAAAGCACCTAGAGATGTCTCGTCCAATCTTACACCTCAGCGTATGGACCCTCTACAATAGCATGTCTCAGTTTTTCCTTCTCTAATCGGTGCTCCTCACTGCCCTCTTGTTTACAAACGCGTGAAATAATGTAATTTGAGACAGTGTAAGGTCACAAATGCTATATTTTGTAAACGATGGGCCGTGACACCAAACCAACTATGCCGACACGTCTAGGTGGAAAGGTTAAGGCTAGAGGAGGTGTTGTTTTGGTGCACGACAATGTCATTTCTTCCGGGCTACTTCATTTAGGCGTAGTCCCTTAAGAGCCCTAAGACCAAAAAATTGTTCAACTTTGACGGGTGACTACGCGCACTCTGTGGCACCTAGAGATGACTCATCCAATCCTACCCCTCGGTGTAGGGACCCTCTACAATATATTGTCTCAGTTTTTCCTTCTCCAATCGATGCTCTCGCCACCCTATTGTTTGCAAATGTGTGAAATAGTGCAGTTTGAGACAGTGTGAGGCTGTCAAATGCTATATTACGGTGGATCATGGCACCGAACTAAGCTGTTCCAACACGTTTGGGTGGTAAAGTAAACACTAGATGAGGTGTCATTTTGGTGTGCAAAAACATCATTTCTTTCGGGCTACTTCGTTTGGGCATAGTCCCTTAAGAGCCCTGAGACCAAAAATTGTTCAACTTCGACGGTGAGTACACGCACTCAGAAGCACCTAGAGATGTCTCGTCTAATCCTACACCTCAATGTAGGGACTCTCTACAATAGACTATCTCAGTTTTTTCCTTTTCCAATCGATGCTTTCGCTGCCCTATTGTTTGCAAACGCACGAAATAGTGCGCTTTTTAGACAATGTAAGGTTGTCAAATGCTATATTTTGCAAACGTTGGGTAGTGGCACCGAACCGACTATGCCAACATGTCTGGGTGGCAAGGTTAAGGCTAGAGGAGGCATAATTTTGGTGCATGACAACGTCGTTTCTTCCGGGCTACTTTGTTCAGACGTAGTCCCTTAAGAGCCCTGAGACCAAAAAATTGTTCAACTTCGACGGGTGACTATGCGCACTCCATGGCACCTAGAGACATCTCGTCCAATCCTACACCTCGGCGTAGGGACCCTCTACAATATTTTGTCTTAGTTTTTTCCTTCTCCAATCGGTGCTCTCACTGCCCTAATTTTTACAAATGTGTGAAATAGTGCAGTTTGAGCCTATATAAGGTTGTCCAAACAAGTATATTTTACAAACGGTGGCTCGTGGCACCGAAAGCCGAATGTGCACACGCGTAGGGATGGTATTTTAAACACTTAGGGAGGAATTTTTCGGTTCTCTAAGCTCCAGTGCTTCCGGGATACCTCCTCCGAGCCAAGAACCCCCACAGTACATAAAGTGTTGTTTATTGCTTCTCTTTTATTATAAAACAATGAAAGCTTCTCTTAGGATCGATAATTTACAATTCTCTATTAATAAAGTGCTAACCACATGAAGGTGAAATATTTTTCGCACCACTAACCTACACATAAAATTGTTAATCAAAGAAATTTAAGTTTCAAATAAAAATCATACTAGATATATACAAAATACACAAATTTAATAAAATATATGAACTTAAATTTATCTAACTAACAAATTTATATATACCAAAGAAATTATATATACTGTGCATGAGCATTGTAAATTCATTCCAATAAACCATCATGATCGGATCTAATGAATAGCGGATAGGATTGCTTCATGATCTCGACTCTCGAACCTTCCAAAGAATCTTATTATTAGGCCTTCCTCGATATCTATATAGTTGAATATTTGTCGTTAGAACTAGATGTGAATATAAGATTATTTTCTGTGTGTCTCAAAGTCTTCAAATACCCAAACAAAGGAGTTTTTTAATGGATATCGTCAAAGCCAAGTTCCAGTAACTACCACTGACCACCGTAGGGTACTCAATATCTTCATCATCTATAATAGGAGAATTCAACTTCTTTCTTTCCTCGATGCAACAACATAAGAAATAATATGTTCCTTCTTCATTTTCTTCTATCACAATAACTGCAAACACATGTCCTACAAAAATAAAGGTTTCAACTCAAATTTAAATTGTACATATTAAAATTTCAATGGACATAACTCAATACAAAAATTGTAAATAACAATAAATACCTTGTCACACCATAATTGAAATTTCGTCAAAGTCCTTGGATGTTACAAATTCATCTATAGAAATAAGTCCTAATGCTTGTGGAGGTTGATAACTAGGAAGCAGAGTTAGAGGCCTACAAATCCATCCATCCACCCATTCTTGTGAATCACACTCAGCAGTGACAAATTTGATACAAGATGCACAAAAATATGTTAAATTTCTTGTCCATGTGGCCCACGAAGTAGTGTCTAAGATACAAAATGAGTGCATATCACTGGACCCAGTGAGTGTCATACAATCCTCGTAGTTAGAAATTTTTTGTTCCTCTATCAACCAAAATATCTGTGAACTATGGAATTTTCTTGAGAACCTCGGGCCATGTTGTCAATACACCATTCCACTATGCTCTTTGCATCTTTCAATTTAGCACCATCTTTGTACTTCAACTCTTCTCTTATAAGATCTCTTTTCACACATGCCCCTACACTGTCATGATCTCCTTTTCGTAGTGCCCACTTCCCTTCGATGCCTTTTGTTATTGATTATGATACCGTTGACTATACTTATGGACATTACTGTAGCTTTTGATTTAGTATGATGTTAGACATTAGAGATCGTGGATTGTAGTTGATTTGACTCATATATGATGCATGTCGATTATTAGAGACATTTTATATTGATGTTGATACAATGCTTGGCATGGTTTTGTGTGTGTGTGTGTTTCATACATGTGATATGTTGTCATATTGAGTAAACCTAGCAAATTGAACTATCTTTATGATCAAATGGTTATTGAGAAAATTGTAAATGATGTCGTTACATTTACTTGCTTAATGATGTTTGGATTTATATATACATATGACCTTGGATATTATTGTATAATTATTTTGGATGATTTTATGTGGCCACAGGCGAGCAAGAGGTATCTGTGTTTTGTAGGTAAACATGTCACAAAAACATCGGGAATTATAGACCAACCACATTGGAATCCTAGATGAATTCAACAAGGGTCACCATGGAAACGTGTATTTCTTATGTGTGTGTGTGTGTGTTTAAATTTATGTTAGGGGTCCTCATGGGGGCGAATCACCTTCGAATGTGACCAAGGTGTTCGTGTATTCTTTTATTTAGTTTTTTTTTTTAAAATTTAGTGTGTGGATTTTAGTGATGTATTTTCCTCTTTATTATTTATTTTATTTGCGTCTAGATTATTGAGTAATCATGTTTTTAAATAAATTAAAATGGGTCAAAAGAATGCATTTATTAGAGTTGATGGATCTTGGATTATGTGTTGTAAGTAATGTGTAGGTAGCCTTGAGTGTAAAACACTCCACCTTCCTTTTAAAATTCGGAATTATCCTTAGGGGCTGATTTTGGAGGCTTGTGGGACAAGTTAAACTTGTCCCACACCTCTTAAATTGTTACACAAACCCTACCTATGGGTTGGGAGTCAAAACTAGGCCTTATTATGTATTTTGGGAAGATAAGTTGTAAGTCTTTTTTTGCACCTTCTTGCATGAAATTAATTTTGGTCCTTGGGGTGTGGACTTGGATTGTGTGTGTGTAAGTAAAATGTCATTCATTCACCCACCTTTTTAATTGTTCTTTGGAGTTTGAAGTTGACTTGTGAGGTGGAGTGGAGGATGAGTGATGTGGCATCCTACATGGAGCCACCTCATCCTCCTCCCTCCCTTTTCTATTTATTCGAATTCTTTTGTTGTTTTGGGGGTTACGGGAGGGGGTTACTTCATTTGGTGACTTCATTTTTGGTTACTTCTTTTGGTTTGGAGATCTTGTAATTTGGAAGAGAGTTAGAGATTTTGTTGAATTCTTGTGGATTGTTGGAGCTTTTGGACTATTTGGATTGGAAAAAAGCTTGTTGTTGAACCTTTGGAGCAAACTCTACCATGGAGAGGTAGGAGCTTGGCTCTTTATAATGTTCTCCTTTTTTTATGCATATGTGAATGCTTGAATATTTTGGTATGTTGTTGGCTGGTTGGGTAGATTGCCTAGGTATGGTGTAGGAGAAGACTATGGGGATCTCTTGTGGGGAGGCATAAGAGTTTTGGGGAGGTATAAGTGTTATTGTGGAGGGAGTTTGGGATTGGGTTCCACCTTGTAAAATAAATAGCTTGCATTTCTTTACTCGTTATGGGGTGCCATAAGAGTGTGGGGAGGCATAAGAGAATGAGAGGTATAAGGGGTACTTGGGGAGGCATAAGGGTAGGGGTTTTGAATATATATATATATATATATATATATATATATATATATATATATATATATATATATATATATATTGGTGGGTTTATTTTAAGGTGGACACCCATTTCCCCATTGGGAGGTATAAGCTGACTTCCCCCATAGGTCTTGCTCCTTTGGCTTATGCATGATGAAGCCAGAGTATTGGTTGTTGTTCTTCATGTGGTTGTAAACTACAGTATGTATTTGGACTGTGTTCTATTTGTGTAAACTATTTTTGTGTTGTGGAAGCCAATTTGTTTCCATGAGTTGAAATACATTTCTTATTGCTTTGTGGTTGGGGCTCGAGGGCCAATGAGGAGGACAACTTCTCCTCTTCATTGGAATTCTTGGTTGGGTGGAGAGCATTGCCTCTCCTTATTTTTTGTTGTGATCAAAAGATATATGGTGGATCTTCTTGTTGTTATTCTAGAGTTGAGGATGAAGAAAAATTTGTAGTTTCTCCTTGGGTTCCTTATTGTGAAATTTCCCACTTCAAGTGGATGGCATTGTAACATTATTTGTGGTGGAAATTTTCTCTGTTTTGGAAATGGAACCTACATTTGAATGTGAGAGATGTATATTCTATAAGTTGTATTTGATGAATGAAAAAGGAAGTTGTAAAAGAATTATTGGATTTCAATAGAAGTTGTTTTAATTACCACAAATGGTATGGTTTTCATTTAAAATATGTGTTTGAAATATATTGTGAAATCTCTGTTTGAAAAAAAAATACGTATGAAGAAATATTACATTCTCTGTTTCATTCAAAATGCATGTTTTGAAAGTAGAACTATATTTTGGGTTTTCATGCATGGATTGAAGTAAAGTTAAGCATTGTAAAATTGGAATGGAATGAACTTAAATATCTAAAGTATGATAACAAAAAGTAGATCAATTCGAGGCTTAAGTATGTTTTTCCATTTGGATTCTTTGTAAAGCCTGCAAATAAATATTAGAAAATATACAGAGTACTCTACAACTTGAAAGACAAAATGAAACCTTGGAATGAACTAAGGATGATTAAAGCACATCATAAAACAATTACATTTCCTAGTAATTTATTCAGAACTCCAGTAATTAGGAAAAAGGAAAAATAATGCAATTTCACATAAAAGAAAAGAAATTTGTATTGAAATCTCAACAAAGTAATCAATTAATCCTTGCAATCCATTAGAAATCTTTCAAGTATGTTTCTCCATGCATGTTTGGGGTGTTGAAGGAGAAAGAATAGCGAATTAGACCAATTATGGCAGTTGAAAAAGTTTAGTTCATATTTTTATGGTAGGAAAGATGTTTTCTTAAAATTCACCAATCTAAGTTTGATGAAAATGAATTTTGAAGTTCCCATGCAAAGTGGAGTCCAGTGCTTTCCAAAAATTCCTCATTTTCCAAAATCCAAGCTTCCAATCGAAAGTTATGGCCTTCTGAAGTTTTTTACTTTGATTGTTTTCAAAAAAAAACAAACTGTTAAAAAAAGAGGAAATTTTTGCAAATCGGATCCGCGGGCCCGTAAATTACTTAGGGTACTTTTCGCAAGAATGCAAAAGTCACAAGTTCCTCCACAGCCCCACATCCTTCTCTTTTGAAAAAAAATAGATATACTTCAGCGGGTTCAAGGCCCGCACCTTCAAACTCTACCTTTTTTAAAAAGGGAAAAAAAATTAAGTCTCCCCATTGGCCCACCTTTGGGAAAAATTTCCTCCCAGTCCGTCGGCTCACATTACTTAAGAAATATGAAGAGTTAGGAGGACTTATTTATATCATTGGAAAGGGAAGAAATTTCCTATCTAGTGGAAATCTACTCTGAAACCTTAAGTGTGTTAAATATGTGAAAAATCAGGTTGAAGTGCAAAGATGAGTCGAGAGTGGGTAAGTGGGAAATTACCTCTTTTTAACTTACATGAGTAACTCTAGAGCATGGGTTGACCTTTTTTAAGGGTCGCGCTCGGGGATAAGAGAATGTTTTTTTCAACCCATGTAAATAGGACCTTAGTTATTGTTTAGACCTAGTAAAATTAAATACCTTGGGCATTTAATTGTTTTGGCCCCTTTGACCCTCTAAAATTAATTAAGGAACATTTAAATATAGTGTTAATTTAATTATTTATTAAATTAACACCTAAGAGAAATTTAACTATATTGGATTAATTACACTCATTAATTTTGTGATGTGGATTTAATATTTGTTATAATGGGAAAATTTTATTTATTAATTATAATTGACTTTGAATCTTTGTTGTGACAATTGTTGCTTAAGGCTTGGTAGTGGTCACGCTTTTCAAAGGAAAGAAAAAAATTATTCCATAATTTTTCTATCTAAACCTAGGTTGTTCTTGGGTCGCGAAAGGTCGTTTTAGTAGGTATTACATTTTCCATGTCCATCCTTAGTGAAACTCCAAATATGTTGCACACCCATCTTGACGTGAATCCTACTCATCCAATAAAACATTCATGCATTCTTAAACTGAGACGTATAATTATCTGACCATATATAATGTTGTTTTAAGTGGATGTCCCTATCAAACAAGTTTCCATAAAATAACTAGAAACACCCTTACACAAATTCAATAGAATGAGTACGATCATCATTGATATAAAAGTGGTACTCTCTTAAAAAATTGATCATTCTCTGTACTATCATGAGAATTTATAAATGCTATATGCACAAAAATGGCAACCTGTACTAAGTTTTAATATTGTGATTGAACCTTCATTTGTGGTTACAATGTGTAATTCTTTGTAAAATTGACCATTGAAACAATAGTACCAATAGGAAATGTGTCCTTGCATATCTTGAACTATTCATCCAACCATCGAGCTCTGTGTGTATGCCTAGCATACTCATAAACAATTTCATCCTTAAATTTTCTCATAAATTGAAAAACAAACATATGTTTTGTAACTAGCTCACACCATTTAGACTCTTTTCCATCTTTCAAATGGTATGCAACTGATTTATATTTATCAAACTCAACTAAATTATGTCCTATTGCACCTTCAATTTTCTCATGGATGTAACTTTCCAATTTAGGTAATCCGCCACATGTACCACAACTTCCATCTAAACAATCCTGACTATAAAAAAATTATCCAACTTCTTTTTCACAAAATATCGTAGGAATGAAATCCTTGGAAGATATTGGTGGAACTTGAACACCACATTCCGATAACATAATTTCAGAATGAAAATTAGAACAAATACGTAAAAATTTAGCATAATGTATCGCAAATTCAACATGTTTCCTACAACAACAAGTGGTGTGAGCATGGTTGATTTTCACATATAATGGTTTCAACATTTCAAAAAAACATTGACTAATTTTAATTTTCGAGATGCTCTTGTTCAAACTTACGAAAAAATTGAGTTTGAGTCATATCTAAGAAATGCTTTGGATGTGGTTCGCAATTAGTAGAACCAACTCTCCGTTTTACAACATCTATTGTATTAGGTGAAACTCTAGTGTTATCATGCCAAAATTAAATAACAAATTCTCTTATAGCATCAGAATTATCTTTGTCCTTACGTAGTGCTCTAGCAGAAAATGCCCAAAAATCAGTGTTATTGAGTGATTGAAGGATATTATGTCTTTCAATTACTTTCATTAGATTTTTTCAATTAACTTGCATCATTCGACTTGTTTGAGTAATAAAAATTTGTTTTTTATTGATTCACTTAAAACACTAGTAGAAAGTACGTGACACACAATATTACTATCCCTAGTGCATCTCTTCGACACCAACAAAGGTGTGATATACATCATGAAGGTTTTCAACAATTGTAGAGGTTTGACCATGTAGATTAGATGTTGTCAATCCTAAGGTGTTTAATGTAGGTCTCATTTTAATCAATTTCATCAAACTAACTAACAATCGACATCTTTGGGAATCATTTAAAATTTCAAAATGATTATCCCAAATTTCAAATGGTTTTTCTTCCGATTTTCCATTTAGAAATTTTTTTGGACATTGCTTTCAAAAAAATTCATCAATTTCAATAAAATAATTAGGTTTCTTATGGAAAATCCTAGGAGGTGTTTTTGTCAAATTTTGCTTGTCTACAGTTTTAACCTGAATTTCCTTATTCACATTTTCATTGTCTCCTTCAATTTCAACATTTGCTACATCACGAGTATTTAATTCTTCTTCAACATTGACAGTAAAAATATCTTCATCACAAGTATTTAATTCAACTTCAACATTGACAGTAGAAACATTACTTGGTTCCTCATTGCTTATAATAGTAGGGGTTGAAGATGAACATCTTCTTGATACACGAAGATTCTGCATTCACTCGGCATTTTGAAATATGTTTGCCTCTAACTCGTTTGGTGTTTTTTTACTTAATGACTTCCTTTTTTGACTTCGTTTCTTGTCTCTCATGATGTTTTGCTTCGATGATAAGAAAACATGTAGAAAATGAAAGAATTTCATAGTAATTTATACGATAAAGTCAAACAGTAAAAATCACATGGTAATTAGAACATTGGGATGTGTGTAAATATAATTTAAGAACCGCGATCGTGCTTTACAAACTATGCTCATGGTTTATAAAGCGCGATCACGGTTCTTGTTATAAAACCTATGATTGTGGTTTATAAACCGCGATTGCGGTTCTATCTGTATCATCAAATCTGACCCTAAGGCTCAAGAAATCTTTGTTTTTCCCCAACCAAAGCTATGGAAGGTCATTATGAAGTGTAAAAGGTCAAAAAACTTCAAATTTGCTCTTCCACAGACTTGAACCATGCTTTGAAAAACTGAAAACATTTCACAAAATCGGTGCCATCGCATAGGGTAGACTATTAGCTTCATAGAAATATTGATTTTAAAGTGAATAGAATAAGATAAATATCATTTTAGAATTTTTACTAACAATAGGTATTTAACACATTTTTTCCATGAATGGTCATGTCTACGTTTAAGACTCAGTAAATTTTGTTTCGCTTATCAAAATGTGATAAAACTATACCATCCCAAGCGTGGAGAATTTCTATACACACACACACACACACACACACATATATTTGATTTTGATATTTTTGATATAGTTATGGCGGGCAAATGGAAAGTGCTCCGTTTTCTAAATATTTTCAGACCACTTTCATGGAAAAAATCATAAAAAAAATATTGCTCGAAAAAATACAAAATAAAATCCATCCCAAGATAGACAACGACATCTAAATTTTCACCAAAGGAAAAAAAAATAACAAGATTTGGTCATCCAAATTGCGGGCAAACGGACTACAATCTTATAGGTTTTTTAAAAAAAAAAAAAAACCAAGTCATATAATTTTAAGTGTTTAATATAGCTAAACTTGTCTGCATTTTTTTTTTTTAAATTAGTATTTTAGAAACTAGATTCTGGATGCTACGATTCATATTTATATAAATTTTTCTAATTTTGAGTGCGCGTATTGCTAATAATCCCTACAAGTTGAGATTTTGTTGTTTTTTACAATATGACGTCCACTTATGACCCCTTTTTTGTCCACCAACTTGCTGCACTTACCCCACTCCTATATTCTCTAGTTTGTAGATATATATTTATTTTTTATAGTTAATTATAGATAGGTATATATTCCCTTTGTTTTTTTCTTTCTTGTATCATATTTCAATAGTTTATTACATAATAACCAATACATTATTATGATATTATGTAATCACTATTGGAAGTTAATTAGTAAAAAATGCACCTAGTTTCCAAACCTTACATTTATTTTTTAGAGTTTTGTATTTCCATAACATTAACAAACTAAAGGTTAAAAGGGGTGTAAAATATGATAAGTGACAACCTAGAACCTTACCAAAGACATTCATTAATCGGGGGATCCACTACACTATACATGTGTTTTTGTTTCATTATGGTTCCTTTCAACTCCTCAATATGCTCAATTAATTATATTACATTTATGCTAACTCTAGACTAAGAGGATTAACATATGTGTTTTTGTAGTGTTAAGATATCTTGCTCTATCCTCTTTTATTACTATTTTTTTCATACTTGTTTTCTAGATTCCTTTATTACTTGATTACTTGACTGCTTATTTTATGTAGATTGAGTGCCTTCTTTTCTTGTGATATCGTAGGTGTCCCATGTTTTTGGATCTATTCCTTTCTTTTATGGATGTTTACTTCTCTCAGTAGGAAACATGTGTTCGGTCACTATGATTATCTTGTGATATTGTGGGCATCCCACTTATCATGCTTGTTTCCTTGATGTGGATATTTTACATATCATTGCTTATGTTGGATTGATTGACTAGTTATTTTCCTCTATGATTAATTCTCTAAGACATTATTAATATTATTACTCTTTCTTGTTGCATGTTTATTTATTTGTACACCCTAGTCTCCACCATGTGACAACCCTTTCAGAGGAACATGATCTTTATGGTGGCCATTACTACAAGATTCCATGTGGTCCAACATATATTATTAGAATTATTTTTATGGGTACACATCATGTTTAATTTTAGTTTCATACTCATAGGTTTTACCACATGCACCTCAAAAGAGGCATTCTTTTCTTTTCTTGAAATATCATAGGTATCCCATGCTTTTGGATCTATTCCTTTCTTTTATGGACACTTCTTTGTTTTCTGCAACATGTGTTTATCACTATGATTGCTTTGTGACGATGTGGGCATCCCATGTTTTCATCTCGATGACTTGATTTGAATATTTTGCATAGTGTTGCTTATGTTGTCTTGATAGACTCCCATATTTTACATATTGTTGTTTAGATAAAATATTTTACATCCCACTATGAACAAGTCAAAGGCTATATATAGGAATTTGAGGCCATAAAAATTATACAAGAATGCAAATAATTTTTACAATATTGGAAGAGTATTTCTTGAACTAAATATGAATCATTTCCATATCTATTATACCTCTTTCTCCCAATCTACACACCTAGATCATCTCTATACAAACTTACACAGCTAATTACTCATCCCTTGATTGTTTTATGCAATGTATACATTGTTTTAGAGTAGTTGCAAGTATTAATGTTTTATTATGAATGTGCATGGTTAATGTTTATTAATTAGTTTTGAATAATCATCATGTGAAATTCTTTAACATGTGTTTAATTGACTATTTTCACATGTAAATAATTAGGAAAATGTTAAAAACATGTGGGAAAAGCATACATAATGTAGATATATAAGGGGATATGTCCCAAAATAATAAAAATGTGATTAATGTAGTATATGTATAATAATTTCCCCATATAGATACATTATAAATTATGGAAACATAGAAAAGTAATAACACACAATTGAGAATGATACAAGTAAAGAAACCATAAGACATAGAAAATACATGACAAAATAAGAATGATAAACACACATCACATAAGTAAAGTATGAAGGATTCGTAATAGAATAAAATTAATCAAAAATAAAGAATGGAGGAAAAGAATATATTTTAATCGTATAAAGCATGTATATAGTAGTGAATACACATCAAACATAAATACATCAAATGAAGCACCCCAAAGCACATGATAAAGAAAAGTATGATATAAATATTTTCACACATATAGTAAGTGTCTTAGAAACATAGTGATAGATTAGGAACATCAAATAATAAAGATACACATTAGTTATATATAATCATATATGAAAATGAATATACCACATTCTTGGAGCAAGTGGAGGAAACATTGAATCACATTAAACAAATTGGAATCACACCAAGTAAGGATGATGCTAAAGATACCCAAATTTGGAAAAGGCGTCTTTTATTATGCCTTTTTAATTATTTTTTGCATATGGCACATTAATTTGAATAAATGAGTAGTTCACGCTTTAACTTGTCTCTTTAACTCTCTAATTGTTATTTATATTCTCCAAACAATTATATGGTCTTCATTCTTCTATTATGATGTTATTTCTAGAGATCTATGCATTTTGCATTTTATTAGATGTCATTGTAATATGTACATGATATGTTCATCCTATGAAACTATAGTAAGCATAAAACCCCATCCTTTCTCCACTTTTACTTAAAATTTAAAAAATCAATTCTCTTTCTAGTCAGCGTTTTGATGCTTTTGAATTTGAAATTGAGTTGGAATCATGAAAAAAACTAATTTGAGGTTAATGAATGTATAGTAAAATCGCTTAAATACATTAAGGTGGGCTAATACATGACCCAATCAAGGGATATTTAAAACCCAATGCATTATATACATATACTAAGTTAAGGGGGTTATTTTTCATTACTATATTTGAAGTACTATTTGTATGTTCATGTCACTTGAGTATAAGGGAACCTCACATAGCATTACATATATAGTTTATTCATATGTTCTCACAAATCACATAAGAGAAAGGAAAACATTAATGTGGTGTATGTTTTGATTAGTGCTATGAATGGATTGTTTAGTTATTATGAGCATGTGCTAAGGTCATTCCAAATCAGACAAGTATCAACCCCTTTTAATTCTTAAGCAAGAGTAAGTAATTAAATAGAAACAAAAGTAATATTTAGCCACAACTTGATCATCAGAAGATTCCATATGAAAATTTTAGACCTAAGAACATAGGAAAGTAGATCCCAATGTCATATCAAGCTCATATACCTAGAGGAAATATTTGTAGCTCCATGGATATGTTAAACCATAAACCTTTCCCTGTCCCGATGAACCTTTCTTGCACATAGGTCTAGATTTCCATGTTTTACATATAGCTTGATGATAGTTTTTATAACTAAAAATAAAATTTTAACCTATATGAGTAAAGTAACATGATTCATTTCTGAAACCCTAAATTCTATTTTATCATGTTATCGGAATGTTTATCAATTGAATATATTATGGAATGATCTCAATACATAAATAAGAACTATATAATTCTATCATCTTTCTATTTTGAATTATATTATGCTACTAGTGATTAAGATTTAGGAATGAAACAAATAATTTATACTACATAAGCACAAAAGACAATGATAAATCACTACAAAAGGGAGAGATAAAACTAAACAGGAGTAAGCATGCCCAAAAAGGAGAAAAACTCAAAACAAGGAGAAAGAATTCCAAACATGAGAAATAATAACGCATAAGGAGAAAGCATGCAAATCATTCATCTAGTCAAAGAATATAAGTATGCCTCACTTGGTGGAAAAATATTTGAAATTTTGATTACTAAATAGTTTTTTTAAAAATAATTTCAAATCTTAAAAATTAAGGTAAATTACATACCCATTATGTGTTGGTATATTTAAGCTATTAAAAATACATGTTTGATCATTTTATATATGTTTGGTAAATTTTTGGATGTGGGAAATATTTTTGGAGGTACAAAAATGGGACATATTTATATGTTTATGAATAAAAGGCATATATAAATACATTTAAGCCTAAAATTGGCACAAATTATAATTCATGTGGAAATTTTATTGTCTTATGTGTATGGGAATATCAAACACCAAAATGGTACTCAATGGTGCAATGAGTAGTATTTTTGTGTCGTATAAGCTTCATTGTGAAAATCATTTGCTTTCTTCTAATCATTTCTACCTTATCTTGTTGATTCATAGAGATATCTAGAGTTTACTATTATTACTATATTGATGTTTTGCACCTAGAAAAGATCAACTAGAAGGACATTATCAGCCAAGAGATCCTATTCGACACTAGACAATTCTTTATGAAACCCAATTTCTCTAATTTATAAGTCTTAGTCCATTATTTACCATTTATTGTGGTTGTTTCGATTCTATGGTTTTTTTGTGTGTCACTAGGTTATAATTTCAAAGTGCAACAAGTCTAATTACAAGGGTTTTATAAAAATTCATTATGAGGTCAAACACAACCAAAAGAAAGTGCAACAAGTCTAATTACAAGGGTTTTATACTTGTTCAATTGTTTCAATACATTATTCTAATCTACAAGAATAAGTTTTAAGCACATTCCAGTCACTCTTATTGTGTTTATTATTACTCGAGGACACATTGAGCTTACATTATTCATGATTTCAATTCAGTTAGGTGGGAGAAAACATTCATATTTATGCTCCAAATGAGGTAATTTAGTTTAGCACTTAGCTTTTCAATGGGGATCTCTAAGGTTGGTCAACCTGTACTCAATCTAATTCAAAAATTTATTGTTTGTGTAGGAGAGCTAGGGTTTTCTATCAGACGTACATTTTCCTACATCCAAATTGACTAAAAGTGAAAAAGGGTAGAGTATACAAAGATGAAAGGTGAAAATTTGAAATGGGAGTGAATAATTTAATTAGACGAGTCCATCAAACTCGAGATAGGTTTTTAGGTTTAATTTTTCCTCGTTGATCCTATCGAGGAGAAGAGTAAAGTTCCAATTTCAAATATGAAGCAATTTCGGATAATTTTTATCCCATTCCTTCATTTCCACACCTAAATCAATATAGGAAATCAAAAATAATAATTTCACATATCCTCTTGTCAATTTCTATATTTAACATGTACCTTGATTGATTGGATTCCCTAAATCATGATCGTTATTCCAAATCTATGTAGAAATGTGTAGTTTATACTGACATTGTGCATATATTTATATATTCCAACTCTAATAATCTGGTTAACCTAATTATTAATCTTGCACATGATTTATACCTATGGTTTTCCCTTCATTTTTTTCATCCTTGGCCTAATCTTTCATGTTCTATTTTTAGAAATTGGTGGGATAAAAGTCTATAATATGGATTCTAACTTCTAAAGACCTAATAGTGTTCCTTCTATAGAAACTTCAACCTCAAAACATCAATTAAAATTCCTTCTCTCATATAGGGATAAACCATCTATCGTGGATCCATATTACAAAACACACTTCTCATTTCATGTTGTGCCCTTCTCTTATTATAATAACAATACTAACGAGAAAACATGTGTGGTCAATGACAATAGTTTCTATGTGTATGAGGAAAATAATGATGGCCTTGATTATGCCTATGACTATCAAGATGAGTTTGACAACTTTCCTAGTGGGGTGGAAGTAGTCAAACCTTCCTCCACCCATGTTATACCATATAGTTATAGATATCCAGAGCCAATGTCATTCCTACATATCAATGTTGTTTCTAACAAAGAGGAGGTAGACCGCCACTACTCAACTCATATTGCATCTTTTACATATGGTTATTACATTTTTAAAGACAATGAATGTACAAATAGTGACAATGATATATACGTGAAGGCTATTGTGATGACGACTTTACTATATGATTATGATGATTATAATGATAGACTAAGCAATGCATGTCTTATTATCCGTTCACTAAATCATAAAATAAAATAAAATCATAGTACAACATCTTGTTTAGAGAACATTAATGTTACAAATGAAATGAATGGTTGCAATCTCTCTATCTTCTTCTCTTGAAACAAAAAAAAAAAAAAAAAGGATAAAAATTTATTACAATGCTCGTCTCTTCCTCTCGTAGAATGGAAAATAATGTAATAATACAACTGATTGTGATCTTTCTCTTCTCATGAAATAGAAAAGGTTGCAAATGAAAGCAAACAAAATATACAAATAGCACTCAAATTAATTTCCGCAAAAAAACATAATCATCCATCAAAGGAGAGAAACGTGGACAAGAATGTTTAATATGAGGACAAGAATGCCCAACTACGAAAAATAATGGTAGAAATCTGATGGCGAAACCGTCACGTAACATTTCTACACTTGCAAAATTCACAAATTGTCAATCCATATTTTAAACAGCAAATGCGCGCTCTATCAAAATTGCTACATATTTCAATCTCTCTCTACACACTTCTCCAACAAATATATTCCTCACTCAATCCAAATTACTAGTCTACATATTTCATGATCATATCTATATATTGTTGCACGATGCTAAAATCAGATCTGTGCATTATTGATTATGGCTCTCAGTTTGACTATTCAGTGGGTACTGGGTAGTAAATATTCAATCTCTGCAATCAGAAACGTATTCTCTTAACGTGATCGACGTCTGTCAGTCAGCGCTGTACTATTAAATTTTTTTCTTACATCTATGTATTAGAGCTTCCATACGGCTCGGTGTATTTATTAGTGTTTAAATTCGCATTCCAAGCAGTCATTTGCAGTGATGGAGAATGCAACAATTACAAGTGAATGTGTACATGTGAATGCAATAGTTTCAGTTTCCTAAGATGGATATTTAATTGTGAGCTAAGTGTATGCTTACATAGGAGTGAAGGTTGAACAGATGTGTACATGGTGATATATTCACATAATTGAATGGTTGATGAGAGGTTTATCGGTTCCCTCTCTACCTTCATCTAGTCATGTAGCCACATATTCCAATGTTCTTATTAAGGGGGAACGTTGGGAGTATCATATTAGTACTTACAAATTGACATGCATGAGTTAGTAGAAAATATATTAATATGTGAGATAATGCATTATTCTAGTGTAAGTGTGGGATAATAAATTTGTACATGTGAGTTGTGTTAATTCACTAGGAATAGGGATGGGAGATTCTAGGGTAGAGATATTGTTGGGATTGTCACGATATGTAGCATGTAAGAATATGAAAATAAGATTCAAACCCTAATTTATAGGATTAAACATATTTATAAGAAGTTGTCAGTTAATTGAATAAAACATGTAATTAAATGTTTTGTGTTAAGCTTTATCAAATACATCAAAAGGTTCAAAAGAAAAAAATTAGAATATCCTCCTTGAAATGCAAGAGTGTGATAGTACTTCACCCTCACCTTTTATATATTACATGTATAGACATGACACTAGGTCATGCCCATATATGTTATATTCTAAGTGTGCAAAATTTTAAGAAAAAACATTCAATATTACATACGACATTGGGGACATGATATTGGCTTCCACTCACCTCTTTAATTCTACAATATAATTATAGAAATTGACAACTCGTATAAGTTCCTACTATAGTAGCAATGTGCCCAATCATCAATCGCACCCCGAGGACGTGTCTCCGCTTCGCTATAGTGTGTCACGCCCGCCCTCATGCTAGCTATCTCTATCCGCGATTGAGAGCGATTTGCTATAACCTAATCTAGCTCGCATGTAGTTGTAACTTATCTCGTTATAGCCCGATCTTGCTCATCCTATAGTTGTAACCTATCTATTATAGCCTAAGCCCACTTTGCTTGCGATTGTAAGCTATCTCGCTATCACCTAGTCTCGCTCTGTCAAGTCCCGTAATATCTCTATCCCGGCATGATCTCGCTCTAACAAAATCTCGATCCCCATCTACGAGGGCTTAATCTCTCTCTGTGAGGACTCGATCTCTCTCCGCGAGGGCCTAATCTCTTTATGTAGTAGCCTGATCCTCTTAATTACCATATGAAGTTCTAAGGTTGTCAATTGTTGTAATTGTTGCTACAAGGTAGCCACCTACCCACCAACCTACATATCCGGTATATCCCGCATAGCTTTGTGCATCCTGTACATCTTGTGTATCATGTATATCTGGAAAATCCTCCTCCATATCCTCATCATCCCAGTCCATCTCCTCCACCTCTTGGTGGACTATGTCATGGACTCACATGAAGGGGTGATGAAGGTTCCTCCACTGGATCGTGCACCGGCATCCATGGAGCTAACACCGTAGCTGCACCACTACCCATTGTTGTACTAAGATATAATGTTGTACTAGCACCTACTACACTGGTACCCTCATGTATGGTCTTACATGTGCATGTTCCTATACCTATGGATCTAAACCATGTTCCTCATGCGCGATGTGTCCAATATCTCTGGGAATAATCAATCTACATGGCAGCACTAGTGCATACCACGTTGCATAGTCTGGTGTAGTCCTGGATCTACTATCTGTGACCATTGTACCCAAGGCTATGGGTCTACCTGTGAAAAGCTCGTATGAGCTCTGGCCAAACCCGATTCAAGGTCCCATATCAAAAATATCTCTTAATATTGGCATGTGTACCACATCTCATTACTAGGAATCCCCTGGATGAGACCAAACTGACGCTGGACTCGGTCCACCCTATACCACTCTAAGATATGGCTCTTGCTCCCAATGATAAAATGGTCTACTACGGTTGTCCTCAACTCGCCTCGTATCCTCGTGGCCATTCATATAACCTCGTATGGTCGTCATGTGATCATATGAGGTCAGAACTCGTCACACTCTCGCATGTAGTAATTTGTGTCCCCTATGTGGTGTGAATGTCATCTCCGTCAGAACCCACCCATGAGGGAAGGATCTCCAAGAACCCGAGCTCTCAATGCTCCTAAAGGATGTCCAATCGCAATATGATCCCAAGCCTAGATCTATAGTAAAGTAGCAGGACCCAATGTCCTTTGTCTATGATAGGCTATCAAGTGCAAATCAAAATATAAGTGAGCTAGTATCGTGGTTCATTTTAAGAGACCTCTTGGAAATCGGAGGTGGAAAATACCTGGCAAATATCTCCGAACCGGTTTCGCGGGAAGGTGAATTTTTTGGGGGTTGTATGGAAAAATTTCGCCTGATTGTCAAGTGGTGAGAGTAAGGCGCAGACGCGCGACAGATATTTTTCTATTGACGCGCCAATGCATTTTTTTGACGCTACGACAAAGAAAATCTCTGTCGTGCGTCCGCACCTCCGCCCTCTACTTTCTCATCGAAAAAATCTCCATGTCGCTGGCCAATAAACTATTTTTCGTAAGCGCCTACTATGCGGCCAATATCTGTTGCACTCGTCGCTGGCGTCAACTATCTCATCCGGTGTTGCGCGTCAACAAATAACCCTCATTGACGCACATCAACAGCACTTACCGACATGCATCAACAAGGTTATGACGCGCATCAATGAGGTCCGCTGACGTGCGCCAACAACCTTGTTGACCGGCGCCAATACGCCAACAACCTTGTTGACGCGCTTTCAACCTCATTAACGCGCGGCACAACAAGGTTGTTAATGCGCGCCAACAAGGTTGTTAACGCGCGTCAACAAGGTTGTTGACGCGTGCGCCAATGAGGTCTATGACGCGCGCCAACGATGGCGTTATTTGTTGACGCGTGACAACAAATCTCCCGTCACACACACGCAGCCTCCGCCCGCGTCTTGCAGAGCATCGAAAAAATCTTTGTGTCACTCATCAACAAACTCTTTGTCATGCATCTACTATGCGTCAATATCTGTAGTACCTCCTTATCGTGTGTCAACTATCTGTTAGTGTCGTGGCGTCAATAAATAACCCCATTGTCATGCATCTACAATACGGGATATATCATATTGTTGACAAATGTGAAGTAGAAGTGTTCTACCTGGTGAATAATCTAGGATTATATAGGGGATATTTTTCAAGGGTAGGTGAAGCCGACCCCTAAAAAAATTAAAGTGTAATTTTTAGGCGAATGTGTCACCGAATTCGCACTGAGAAAATTCACCTTTTCAAATTTTTCAAAAATGGAATATTCGCCATATTATGAATATTCACCACTAAAATTATCCTCGGCTAGTATACATCGACCCCTGTAATACACCCTACCCTGAAGCAGGTCGTGGATCACTCCAATAAGACCTAGGGGGAATCGTGCATCGGTCTTGTCGGGAAGCAACATGCCGCTAACAAGAGATAATAAATATACGGGGACCCGTCCTAGTTGTGGATCAGCCATGCATCTCCTAACCACAACTGACATACCTTGGTGGGGGATATCAATCACTCCAAATATCATAGTTGTATAATTCTCAACCCGGCCAAGTGACCATCGTAGGTAACCAAATGGCCCTTGAATCGGAACTCACAGGATCCACCAAACATCCTCCAGTGTAACACTCATCTCACCGGTAGGGAGTCGAAATTCGAGCTCTCACTCCGCCATCTCTCAACTAAGGTTGTGAGCAGACTGTGATCAAAAGTAATATGTGGCATACGAGCTATATATGATAAACTTGTCACCTCCAAGGTGATCTCTAAGAAAATCTGGTCTCAATGTCTGAAGGTCACCTCGCAGGTTTGAAGTTGTGAATGTCACTCCCACATCCCCAGCATGCCCAAATATATTTCATGGAGCCAATCAAGTCAATTATTATAATCTGTCTTCTATTCTACCATGTAATTTCTTCTAAAAAGTCTAGTTTATCATGTTATTCTTCTATTCCATCATTAAATTTCTCTATAATTCACCTATTTCTTCTACCTAGGGTTTTCTAAAACCTAAATTTTTACCTAAAAATAATTTTAAATTGTCTTTTATGCATGGGTGCCCCCTACGTGCACTAGCGCTTTTTCTCAAAGATAAGCGCCCGAGTGCTCACATGCTAGGGAAAACTAAAAATAAGCTAAAACTACACAAGGCATAGGCACCCAGGAGCCCTCAGAGCGGGCATGAGCTCTCTTCTCCAGCGTAGGTGCCCACGCACCCTGCATGACATTTGTAATGTATAAAATCAAATTTTTCGACAAGCATAGGCACCAGAGCCCTCTGCACTGCATGATCTCTCTTCTCCAAGCTTTGGCACCCAGTGCACCCTTACATTACCTTTCAAATGCACAAAAACACATCTTAACCTAGCATAAGGGCCCAAGCACCTCACCACAATCAAAAATTTAAAAATAGAAAAAAAAACAAGCAAAAATGCATGCATAGGTGCCAGGTGACCACGATGTAAACAAATTCAAAAAAATGTAGAAATCCCGACATACATAGGCACTCGTGCACCCAGCGCCCATGTTGCACCAACATAGGTGCATCCCCCAATTTTTCCCTAATTTAGCCTAAAAACATGTATTTTAGCTAAAAATTCAATAATTTGAATTACTAGCATAAAAAGAATATGTGTGTACCTAGTCCATCTCGTTGGAAGCCTCAGGTAGTCCCTCACATGGTCCGCATGGTGCCTCTAATTCACTATCCTCACCATTTCCTCTTGTAGGTCAGAGCTCAAATCAATAGTCAATTGGTAATCAAATGTGGTAAATAACTTGCCACGGTGGTTAATATGTTGTTTTTTACCTTCCACAATGTGCATTTCTCACTCCCAAAATTCCTCGAGACCACCGTATTTCTTCTAAAATTCCTCTAACACTTTCCGCAATGATTATTTTTAATAAATAATTATTTTTGACACGTTTTCGCTACGTTGGGGCATATTTTTACGTCCCGACAACCTTTTCTACTACTTGAGGCATTTTTTCCTCATAGCCTCTTTTAACGTTGTCTCCCAACTTTGTCATTTCCTCTATAATATTTTCTTCCGTAAAAATTAAAAAAATTTAAAACAATAAAAAAATCTATAAAAATTTGATAAAATCATTAAAATCCAAAAAAATGTAAAAATTACAAAAATTACAAAAAAACAGTAAACAACATGTACGCAGCCTAAAGCTCGTGTCAATCGTGCATTACTCTCGAACATCTAAATATGTCTTACAAAAGCATCTTTCTACTATTCTTGTTTGTTCTGGTCTCAAATGACTTTCGGAACATCGTGATCTACCTCCATTAACAAAAGCTAGGTTGCATGCTATATTGGTCCTCTCTGCAATAAAGTGAGTTGTCGGGATGTGTTGTCAGAGTGCATGAAAGAGTTTCCATGGGACTACTTGTGTCCTATGTTATTCCCTCTGCATGTATCCTTGTTTAAGGCACCATTTTTAACTCTTGTCATTACAACACAAACATTTGGGAATTGTCAGAACTTGATAACAAAAACATTCGTGTAATCTGTCTTAAACGTTGTTTTTTTAGTGCATGTGATTATACCGGTTTCTCTCGTTAGGTCACTGGTTTACTTTCTCATATTGCATTGCATTTTGTATGTTCGCATGGAGATAAATAGCATTTTACTTTCTCATATTACATTTCATAATGTATGTCGTATGGAGTTACGTATTTTTAGCAAAGAAACAATTATCGTAATTTAGCTTTTCATGTTATCTTACACTTTTTTATTTTAAATAAAGGTTGATGATGTAGACCTAGGGGTAAAATGATATAAACAAAGTTGCTTATCAAAGGTTGGATGCAAAGATTGGGCTTTTCCTATATTCTCCATTAATCATTTCTTCTCCATTATTATTTATTATGATTACTAATTTTTCTTCCAAATCACCGGGGCAATAAACAACATGGGGGTTCATTAGCTAGGCAATATCCTAAGACGTGGGTTCATTTTGAGCTAATTAAAATTAATAAAATTAAATTCAATATACCGATAGACATGAGGGGGTGAAAGGGTTTAATTTATTAATGTTTTGAATAAGGTATTGGGGGTAGGTTGGAGTGGCGGGCTAAAGGAAAGGGAGGTTTAATTTTAATATAAAGCTAAAACATTTGAACCCTAGTTTTGAAAAGTAAATAACTTAAAATTGAAAAAGGAGTGTGGTCATAAATTAAATTATAATCTACTTTTTAATAAATAAATCTAGATTCTGAACCAATAAATAATAAGATGGTAGAAAACTAAGATTGAGTATGCTTTTCAACACAAGTGATATTATTTCACCATCTTAATTATTTGAAGAACTATTGATAAATGATTAAATCTTAACATATATAAGGTGATTTGTAATAGGTCTTGAATGGCTTCAAACTATATTTCGAGAGGAAATGCATATTAAAAATTTGAGTGAGAAATATAATATATTTTTGTCTAATATATTAGGGTAGAAATAAAAATGGGTAAATAAAATTGTAATTGAAAAATGGGTAAGTAAGGTATATGGAAAAAATAGGGGGTATTTTCATTCTAATAATATAACAGGAGGGGGTATTATTAATTGAATAATTAGAGGTAGAAACTAGAATTAAGGGTATTCTTTAATACCCTTCGAATGCATGTGCTATACCATACTTTTACTAAGTGAACCCCCGTGATAAACAACTAGGTTTCTCGCAAGGCATTTTGGCTATATTTTTTATCGTTGATTGACTTCTTCTATCACCCCATCGACACTTGAGGGCGCATCCTTCATTCCACTAATTTTTCTTCAAAATTTACTTGCTTATGCTTGTCTACTATATTTGAAGTGAAGTCACTTATTTCACCTCAAACATGGGCAAATGTAGACACCTAAATTTTGTATTTGCAATCTAATTACCAAAATGCACACAAATCACTCTCATTCTTGCTAATTCCATTATAATTAGTGATTTTCACTAATTTACTAACGTTTCTTACCACTTTAACCAATAAAAGTGCTTTGTTGATGTGTAGCCCCTTTTGCATTCGGATGCCACTTTACGGTGAATTGTAAGTCAAAATCCTCTTCAAAACAAGCAATTAGTGATTATAAGCTAATTAAGCCTATTTTTCCCTTGATTTGGTCAATATGCCCTAATATTGTCTTAAACCCTCTTCCAACCACTCAAAATCGCGCTATTCACCTCACAATGTCTCAAAGAAGCTTCAAAATTTATCCTAGCCTCCTAGTTGAACCTAAGAGGTTGATTAAGGCTCCTCACATCTTAATCACTTGATAATTTACTAATTGTGACTAGCAAGGCCTAATCATGATTAGAAAATCTATTCTAATTTGGGGCTTTTAGTCCCACATGCACCAAAATACAATTTTCTCCTAAAAGGAAAGCTATAAAAAGAGTGCACGTCTTACCTTAATATTTTACACCATGCATTGATTTGCATCTCATATAATGCATATGATTCGTAGAAAAGTTCAATCCTTGCCTAAAGCCTTCAATAAGGTTAGTAGATGAATATCTACATTAACTTAACAAGTCATTTGGAGAGGTCATTTCACCATTTTTTGGAGTAGCAACCAAAACCATTTGATTTCCTTTTTAGGTCTATTTAGGTCCATGTTAGCTAATTAAAGCATATTAGTAGGCATGTTTAGTTATATTTTGCATTGTTTTCATACTAGTTAAGTATTCCTTTTAGCTTCTATCTTAATATTACATTCCTAGACTAAGAATCCTTAGCTATTAGGTGGAAATGGTGTTAGCCTTCCTTGATTAGCTTTGTTATTTGCTTTGTAAAATTTTAGGGTGTTCACAAGGAGCAATCTTAGAGTGGTTGCATCCATGGATTTATGTGGGTGCACCATGTTCATAAGTGAATCTACTTCAATGTGTTGCCTATCAAAATAGTGAGTTTTACATATATTAAATTTGGTTGACAATACGAGATGCACCCGCCTCCACAAAAGGAGCCATCATTCTCACTGGTAATTTTCACCAGTAATGAGATAACAACCATGGTTTAATCAAACAATATCTTTGGTTTCATTAACATTAACATTTTCCTCCTCGTCACACTCTAGATATAAATTTATTTACAAGGCATTTTGGCTATATTTTTATCGTTGATTGACTTCTTCTATCACCCCATCGACACTTGAGGGGGCATCCTTCATTCCACTAATTTTTCTTCAAAAATTTACTTGCTTATGCTTGTCTACTATATTTGAAGTGAAGTCACTTACTTCACCTCAAACATGGGCAAATGTAGACACCTAAATTCCGTATTTGCAATCGAATTACCAAAATGCACACAAATCACTCTTATTCTTTCCAATTCCATTATAATTAGTGATTTTCACTAATTTACTAACGTTTCTTACCACTTTAACCAATAGCGATTGCTTTGTTGATTGTTGATGTAGCCCCTTTTTCATTCAGGATGCCACTTTACGGTGAATTGTAAGTCAAAATCCTCTTCAAAACAAGCAATTAGTGATTATAAGCTAATTAAACCTATTTTTCCTTGATTTGGTCAATATGCCCTAATATTGGCTTAAACCCCTCTGCCAACCTCTCAAAATCACCCTATTCACCTCCATAATGTCTTAGCAAGCTTTAAAAGTTTATCCTAGCCTCCTAGTTGACCCTAAGAGGTTGATTAAGGCTCCTCACATCTTAATCACTTGATAATTTACTAATTGTGACTAGCAAGGCCTAATCATGATTAGAAAATCTAATCTAATTTGGGGCTTTTAGTCCCACACGCACCAAAATACAATTTTCTCCTAAAAGGAAAGCTATAAAAAGAGTGCACCTCTTACCTTAATATTTTACACCATGCATTGATTTGCATCTCATATAATGCATATGATTCATGACAAGTTCAATCCTTGCCTAAAGCCTTCAATAAGGTTAGTAGATGAATATCTACATTAACTTAACAAGTCATTTGGAGAGGTCATTTCACCATTTTTGGAGTAGCAACCAAAACCATTTGATTTCCTTTTAGGTCTATTTAGGTCCATGTTAGGTAAGTAAAGCATATTAGTAGGCATGTTTAATTATATTTTGCATTTTTTTCATACTAGTTAAGTATTCCTTTTAGCTTCTATCTTAATATTACATTCCTAGACTAAGAATCCTTAGCTATTAGGTGGAAATGGTGTTAGCCTTCCTTGATTAGCTTTGTTATTTTCTTTGTAAAATTTTAGGGTGTTCACAAGGAGCAATCTTAGAGTGGTTGCATCCATGGATTTATGTGGGTGCACCATGTTCATAAGTGAATCTACTTCAATGTGTTGCCTATCAAAATAGTGAGTTTTACATATATTAAATTTGGTTGACAATACGAGATGCACCCGCCTCCACAAAAGGAACCATCATTTTCACTAGTAATTTTCACCAGTAATGAGATAACAACCATGGCTTAATCAAACAATATCTTTGGTTTCAATAACATTAACATTTTCCTCCTCATCACACTCTAGATATAAATTTATTTACAGATCCTGTAGTGTAACATCATACTATCTCAAGTGATGAATATAGTATCATTATTTTAAAATGAGAATGGGATTTACACATGCGCTTCCATGTGTCAGTTCCTGGAGCGTGCATAGTGCACATGCATAATGAACATCATGAACAGTAAACATCATGAACAATGTCCTTGTAAACAGATTATGCGTGAATAGTGCCACATGTCATGTGTTAAATTTGATGTTTGTTTAGACATTTATTGCGATTTTAGTCGTAAAATAATTGTAAATATTTGAAATAACTGTCACATGCGACGTCAAGCATTAAATTTGATGTTAGTTTAATTTTTGTGATTTTAGCCATAAAATAGTTACAAATATTTTAAATAACCACCACATGCGACTTGTATATTTAAAATGTGATCGTCATTTTTCATATAGATTTATATGGAAATTATATTAGTATATATATAAATAATTAAATAAATAAAAATACTTGTTATTAATAACTTTGTTTTGTATTTTTGAAGGCAAAAGATTGAAAATGATTGTCACCCACAAAGCACATTTGTTGTTTATGCTTTGGTCAAGATTGACGCCCTGGTCCTGTGGGAAGTTCTATTCAATGTAGCATGGTTGGGGATTCCCATAATCTAGGCATTGTTATCACCAAATCACATCACCCTTAGATCTACACAAGTGTGTGTGCTTGAGCTCATGGTGTGACTGGGTAACATGGGTGTTATCTCCAAGTTGTGGGACTTGCTACTTGAGATAGACCTCTAGAGAAAGTTGGTTCTTACTCCTAAAATACCTACCACAATCTACTATAATGCAAACAAAACTATCTTATCCTAATCTAACTTTCCAAGGGACCAGGGAGAGAGATTGCATGAAAGTAAATCCTACACTAAATCGGTGATACGCCAGAAAAGGAGGTAATGGGAATAGCTTTCCAATGTGTGAAAAATGGAAGTGAAGTGCATACTAGTGAGGGTGATAACAGTTATCCACAGTCTATCAATTGCATTCAGAATAATATTTCATACACACACAATGATAATGAATCCCTGTAAAAACAAAATATATTTGCAAACAACACAATAAGTGAAGATACATCTACAAACTTGCATCTATTGCTTCATGATATACACAGTTCAATCTATTAACAAAAGTAAAGGGTTGGATCACCATGCAAGGATTCCACCACAAGGGCCTGCAGCATAATGCCTTCACAAAACCAAAATGACAAAGTTTTTCTACTCAAAACCATCCCTTTACAATGATCCCAACACTCTAATTTATAGAATTTTGAGAGGAGAGAGAGAGGGAGAAATGAAAATCCTAAAATTTTACTTCCCACAACTTGCAAGAGGTAATCAATGAAGTGAAATGATGGTATGTTTCTTGCAAAAGGCTCCCATACTGTCACATAACTTGCAAAAGAGTGAAAATGTATGCCCATGCTTCATTAAATGTTCTCACAACCACTAATAAAATCACTGTTTTCGAGCCTCTCCACATTTTCAAAAAGATCAGCATCAAAACTTCATCAATTTCTGCATTTATTTACTATTTTACGTCGGGCTTGGAATCACGATTCCAATGAGACCAATTTTGTGAAAATCCGTTGAGAATTACAAAAGTTATGGTCTTCTAAGTGTGAGAAGCTATTTTGGGTTTCCCAGGATTTCTTGCATTTGACAGATTGAGCATTTAAATTTTTGGAGCTAGAGATGTTTATTTATTTTCACCCATCTACCCTCATTAAAAATAAGAAATCCAATTTTTGTGGCGTAGAGGACGTCGTGCCCTTTCCAAAAAGTCAAATTTTGTGAAAATCAGAGCTTTGGGTCAAAATTTATACCCGTTTGAAGTTCGAGGTTGGGATGTTCTTGCAATGCGGGTATGGTGGGTTTTTGTGTCCCAAGATGTTCAACCCAATATTCTCTTCCTTTTCTCGCAACTCGAGCTCATGTCTTCTATCACGCCTACATCACTTTCCCCACACCGTGTTAACCAGGCCGTGAGGGCCGTTGACCGCCGACTTATCTCGCAATGCTTTGAGTACGGTGATTTCAGGTTTACGGGGAACTCACATCCCTGCGGTACTTGGACCAACCGGGCTGAAAATCTCCACTTCACCCACACTACACTCAACCCACCTTTTAAATCGGCTATTTCAGCTTTCTTGAGCCTGACTGTCTCTGGACAACTTTTTCTACCATATCCGCAATACACCGACTTCGGCCATTTCAGCTTTTCGAGTCCCATACGTACTTTTGTGCCAACTATCTCATGGATCACAAGTAAGAAATTTTTATCCACTTTTTCCGCATTTAATTGGCTCTTTATCATTTTGGGCCCGAACTTGGTATGACGAACCATGGTACGATCCGCATTGGTTCCATTCGCGAACCCTCATACCCGATTTGCATTAAAATAGGCCCTTGATTTCATTCTTTCAAATTTTTGCTATCTCCTTGGATTTTTCTTTCGATAGGGAAGTTAGAGAAAAGCCAAGGGATCCTCAAACCATTTATTCTTGATCAAGCCCAAGAAATTGTGCAAGTTATCAAAATTACCTTGGGGGTGAATTTTAGATAATAGGCGTCTGTGGTTTCAAAACCATTATTGCAGTAATGAAAAATTCACGCAAGGTGTGTCTTGGCATTCATTGTTGGCACGAGGCTTTCTTAGTTAGTTGTTGATGTTAGCATTGCATTTCAATACAAAAAATGGCATGTCATCCATGTATGTCCATTACGTGGGACACACCAATAGGTAGAAATAAACCATCGATCATGTTCTTTGAAGCACATGGACCATCCAATTTTGTGTTGATACGTCCTGTACGGGTGGTGTCCAATTAAGGGTTTTTGTTCCCTTTATATAATTTGGAGCGCGTAGTGCTAGAATAAACCGTTTTCGCTCCCCTTTATTAATGTTTTTTTATATTGATTGTTTCATGTATTTCGTGCATCTCACATCTAAAAAGAGGTCTACAAAGTTCTACATGAAGCAAGCATCGTGGCTCAATAATGACATGTTTTGAAACTAAAAATGAATTTTAACTTCAAAAATATTTTTCTACCACTCCTTGCATTCGCAAATATATCTATAAAACTTTCCGCTTCATCTTATACAATGCCTATTTTCTCCTTCAAACGATTGATAAGAATTTCATGTGGTTGTTGCAGGGTCAAGTTTCACCTTGTTTCCCCATTCCATTTTCCCCGCCCTTGCACTTCTCCACACTTAAACCCTTCTCTCTCTCTCTCTCCAAAAGATCACCTTCAAGCGTTACCATCATACATTTCACATGTGATTTCTAGTATAACTAGTAGCTATAATATACTACTTGAGCTTCCCTCAATATATTCCTTTTGTAATTACCAATAAGGGAAATTATGGAAGGAACCATTTTCATACCAAAATAGGTAGACACCATTCAACTTGTGTGTAATTACCTATAATGGAAATTGGATATTAAAATAAACTATGCAAACATCATTCGTAGTGTTATGAGAAGCCAAGTAGTGACAGCTCAGGACTTATACCCATTTTTCATTTTTGAGTATAAGGTAGGGCCAACTTTCTACTTAAATATTAATCTCATTCGTACTTTTTTATGGTTAAAAATTGTGAGCACGGTGGAATTAAAAATGCAAGACCAATAAATTACAAAAGCTAAAATTTCTCAAATGGTGATGATGTAAAAATTTAGGAGGATTTATAAGTTTAGTTACTCTATGTATTTTTATTTCTTTTGTGCAAAGAAAAATTAGATCTCAAATTATAAGTGTCCTAAAAAAAAAAAAATAGGAGTTGGATATTTTGAACCTTTTTCACCAAGATCTATAATGTTCAGATCACAAACAATATGCATAATTGGAAGATGTTCTATTTGTTGTTACATGTGATTTTAATTGTTGTGGATTTTGTGTTGGATAAAATAAATTAATGGCGTGACACATGAATCCTTCAAAATATTTATATTAGAATTTGTTTTAAAACATCAATACATGTTTATCATCTTGGGATCATTTCCAATATTTAAAATATTGTAAATTATATATTGAAAATATGTTTTCACATTACTTTCAGATTATAAATGCCATATATATATATATATATATATATATATATATATATATATATCAAATATATATATATATATATATATATATATATATATATATATATCAAATACATCTTATTGTAACATTTCATGCCTTCTTATACAATGGAAAGAAATCCTATTCAAACCAATAGGGTCTTCCTATTTCAGAAATAGAATGTCCCTAAATCTAAGCTCCTTTGTCAATATCTAGCTATATTTGCTACCCACTTACGCCCACTATGCTAACAATCAAGGAATGTCTCAATATAAACCAACAATTCAACATAGTAAATTCCACTAATATTTCAATATTACAACAATCCAACATTAGTTTAATTGTCTAATTAGGTGGAAGAATGATCTTTACTTTAAGCTCTTGTGTGAGTACCTAGATATAGGATTTTCTCACAAGACATTGCGGTAACAATCCGCTATTTTTTCAACATTGCATCATGTTAGACAGGCTCCAAAAAAAATTAGCAAACACACAATGTGATTAACTCGTATGAAGATAGTGATCATAATTTAATAGAATATGATCAACATGCAACTCATTCATCATAACACTCTGTTATTTTATCATCAAAATCTCTTGACCGTAGCTCTATCTATAAGAAAATAATTATAGAAAAAGACAACATTTTTCACTATCACCGTATCTTAATTCCAAAAATATAAAGTGTGCAAACAATACAAATTCATAATTTATACACTAGTTAGATACAGATTGACTGTAAATATTAAAAATACATAAATACAAATAAATTCATGTTTTATGTTACAAATTTAACTTGTGTAAGATACTAAGTTGTATTTCGGTGTAGTAATTCACATAGTAAATACACATTGTTTTGAGATAGGGATCTGAAGTAAAACAATCCCATCACTCCTGATATAAGAATTAGACTTAACTGAAAGCAAAGCCTACCTATAAGTATGTAATAACATTGGTATGAGATACATTGGTACTAAAACTAAGTGCTTTGGAAACAAAAGTGCTTTGGAAACAAAAATACGATATCAGTAATATAATATTGTAAGAAGAGGGTCCTTACTAAAATTTCTCATGCGGTGGTTGAGGTATCATAATGAGGCTTTGTCACTTGATTGATTCCTATGGTTGTTGACTTTCATGAGCATTGAAAATATCTAAACACTATTATAAGTTTTTGTGAGCATGAAAGAGTGTTCAGAGGTGACCTTAACAAGTGAAACATCCTAGAAAAGGATCGGTTCCACATTCTCTAGAAGTGTGTATCTAGGAAATACAATGGCCCCATCTCCAAATGATAAAAATATATTATGGGTTTTAAATTTACATCATATATATGGTAGGTATTTCCCACTATCTATTATTTTCTCGGCAGTAAACCTATTGTACTAAAAAAAAAAAAAAATCTACGTGTTGTTTTCTAGGTTATTTTCACTATATACAAACCCTTCAAACCGAACTATTATAAATATGCATACCCTTAATCGTTTACAAAAAAAACTTTTAACCCTCATCTTTTTAAAAAAATATTCCATTAACACATCAAAAAAACTTGTGAAAAACTCCATAAAACTTTAAATACACAATTTTTAAAATAATGTAGCATTTTTGCACTAACATAAACATGCATCAACATTTAAAAATAAATCAGAACTCTCATTCTATAGACCAACTATAATTAAAACCCATAAATGCAACCACAAAATATTTTGCACTCATCTACCTTTAAAATGCAAGTTGCACTTCATTGTAGGAGAATAAGACAGATTGCTTTTTGAGTTTGCATAACTTCATAAAATTAGACTGTTTTTTTTTTTTGCAACAATTCTACATAAAATGCAACCACAATATATAATGATGGTACAAAGTAATGCACAATAAACTATAATGTTCTTCGTTAATTGAATTCCTCTCCTTACAAAGCTTATACATTTTTATACGAGAAACCGCTTCCTATTTTCACTCTCCTCACGTTTATTTATGTGGGTTTGGTTTAACAATCTAATCTCACACAAATAACAATAAACAAATAGTAACTATTATATGAGTTGTATTTAACAACCCATATACTAGTAATTAATTTTTACAATTATGTAATTATTAACTCACATTTACATCAATCTTATGAATTACATTTACCATAATATGAGAACTAGAATATTAATTCCTAACATTCCCCCTAGTCCGAACATGGTACAAAAACAACAACACTTCCTTCGCATCTTGCCACCTCCGAGTGCTCATTATCTGGAGAATTTTACATGACAACCAACAACCTCAACAAGGATGATTTCGAGGACTTCCAACAACTTGCACATACAATTGGTTTTATATGAAAACTAATAACCTAAACATACATATAGTTTTACAGAAAACCAACAACCCAAATACCATGATGTTTTTTTCCTTGTGCTTTCATCTCTCCACTATATTTTACCTTCAGGAGATTACATAGGAATCTACTCACATGAATGGCTCCACATTACATCTTATTGACTATAGTTGATCTCGATGCATAATGGAAATAGAACATTAGTGTGATGTTCTCCCACGTAAATGCACAGAGTCGAGGGCCAAAAAGTGGAAAAAACCTAGAAAAAGAAAACGTGTACCGTTTCTATTATAACGCGATTCGCTTTTAAATTCTTAGGTTTGGGATTTACCAAAGCATAACACGTACGCATTATGTATGCTATAAATTAAAAAAAGAGGTCCGATCCTCTATCAATTTATCGCCTCAAACACAAGTTTCGTGAGCTTAACCGCGTGCCCTCGCGTTTTTTCATTCAAATTTGGATCTCAAGCTTAAAGGATTGTGCAAGAATGTAGAAAAAATTGCAAACCAAACAGAATGTATGTAGAATTTCAATGAAAGAGATGAAAGGGATGTTGGGGGCCACAATATATAAACAAAGCATAACGCTGCAGTACAAGTTATGCTTTTACCTTTTCCAAAGACATGCCTCAAGGCTTGAGATCCGGCTTGGATCCCCAACCCCGAGGCATGGACTCGCACAAACACAAAGAAACATGCAGTGTTTTTGCAGAAAATGTAAAAATGTCACTTCCTCTATCATAAATCAAAATAAAACAATCAATCCATTTAAAATATATATATATATATACCACGACGTAGAGCAGAGTTTCTTCTTTCTAAAAATATAATTTTTCAAATTTTTTGACTAATATAAGGTTTCCATATTATTTATTTTCTAACTATGCCTTTTTATAGCTATTTTTTAAAGTTTGAATATGTTTATGTCTCATCATGTATCTTTTATTTGGGTCATCGAAATTGAAAAATATATATACTATCACAAACTAGGCATAATTCTATACATATTCAAAAAACAAAAATCTAATTTTCGATATTTTTTGAGGTAGTTAGAGGGGGGGCACGGTCGAAGCTCCGTTATTTTTCAAAACATAAAATTTATGTACTAGAAAAATCATAAATAAAAAAATACTCGTTAAAAAAATATTTAAAAAATTCTAACACAAACTAGATGCTCCTAGCTATCTTTCTACCAAAGGGTTTTCAAAAATACTCAATGGTGCTCAAAAATGGTGGGGGGCACGAAAGTCACTCTATTATGTTTTTTAACAAAAACAGAGCACTGTTGGTATTTTAGTTGTTTGACCCACTTAAACTTATCTATTTTCAATAAAATTTAATAGCTTAAAAACTAGACTCAAAATCTACAATTCATATATCTACAACATCTTCCAATTTTGAGTGTAACTATTTGAAAAACTCGTACAAGTTGAAGTTTTTATTTTTCGAAAAATACGTCCACTTAGGACCCCATTTTAGCCCCCAACTTGGTGCACTTAACACCCCCGATGTGAAACTTCCATTTATTCAAACCACACAAAACAACAGAACAATGCAAATAAAACACATTGTGTTAAACACAACTGAAACAACTCTGAAAAAAAAACACACAACTAAAAACACATCACCAATGCTTTTTGCAACCCCATCGTTGGTGACTAATGGGAGGTCATTGATTGACCTCCAACTTCATGCGCCTCTGTCTTTTAGTGTACATGTTGCTAACTCAAAGACAATGCAAACATCAAGCAAATTTATTTCCACATTTCATTTATTCTTGCCGTACTCTACGCTCCCCACGTGCCCCCTCCTCAATGTGAAACATAGATTAGGACATCCCAAATACCGAAAATGCATCCGTAAGAAAAAAATTTGGTACTTTTGACGACTCACAAAATTAATAATTTTGACACTAAATGGGCACCACTCTCTAAAATGTTACAAACAAATGACCAATAAGGAAAATAATATTTGATTATATTCATGACACTTATGACAACAAAAATGAACTTTTGCTCTTAAGGACATTGCGACAAAATGACAGTGACAATAATAGATAAAACAAGACTTAGTAACAAATCCTATCAAGACGATGAAAGGACACTATTTTTAGTCACCAAAACTAAAAAGACATCTTACTATTTGAACCTGCCTTTATATTAATAATACAAAATAGTTACAACATAAAAGACATCTTACTATTGGAACCTACCTTTATATTAATAATACAAAACAATTACAACATAAAAACATCTTACAAAACGGTTACAACTGCGAGATGACTGGAAACTCAATGTCCAAATTCAAAATGCATCTTAACTTATAACAATGACAAATAGGTCAAAAATATCTTTATCACTCTTTCCCAAATTCCATGTGTCTTCTTTGTATTGGAAGTAGTTATTTATGGAGTACAACATAATTTCTGGCCCACGTGGAAGTCAATGGAAACTGATAAATCATGCTTGGTAGAGAATAAGGCTCGCATTGTATGATGACGTGGTTGTATTTGAAGTCTCTGTCTACTCTTTGTGAACACAAGTCTGCCAACAAGGTCTGCAGGCTTTTTATTAGAAGCGGATCAAGTTCATATCTCTGAGTCATGGATGGGATGTCAACTACAATTTAATGGATCTGAATGTAGTATCAAATAATTTAGCAATCATTTCCATGAATCATAAATGGCAAAAGAATGCGCATATCAATTAATACACACAACTTTTTCTTCAAATGAATCTGTGTGGATTCTGTGGGCTGAGTTTAATAGAAATGTATGAATATGAAACCCGCACAGGGTGCAACAAATGAAACAGTGGAGATCCACTAATAAAACCAAAACTAAATACTATAGCAGGCTAAAATAAAACTATGTTAAAATATTTATAAAATTAATCCTTACTTATTCTCAAGAGAAAAATCAACGAATGCCCCACGAAATTCCTCACAAGCCCATCCCATTATGATACCAAATGAAATTTGGTACAAAGCAATGCACCATAAACTATAATGTTCTCTGTATTGAATTCCTCTCCTTACAAAGTTCATATATTTTTATAGGAGAAACTAGTCCTATTTTTATAGGAGAAACTAGTCCTATTTTTATAGCTGACAGTGGATATGAAACCCGCACAGAGGTGCAACAAATGAAACAGTGCAGATCCACTAATAATACCAAAACTAAATACTATAGCAGGGTAAATAAAAACTATGTTAAAATATTTATAATATCAATCCTTACTTATTCTCAAGGGAAAAATCAACGAATACCCCATGAAATTCCTCACAAGCCCATCCCACTATGATACCAAATGAAATTTGGTACGAAGTAATTCACAATAAATTATAATGTTCTGCGTTGATTGAATTTCTCTCACAAAGTTCATATACTTTTAGAGGAGAAACTACTCCTATTTTCACTCGCCATTGTTTATTTATGTGGGTTTGGTTTAACAACCAAATCTAATATAAATAACAATAAATAAATAGTAACTATTATATGAACTGTATTTAACAATCCATAGTAATATTTTTACAATTAGGTGATTATTAACTCACATTTACATTATTATTATGAATTACATTTATCATAATGTGAGCACTACAATATTAATTCTTAACATATAACGAAGTCATCACCATTAAAAATTAATGAAAGAGTTTTCAAAGGTGATTTTCAGTAGTGAAATACATATCTCTCAACATGTTTTCTTTTATACTATTTTTTTAGATCCTAACACTCTCAATCGAATGGTAACATAGAAGCCATGATTCAATCATTTTTTTGTTGTGACATTGTAATGATTCCAAATTATACACATTCAAAATGATTTTGGCAAATGCAATTCACCTATTCAAGTCCATGCCAAAACCATAAAAAAAAAAAAAAAAAAATTACACTCAAATAACTCATAGAAAAATTCAATTAATACTAACTTGGTTGGGATAAATGCTTACATGGAACACATGAAAACTGCCTATGTGGAACAACTCTTCCCAAATTACATTTGTTAATGACTCAAAACATCATCCATAGATGAGTTTGAAAGGATGATATGCACTTTTTGTGAATAGGCATATTTCTTACGAAGAATGTCATGTACTCCCTCACATGAATTTTTAATTTCATCTCTAGTCACATAGGCCTATTTCTTATGAAGAATGTGTACTCACTCACATGATTTTCTATTTTCATCTCTAGTCACATACTCGTATAAATATGTTACGGATATGTTTCGTATTCTATTGAATATTTTAAATACATTTGCAAAAACATATTTGATATATAAGGGAGAACCCACTCTAATTTATATTTGTAATTTTTTTCACTTTTTATGTGTTTATATTAGAAAGATATGATATAAGATGGAGAAAACTAATAAACATGACTAATGACAAGCTTGATAACATGATGTGATAGAGCTCAAAAAGAAACATTTTTCCTCAAACTCTTTAGCTTGTACATAAATATAACATCGAAAGTATTTCATTACATAACAAGGGATACCATATGCTTTGGGAAATCCAAGCTTTGAATCTTATAAAACTTAGTTACATAAGTATTTAAGTTTCCATTTAGAATCCCATATAGTAGAATGGATCTTCTTACGCCTTATAAATTAAAGCGTTAACCTACCTATAAGTCACAAGATTACACCATAAAAGCGTATAAGGCTAGATAGCTACAAAACCAACTATGAAAGTGTGGGTAAGATTCGTCATAGATGATACATTCTATACACCTTTGGTTTCTTTGCATCATGAGCATAAAAACTACACAATTTCAGAGAACATTATTCTAACAAATGATCTCACAACCTATTTTTTGATCTAGTTCCCAATTGAATTCCACCATTTAAAAGATACTTTATGGAGAACACCTATATGATTTAGGTTAGGGAATCTATATATTATGTTACTAACCACCGTGGTTAATTTGGTTTCTCAATTTCTATATTGGCCAATATATATGCTTGACCACCTGAAATAAATTCAAAATCAAGAAAACATAAAGATATTACTGATAACAAAAATCCACAAATTAATCACACAAAGAAGCATAAATATAAATGACATTAATAAATACATAATAGAATGAAAAACATAATTAGTGCATTGGAAATAACTTAATAATAAAATTTAATTAAGTTTGATTGTGATGTGTTAAGTGAATTTAAATTTAATGTTTCATATGTAATTCAGTTTGTTTTTATGTTTTATGATTTAATATGTTTTTTGAGAGATAAATTGCATGTGTGATGTAAAGCCACTTTCTCATAAATTATGAGAAAATGATATGTGGAATAGAAAACATATAAAAGTGAAGTTGAAATTCTATCTGTTTTTGTATTTTTTTGTTTATATAATGAAGATAAATATATCTCGACATCAATATCTAAATGATTCTTTGTAAGAGAATAATTACTATTTTTTTGAATTAAGGGTGAATATTTCGAGGGTTTTTTTGGGAAGGACAAATATCCTTCTTACAATATGGGAACCAACACAAGGAACCCGAGTGAATCACATTCTAGTGTGTTGCATCCATAGCGTATTTCAATAAGGAGTCCAGCTAACCGAGTGAAGCCAAATTCTATAGTTTCAGAATCGCAATGTATCAACAAGGAGTTCAACGAGCTGCATCTGCAGCAGAGTGAAGCCATAACCAGGAGTGTTGCAGAATGCATGCAAAGAAAGAGCCAAGTTCTTCCATTACAATGAGGAACATAGGGTTGCCACGGTAGCAAGGAATGGAGTGTTGCCACTATAGCGAATTAAGAGATGTTGTAACCTACGGTGAAACCACCTCCGAAAGGGTCATGTCTTTGGGGATTTGAACGGGTGGGCAAAGACACAACCGTGTGACTTGACCGCACCACTCCCACTCCATCGGCTAGAGATTAATTTCTATTATTAGATAAGATTATATAAATTTTCATGAGGTAATTCCTTTAGTAATGCTCATTTACATGTTTAAAGAATATGTTGTTCAAAAGTAATAATTTTTAATAAATTATAAATTTTTATTTATTTTATATTCAATTAATTTATACTTCAAAATTATATATCCTCAACTTTTGTATGAGTTTATTTTTCTTCTATTTTGATTTTTATCATCTACAAATTGTAGGTATTATTCTGAAAATTATAAATTAAGAAATAATTTTTTATTTTATTTATTGATGATTGAAGTATGATTTACTCCCATCAAAAATATAAAAAATTTATAATGTTCATATTTTTAATTTATAAATTATACAATATATTTTGAATACATGGAATTTAACTTTGAGAGACATATTTATGTTTTATATTTTTTTACAAATATTTACAAAAATTAAATATTATTATTTCTTTGAACTTGTAGATTTAAAATATAAAGTCATTTTTATATAGATAAAAATTTGAAGGTAATTTTTTTATTTTAATGAGTATTGAAGTGCATAATTTAAAGAGGATGTTTAAAATATAAAGTCATGCTATGTCGGTCCTCCCATGCACAATAGTGAGTTGTCGGGGGATCAGTAGTCGTAGTGCACAAAAGAGTTTCCATGGGATTACTTGTGTCCTCTGTTATTCCCCTCGCATGTATCCTAGTTTGGCAAGGTTTATTTTAAGAAGACCCCTCGAAAATTACTTTTGAATCGTTGGCGAATCTCACAAATCTACTTTGAATCATTGGCGAATTTACGAAAAAATGTTTCATGGCCAAGGCAATTTCACTGAGCATTGTTCCCTCATTTTTCGCAATATTGGTCGTAGGTTGGACGGAAAGGTTGGACAGGTGAGTTGGACGAGTGGGTTGGATGGAGGTTGGACGATCAATGGTTGGATGGTCAATTGTTGGATTGTAATGGTTGGACGACCCAATGGTTGGGACGGTGGGTTGGACGATCAATGGTTGGATGGAGGGTTGGACGGGTGGGTTAGACGGATAGGAGTTGGCGGGGGCAAGGGTTGGACGGGAAGGGGATGGATGGGCAATGGTTAGCCAGGTGGGTTAGACAGGTGAGGAGTTGGATGGGTGAGGAGTTGGACGGACAAGGGTTGGATGGGAGGGTTGGACGGGTGGGTTGGACGAATGAGTTGTTGGACAGCGTGGGTGGACGTTGTTACAATGAATTTAATGTTCATTAATGATACCCTTGGGCCCTATAAATACTCTTTCAAGGTTCATTTTTTCACTTTTATACGTAAATTTCCAAAGTGCTTTGAGCTCTCCAATTTTACATCCAAATTTCACTTCTCCCAAATTTCAGTAATGACCCAGCACCACATCTATTCCTACACCCAAATTTCAATACAAAAACCTCATGTGCCCACAAATTTTAGCTCTACTAAAAGCAAAAGACGCTCCAAAGGATTGTCTTGGAAAAATCGAGAACTTTTCGGGCTTGTGAACATGCCCCACCCGACACTCGATACATCAGTCCTTGATTATCTACTCGCCTCTTACAACGACAATGATGGACAATTTTCCATTCTTGTCGTGCATTCAAAACGTCGTCAATTTTTTTTTCTATTGAACCCAAGGACGTGCATTGGTTAACAAGTTTACCTTTTGAAAATTAGCCGCCTATTACTACAAAAGTTTTCCTTACATATGAGGCGAAGACAAAAAGTTTTTGAGTCTTATTACCATGTACGGAGTTGATGGTAAGTTTATTATTTTCAAATGCTTTTTTTCTTAACATTACTCGACCATGCAAAGGATCTAATGTTTCTTTTCAGAATTGCGGCACCTCTTAATCGTTCATCAAGAGGCCTTCTTCTACAAGGTATTACAAACAAATTATTTATTGCGAGCTTGCTTCACTTTTTTTCAAGCCAAGATTGTATTACATGGTAGATATGCATACATTTTGTATTGGGTAGTTCGGTATTTATTACGGACACTAAGCAGTCAACAATTCGATTCTTTGTAGTTATTTGTCCAACAGAATAAAATCAGATATCTCCCATGCCCGCAAAGCCAATCAAACTGATAAATCGAGGATTGTATTTTCTTGTTGCAATTTTATTCTTGCTTTCTATAATGAAGCGTACTACGAATTGACGTAGCATAAGATTCCTACTGCAATCAATGATAAGATGATTGGTCTTAGTCTCAAAGAACAACAAGTAATAATTACTTTTACTGTTTACTTGTTATAACGATTTCAATTTGAATATTTAAAATAAAATAATAATTGTATGATTTTATTTTGCAGAGAAAAATTATAGCTGCAAAGCATCGCATAAGGAGGCAATTGCTAGAGGTAAAGCCCCTCCAGAGGTCTCTACTGATTTTGACATGGATTCAGCAGAATCAACACCAGTAAGACCTCATCAAAAGCGACCTAGGGGGTCGATATGCACAACACGTTTACCATCACATTCAACTACATGTATGAATAATGAAGTTATCTTTTTTAAATAAATTAAAAATTCAAAAAATTACTATAGATTATGTATTCTAATATTTCTACTGATCTTTTCTACATGTATTGTATTTAGAAACTACTAAGTTTGATAATGAAGATCAAACTCATTTCGGGTGTGGAGATCAAAATGTCACGATTGTGTCTTTGTCTATGCAAGGTATATTGTACGGTAGTTTGATTTGCATGTTTTGTTTCCTTACAATTTTTTAGCATTTATAAATCCCAACCTTTATATTCTAACAATTTGTTGTTTGCTTCATGCAGGTAATATGGCTTCAAGTCATGTTCCTCTTGCAAGGAGGCCACCAATTCCTCCAACATGTCAAGTACAAACATAAAGGAGGCCTTCAGAAAGAATATTAGGATTCCCGCATGAGTCAAGAAGAGCAGTTCATCCTGTTACAACCAAATTTCCTGGGTTGTCACTAGGTGGTGTTTTAAGTGTAACAACCACACAACTTTTCAACAACATTACCCTTGACGAGGAGTATTTAGGGTTCGATAGTGGGGATGCAGACAAGAGTAACTATTTTGACACCCACGATATGATTCAATCTACTCCGCCTCAACAACAAAATGTGCATGGAATACAGGGCAGTGACTCTCCTCCTCCCCTAAGGGCTGATCCACAAACAGATGATGAAAAAACACATTTTATATTAGAAAATATGATATCAGATGGCATGGGGGAAAAAATTCAAGAGATTGTAATGTCTGATGTGGATTTGGTGAAATCTTGGGAGAGGAGATCAAAAATTTTGATAAAAGAAATAAATACAAGATACCATAATCATGCTCAAAGGCATTCATTGTTCACTGCCATAGAGAGCCAACCAAAGCATGGCGGGATATTTTGCTAAACAAAGCTCGATTAGGGACAATTTCATATATAGTAATGATTACAATGATGAAATTATAGACATAATGCTAAACAGTTGGAGAATCTCAATGCTAAAGCACAAGCATACTACAACAAATGGTCTAAATACAATACTAATATTTTAATAGCAAATGTAAAAAAGAGAAAGTTGTTGTGAGTGGGCATTTACTTTTACATGAAAAACTAAAAATTATCGATATTATAACCACTGCAATATATTTTTCATATTATCGATAGACTAAAAATTTAATATCTCTATTTTGCGAGGCAAAATATGAAAAATTAAAGAAAGAAGTAGTTGTTTTTGAAGTACTTTTGAAGAATTCCTGCAAAAGCCTGAATTATTTTATACAATTGAAGGAAAAATTCATTTTTATTAATAAACAAAATAATACATTGAGAAGGATAATAAAGGAGCATAAGATGGATCCAGAAGTCTTACTGAAGGAAAAGATAGATGCAGATGCAACACTTTTGTCTGCAGGAGATGTAGCGAGGGAGGAGCTGAATATACTGGAAAATATCAACACTGCAATAGGAGATATTTAGGCATCAGGAGTTATTCCTCCATCTCTTACGTAGGAAAAATAAAAACCTTCACCTGCATCATAAAATTTGATAAGTTAGTAAAGTTCACCATGTGATGGTGTGTTGTCACAATTCCAACATTGGCGTAGGAATTAAAAGATAGTGGCCAGCCCTTTTTTAGTTTTTATTCCATGTGGAAGACGTAAGGACAACTATGATTTTGAATCATAGGCAGAAAAGAGGATGACCTCGTAATGTGTCCTTATATGACAAAACTTGTCCGAAAGCTTTGAGATGTTATAACAACCCTTTTTTGAATTGTATTGGCCAACAATGCTTTATGAATTTTTACTTTTTCATAAAGTAATCTGCCACATGAGAAATCAATTTCAAAAGAACTTTGGAAGTTAGAATTGTATAATGTTACTATATATTAATACAAACTATGTTTCTTTTCTATTGTTTACGTAAATGTTGCTTAAATTTACACTATTTTGTTTCTTTACATTTCGAATTGTTGCAGATGTAAAATAAATAAATTAACAGATATAAAAGACGAATGTGTCCTTATTTCAGTCTGAATTTGAAAACCAAACATAAAAAACAAATGGCATAATTGAAACAGATAATGACATTGTTCTAATGGCGAAGGATCAAATAATGACAAATATAATATTGAATTTATTTAAAGTTGTAATCACCTTTGAATGAAAAACATAATTACTCTCAATAATGTATAGAAGAAATGAAATCTATGTGAATTTGAACAGCCCTAGAGCAACACTTTCATTTGTGTCTTGAAAATCAACTGCAGCATGATTTGTGGATGTGTCTCGATCCCCGGGTCAGGCAGAATATTACTTACTCCTCTTTTGTCTACTAGTGAATTCCAAAATGTCAGTGCTCTATCATAAGGAAAAGACTCCACTGAGTAACTTGATACATACAATCTGAGACAGCTTTCTAGATTCCTATCCAATCTATTTCAAACTTTTGACTTTAAAAAGGATAGTGCACTAAAAACCCTCTCATCTTCCACAGAACCCATAATCATTGTTTGACAGAGCTCATATAGCTTAATATACTTGCTCAAATCTTCACTTAGAATACTACTAGAATAGATATCCTTCCAAATCCTTTTCATGGCACTGTAATCTTATGGGTTGTGTAGAAGATGAACTTGTCATATCATTGTATTAGCAAAATCCATTTACTGTGAACTAAGTAGTTTTCTTTCCAAAATTCCTTCAACGGAAACTCCATTTATCTCTTCATCTTACGAAATGATCAAGTAAGATCACCCATGTATTTGAAAAATAAAGGACTGATAGATGTATAAGGTTTTCCACCGGAAAAATTCCATAATTGTGGATTTACAACTCCCATTGCTTCAAGTATTTTATCATTTTTAATCTTTCCTGGATCTCTTTAGCTAACGATGCGAGAGATCTTTCTCAACTTATTCCTATTTTTTATTAATAATGCATCATATAAATTTCGTTTCATTTTTAGTTCTTCTATTTACGAGTTAGCCATATGAATTCTTTTCTCGTACGTATGAAGTGGAATCTCTTTTCCATGTGTTGTTATACACGAGATGATCATTTATATTGTACTTTAAGAAGCACGGAATTTTTCAAATATGTCATGCATTCTAGTTTTCAAAAGTAGTGCCCGAAAACTCCCATCAGAAATATATAAACTTTCTAGACTCCAAAGAAACACGTCTTCTGAGTCTTATAAAGTCTGTAATGTAGAAAGACCGATCTTGAGCATGCTTCATTAAAATATTAAGCTCCCTCAACATGGGAAAAATACGCAAAGTGTGAGTAAATTTTCTATGTCAGTTAGACGGCACAATAGATCTTTAGCTTTATCTACATCCCTACGGTATTTAAACATAAATCATGTCAGTGAAGGATATTCATCATATATTCTACAGGTAGGTTCGTACATAGATATCCATCTGGTATCTACATCTTTGAGAATTTTTTTCCCTCTGTTAGTCCAATAGAAAAATTTTGAAATTCTAAAAATATCTTAGGACTGCGAGAATAATAGGTATTGAGATCACGTATCAATTCCTCCACTTTAGCTAAATTTTCAAATGTGCTCACAATTTTGTAGGCGAGATTCATTTTGTGAGCCATGTAGTGGATAAGCAACCATATACGGAGCAATAGTTATCCGAACTCTAACACATAGACCATTTCGGCTCCTGCATTATAGTTGCACCATCGGTTCGCCTGACACAAACTAATTTTGTTACAATGGCAAAGTCATCCATTCCAGCAATATCCTTCATATTTGACACCACCAATTTATAAATAGTTTCAGAATTGTAATTCTCTGTATTTTATGAATTTCCAAGAGGTGTGGACTCCTCATTTCATTAGAAAATGTGTAAACATGAATACATATCCATGAAGTATTATCGATTGCACAAAGTAACCTCTTCTAAAGAAAGGGAAATATACTTTGACTTTTGAACACACAGTTTGAGATCCTCCTTCTCTTCCATAGATAGACATTTTGCATTTTCCTAGCTGTTGGTATCGACCAATGAGATTGAGGAACGTTCTAGGTAAGTGCACGGGTTAGTGGACAATTCCGTGGACATAAAAACCTAAAATAAAGGAACCGCAATCGCGGTTTACATACCGCGATCACGGTTTTTAAACCACGATCACGGTTCTTGAATTTGAGTTTCGGTAATTAACGAACCTAAAATCGTGATCATGGTTTAGAACCACGAGCACGGTTATAAACCGTGATCGCGGAACTCTGAGACAAAAATTAGTAGTCCCACGACTCCTTATTTTCCTCATTTTTCATTTCAAACCACAATTTTTCCTAAATGTTTTTCACTCACACTTTGAATACCACCTCAAAATTGCTCATCGGACTTCTGGATAGCGATAGATTCAACCATGCCGCCAAGACGAGGAGGTAAGTCCCCGATTGTAATCATTTTTTTGCATTTTAGGTTTTTTTTTTACATTTTCATGGGTTTTTTGAAATGTTTGTTTATGTATACAATTTTCTTGTTTTATCAGTTGGTCGGCAAGCTCGAAATCATGTAAACCATCAAAACATTCCTCAAAACCCACCGAACATTCCTCAAAACCCTCCGAACATTCCTCAAAACCCTCCTCCAAACATAGATCCGCCTCCTGTGGCTCCTTCTATCCCCACTGAGCGTAAGGAACGCAAGATAATATCATTGGAAAAATATGAGAAAATAAAATTTTCATTGAGAACCTAATTCAAACTATAAGACAAAATCATGCTACAAATCCATCCCGCATGACTTTAGCCAATACATTGCAAACATTGATTGGCGAATTCAAGTCCGCAACCAACCAAATACATAGATGGAACACCTTTAGAAGTGATGTAGGTAGTGGTATGTGGATAAACTATCCCATGTAGCCGTAAAAGACAAAAAAATTGGAAAAGACCTCATTTATGCATTATTTACCGACCTTAAAACCAATGCCACCCAGCAGATTACTTGCAAACAGTTCCCAATCCATTGGTGCCACGATGACAGTAATCAAAAACAATTTTTGGGACCGATGGTGGATGGTTTTGATTATCCACCATGCAACAACAATGAGGTTCCTCTTTATTTTTGAAGAAATTATATTGTGAGTTCGTGTTCAATGAGGTCCCATATTATTTTGACTTTTTGAATTTTTTTGGTCGAGGAGGTGGCTCTGCACGAGTAGACTGGTGCATGCATAGGTCACCTAGGATTCCCCATGCCCCAAAACCCCATCGCCTTGATTATCCCCTCCTGGTGAAGGAGGTTGTGGAGATTGTTACATTGCATGCATTGAGGGAGCTCACTTACACTCTAACCCACCATAGTGACCAGATTACATCTGGTGATGTTGGTGGAGGCGCTAGTTCTAGCGCACCACACCACTGTGGATCATGTGGTGCCATATGCACTACAAGCGAGACATCATTTGCTGGTTCACAGGATTTCTTTTCTATAGATGAGATGTTGGGGAATGTTTTTGGAACTGGTGCCACTGATATTGGTCTTTCACAGGTAAATTTCAAATAAATTTAAATAATATATATATATATATATACAATAGTTTAATTCACATGTTTGAGATATATAAATATATATATATATATATATATATATATATATATATATATATATATATATATATATATATATATATATATATATATATATTTGATTGTACGTCATGTACATACATGTAAAAACTAATTTTTTATTTTATTTTAAATAGCAAGAGCCGATGAAGGAAACATCCAGGCGTCGACATGCTAGCTACTACAATGGGCATGTTTCAAACATAAGTTTCAAGTTGTACAAACTTACATTTTTAATTTCATTTGATTACACTAGATTATTATTATAATGTTTCACGTGTATGTTGTACATATTAATATTTTTCTCTTTTATACACAGGAGCCTGGTGGGTCATCATCTACTCAGGGAACTGAGGCTACTGGCATGCCTCACATGAGTTTTACGCAGGTTAGTAAATCTCTTTACACTTTGTTTCTAATTATTGGAAGTTCACATGGATTACATGCTTTGGACCTCTGTTATGTGGTGCACAGTCATGTAGATTTTAATATTGATTTGTACATGTTTTTTGTATAACTTATGACTCGCTAGAAAGACTCCTCCATGTATGTAGATCGTGGAGGCTACATGTAGATATCTTTGCCAAGATCTCTGCAGATCCACTAAGGTACAATTTTTCAAATTTGTTAAATTTTGGAGGTTCATTATTTCTTATTACTTAAATCTACAATATCAAATTTTGTATGTATATGTGAAATATTTAATTTGAAAATTAATTATTTGTATGTAGCTTACCCCTCGTGAGTCTATTGTTGTCCCCGCCATGCGTCAACAACAAATTGATAGGGATCATGACATCATAAAGTAAGATTTCACATGCATTTTAACTAAATTGTACAAGTTTTTAAATTTTGAATGTATTTTAAAATTTTGGGTGTTAAAAACTTGTTGTTTATGAATGTGCAGGTTAGGTTGCAAGCATGCTTGGAGACACCTAGGACCACATGAATGAAATCCGTAGTGGCATCTCCCTCCACTACATCCCCAAGTCGTGGACGTGGTACTTTTAGTAGGTGGCGAAGAGAGGGAAGATGTTTCATGAGTAGATTCATAGTCCACCCGAATGTACATATATGGTCATGAGTAGATTCATCATCCATTGTATATATATAGCCTTTTGTGACCGCATGTGGTCCCATATGTACATTATGACACACTTAGTTCGAGATGTACACATACATTATGAACTTATACATATATATTTTCAGAGACGTGCGTCTGGAGCACACTTTGTTTGATTCTTATATATCCATGTGTGTTGGTTTTCATAACGATAAATCTGAACTATATATGTTTGATTTGATTTCATTGCATGTATGATATCCTTCTATGTATGTTTTCATAACCATTTAAATTAGTTCTCTGATATGTACATGTTTGATTTAAATATTTAATCATGTCTTCTTGTATTTGGATTGAGATGAAATTTTTCATTAGATTAGGTATTTTCATATGGTTTCCTAGCTTCAAATTTCAAGTGTTTTTGATCTCTAGAATTGCAAGGATCTAAAAAGGCAAGTTTTTTCTCTGAAATTTTAAATGGGATGCTATAAAAAATTAGGGTACCAATGGAAAATATTTTTAGATCATCTTCAAGGAGTTCATGAGTAGAAGTTACGGGAAAATCATAGGGAAATGGAGCAAAAATGAAGGAGATATGAGCAAAAATGTGATTTTTGCAATAGGGTTTCTTGAAAAATTAGTAGCATAACTAAATATACTAGCAACAATGAAGGAAAAGGAAATATTTTAAAAGGGATTAAAAAAATGGCTAAGTGTATGTTTATACTCACCTCTTAACATTAACCTAGCTAACTCACCTTCTAACTCATCCTTGACCATTCTGGATTAACCCGGGTTACATGGCATGACAGGGTAGGGTTACAAGCCTTAAGTGACAAAGGGACTTAAAGGGGCACTGTGAGAAGGGGTTAAGTATTCATGAGAGGGGGCAACATAATCAAGTTGGGGTGCTGAGGAATTGAATACCTAGTGAGAATGTTACAAGCCTTAAGTGACGAAAGGGAGAGATTTCATGTGGTGGTGCATTCTGATGTCCCAAGTTGAAACTTGGGTAAAAATTTGACAGTAAGCCCTTATTAGTATTCTTAGGTTCCACCCATCGCATGAAGAATCCTCCTCTAATGAAGGATTCTTAGTATTCTTAGTATTCTCCCTGAGAGGTGTACCAAGCGCATGCATTCTTGTGCCAAGAATGCACAATGGCTTCTTTTAGAGCTTCAAACCTCTAGGTGATGGTATGGGACAAAATGTCATACAAGTTCTCTGAGTCAGATGAAAACACACCGAGCTCACCAAGGAATGAGAATCTCAGGAAATAGATCATGTTCCCTTTTTCAAGGATCATGCTCACCCAATGGTCACATGTCCTTCTTTGCAGTATGAATGCTTGATCTTGCTTGTTGGACTGGGGGTTGAAGTTTCAGATGGGAGACATTGCTTCAATTTGAGGCAGAGATGATTAATCTCATGCAATCAATGATGGCACTTATGAATAAAAGGTCCTCACACATGTGTTCCCTTAATTGTTTGATGATTTGTACTTATACTCCTAATTCTGTGTCTAGTGATATGTGATGAAGAATCCTATTACAATGCAAAAATAATGAGCATGTAAGCACATAGTTGGGGCAGCAGAGGATGGAGAGAGATCACCACAACAACATAGCTCAAGAGAGAAAAGCAAGGACAGTGATGAAGTAGGTCTAAGAGGACAGAGGCAAGTCCAAAGAGAACAAGAGAGATGGAAGGTAAACAAGTGACAAATTGAATGTTTTGAGTCCTAGGAAATGAACGGAGGCGAGGAGTGAGAAGTCATGCCTCAAGACGTCATGGCACCAAACCGACTGTGCTAGCATGTCTGGGTGGCCAAGTGAATGCTAGAGGATGTGGTGTTATGGTGATCGAAAGGGGCATTGCTTCTGGGCTACTTCGTTCCGACGTAGTCCCTTAAGAGCCCTGAGACCAAAATATCGTTCAACTTCGACGGTGACTACTCAGACTCCGTGGCACCTAGAGACAGCCTTGTATAATCTGACACCTTGGCGTAGGGACCCTCTACAAAATCCTCTCTCGAATTTTTTCCTTCTCATTTCGGTGCTCTCGTTGCCCTATTGTTTGCAAACGCGCGAAATAATGTAGTTGGAGCTAGTGTAAGGTTGTCAAACGCTATATTTTGCAAACGGTGGGTCGTGGCACCAAACCAATCATGTGCAACACATCTGGGTGGCAGTGAATGCTAAAGGAGGTGGTTTTTTGGTGTACAAAGGGTCATTGCTTCCAGGCTACTTCGTTCGGGTGTAGTCCCTTAAGAGCCCTGAGACCAAAATATCATTCAACTTCGATGGGTGACTACTCGGACTCCATGGCACCTAGAGATGGCTCATCTGATCTAACACCTCATAGCATAAGAACCCTCTACAAAATTCTCTCTCGGTTTTTTCCTTCTCATTTTGGTGCTCTCGCTGCCTTATTGTTTGCAAACGTGTGAAATAGTGCAGTTGGAGCCAGTGTAAGGTTGTCAAACGCTATATTTTGCAAACGGTGGGTCGTGGCACCAAACCGAATACGCCATCACGTCAGGTGGCTAGGTGAATGCTAGAGGAGGTGGTTTTTTGGTGTGTGAAAGGGTCGTTACTTCTGGGCTACTTCATTCGGGCATAGTCCCTTAAGAGCCCTGAGACCAAAATATTGTTCAACTTTGACGGGTGACTACTCGGACTCCGTGGCACCTAGATATGGCTCGTTTAATCCAACACCTCGGAAAAGAGACCCTCTACAAAATCCTCTCTCAGTTTTTTCCTTCTCATTTTGATGCTCTCGCTGCCCTATTGTTTGCAAACGCGTAAAATAGTGCAGTTGCAGCTAGTGTAAGGTTATCAAACGCTATATTTTGCAAACGGTGGGTCATTGCACTAAACCAATCGCACCGACATATCTGGGTGGCCAGTGAACACTAGAGGAGGCATTGTTTTGATGCACGAAAGGGTCGTTGCTTCCGGGCTACTTCGTTCGAGCGTAGTCCCTTAAGAGCCCTGAAACCAAAATATCGTTCAACTTCGACGGGTGACTACTTAGACTCCGTGGCACCTAGAGATGGCTCATCTAATCCAACACCTTGGCATAGGGACCCTCTATAATATCCTCTCTCATTTTTTTCCTTCTCATTTCGGTGCTCTCGCTGTCCTATTATTTGCAAACGCGCGAAATAGTGCAGTTTGAGCCAGTGATTGGTTGTCAAACGCTATATTTTGCAAACGGTGGGTCGTGGCACCAAACCGACTACGCCGAAACGTCCGGGTGGCTAGGTGAATGCTAGAGGAGGTGTTGTTTCGGTGTGTGAAAGGGTCGTTGCTTCTTCATTGTCTTCTGTCGCAATTACTGCAAACACATGTCCTACAAAAAAACAACTTGGTTGAACAACTCAAATTTAAATTACATATTAAAATTTCAATGGACATAACTCAATACAAAAATTAAATAAATAACCATAAATACCTTGTCACACCAAAATCAAAATTTCGACAAAGTCCTTGGATGTTGTAACTTCATCTGTAGAAACAAGTCGTAATGCTTGTGGAGGTTGATAACTAGGAAGCGGAGTTAGAGGCCTACAAATCCATCCTTCCACCCATTCTTGTGAATCACACTCAACAATGACAAATTCGATACAAGATGCACAAAAACATGTCAACTTCATTGTCCATACCACCTGTGAAATAGCGTCGAGATACAAAATAAGTGCATATCACTGGACCCAGTGAGTTTCATACAATCCTCGTAGTTATCAATTTGTTGTTCCTCTATCAACCAAAAATATCTACAAACTGTGGAATTTTCTTGAGAACCTCGAGCCATGTTGTCAATACACCATTCCACTATGCTCTTTGCATCTTTTAATTTAGCACCATCTTTGTACTTCAACTCTTCTCTTGCAAGAGCTCTTTTCACACATGCCCCTGCACCGTCATGCTCTCATTTTCCATGTCCAGCCTCAGTGAAACTCCAAATATGTTGCACACCCATCTTGACGTGCATTCTGCTCATCCAATAAAACATTTGTGCATTCTTAAACTGAGACGTGCAATTATCTGACCATATATAATGTTGTTTGAAGTGGATTTCCCTATCAGACAAGTTTCCATAAAATAACTGGAAACACCCTTGCACAAATTCAGTAGAATGAGTACGATCATCACTGATATAAAAGTGGTACTCTCTTAAAAAAATTGATCATTCTCTATACTTTGTCGGAGAATGTAGAAATGCTATATGCACAAAAATGGTAACTTTTACTAAGTTGTAATATTGTGATTGAACCTCCATTTGTGGTTGTAATGTGTAATTCTCTACAAAATCGACCACTGAAACAATAGTACCAATAGGAAATGTGTCTTTGCATAGCTTGAATTGTTCATCTAACCATCGAGCTCTATGTGTATGCCTCACATACTCATAAACAATTTCATCCTTAAATTTTCTCATAAATTGGAAAATGGGCATTTGTTCTGTAACTAGCTCACACCGTTTAGACTCTTTTCCATCTTTCAACTGGTATGCAACTGATTTATATTTATCAAACTCAACTAAATTATGTCCTATTGTACCTTCAATTTACTCATGGATGCAACTTTCCAATTTAGGTAATCCGCCACATATACTATAACTTCCATCTAAATAATCCTGACTATAAAAAAATTGTCCAACTTCTTTTCACAAAATATAGTAGGAATGAAATCCTTGGAAGATATTGGTGGAACTTGAACACCACATTCCGATAACATAGTTTCAAAATGAAAATTAGAACGAATACGTAAAAATTTAGCATAATGCATCGCAAATTCAACATGTTGCCTACAACAACAAGTGGTGCGAGCGTGGTTGATTTTTACATAGAATGGTTTCAACATTTCAAAAAAATGTTGACTAATTTTAATTTCAGATTCTCTTGTTCAAACTTACGAAAAAATTGAGTTTGAGTCATATCTAAGAAATGCTTTGGATGTGGTTCACGATTAGTAGAACCAACTCTCTATTTTATAACATCTCTTGTATTAGGTGAAACTCTAGTGTTATCATGCCAAAATTTAATAACAACTTCTCTTATAGCATCAGAATTATTTTTTTCTTTATGCGGTGCTCTAGCAGAAAATACCCAAAAATCAGCATTATTAAGTGATTGAAGGATATTACGTCTTTCAATTGCTTTCATTAGAGTTTTTTTATTAACTTGCAACATTCGACTTGTTTGCGTAATCAAACATTATTTTTTATTGATTCACTTACAACACTAGTAGCAAGTACACGACACACAATATTACTATCCCTAGTGCATCTCTTGACACCAACAAGTGTGATATGCATCATGAAGGTTTTCAACAATTGTAGAGGTTTGACCACGTATATTAGATGTGATAATCCTAAGGTGTTTAATGTAGGTCTCATTTTAATCAATTTCATCAAACTAACCAACAATTGACATCTTTGGGAATCATTTAAAATTTCAAAATGATTATCCCAAATTTTAGTGGATTTTCTTCTGATTTGTCGTTCAGAAAGTTTGTCAGACATTGGTTTCAAAATGTTTTCATCAATTTCAATAAAAAAATTAGGTTTCTTACGTAAAATCCTAGGAGGTGTTTTTGTCAAATTTTGCTTGTCTACAGTTTCAACATGAATTTCCTTATTCACATTTTCATTGTCTCCTTCAATTTCAACATTAGCTACATCATGAGTATTTAATTCTTCTTCAACATGATGAGTAAAAACTTCTTCATCACGAGTATTTAATTCAACCTCAACATTGATAGTAGAAACATTACGGTTCTTCATTTCTTACAATAGTTGGGATTGAAGATGAACCTCTTCTTAATTCATGAAGTTTCCGCATTCGCTCAAAGCATTTTGAATTTTGTTGGCCTCTAATTCGTTTGGTGTTTTTTTACTTAATGACTTCCTTTTTTCACTTCGTTTTTGTCTCCCATGATGTTTTGCTTCAGGTGATAAGAAAAACATGCAAGAAAGACAGAATTTCACATTAATTCATACGGTAATGTCGGAGAGTAAAAATCACATGGTAATTTAGACATTGGGATGTGTGTAAATATGATTTATTAAGCATGAAGCGCGCTTTATAAACCGCAATCACGGTTTATAAAGTGCGCTCATGGTTTATGTTTAAAAACCGCGATCGTGGGTCTATCTGCCAAACCTAAGCCTTGGAAAATCTTTTTTCCCCAACCAAAGCTATGGAAGGTCATTATGAAGTGTAAAAGGTCAAAAAACCTCAAATCTGCTCTTCCAAAGACTTGAACCATGCTAAAAACTGAAAACATTTCACAAAAATGGTGCCATCATTTAGGGGAGACTCTTAGCTTTGTAGAAATATTGTTTTTAAAGTGAATAGAATAAGATAAATATCATTTTATAATTTTTTACTAACAATAGGTCTTTAAGACATTTTTTCCCGTGAATGTTCATGTCTACGTTTAAGATCAGAACTTTTGTTTCTCATATCAAAATATGATAAAACTTATACCATCCCAAGCGTGGACAAATTCTATACATGTTAAAAATATATATATATATATTTGATTTCGATATTTTTTATATAGTTATGGCGGGCAAACGGAAAGCGCTCCGTTTTCTAAATATTTTCAGACCACTTTCACGGAAAAAATCATTAAAAAAATATTGCTAAAAAAAATACAAAATAAAATCCATCCCAAGATAGACAACTACATCTAATGTTTCACCAAAGGAAAAAAAAAAATAACAAGATTTGGTCATCCAAAATGCGGGCAAACGAACTACAATCTTATAAGTTTTTTCAAAAAAAAACTAAGTCATATAATTTTAAGTGTTTAATATAGCTAAACTTGTCCGTTTTTTAAAAAAATTAGTATTTTAGAAACTAGATTCCAAATTCTACGATTCATATTTATATAATTTTTCTAATTTAGAGTGCGTGTATAGCTAATAATCCCTACAAGTTGAGATTTCGTTATTTTTTGCAATATGACGTCCACGGATGACCCTATATTTGTCCATCAACTTCCTGCACTTACCCTTCTTTAAACCAATAACTTGATACAACATTTTATGTTCTCCAAAATATTACATTGGTCTTCCCCTTTTCATTATATGAAATACGGTTGCAAATTGAATACCCTTTGCTTGCATTTCTACCTCCATAGCTTTGCTCAATTTTGCTACTATGGTCCCACCTTTTTCATTTACATATTTGATACATTTTTGTTCCTTTTCGTACTCTTCTACGTATTTGACATGTAGACAATCTTTTGCATCTTTCCATTTATCCATTACGACTATCATATCGCCATCCTTCAGCTTTTGGGAAATGTATATTTTCCCACAGTGTTTTTCAATTGTGTCTAGTTTGAGCTACATCGTGTGATCCTTCCCATGTTTCCAACCACATATTTTGCATCGACATTGTGTTGGAACATCATTACAATTTTCAGTGTGCACAGGTTCAATAAAAGGATATTTTGCAGCCCATTCGAACTAGAATTTCCTTCCAATTGTCAGTTTGTTATCTTTCTTCTAACATATTTTCTTTTTTTCCTTGGGATTAAACTTACGCATCCGGGCTATCAAAGAGAAATATTTTGAATCTCATGCCTTCTTTTTTTGGAAATAAACCTTGGAGTAGAAGCTTCCTCTGCTCATGTATCTGAGAGTTCGATGAATTTTCTTGTACTTATATTTGATCAAGGGGCGGAATGTTTGCCTCAACATATATTGGATCATCCATATCTATAAATTGATTATTCGTAAAGGAATTTCTGAAATGTCTGCGAATAATTTTATAAAATTGTTACTCATATAGTATTAATCTTGTCTATAGTTAAATTTTTACACAGTACAAATGTTAAAGAGTTCCAAGAAAAGATGATCATAAACATAATTATTAAATTCGTAAGATAAAATAACCACTAAATAACACTTGCCACATACAAATATTTTCATGAAGTAGAAACTGACTTTATTTTTTGTGATTTTCCAAAATAGCCCAAAGAAAGTATTGGAACCCTTTTTGAACTTGTTGAATTTGTAATATTCTTGCCACGATTTCTAGTATCCATGACTTCTTACTTTTACGGCCTTAGGGGGCGACTCTTATGTTCCAAGGCTCCGAGAATGGACAAGTAAAGGGCTAGATGGCTAAGGGTTGGATGGCTATAGGTTGGATGATTTAGGGGTTGGATAGTAAGGGGTTGGATGACTTAGGGTTGGACAGCTTAGGGTTGGACGACTAGGATTTGGATGGCTAGGGGTTAGACAGGTTAGGGGTTGGACGGCAATTTAGGGGTTGGATGGATAGGGGTTGGATGGCTCAGGTTGGATGGAATAGAGTTGGATGGTTCAGATTGCGAGTTTGTCGGTCAAGACTAGACGGATTAGAGTTGGACGCCTTACGGTTGGACGTCTCGAATTTCAGACTTCAGTGTTGGCGGCTGAGGATTTTTATGTTTACTTTGGTTAATATGAGTATGATATCATTCGAAATGGTGGCAAATTACATTCATAACCTCTTATATATGTGTAAAATATAGGCTAAAAGAATAGTATAAGGGACATTTCGGCCGAATTTTTCGGCGAATAAGTCAACTCTAAACAACATAATATTCACCATTTTGAATTTCCATAATCCTCAATTTTCGTGAGTTTACAAAAATTCGTGACTAAAATTTTCCATGTTGTTTGGGGCACCATTTTAAACCCTTGTCGTTACAACACGAACATTTGGGAATTACAACTTGATAACAAAAACATTAGTGTAACTTTCATAAACATTGTTTTTTTGAGTGCATATGATTGTACCAGTTTCTCTGTTAGGTAAGTTGGTTTACTTTCTCATATTGCATTGCATTTTATATGTTGCATGGAGCTAAATATCATTTTACTTTCTCGTATTGCATTGCATAATGTATGTTGCATGGAGTTACGTATTTTTAGCAGTAAACAATTGTTAGTAATTTAGCTTTTCATGTTATCTTACACTTTTTTTTATTTTAAATAAAGGTCGATGATGTAGACCTAGGGGAAAAATGATATAAACAGGTTGCTTATTGAAAGGTTGGATGCAAAGATTGGGCTTGTCCTATATTCTCCATTAATCATTTCTTCTCCATTATCATTTATTACCATTACTAATTTTTCTTCCAAATCACCCGGGCAAGTGATAAACAACCGGGTTTCTTCGAAGGCATTTTGGCTATATTTTCAATCATCGATTGACTTGTTCTATCACCCCATTGACACTCGAGGGGGCATCCTTCATTCCGCTAATTTTTCATCAAAAATTTACTTGGTTATGATTGTCTACTATATTTGAAGTGAAGTCACTTATTTCACCTCAAATAGGGGCAAATGTAGACACCTAAATTCCACTTTTGCAATCTTATTACAAAAATGCACACAAATCACTCTCATTCTTGCCAATTCCATTATAATTAGTGATTTTCACTAATTTACTAACGTTTTTTACCAATTTAACCAATTAGCAGCACTTTGTTGATTGTGTAGCCCCTTTCGCATTCAGGATGCCACTTTACGGTGAATTGTAAGTCAAAATCCTCTTCAAAATAAGTAATTAGCGATTATAAGCTAATTAAGCCTATTTTGCTCTTGATTTGGTCAATATGCCCTAATATTGTCTTAAACCCCTCTTCCAACCACTCAAAATCGCGCTATTCACCTCCACAATGTCTCAAAGAAGCTCAAAAATTTATCCTAGCCTCTAATTGAACCTAAGAGGTTGATTAAGGCTCCTCACATCTTAATCACTTGATAATTTACTAATTGTGACTAGCAAGGACTAATCATGATTAGCAAATCTAATCTAATTTGGGGCTTTTAGTCCCACATGCACCAAAATACAATTTTCTCCTAAAAGGAAAGCTATAAAAAGAGTGCACCTCTTACCTTAATATTTTACACCATGCATTGATTTGCATCTCATATAATGCATATGATTCACAGCCAAGTTCAATCCTTGCCTAAAGCCTTCAACAAGGTTAGTAGATGAATATCTACATTAACTTAAATGAGTCATTTAGGGAGGTCATTTCACCATTTTTGGAGTAGCAACCATAACCATTTGATTTTCCACTTAGGTCTATTTAGGCTCATGTTAGGTAATTAAAGCATATTAGTTGGCATGTTTAGTTATATTTTGCATTGTTTTCATACTAGTTAAGTATTCCTTTTAGCTTCTATCTTAATATTACATTCCTAGACTAAGAATCCTTAGCTATTAGTTGGAAATGGTGTTAGCCTTCCTTAATTAGATTTGTTATTTGCTTTGTAAAATTTTATGGTGTTCACAAGGAGAAATTTTAGTGGTTGATCCATGGATTTATGTGGGTGCACCATGTTCATTAGCGAATCTACTTCAATGTGTTGCCTAGTAAAACAATGAGTTTTACATATATTAAATTTGGTTGACAATACGAGATGCACCCGCCTCCACAAAAGGAACCGTCATTTTCCTTTGGTAATTTTCACCAGTAATGAGATAACAACCATGGCTTAATCAAACAATATCTTTGGTTTCAATAACATTAACATTTTCCTCCTCGTCACGCTCTAGATATAAATTTATTTACAGATCCTATAGTGTAACATCATATTGTCTCAATGATGAATACAATATCATTATTTTAAAATGAGAATGGGATTTACACATGCGCTCCCATGTGTCAGTTCCTGGAGTGTGCATAGTGCACATGCATAATGAACATCGTGAACAATAAACAACATGAGCAATGTCCTTGTAAATAGTTATGCATGAATAGTACCACATCATGTGTTAAATCGATGTTTGTTTAGATGTTTATTGCGATTTTAGTCATAAAATAATTGTAAATATTTGAAATAATTGTCACATGCAACGTCAAGCATTAAATTTGATGTTAGTTTAATTTTTGTGATTTTAGCCATAAAATAGTTACAAATATTTTAAATAACCACCACATGTGACTTGTATATTTAAAATGTGACCATCATTTTTCATATAGATTTATATGGAAATTATATTAGTATATATAAAAATAATTAAATAAATACAAAATATTTGATATAAATAACTTTGTTTTGTATTTTTGAAGGGCAGTATTGGAAAATGATTGTCACCCACAAAGCACACTTGTTGTATATGCTTTGGTCAAGATTGACATCTGGTCTGTGGGAAGTTTTGTTCAATGTAGCATGGTTGGGGATTCTCATAATCTAGGCATTGTTATCGGCAAATCACATCACCCTTAGATCTACACAAGTGTGTGTGCTTGAGCTCATGGTGTGAGTGGGTAACATGGGTGTTATCTCCAAGTTTTGGGACTTGCTACTTGAGATAGACCTCTAGAGAAAGTTGGTTCTTACTCCTAAACTACCTGCCACAATCTACTCTAATGCAGAAAAACTATCTTATCCTAATCTAACTTTCCAAGGGACTAAGGAGAGAGAGTGCATGAAATTAAAGCCTATAATAAATCGGTGATACACCGAAAAGGAGGGAATGGGAATAGTTTTCCAATGTGTGAAAAATGGAAGTGAAGTGCATACTAGAGAGGGTGATAACAGATTCTCCATAGTCTAGTAATTGCATTCACAACAATATTTCATACACACACAGTGATAATGAATCTCTGCAAGAACATAAAATAAACACAATATATTTGCAATAAGATTGAAGAGAGAAGAAGAATGCAAACAACACAATAAGGGAAGATACATCTACAAACTTGCATCTATTATTTCATGATACACATAGTTCAATCTATTATAAAGTAAAGGGATGGATCACCATGTAAGGAGTCCACTACAAGGGCATGCAGCACATTGGCTTCACAAAACCAAAATGACAGAGTTTTTGCTACTCAAAACCATCCCTTTACAATGAGCCCAACACTCTAATTTATAGAATTTTGAGAGAAGAGAGAGGGAGAAATGAAAATCCTGAAATTTTACTTCCCACAACTTGCAAGAGGTAATCAATGAAGTGAAATGATGGTATGTTTCTTGCAAAAGGCTCCCCATACTATCCCATAACTTGTAGTAGTGAAAAATGTATGCCCATGCTTCATTAAATGTTCTCACAACCACCAATAAAATCATTGTTCTGAACCTGGCCACGTTTTCAAAAAAATCAGCATCAAAACTTCATCAATTTCTACATTTATTGATTGTTGTGCATCAGGCTTGGAATCACGATTCCAATGAGACCAATTTTGTGAAAATCATTGATAATTGCAAAATTTATGGTCTTCTAAGTGTGAGCAGATTATTTTGGGTTTGCCAAGGATTTCTTTCATTTGACAGGACTAAGCATTTAACTTTTTTGAGCTAGAGATTTTTATTTATTTTCACCCATCTACCCTCATTAAAAATAAGAAATCCAATTCATGTGGTGTAGAGGACATCATGTCCTTTCCGAAAAGTCAATTTTTGTGAAAATCAGAGCTTTGGGTCAAAATTTATGCCCGTTTGAAGTTCGAGGTCGGGATGTTCTTGCAATGCGGGTATGGCAGGTTTTCATGTCCCATGTGTCTCGGGATGTTCAAGCCAAGATTCTCTTCCTTTGCCACAACTCGAGCTCCCATCTTCTATCACGTCTGCATCACTTTCCCCACACTATGTTAATCAGGTCGTGAGGGCCGTTGACCACCAACTTATCTACAATGCTTTGAGAGTGCCAATTTTAGGTTTACGAGGAACTCACGTCCCTGCGGTACTTGGACCGCCCGGGCTGAAAATATCTCGCTTCACCCGCACTACACTCGACCCACCTTTCAAATCGGCTATTTTGGCTTTCTTGAGCCTGACTGGCCCCGGAAAAATATTTTCGCCATATCTGCAATACACTAACTTGCAACCATTTCGGCTTTTCGGGTCCCACACGTACATTCGTGCCAACTATCCCATAGACCGCGCAAGACATTTTTATCCAATTTTTCCACATCAAAATAGCTCCTTATCATTTTAGGCCCGAACTTGGTATGACGAACCTTGGTACGATCCGCATTGGTTCCATCCACAACCCTCATACCCGATTTGCACTAAAATAGGCCCTTGACTTCATTCTTTCAAATTTTTTCAAATTTTCGCTATCTCCTTGGATTTTTCTTTGGATAGGGAAGTTAGAGAAAAGCCAAGGGATCCCTCAAAACCTAATTTTGGGCCTCGAACCATTTCTTCTTGCTCAAGCCTGAAGAAATTGTGCAAGTTATCAAAATTACCTTGGGGTGAATTTTGGATAACATGCGTTTCCCAAGGTTTTGAAACCATTATTGCAAGAAATGAAAAAATTCACACAAAGTGTGTCTTGGCATTCATTGTTGGCATGAGGCTTTCTTGGTTAGTTGTTGATGTTAGCATTGCATTTCAATACAAAAAATGGCATGTCATCCATGTATGTCCATTACGTGGGACACACCAATAGGTAGAAACAAACCATCAGATCATGTTCTTTGAAGCACACGGACCATCCAATTTTGTGTTGTTACGTCATGTACGGGTGGTGTCTGAATTAAAGGTTTTTTGTTCCCTTTATACAATTTGGAGCACACGGTGCTAGAATAAACCGCTTTCCCTTCCCTTTATTAATGTTTTTTTATATCAATTTTTTCCTACATTTATTGCATCTCACAACTAAAAAGGGGTCTACAAAGTGCTACATGAAGCAAGCATCGTGGCCCAATAAATACATGTTCTGAAACTACAAATGAATTTTAACTTGAAAATAGTTTTCTACAACTCCTTGCATTCGCAAATATATCTATAAAAATTTACCACTTCATCTTATACAACACCCCTTTTCTCCTTCAAACGATTGATAAGAATTTCATGTCGTTGTTGCAGGGTCAAGTTTCACCTTGTTTCCCCATTCCATATTCCCCACCCTTGCACCTCTCTCTCTCTCTCTCTCTCTCTCTCTCTCTCTCTCTCTCTCTCTCTCTCTCTCTCTCTCTCTCTCTCTCTCTCTCTCTCTCTCTCTCTCTCTCTCTCTCTCTCTCTCTCTCTCTCTCTCTCTCTCTCTCTCTCCCTCTCTCTCCCTCTCTCTCTCTCTCTCTCTCTCTCTCTCTCTCTCTCTCTCTCTCTCTCTCTCTCTCTCTCTCTCTCTCTCTCTCTCTCTCTCTCTCTCTCTCTCTCTCTCTCTCTCTCTCTCTCTCTCTCTCTCTCTCTCTCTCTCTCTCTCTCTCTCTCTCTCTCTCTCTCTCTCTCTCTCTCTCTCTCTCTCTCTCTCTCTCTCTCTCTCTCTCTCTCTCTCTCTCTCTCTCTCTCTCTCTCTCTCTCTCTCTCCCCTCCCCCTCCCCCTCCCCCTCCCCTCTCTCTCTCTCTCTCTCTCTCTCCCTCTCTCTCTCTCTCTCTCTCTCTCTCTCTCTCTCTCTCTCTCTCTCTCTCTCTCTCTCTCTCTCTCTCTCTCTCTCTCTCTCTCTCTCTCTCTCTCTCTCTCTCTCTCTCTCTCTCTCTCTCTCTCTCTCTCTCTCTCTCTCTCTCTCTCTCTCTCTCTCTCTCTCTCTCTCACACACACACACACACACACACACACATTTGAGTCCTTCAAAAGATCACCTTCGGCCTTACCATCATACATTTCACATGTGATTTCTAGGATAACTAGTAGCTACAATATACTACTTGAGCTTCCCTCAATATATTCCTATTTGTAATTACCAATAAGGGAAATTATGGGAGGAACCATTTTTCTACCAAAATAGGTAGACACCATTCAACTTGTGTGTAATTCCCTATAATGGAAATTGGATATTAAAAGGAACTATGCAGACATCATTCTTAATGTTATGAGAAACCAAGTAGTGACACTCGGGACTTATATCCATTGTTCATTTTTGAGTATAAGGTAGGGCCAACTTTCTACAAAAATATTAATCTCATTTGTACTTTTTTATGAAATTGTGAGCACAAGTGGAATTAAAAATGTAAGACCAATAAATTACAAAAAGGGTGTACAGAGTCTCTCATTAACACCCACTAAGCTATAATCACATGGAGGGGGATGGCTAAAATTTCTCAAATCGTGATGATGTAAAAATTAGGAGGATTTATAATTTTAGTTACTCTATGTATTTTTATTTCTTTTGTGCAAAGAAAAATTAGATCTCAAATTATAAGTGTCCTATATACATATTAGGAGTTGGATATTTCTGGACCTTTTTCTCCAACATCTATGATGTTCAAATCAAAACAATATGCATAATTGGAAGATGTTCTATTTGTTGTAACGTGTGATTTTAATTTTTGTGGATTGTGTGTTGAATAAAATAAATTAATGGAGTGACACATGAATCCTTCAAAATATTTGCATTAGAATTTGTTTTAAAACATCAATACATGTTTATCATCTTGGGATCATTTCCAATGTTTAAAATATTGTAAATTATATATTGAAATTATGTTGTCATATTACTTTTAGATTATAAATGCCATATATACATTTATGAACATCAAATACATCTTATTACAACATTTCATGCCTTCTTCTACAATGGAAATAAATCCTATTCAAACCAATAGGGTCTTCTTATTTCGAAATAGAATGTCCCTAAACATGCATTGAACATTTACAAAATAAATAAGGGACCCCCATTCTATAGACCAACTATAATTAAAACCCATAAATGCAACCACAAAATATTTTGCACTAGTCTACCTTTAAAATGCAAGTTACACTTCATTGTAGGAGAATAAGACAAAGTGCTTTTTGAGTTTGCATAACTTCATAAAATTAGATAGTTATTTTCTCAGCAACAATTCTATATAAAATTTAACCACAATATATAATAATGGTACAAAGAAATGCACAATAAACTATAATGTTCTTCGTTAATTGAATTCCTCTCCTTACAAAGCTTAAAGAAATTGCTCCTATTTTCACTCTCCTCATTGTTTATTTACATGGGTTTGGTTTAACAATCTAATCTCACACAAATAACAATAAACAAATGGTAACTATTATATGAGTTGTATTTAACAACCCATATATTAGTAATTAATTTTTACAATTATGTAATTATTAACTCACATTTACATCAATCTTATGAATTACATTTACCATAATATGAGAACTAGAATATTAATCCTAACATTCCCCTAGTGCAAACATGGTACAAAAACAACAACCCTTCCTTCACATCTTGTCACCTCTCGAGTGCTCATGATCGGAGAATCTTTCATAACAACCAACAACCTCAACAAGGATGGTTTTTTGAGGACATCTAACAACTTGCACATACAATTGGTTTTATATGAAAACTAACAACCTAAACATACATATAGTTTTACAAGAAAACCAACAACCCAAATACCATGATTTTTTTTTTCCTTATGCTTTCATCTCTCCAAGTATATTATACCTTGAGGATATTACATAGGAATCTACTCACATAAATAGTTCCACATTACATCTTATGACTATAGTTGATCTGATGTAGAATGGAAATAGAACATTAGTGTGATGTTCCCCTGGTAAGTGCATGAAGTTGGGGGGCCAAAAAGTGGACAAAAATATGAAAAAGCAAAATGCGTACGCGTTCTATTATAACGCGATCGCGTTTTAAATTCTTAGGTTTGGGATTTACCAAAGCATAACGCACACGTTATGTATGCTATAAATAAAAAAAGAGGCACAAGCCTCTATCAATTTATCTCCCTCAAACACGAGTTTGAGCTTAATTGTGCTCTCGCGCTTTTTTCATTCAGCTGGATCTCAAGCTCAAAGGATCGTGCAAGAATGTAGAGAAAATTACAAACCAAACAGAATGTATGCAAAATTCCCATGAAAGAGATGAAAGGGATGTTAGGGGGCCACAATATATAAACAAAGCATAACACATATGCGTTATGCTTTTTACCTTTTCCAGCACATGCCTCAAGGCTTGGGATCCGGTTTGGATCCCCAACCCTGAGGCATGGACCTACACAAACACAACAAACATCATGTTTTTGCAAGAAAATGTAAAAATGCCACTTCCTCTATGATAAATTAAAATAAAAAAATCAATCCATTTAAAAAATATTATACCACAATGTAGAGCAGAGTTTCTTCTTTCTAAAAATATAATTTTTCAAATTTTCTGACTAATATAAGGTTTCCATATTATTTATTTTCTAACTATGCCTTTTTATAGCTATTTTTTGAAGTTTAAATATGTTTATCTTTCATCATGTATCTTTTGTTTGGGTCATCGAAATTGAAAAAAATATATACTAGCACAAACTAGGCATAATTCTATACATATTCAAAAACAAAAATCTAATTTTCGATATTTTTTGAGGTAGTAGGGGGCGGGGGGGGGAAGGGCATGGTCGGAGCTCCATTATTTTTCAAAACATAAAATTTATGTACTAGAAAAATCATAAATAAAAAATACTCGTTAAAAAAATCTAAAAAAATTTCTAACACAAACTAGATGCTAGTAGCTATCTTTACGCAAAGGGTTTTCAAAAATACTCAATGGTGCTCAAAAAATGGCGGGGGGCACGAAAGTCACTCTATTATGTTTTTTAACAAAAACAGAGCACATGTTGGTATTTTAGTTGTTTGACCCACTTAAACTTATCTGTTTTCAATAAAATTTAGTATCTTATAAACTAGACTCAAAATGCTATGATTCATATTTCTACAACATCTTCCAATTTTGAGTGTAACTATTTCGAAAAACTCGTACAAGTTGAAGTTTTTATTTTTCAGAAAAATACGTCCACTTAAGACCCCCTTTTGGCCCCCAACTTGGTGCACTTACCCCCGTGCCCCCGCCACCCCAACCCCTCCCGCACAATGTGAAACTTCCATTTATTCAAACCAAATAAAACAATAAGAACATTGCAAATGAAACACATTGTGTTAAACACTACTGAAACAACAACTCGAAAATAAAGCACACAACTAAAAACACATCACCAATACTTTTTGTAGCCCCATCATTGGTGACTAATGAGAGAGCGTTGATTGACCACCAACTTCATGTGCCTCCGTTTTTTAGTGTACATGTTGCTAACTCAACAAGATGCAAACATCAAGAAAATTTATTTCCACATTGCATTTATTCTTGCCCCCACCCCCTACGCTCGCCCACCCGCCCCACTCCTCAATGTGAAACATAGATTAGGATGTCCCAAATACCGAAAATGCATCTGTAAGGATTTTTTTGGTACTTTTGACAACTCACAAAATTAATACTTTTGACACTAAATGGGCACCACTCTCTAAAATGTTACAAACAAATCACCAATGAGCAAAATAATATTTGATTATATTCATGACACTTACGACAACAAAAAATGAACTTTTTGCTCACAAGGACATTGCGACAAAATGACATTGACAATAATAGATAAAACAAGACTTAATAACAAATCCTATCAAGACAATGAAAGGACACTATAACAATTGACATGCACTATTAGTCACCAAAACTTAAAAGACATCTTACTATTTGACCTGCCTTTATATTAATAATACAAAACAAATACAACATAAAAGACATCTTACAAAGGGTTAAAACAACAAGATGACTGGAAACTCAGTGTACAAAGTCAAAATGCATCTTAACTTATAACAATGACAAATAGGTCAAAAATATCTTTATCACTCTTTCCCAAATTCCACGTGTCTTCTTTGTATTGGAAGTAGTTATTTATGGAGTACAACATAATTTCTGGCCCACGTGGAAGTCAATGGAAACTGATAAATCATGCTTGGTAGAGAATAAGGCTCGCATTGTATGATGACGTGGTTGTATTTGAAGTCTCTGTCTACTCTTTGTGAACACAAGTCTGCCAACAAGGTCTGCAGGCTTTTTATTAGAAGCGGATCAAGTTCATATCTCTGAGTCATGGATGGGATGTCAACTACAATTTAATGGATCTGAATGTAGTATCAAATAATTTAGCAATCATTTCCATGAATCATAAATGGCAAAAGAATGCGCATATCAATTAATACACACAACTTTTTCTTCAAATGAATCTGTGTGGATTCTGTGGGCTGAGTTGAATAGAAATGTATGAATATGAAACCCGCACAGGGGTGCAACAAATGAAACAGTGGAGATCCACTAATAAAACCAAAACTAAATACTATAGCAGGCTAAATAAAAACTATGTTAAAATATTTATAAAATTAATCCTTACTTATTCTCAAGAGAAAATCAACGAATGCCCCACGAAATTCCTCACAAGCCCATCCCATTATGATACCAAATGAAATTTGGTACAAAGCAATGCACCATAAACTATAATGTTCTCTGTATTGAATTCCTCTCCTTACAAAGTTCATATATTTTTATAGGAGAAACTAGTCCTATTTTCACTCTTCTCATTCTTTATTTATGTGGGTTTGGTTTAATAACTAGCAATCATACATGAAATGTACGATGGAAACGCCGAAGGGGATATATTGAAGAATTCAAAATGGAGGGAGATAATTAATGGGAGAGGAAGAGGGCGAACAAGAAGGGGTATGAGGGTAGAGAATTGCAAGGGCGTGGAAGTTGGAATGGGGAGGTAATTCGAAAATCCACCCTCAAACATCCACATGAAATTGCTTTGAATCATTCAAAGTTAAAAAGGCGGGTTGTGTAAGATGTTGATGCAACTCGTGTGGAGATATTTCATAACGTAAGGAGTGGTCGAACAATAATGGTGAAGTAAAAAAGTGTTTACAATTTCATCTCTTACATTTATTGGGTAGTTAACATAGATGTAAATGCAAGGGGAATTCTAGCACATGTTTCATGAGACACAATAGAGACAGGAAGATATGGAGTTGACCTAACATCGAAAGGTAGCAAATACACACATGTATACTGGATTAGGGTTTCTCTCTTGCTATGAGGACAACAAAAAGGTTATTCCTTAGCAACAATCGTGATGGTTTCATCTGTCGACAACCATTACCGCCAATGATACACCAAGTAAAGCAAAAACATTCCCGCAAACCAGAATACAACATATGTTGCTCATTATTTGCAGCACGAGAATAAATGGTGCCCATCTCCTTTATGAAAATTGAAAGGGTAGGGGTCAAGGAATGTAGCATGGAGGAGAGAAGGAAAGTAAGAAATTAGCATGGAGGAGGAAAATTAACTACGTGCAAGCCCTACACCTATTCGATGGCTCAGAATAATCCTCCCCAAAAATTATCTTGTATACAATTTTTTTATCCTTTCTTTCTAGTTGTAAGCTTAAGGAATTGTACGATAATCAAGTGGTTTAAAAAAACCATCATAATTGAGGCCATCAAGCCATCAAACATATCGGTGAAAAGGTAGATTTGATCATGTCAATTAAGTTTGCTAATTTCTTTTATTTGATGGCACAAATGATTTTGATTGGACAATGTTTAATTTGATAGGTAAGACATAGACATAAAAGGGATATTTGAAATTAAAGGTGGATGTAAAATACTTGCATGTCTCACACTTATTCCACATAGCAAATTGTTCCTACCCAAATAATATTTGTCGTTTGTGTTCTAAGTATTTGTCTCAAACTCGTGCACAATATTCACGTGAGTGAAATGCGAGATAAAAGGGGCCAAAATTAAAATTTGGTGAGTATTCAGTAGGGGCCAGGTTTGAAACCCAACCACACTTGTTGCTTCTTGTAACACTTTGCAAGCACGCTTTGTAGTTTCAAGGTCGAGTAATTACTGAAAAAATAGGAGATGTAGGAACACTCATCAATAATTGAGCCCCTTCAAGGAATGGAAGTATGAACTACATGAAGATTTTATCCATCGATTGATATTTTCTATTTTTTATTTCACTTTTTTATGGTGTAAAGTTTTTGAGTGGACGAAATTAAAACACTTGTTGATATGGAATTTAATATACTAAATGTGATAGATCAATTTACTTCTATTAGAAATATTTGAGAAGTGACAAATATGGGAAGATATTTCCACATGTATATAGGGCCTATTAAAATCTATTTTGTACCAAGGAGAAAATAAGGAGGTAATTTTTGAGCGGGGATATGATTAAATAATTATTGAGTAACATGTGTCCACGAAAAACAAAAATAGAAAAATACATTGTAGGACGAACAATCTTAATCACTTGTGATGGTGAAAGAATGTGTTATAGGGGTGTTGATAAAAATGACGATGGGGGCATTGTTCTCGAGGGGTCGCTCAGTCAAAGCACAATGTTGTTTCCAATTATTTCATGTCTTCTTCTGTCAGCAAGGCCGACAACATGATATCATGTAAGGTGATTAGGACTTTCATTTCTCCATCAATTAAAAATGTGCACATAGATGGAAGAGATTAATTCAAGATTGTTGATATGGACGAAGGTGTGGAAATAGACGATCATATAAACCACAAATACACTTTATAAATTAGCTCCATATTTCTACGTGTGCAAACACTTTTAACATAATACTTTCACAAATAAATGATCACCAACAACCAATCTCAGATTATTTTGAAATCTCTTACACATTCAATGCATATTCGTCATAGTTCCATTATTAATGTTTAGCAAAAGAATGAAACAAAATCCTCCAAGAAAACCCCATTTAGCCTCTGAATAATTAATTAAACTCAAATCTAAAATAGTACGTTCCGAAGCAAACCATTTCGCCTTTCCGAACCTTCAGTCACCAGATTGGTCTACTATTACCAGAATATTTTTGTTGCATAGCTCTACCTATAAATTCTTTTGAATGGCAGGGTTAAAACCGAGCTGGACTTCGCTATAGGAAAAATAAATAAATTGTAGTCTATCCCACAAAATTATGTATTTCTGTAGAAATTTGAAATTCAATTAAGAGTGTATTATGGAAAAGAGAGGAGGAGAGGATGTGGGAATCGACCTGGGGACTACATACATCCACGTAGGTGTGTGACAACATGAAAGTGTAGAGATTATTGTGAAGGACTAGGACCACCGAACGACACCATCTTACGTGGCCTTCACTGCCAGTCTGACACTGAGTGCCAGCTCATTGTCGACGCCACCAAAAGCCAGGTGGCCATGAATTCCAGCAACACGTTCTCCGATGCCAATCGACTCATCATTTTTGTTCCTTCCGTGCAGAGCAACATGAAGCTCTGGCCTTTGAAGGTCGTTAACAGCCAACAATGAAAGTTCAATTCAAGGACTATTTGTGGCGGAGGAGATATCGTCCATGGTGTTTATGAAAATGAAGGAAATCACCGAGGCTTATTTGGGGCTGGAGAAGGGGAAATCAATGCCGCATGTATTGCAGGTAAGTATATACCAAAAAAAAGATTAATGAAAGAGTTTTCAAAGGTAATTTTCAGTCAACATGTTTTCTTTTTATACTATTTGTTATAGCTTCTAACACTCTCAATTGAATGGTAACACAAAAGCCATGATTCAATCATTTTTTTGTTGTGGTAATCTTTGTGATGATTCCAAATTATACACATTCAAAATGATTTTGGCAAATGCATGTCACCTATTCAAATCCATGCCAAAACCATAAAAAAAATAACACTCAAATGACTCATACGAAAATTCAATTATTATTGACTTGGTTGGGATAAATGCTTACATGAAACACATGAAAACTACCTATGTGAAACAACTCTTCCCAAATTACATTTGTTAATGACTCAAAGCATCATCCATAGGTGAGTTTGAAAGGATGATATGCACTTTTTGTGCATAGGCATATTTCTTACAAAGAATGTCATGTACTCCCTCACATGAATTTTTAATTTCATCTCTAGTCACATAGGCATATTTCTTATGAAGAATGTGTACTCACTCACATCATTTTCTATTTTCATCTCTAGTCACACAATTTATAAATATGTTAAGGATATGTTTCATATTCAATTGAATATTTTAAATGCATTTTCAAAAACATACTTGATATATAAGGGAGAACCCACTCTAATGTATATTTCTAAAAAAATTCACTTTCTATGTGCCTATATTAGAAAGATATGATATAAGATGGAGAAAACTAATAAACTTGACTAATGAAAATCTTGATAATATGTTGTGATAGAGCTAAAAAGAAACATTTTTCCTCAAACTCTTTAGCTTTTACATAAATATAACATCGAAAGTATTTCATGAGATAACAAGGATGCCATATGCTTTGAAAAATCCAAGCTTTGAATCTTATAAAACTTAGTTACATAAGTATTTAAGTTTCCATTTAGAATCCCATATAGTAGAATGAATTTTCTTCGCCTTATAAATTAAAGCGTTAACCTACCTATAAGTCACAAGATTACACCATAAAAGCGCATAAGGCTAGATAGCCACAAAACCAACTATGAAAGTATGGGTAAGATCCATCATAGATGATACATTCTAAACACCTTTGGTTTCTTTTGCATCATGAACATAAAAACTACACAATTTCACGAACATTATTCTAAGAAATGATCTCACAACCTATTTTTTTGATCTAGTTCCTAACCTGAAATCCACCATTTAAAAGATACTTTAGAAGAAAACCTATATGATTCAAAGGTCAAGGAATCTATATATTGTGTTCTTAACCACTAGGATTAGTTTGGTTTCTCAAAATCTATATTGGCCAATATATATGCTCGACCACCGAAATAAATTCGAAATCAAAAAAACATAAAGATATTACCGATAACAAAAATCCATAAATTAATCACACAAAGCCACAAATTAATCACACAAAGAAACATAATATAAATGACATTAATAAATACATAATAGAATGAAAAACATAATTAATGCATTGGAAATAACTTAATAACAAAATTTAATTAAGTTTGATTGTGATGTGTTAAGTAAATTTAAATTTAATGTTTCATATGTAATTAAGTTTGTTTTTCTGTTTTATGATTTAACATGTTTTTCAAGAGATAAATTGCATGTGTGGTGTAAAGCCACTTTCCCATAAATGAGAAAATGATATGTGGAATAGAAAACATATAAAAGTGAAATTGAAATTCTATTTGTTTTTGTTTTTTTGTTTATATAATGAAAATAAATATATCTCAACATCAATATTTAAATGTTTCTTTGTAAGAGAATAATTACTATTTTTTTGAATTAAGGGTGAATATTTTGAGGGATTCTTGGGAAGGACAAACATCCTTCTTACAATATGGGAACCAACACAAGAAACCCGAGTGAATCAAATCTCGGTGTGCTACATCCACAACGCATTTCAATAAGGAGTCCACTAATCGAGTGAAGTCAATTTGGAGTTTGCAGAATCGCAACGTATGAACAAGGAGTTTAGTGAGTCGCATCTACAACAGAGTGAAGCCATAACTAGGAGTGTTGCAACTGTAGCAAAGAGCCAAGTGCTTCCACTACAATGAGGAACAGAGTGTTGCCACTGTATCAAGGAACGGAGTGTTGGTGCTGTAGCGAATTAAGAGATGTTGCAACTGCAGCGAAACCACCTCCGCGAGGGTCGTGCCTTGGGGAATTTGAAACTAGTTGGGCTAGCACACAACCCTGTGACTTGACCACCCCACTCCCACTCCATCAGCAAGAGAGTAATTACTATTATTAGATAACATTATATAATTTTTCATGAGGTAGTTCCTTTAGTAATGCTCATATACATGTTTAAGGAATATGTTGTTTGAAAGTAATATTTTTAATAAATTATAATTTTTATTTATTTTATATTTAGTTAATTTATACTTCAAAATTATATATCCTCAATTTTTGTATGAGTTTATTTTTCTTCTATTTTGATTTTTATTATCTACAAATTGTAGGTATTATTTTGAAAATTATAAATTAAGAAATAAATTTTTATTTTATTTATTGATGATTGAAGTATGATTTACTCCCATTAACAATTTTTAAAAATATAGTAAAATTTATAATGTTGATATTTTTAATTTATAAATTCTACAATAGGTTTTGAATGTGAAATTTAATTTTGTGAGATATTTTTATGTTTTATATTTTTTACAAATAATTACAAAAATTAAATATTATTGTTTTTTTCAACTTGAAGATTTAAAATATAAAGTCATTTTTATATAGATAAAAATTTGAAGGCAATTTTTTTAATTTTAATAAGGAGTATTGAAGTGCATAATTTAAAGAGGATGTTGAAAAGTTCCTATAGCTGAAATTTTGTTTAACAACTATAAGTGACCACCACAATTTTTTATTTTTATCACATTCTAATAAAGGATTGAGTTATTGATGTTCAAATTTCGAAGAGCGAAATTGAAGTATTATAGCCATTGAAAACTTATAGAAAAAATTTATTCATATTTTTAAAGGCCCTTTTTTTCCTTCTTTGACCATAAGATATTAAATCACAACACAATGTTCATCTGAAGATTCTACCTTATGATAGATAATACTTCTTCTTTGAACTCGTTAACAACTAGGGTTATGGAAACTAAGCTAATAGTACTTAAATATTTTGTAGTAGGAAATGGATATACTCATTCATTTTTATCTTTAATATCATCGGCTTGATAATGTACACCTAATAGGCACTTCCACCAAGAAATTCTTTCTTCGATGGCTTGAAGAAAATCTCGGATTTGCTTTATGTTCCCATATATGTGCTACTTGTCCATGCTATATATCTACTATATGGTGTAGATCTAAATATGTTTAATGTTTCAATCATTTGTTATGTCCAAGGTGTTGTATATGTGTTCTTCATTACGATGTGAATTAAGTATTTTTTTTTAAATTCCAAAGCTACAACTAAAACATAACAAAATAGTGCTCACAACACCCCTAGCTAGATATACAGTCGTTTGTCGCTCTTATCTATCTGAGGCAGACAACTATCTATATATGGGGTCGAGGTCCCACGCCAGGGCCCTCTCTATATATGGGTTAGATAGGTTTCACCATAATTCGGATATCTAGGGAACACGTGTCGGTCCCCATATCTAGATAAGGTCCCTCTCTCTATATGGATATGGGGCCCCTTCTTTACATACATATCTCTGTTAGAGAGAGCTGGAAAATTGTAAAGAGTTATTTATAACTAGCTTGATAAATGACGTGGAGTGTACGATGAAAGCGCCAAAGAGGATGGGATGCAGATTTGAAAATTAAGGGGAGAGGACGAGGGACGACCCCGCACACGATGAGTTGTTGGTTGAATTCTTGGATGCATGAACCGGTCATGCCATTTTCGGGTAAAAGGAAGAGTGAGTGTTGTGCAGGCATGAGAAATGGAATATTTTGATCGGGCCGGGATTCCTTCGCAACAATGAGATTTGTCCGGCATAAAGCATTTGGATAACAAGTATATGAATGTCACAAGCGCCAACATCAAGGTTAAGATCTTAACTTCAATGGAGATTCCGTTGATCGTCATGTTACAGATTCTCTATTTCCTTTTAATCGATAAATAAATTGATTGTATGCAACACTTAGAAACATGTGTTTAAGACATGGAAATGTTGTGTATATATATAGTGAGAGACGATAGGGGTAGAAATTATTTGGACAAGCACAAAAAAAAAACCGACACACTTTACAACGATGTAGAACAAGATAACAATTATTATGGATTCATAATGGAATTATTATAATGGAAGATATTAATCTCTAATCATCAACATTATATAATGAACTTTTGTACCAAAAACAACTCTGTGGGAATATATAAAATGGCACAACAAATAGACAATAAGTTGTACTTGTATTTGTCGACACTTTGTTATGAAATTAGACACTCTACATTGTTGAAGCATTCATCTTGCCCACTCATTCGTTTCATTTAAGCTTCAAAACTTTAATGTTTCAGAGCTCTTATACCACCGAACAATAGGGACAAATATAATTTGCAATGTTTAAGGTAATGGGTTATGTAATGAACTTCATAATCGCGAATGCATCATATAAACATCAAGTTTTCTATAATAAAATGTGTAACTACAAAATAAATGATTTGTCAACTTGTCGAGTATGTAATTGCAACAAGTTTGTTACTATTTTGTTTGGGAGTTGAAATGTGCCATCAAATATCAAATAGTTGAAATGAGATGGCAATAAAACCCTTTGGTTTATGAAAATAATAGAAACTTATCAATATGCCATCAATTTGAAGAGTGGAGTTCGAGTTTTTTTCCCTCATTTCGCACATGGAAATAACAACAAATAAAATTTCATGTCTCGAGCCATAAAACGCCTTATAAATTAAATCTTAGCACATTGAAAGTGAATAGGATGCTTGAAGAAACATTCATAACAAAATAATAACTTCATAAGCAGTCTAACTTGATCACGATTCAAATAAAGAAAAGGTTGATTTCATGAGAAAAAGAAATCAGCAATCAAGTAAAAGAAAGAAACTACAATACTTCATATACTCATTTTTATTTGACAAGTAGAAGTAGGCAAACCAAATTTTTTTTTAACCCGTTTTTATTTTTAAATCTTTTTTTTTTTTTCGAATAATCATTTATTTTGGAGTGCAAACACAAGCTATGGATATTCAAATCTACTAAAGCATTTCATGTTTTTTTTTTGCTAGCTAGGTTTCCGATTTCGTAAGAAGGAAAGAAATCGTTATTGCAAAATAACCTGTTATGCAATTTGGAACGAAAGAAAGAAAAAAGATGTCAGCAGAAACATAAAATAAGGACACAAAAGTAAATGGTAAATGCTAGCTACTTAAACAACAAGCTTTATATGAAAGGAACATGTTTCTTGCTGTTGTATTAGATAAGTATCCAGAATACAACGATGTTTCGAAGAAGAGGAATAAGAATAGGTGCATATCTAGAAAGAATGAAATTATGTTTTAAGTCTACACATATCCAAAGCAGATCAATGGGATGTTGAAGTACCCCATAGTAGCAACTTTCATACGGAGAGTATTAAACGGTGGACACAAAATATGGGAAAAAAACGGTCCATAGGAAAAATACAATAAATTTCAATAAAAAAAATATAGTAATTTCAATAATTATAAATTGCAACATTTTGTTTTTCCTTTAATTAATACCAACGGGCTATTATAAATATAACAACATCAGTTCTGAATAGATTCGGTGGGTTTTCTATTATTTCTAGCCGCATTTTTGGCTTTTTGGGAAACAGATTTGGTAAAAATATTATTATTTACAACCGCAAGACTCGGGTTTTGCTTTTTCGAATTTTAATCTACCAAAACCCTAAATGTTAGGAATTTCATCGTTGATAAACAACAATAATAGGTTTTTATAGTCCACGATGTCGGGCAACTGTTTTTTGGGTCTCAAGCGGTTTACTGAGATATGGGACTACCTCGTACTCACATGCGGGAGGCAACTAACTTTTCTACAAACGAGGCATACATACCCTACCCTGCAGGATTTGAACTTGTGACCTCAATTTAAAGAGCACATGTTCTTCACCATTAGGCCAACTCTGTGTGTACATTTGTAAAAATAGGATAAATTTGTAAAAATCAATCATATTTGGTAATCGTGAAGTACCCTCTTAAAACTTAGAATAGAAGCATGGCGATCGGAGTGGTCCTAATTTTTTTGAATGTAGAGTATATATAGGGATTTATAAGGGATATGGGACGAGTCCTAACAGTCTTTAAATTAATCTCAATTAACAGGAAGGATATGAAGAAGTATAATGGGTATGAGATGGTGATAGTGTCTTTTGGTGTAAGTAAATATGAGTAAGTAATTAATCTTAATGTATATCTGTTGTAAAGGCTATTACTATTGGCAAATGCCAGTCATAAGAGCTACTCTTATCTAGTGTTGTTTCCGGCTATGCACCATTGGTAAATACAACCTTCAAACATTGTGCTGATACTACCATGGGTTTACTGGTAATGGACACTACTTAAGGCTATCATATACATGGCACTCTAAATCTACAGGAATGAAACATTATTTCATATATATATAGAGAGAGAGGGGGGGGGGGGGATGGAGTTGAGTAACAACTAAATTTCAATTAATGGGTAGGAAGTGTCCTACCAATCTTTCAATTGGTCTCAAATAAGAGGAAGGATATTAAGACGTATGGATCACACCTTGCACACAGAGAAAATGAGCTACCCCTTGTAAGGTATTGATGCTTGTCGAGAAGCACCAGCTATAGTGGCCATATTTCTATAACAAGTTTAATAATAATTATACCAAATTCCAAACAGTACAGCCTGCAAGTTTCAAGGGGCCATTACGTAATAGAGTTTGACTAGCATTATCTTCGATGCCCAAGTGGGATTCCATCCAAATATAACCATGTACCATGTTTTTTAGGAAATACCCTGATCTCTAAATGCTCAAAAATAGTCCAGATTTCTTAGTCATTCAAAAATAGAAAGCAGCAAGAAGTTTGGTGCACAAGCAAAACATGTCAGCGGGATTTTTCTTCAAAGGGGGGCAAGATTAAACAAGGGCTGCATTGCAGCAGTAGTACCTGCCGTGTAAGCAGTAGGCAAATGATGGAGCACTATTGTGGGAGTTCAGTAAATGTTTGTTTTTGCTGTGAGTTCAGAGATCTTGTAATCAAGGAGTGCAAAACAAAAATGCCACAGTTTGTGTCACTTGAACAAATATAACTAAAACAATCGATTTTCATTGGGCATGACATTGTCGTAACAATAAGAATGACTTATATCGCTCATAACTACATTTACACAAATACGAATAATTGATGTCTTCTTACTTTATGCCTCTATTGAGTAAGATAGATTTTTTAGACGAGTTGCCAAATTAGACGAAGATCCTCACAGCATATTGTGTCCCACTTTTTGTAATTTTTGTACTTTCAAAGAAACTATGTATATAACCAAAACATGATCAAACAGTATATATGCATTTTTGATTTAATATCATTCTTAATTAAATTTTGGTTTTGAGAATAAAAGTGCTTTTTGAGAATAAAAGTGCTTTTTATGTTCATTGCATCTCAAGATTATAAAATCTTATTGGAAATACCTTTAATATATGGCAAGATCGACACTGCACCATTAAATCTCCTTACAAAGTCTGTCAGGCACCTCTCTAGCTTGTTTGATAGCCCTTGCCACTTGCTTCCCTCTATAGCCATTCTTTTTAAACAATGCACCTACTTTTTGAGATGGTTGATGGTGAGAGTATGCATGCAAGTGGAGTAGAGGTGTGGGAATCTTTCTTGTGCCCCTGACAAACCAGAAAGCCATTGATGTTATGGGAGAATAGGACTCCAAAACGAGTAAGCTCCCCTTCTCAATCTCCTTAATCAATTTGATACCATCCACCGAACTACTAATGTGGGAGTGTAAGTCCTTGAGATTGTCCCTACCATGCTCCCAATGAAGGTTGGTGTCATCAACAAACATCTCGCACCATTTAGGTTTCAAAGGAATGGAGTATAGAGCCCGCTCCCCAAAATGCTCTGTGAAGAGAATAGCCAACACTGGTGATAAAGGTGACCCCATTTCCTTTACTATTGAATGGTCATAAATGACCCCATTAAAGGAGAAGAATGTGGGGTTTAAAGAAAAAGAAACCAACCTAGCCATACCCTCATCCATGTAAGCTCTGAACAAATCAACTGCATCACCAATCCGGTAGGTTCAGTAATGCAGGTTGACTATTGAAACTTGATTAAATACAGTGTGCAAATCCCCCTATTTAGGTTTGTTGTTTCGATATTTACATAGCGATCATGAATATGATTTAGTGTTATCTATGACGAATAGACTGAGAATGAAATGAATGAATAAAAATGTAGGTAAGTATTAACATTGTGCATGACATCATGTAATATATATATTTAAAAAGCATGTGTCCATGTATGTGTACAGATGAATTGGACTGAAAACCATAATTTCTATTGACCTTACATGCCAACATACCAGTGCTATAAGATTATCGAAACTTGAAATAATGCATGTATGTATTGTGTAAATCCCTCCTATTTGACTCAAGTATTTTGAGACTCCGATTTAAGTATGGTTCATAAATATATAGTATAGTGTTGTCCTATAACAAGCAGAATTTGAATGAAAAGATTCAATGAATATAACTGTTAAATTGTGAATGATGTAATATTTAACCTGTTTATCTCGGATCCCACATCAGATCAATATGAGCAAGCTCTATATTAAATTTTGTTTGATGACTCTTAAATCCAATTTGGCTTCTGCTATATATTCTATATGGAAAAGGCACCATCTTCAAGGTTTTCCACTGTAGCGCTATCCATTTAGGAAAGAAAGTAATAAAGGACCTTCTATTTACTTTCAAACTCTTGCTATGTATACTATTTGCGAGAGAGTAAGAAAGAAAGGAGGGAACGAAGAAAGTAACACAGAGGAAGTGGCAGAGGTAGAGAGGGAAAGGAGGAGGGGGGAGGGATGGAGAACAGAGGGATGGGGGAGGGCTGGTGGGGGTGAAGGGAGGGTTGGTGGCCGTGTGCCAGAAAGGGAGGCAGAGTGCGAATGAAGGGAAGAAAGGAGGAAATAAATTCTAATAATATCCGAGAATTGATCAAACAAGGTCGGTGGGACTCAAAAAAGTGAACCCAAATAGTGATGCGATGATAATGCTATGCTTCAATTACTATTTAATTGTCTTCAATGGAAAAAAGTAAAATTGAAATCTTAATCAATGGCAATACTCTCCATGCTCGCGATCAACAAAAAAGTGAACGATGTCGGTTTGTACATTGGAAACAAAATAGGACCAATCACTTGACAAACTCAAATTCACCGAATCTAAGGTGTCTTAAAACAACAAACATATTAAGCTTGGAATTGAAACCAATAAACATCATGGTGAAAGAAATAAACACAACAAAGTGCATATTAGAAAAAATGGTTTTACAAAAAGTCCGAATGACCATGAAATTTCTCATCAAGTAGAAAAAGGTTGAGAGAGTGACAAAAATTTCTCCCATACAATATTCTTCATGCTCACGGTCACCTAAAAGTGAATGATGTCGGTTTGGATATTGGAAACAAAATAGGACCTCGCTCACTTTTGATAAATTAAAATTCACCTTAAACTAAGGTGTCTAAAACAACAAATATATTAAGCTTGGAATTGAAACCAATATTAAACATGGTGAAAGAAATAAAGGAAAGGGTACATATTAAAAAAATCATGATTTAATACAAAAAGTCCGTAATGACCATGAAACTTCTCATCAAGGAGAAAAGGGTTGAGAGAGATAGACAAACAATTTCTTCCATATTTCGAGTATTATTGTAAATAACATCAAATTAAAAAGCACATGCAGAAAGAAAGGACGTTGCTCCACTTTAAGGATCACTATAACATGAAGTCCCAAACACTGAATAGAAAAGTGCCGCAATAATAGAGTTTCAGAAACCTTGCACTAATATAAGTACCTGAATTTCAAGAGGGTGTCCATGAATGCCCATTCGTTGATCAATCATACAAGAACCATCTGTTACTAATAAAGTTGGAAACATATCAAATCCATCGGCTAAGCACAGCTTTAATATCAATTTAATGCCTGTTTGAACATCTACCCTTTCTTGCAGGGCAAAATCTCCTGTTATTCTTCCATATGCTCTCAATAAGATAATCCATCAGAGCCCTGTCAAAGCAACATAGTGCTATTTGAAATGTTCTCTTTTGGCAATAATGTGCATGTACAAAGTAAAAGGATGAGAAACATTCTTATGTTTGTCTGTAAATTTTATTTACTGGGAATTTGGTTTCACTGTATCTTACAATGATTTTTCATCAGAAACCAATTAATCCTTACCAGAGTCAACAGGAGCAACACGACCAATTGCTGACTCTCCAAAGTCAGGATCCAAGACTTCCTCGACTGCTTCATTGTTGCCATCAAGAGGCACCGTCCTAACCTTGAAACTAGCTGGCATCTACCCTTGTCCTGGGTTGTAACAATCTACAGTCTTCTCCCAACTCTGTCATTACAATGTGAATGAAAACATAAATCAGAAATTTTTATCAAGGTCAAGTTCTCAAAACACTATCAAGATAAACTTAAACCTTCTCCATTTCAAAGAAATATAGTAATTGAAAACAACAGCTTGGCAATTATTAAGATAATAGGGCTAACAGTGCAATAGAACACCACTATATATATAAGATTGCAGAGTGAAACGTTCATTGACATATATCAATGCAACAGATATAAACGATGATATAAATCAGAACATGTTTTCATCACCTCCATAACCAAACTGGGAGATGGACAACTACTAAAACACCCTGAAAAGCTGGAAGATGGATAGCTAAAAAAACACCCGAAAAGCTGGAAGATAGACAATTTTTAAAACACCCTCAAAAGTTAAGACATCTAAAATATGAAACTCTTATAATGATATAAATCAGAACAAATTCATATATATGTCATAACAAACTCACATGACCTTCATAGAAATAATGCAAGATGGACTTCTTCTAATACACCCTGGGAAGAATATACATATGAAATACCAGCAAGATAGGAAGGTGTACAAATCCTAAACCACCCAAGAAGGCAGAAAAAATAAATAAGAGAAAACAAAGAATATATCTTAGATTTCCCAGCTTACATGGATTTGCAGCCACCTGAGTCGGTAGGACATCTAAAATAAGATGAAAAACAGTCTCCAGGATTGTCCTAGATACATAAATATATGATCAAATTTTTCAAGATCTGTACCTTACGAACTTACAAATTCTCCAAGTGCATGAATTCTTTGAAACCTAATTTCCAGCCTGTCCTAGCAGAAATATCACCATAAAGAAACTCCAGCAACCCTTTAACATGTAACATAGAACACTGCTGGTATCATGGCACTCCTTGAGATCACATCTCTTCGAGGTATTCTATCAAACAGTTCACGTGCATTTTCAACAAATTCATATTGTGCATATCCTGCAATCATGGCATTCCATGAGCCCACATTTCTTTGAGGCATTTTATCAAACAGTTCACATGCCTTGTGTATGCTTCCACATTTTGCATACATGTCTACTGTGCAACAGAACTACATCACCAAAATTCCTCTATCCATTATGTTTTGATGGATGTCCATACCTGCTCCAAAGCTCCCATTTTGGCACAGCAAGGAGGATGATCGATGACAAAGGTTGTGGAATGCTTTACATCGCCAATTGCAATCGCATGAATGTTTCGAAGTAATTATAACGCATTTTCAACAAATCCATTTTGGTCATATCCTGCAATCATTACTGTCCACGACACCACATTTTTTTGAGGCATTCTGTCGAACGGTTCACATGCCTTGTCTATGGTTCCACATTTTGCATACATGTCTACCAGAACATTTGCAACCACATCTGATAAAATTCCTCTATCCTTTATGCTTTGATGGATGTCCATGCCCTGTTCCAAAGCTCCGATTTTGGCACAGGCTGGGAGTATGTTGGCAAATGTAAACTGATTGGGTTGAAGACCTGTTTGTTGCATATGGTGAAACAGTGTGACTACCTTGTGAGGACAACCATGTCTTATGTATGCTGCAATAATTGACAGACATTTAAATATGTTTTTTAGATATGGTATCAGGGACTGCCTAATGGTTTGTTAGATGTATAATTTGTTGGTTTGCTGAGTCTGTACTTTTTATTTTGTTGGTTCTGAGAATGGCATGCATGCTTTAGGGCGTAGAAGAGAGAGTGACTGCTGCGAAAGGGACAACATCAATGGCATCCCCTAGTAAAGGGACAACATCAATGACGTCCCCTAAAACGCCTGGATCGGGTTCAAAGAGAAAGGTGTCGCCCACGGTTGGGACGTATGTCGTCCAGTGTGTAAAATGCTTCAAATGGAGAAAAATTCCAAGCAAGGAGCAATATGAAGCTATCCACAGAGCGCTCTTGAAGACCCCTGGGTTTGTAGTAGGGCTTCTTCCTGGCGTCCCCGTGTTTCCTACGACGATCCGGCCGACCTCTCCCCAGATATGAGTCGCCTCTGGGTAATTGACAAGCCCAACATACCTTGTCCTCCAAAAGGATGGGAGCGCTTATTGACCCTTAGAGGAGAGGGCACCTACAGGTTTGCTGATGTCTACTATATTTCACCGTGCGGAAAGAGATTGAGGTCTATGGTAGAGGTTGAAAGATTCTTGGAAGAAAATACTCAAGTATGGAGCTACCATTTGATTTCAATTTTCAAATTCCCACCACTTCACGACAAGAAGCGTTGCTCACCTTCGGAGGCTCGAGATCCAAGGTGACACGGTCGGCTCTGAGTAAAGCAGATCCAAAAAGTTGGTTAACTAAAGCTGTCAGCGGCACCGCTGGCTCATGATTTTCTTCACGGACTTCTCCTTACACAGCAGCAGTGGTGACAGAAAATACCTGAACCAGATGTCAAAATGTAAAGGGGCAAATAAAACTTTAATAAAAGCGGTCGTATCTGGACAGGCGCTCTCCCTATTTCTACGACATCCCTGGTGTATGGCTCGCGATTGTCCGTACATCGTCGACCAAACGATCTCGGCCATTGCTGTCTTCGTCCGTGTCAGAGCCCCTCCCGTTTTCTCACAGAGAACACGCCTTTCGGCGTAATTAGATACAAAAAAATTCGCAAAAGTGTAATGAAATCTTTTTACGAATGAAAATTCACAAAAGTGAAACAATAAATCTTTTACAAAAATATTTTCTATAAGTGAAATCAAAATGTCTTACTATCGATTTTACAAATTCATATAATCTTTTAAAAAAAGAAAGAAAAATAAATCTATTCTGTTCATTTTTCCCACTCCCCACCCATAGATTTGTTGTTGATTATGACAAATAACAAGTTACCAAGAAACTACACTTAATAAAAGCCTAGTATCGACCAAAATGGCTCCATTCCACTATTTAAAGAGAGAAACCAAAGGGAGGGGCCATTGCCACTTTGTGTTCATCCCTCCTCCACACGCACTTTTTGGAGCATATGCTTAATGTTCAACAACCACGGCACCGTCTACAGTGACGATAAAATGATGCCCATCATAAGGTGTGAACTACGGCCCACGGGTTTTAATTAGTTCACCAAGAACGGCATGTAACCTAGGTAAGTATTCGCTATCAAGCACATGGCGCTACCTAAGGGAAGACAAAAAAATGTTCAGACTCGAAAAGTATGATAATTTATTTTTTTAGGTAGGATCTTGGCACATGCGTTATATTAAGTCCGCAGGTTTACGACAGTACTTATTTCCCCTTGTACGAAGTATAAAGATGAGACTAGGCTAGCTACCTAAGAGTCAGCAATGTCGGGTGGCCGATGCGCATATTTACGCACGTGGAACCCGTGCTAAAAAAGGCACGATGTATGGGCGAATTTATCCCGTGTGTCGGAGGCGCAACGGCGCGCGGGCCATCCGCGTCCCCGGGTAGTGTCTATATCATAAGCTCGAGATGCAGAAATTTTTTTATCGTCGTCTCGAGAAATGGAAATGGAAAGTTTGCAAATCGTGTGGGTGTTTTCGGTCATTATGTTGGCGCTGGTTTGCGTTTGTGGGCGAGGGAAACGGTGTTTTTGTTACAGCAGGAGAAATAAAAGGGCCGTGCACGGACCCAGATCTTATCCGGTGGTGGGTTCCTTGTTTTCCTTTTGGAAAAATGGCGGCCGGCACATAGAATGGTACACGGAAATGCTCGCGAGGTCTCCGTCGCAGACGATTGTGGTGGAGCGACTCGGCGGCGTGCGGACGGTAGTGACGGCGAACCCGGCGAACGTGGAACATATTCTCAAGACCAGGTTTGAGAATTATCCCAAGGGCGAGCCGTTTACAGAGATTCTTCAGGATCTGTTGGGCACCGGGATTTTTAACGTCGACGGGGAGGCCTGGAAGCTGCAGCGGAAGGTCGCGAGCCACGAGTTTAATACCCGGTCGTTGAAGAGTTTCATCGTGCGGGTCGTGGAAGAGGCCACGGATCGGCTGGTTTCCATAATGGACGAGCGGTCGGGCGGGTTGGACTTGCAGGATTTGCTGCAGCGGTTCGCCTTAGACAACATTTGCAAGGTGGCGTTCGGAGTCGATGCGAGCTGTCTAGACGTGTCGCTTCCCGCGTCGGAGCTCGCGCAGGCAATGGACGTGGCGACGTTACTGAGCTCGCTCCGTTCGACGGAGCCGGTCGCGATGGTGTGGAAGGCGAAGCGGTTTCTCAACGTCGGGTCCGAAAGGCGGCTTGCGGAGGCGGTGAGAGTCGTGCATGGATTCGCCCTCGACATCATACGCCGACGCAGGGAGCAAAAGGAGGCGCCCGAGCCCGACCTGGTATCGAGATTCATGGCGGCGCTCGATGACGGGTCTGAAGAATACCTCCGCGATATTATCATAAGCTTCATTCTAGCCGGCCGTGACACCACCTCGTCGGCGCTCACCTGGTTTTTCTGGCTTTTATCTTCCCACCCGCAAGTCGAAGAAGCCCTCTACGACGAAATCGTGTCCACCCTTGCCGCCAGACCCGACGCCGACATTAATGCCGGATTTTGTTTCGAGGAGCTTAAGAACATGAACTACCTCCACGCAGCAATATGCGAGTCCATGCGACTCTACCCGCCGGTTCCCTTCGACTCCAAACACGCCCTCGGAAACGATGTTCTACCCGACGGAACATTTGTCGCCAAGGGCACGCGGGTGACATACCACCCGTACGCCATGGGGCGGATGACGGCCATCTGGGAGCCGACTGTTTGGAATTCAACCCGGGACGTTGGCTTGACGAGTGGGGCTGCTTCGTGCCGCAGAGCCCGTTCAAGTATGCGGTCTTCCAGGCCGGTATACGGGTCTGTCTGGGGAAAGATATGGCGTTTATTCAGATGAAATACGTCGCTGCTTCGGTTGTCGCCCGGTTCAGATTGCTACCCGTCTGTTCCGCCGTCTCGCCGCGGATAGTTCACTCCTGACCTCTCGCATGGCCGGCGGTTTTCCCGTTTCCGTCGAAAGACGGCCTCGGCCGCAGCCCAAACCTTGAACCGCAGTCCTCCACGCATAATCTCTATCAACTCTGCATGTTTTGTTCCAGCGCAAAACAGGTGTAATTTTAACTACACTTGTAATTGTACCGACCACAGTTGTATTTAATGCTCAAGTGGACGATGCAATAATATTTATTAATAGACTAAATTCAACATTCAAACGTTTGACGTTGGAAATACGGATCGTTTTCTGTAGTATGGATAATAAAACATGACAATTGAGGTCACTCTCATTGACCCTCAACTCCTCTTGAATCACTTATTAATACATATCTTTTTCAATCAATGAGAAATTCGAACTATTTTCGACAAATAAATATTAAAAATTTTTAAATCCAAAAATATTCAATTTTAAAAGAAGTGGGATCAAACATTTATTACTCTAAATTTATATTAGTAAAAATAATGACCCTTTATTTGCAAGCATCAAGAAAATTTCTCGCTATTAATGAGGTTCAATCATCACGTCAAATTGCAGCACTAAATAGTTTTTACAAGCCAACCAACAAGTCTTTCTTTGCTCAACAATTTAATCAATACAACTAAGACTCAACTCTACAAGGATGTAGAACTCTCTGCCTCAACAATTGCTCCCGCATAGTGTTTGTATTACTAATTTTGATCCTCCCATGTATAGGCTGTGGTTTGGCAATTTGTCAACTATATTCACTTCATCAAACGACCACTTTTATACGGTTGGTTGTTTCTAATTTGTTAAGGTTGTCATTAAGGAGGATATGTGCTCTTTTCAATTTAATTCCTATCAGCGCCACAATTATTTTGGCTTTTCTAATAGATCTTTATGTTGTGGGGGTGTCCAAGGCTACCATAGAATGTCGGGAAGGAGGATGGTGTGCCCACTTCACTAAAAATGTTCAATTACAAGGAATTGGAAATTGTAACTAAGAATGTCAAGCGTGAATTGGAGAGAGGGGCATTCAGGTCTGTCTTCAAAGGAACTCTCCCAGACAACACACTTGTGACCATCAAAAAATTAGAGGGATTTTAAGGAGAAAAAAGCAAATCTTTGTTTGGTAACATTTAACATGTAAATCTGGGGAGAATCCTAGGATTTTGCATGATGGGATCTCAAAGGTTACTTGCTTATGAGTACATGCAAAATCACTCTTTACGTTCATTTTATCTCGGAAGTAAAAATCAATGGCCTCGGTCCTCGACACAAATTACATGAAGGGAGATATCACAAATTTATCTACAAAGATAAATACTAAACGGTAAGCCAAACCGGCAATAGGAGTAGGTTTCCGTGTTGGGAATACGATCATAAGTTATCCCTCGACCGAGAGTTGTGACTAGCCAATGCTAATAACAATCCCAGAGGAAAACAAGAGATCATAATTTAATTCGCTGCCACCTCCATGTATTAGTCGATCCCCATGCCACACAACATTCATCCAAACTAGTGTCGTAATACTTAGCACCATTGATGCTCTTGTTAGAGAAAGACATGATGACTAGGTCGATCGGTATTTATTGAATGTTTATGGTGGCAATCTTTATCCCACACTCACAAACTTAGCTCATATCTCTCCACTAATTAAAAAATTAATAATGTTTAACACTTTTCGATATTAATTTTTTAATTAAAAAAGAACACACACCCCACCATAGATAAAATCATCGTGAGATCAATAAATTAATTTATATATTAAATGTTTTATACTTAATTTCATCAATTCATAACTTATATCCTTATAATTTTGAATGTTCATCAATTCAAAACTTCCATTCCGAGAGATTCCTTCACTCTAAATAAATTACCAAAAAAAGGGTAGCTGACTTGAATCAAACCCAAAACTAGTAAGTTAAAATGGCACGACATTGCAGAAAATAAATATACTACTTCAACCCCACACGTAGCTATCAATAATGGGTATGCGTAAAGCATATTATCTTTGCAGCAAGGTGACAGTGAGCGACTATGAGATGGTCTTCAAAGGTAATATACTTTCTATACTTAATTGCAAATTGACAGTGGTACATGCACCTAATTTTCCATTTCTACTTGCAATAAATGCAAGAGTATCGTGTGCAGTGTGGATTGGTAAGAATCTCATCCACACACTTCACTTTTGAATATTATATTTTCCAATATGAGCGGAGAACGGCATCATTGATGATCATACCCACGTTTCTATAGTGGGTTAAGGCCTCACTTTTGGTTGCATTTGCTTTGGCCAATGGACTTTCCCACGAGCATTTCCCTAATGGTATTTAGGAGAGGGGGAAGCTTATAAAAGATTGAGAGTATCTTCTTGTTGGCACGTTCCCAATAAGTTATTCTAAAAGATTTGAATTTGTGATCATATATTTTTATATTATTGATAATTCGATTGTTCTATTTTCATGTATAATGTGGTAAAGAGTCTCTCATATGTATTTAAAGTGATTGTAGTTGATTTGAGAACATATCATCACGATATGTTTTTCCCTTATGTTGGCAAGAAAATTTGTCGGGGGACAAATTTGTGGATTTCTTGCCAACGCTCTGGGAATTTAAGTCCCTCTATTTAATCGATGGTGCTGCCATATATACATGCACGAGTAAAAGTGGATTTCTATGGTGGCCTTTCGACCGAGGATCTAACAGGGGCACTCCACTGACCCTGCGACAAAGCTAGCAATCTCTTGCTAGGGAAGACTTTGTCTGAAGAGCGGGAAAGGAGAGTGAGAAAAGAGGTAGGAGAACTAATGCTACAGGTAGAAAATCATATTCCTGCACATACACTAGTTAGAAACTTCACCACATGCATTAAATTAAGAGGAAACAACCCTACGAATGGCAACAAGACCAAATAGAATTTGATTAACACAAAGTATCACGAAATCCCTTGGTCAAAGAAAGCTAGAAACTCCTTCTTCTTGTATTGATGCTTAAACAAAAGTTGTACATAGTGTGAGAATAGAAGAAATTTGAGAGTGGAGGAAAGTAGAAAAATGGTTATCTCCTTTGCTTTCTCTAGATACAATGCACTCTTGAGTTTATAAGATCAATCACCAACCCTTTGAAATGGGAATGGCGTTATAATTTATAGAGTAGAATATGACTCTTAATTTACCCCCCAATGTCTTTTCATATGTCCTCGCACAACTTAAAACTTTTCAACTTCCTAGGAAACTTTTAAGTCCCTTTTTATAACATAAAGGTGACTTATTACATTAGGAACATTAGGACACATGAAAAAGTGCAATCCCAACACCAAATTAGAATATTGGAAAGTGAGAGAAAGTTGGGGGAAGAGGAGAGAGAGAAGAGGAGGAGGAGATGTTATTTCCGATGAAGTCCGTTGATCCTCATTGATGGAAAGCTCCAAATGCAGTGAAACTCTAAATTTTGAACTCCTTACACACTATGAATCTCCTTCAAATCAGCTCATGAATGCTTTCCAAGTTGATTGAATTGTTCCACTGATGACCGCAATTGTGGTACCATTGTCAGATTGGATGGTTTGTGTCTCGGGCTCATAGTGGAAAGAGCAGGCTAGGACTAGCTCAAGACTCTACACAGACACTAGGTGTCCTGCAACAGTGAACAAGCCACTTGTGAATATTTAGTCTTCAATCCTCCTTCGTTCCTTGGAGGCCATGCAAGTCTTAAGGTCATTCAATTCCATGTACGAGACATCGTTGTCTTCCACATCATACTCATAGGCGAAGGGTTGTGTCAGGTTTGGACCCGTCCATTTCGGCTTCATGTCTCCCTTAGAAAAATCAACTTACTATTTTTAGTAAGTGTGAAAAATCAAGTCCCCGCTCTTCAACTAGATGTTGCGGCTTAGTTTTCCTCTTTCTCCTTGCGTTCCTCGTTCCTTCTGGATCAAATTTCTATTTTTAGCAGGTGCTCGAGGGCCCACTTACTATTTTTAGTAAGTGCCAAAAATGTCCATTTTGGTGAATTCTTAGCTATAGTGCACCTCCAATGACTTCGTCTCCTTCACAGGTTCTTCTATCAATGACTTTCCCGAAATAGCAGTTCCTATGTAGTAGACCTGCTATTTTTAGAAAGTTGTCTTATGGGAGTCGGATTGTCGTGGAACGGAGTTTCTTGATATGGGTTTTTTCCCAATATCACCCGTAAAATTTTGGGCCCACCCACTTAATATTCCAAGAGATTTTAAAGTTTTAATTTTCGGACCTGGCGGTGCTTTTTGATGCGACAACCATTAATGGACCTCAAAATTACAGGTCTGGTTTTCTCCTCCGTTTGCGATGAAATAAATTTCATTGTGATAGGTTTCTTCTTCTGATGCTTCACGTGCAATTCTACTTCATTTCGCCCAATGTTTTGACAGAAATTGGATTTTTTCTTTGTTGAGCCAAAAGTGAGATTTCTTCATTATAGATACTCTATAACATGAGGGGAGAGTTTGAAGGTGTCTTCTTGATGGCCTTGGGTAGAGGAATGAACAGAAAAATATAGCTTGTTGTTTCACGCATCCATTTGGGAGATTTCTTCAACTTTTCGTTTCATGGCCATGGAGTTTTCTTTGTGCTTCTCCTTCTTTGTTTTGTGCTTCTCCTTCTGTGTTTGCTCCAATTTTCCTTTAGGACCTGCATGCATTCATGGGGTGGAAGAGGAGTACCTCTGTGGTAGGTTTGGTATGAGCTTCAACAATGGAGTAATGGAGGTGAGAAGTTATAAAGGAAGAATGGAGGAAAACTGTGCACAAGAGTGGAAGCACTGGAAGCACTGAAGCGACAATTAGATTTTTTGAATTTTTGAAATTATGAGAGGAGAAGCTTGGGCGCATTTTTTCCATGCTTGATGTCCCTGACCTTAGGGACGTGAGGGACATCAAATTCCATAGTGGTCAAGAGGACGACACATGGTGGCGATCCGACGATAGGGAATGAAGGTGAGAAAAGTTGCTTTAAAGCACTAGGAGCTGAAAGCAGGTCACATGGATGTCCAAAAGGCTCCCCATAGGGGCTGGGGCATTTTTCCATGTCTAATGTCCCTCACCTCAGGGACATAAGGGACATCAGTTTCCACGATGGACCTAGAGCTAACATGTGGCGCTTGAACTGACGACAGGGAATGAATGCTCCAAAAATGCACCCGGGGCCTAAAAGTCGGTTACATGGATGTCCAAAAGGCTACCCATAGGGGTCTAGGCACATTTATCAAGGTTTGATGTCCCTCACCTTAGGGACATAAGGGAAATTAGTTTCCATGGTGGTCCTAGGGGGAAATCACTTCTACTTTGGAACTCTACGAATCACACAATTATGTTGTTCTACTTTCAACTTTGGAAAATGACATATTTGCTTAAAAAATTAGAGCTTCATGACTGATTATCTAGTGTTATAGAAAGGAAATTGCAGAGAAGGAAATAATTCAAAACTTCAACACCAACAATTTTATCTGGAAACCTCCAAGGAGGAAAACCAATCGGGAAGGGCAACTGCTCTTTCTTCCCACTTTTATTGGTCTAACATAGACAATTACATATTACAATAAGTATGAAAAGAAGCAACAAAGTGTAAACCTTCTCTCCAATTACTTGCTTGCTCTGTTTCTACACCTTGCTCCTACAATTCCAATTCCACCACTAAAGATCTTTTCACTGCTCTCATTAAATTTTGATTCGCCTTCGAATGTCTACTCTCTTGCTCCTTCCATGTATTTATAGGCCTTCCCATGTCCTCCTGTGCACTGGAGGATGTGAAGGGGCATGGAAGTGAAGAGACATGGTTGGGTGCTTCAAATTCACATTCATTCATGCTCTATTCTTCTTTTCTTGAAAGTATCGGGACCCATTTTTTGCCCTACGCAGATCGGCGGTCTTAGGACCACTACTGGTTGGGTGGTGGTTTAAGGACCGCCTCCCTACAGGGTGGTGGTTCTAAAATTTCCACTCTGCATAGAGCGGAGGTTCTGTCTAGAACCTCCGTTTACCTCATTTCTTTTCACTTTTCTTATTTCTCCTTCTTGGTGTTGATGGAATTGATGAAGTGGTGTGTTTTTCTAGATCCCTATGGATCAATGGATGCTCTAAAAATGCACTGGGGTTGAACTATCAAGTCTGGAGGTCATATGAGGGTCGAAGAGGTGACATGGGGGCTGGGATAATTTTTCAATGGTTTTTGTACTTGAACTCGTGGACGTCGGGGACATGAAATCCTACCAGGCTCCTAGTGCTGACACGTGTCCTCCCGAAAAATGACTAAGTCCTGAACTGCCTTTGAGAGGGTAACTTGGAACGATGATAACTTGAGCTCCCAGTGGAATTTCTTGGTGAAATTTTATATGATCCTGACTTGAAATTTCATTTTTAATCCAATGGTGGGGTTATCATGTCTTGATTCATCCATCTGATCCCTAAAAAAATCAGATTTGTGATTTAAGACTCCACTTGTGCTGATAAAAGCGCCTCGCAAATCCTATCCACCAAGTTGTTGTAAAAATATGATTTCACCATCATGTAGGTATTGTAATCCTATTTTTGGAGATGTTTTTTTACTTCTAACTCCATTCGGAGCTCCCAAAATCTTCTTCTAAAGCCCAATAGTTGTTTTAGGCATGTGTACTGCCTAGGCTGTGAACCCTGTTTTCACTCAGACTACTCCAAGTCTTTAAAAACTTCACCAAAATTTCCAAAATAATTTCCATGATGTTCTAAGGTCTTCAATTCACCTTCATGTTGAATTTTTCCTTTTCATTTTTCTCCAAGGGGTTGATCCAGTCTTGGGAAGGCTAGCGATAACCCTTCCCAATACTGCCAAAAGATAACATATTTTCAAAACTTCCTAAAATCACCTAGGGGAATGAATAGAATTTCCTAAATCACCTAGGGGACCAATTTGACATCAAATAGGGGGTGACCAAATTGACGAATTTGACTGGGGTGCCTAGGAATGATAAAACATGAAAATTTTGGCATAGGGGTATAGTTGTCGTGCTTGGAAACTTCCAATTTCCTGTTGCACATTTGCACGAAAATAACTGGCTCTAGCTTGGGGACATGACATGGACTGAGTGTAGTGAAGACATGACATGGGAATCCAGAATCTCAATTTTAGACCATATAATTCATTGACCAGTGCCTTATCCATTGGGCCCTGAGTCATGTACAACCTACAGAGAGAGAGAGAGAGAGAGAGAGAGAGTGAAGAAGGAAAACACACACACAATAGAAAGGGAAACACACCAGTAGAAATGGAAACACATCTAGTAATCACCTATGGTATAATTCGGGGTATAATCCACTTTTATTAAAGCAATTTTCATTTCTCAAAAGTTACCCTTGAAGAGGCAACACCGAATGATGATGTTCTACGAAGCCGTTGTGAGTTTAGAAAGTTGCCTCCCTCCTCGATTGCTTTATGAAAGCCATGTGCTTTCACAATTCTCTGTGTACTTGGTAGGAGTGAGTCCATGTGAGCTTCTTGATGATTAGGTACTTTCTTAAAAATTCCACTACCTTCATGTTCTTTGAAATCAGTTTCATAGTGTCAGTTTCCTTCCATGTTTATCCATATAGTTGATTCTCCATCGAGCATCTCATTGCTGCCCCAAGGCTGATTTTCATTCAAATTCCTTGGATATTCTGAGTTACTTTCATTTCCGGGTCTATGTTAATTGATATCTTCTCAATGAGAAAAATTTGATTCATCCTTTATCTCTACTTCACTGTGAGGCATTTGAGTACTGACGGGAGGATCAGAGGAAAAATCATACTTGTCTTATATGTCCATGGCACTAGTGAAGAGATCAAGAATCATCTTGGGATCTTCCGCAACTTCTATTGCATCCAATATTTTTTGCACGGAGTTATGCTTCATTGTTTCCTGCAGCTCCTCTTTATATGCCTTTGAAGGATGCAGCTCAAGGAAAATATCTAGAGGGATTACCTCATCATTTTGGGAACCATTGTACTCTACCGATCCTTCATCAAAAGGAGCTTCATCTTCAAATGGGAAAGAAAATATCTCCATTTCGTTGTTGTATCCATCAACCATTGGTTTGAGAAGGACATCATATTTCACATCTTTCTTTGTTTCAACATAGCCAACCTTCACACTGGTTGAGGCTTCCAAGTCAACTTCATGTTTTTCTTGCATATTCATGGCTTGCATCAGGAGTTTGAGACTTATCTCAGGGTCTTTTGTTTCTTCCATGGCTCTTAGCAGTCCTTGTATGGATATTTCTTTCAAGCCTTTCAAAGGCTCATCGCAAGCTGATTTTTTCTCTCCATAGATGGCTTGAATGAGATCATCTTCATCCCCAAATGGGAATGAGAATAACTCCTCATCTTGGAAAATCATATAAGCTGATTTTTCTCCTTGAAAATCATCAAGCGCCATTTCCTCTTCCTCATGGTCTACATCTGGAAATTTGGGGTTTCCCTCTTGTAACTCGAATCTCCTCAATGCTTCTTCAAAGTCCAAATCTCTCTGGGAAGGCATGTCTAGACATATCAAGATGGGGATATCCTCCTCCTCCTCGGTTGCCACAAAGTGATTCATCCGCACGCCTACTGGTACAAAATGTTAGCTTCTGGGCTTCCAGAATTTTGTACCGTGTACCTCATCTTATTTTTGGGAAGTAATTTCTCCATGTCTCCCTTCATTGGTATGGTTGTAGAAGACCAATTCATCTAAATTTTACCTCCTAAGTCTCAATAGAAATTTCTACTCAGTAACATTCCAAATGAGGTTGGGACGTCTACTACCAAAATCATCGTGGAAAATTTCTTGTCTGGAAATCGCGAGAGCCACCTGTGCATCTTTGACCTTCACTACAAGTAGGACCTCTCTTGACTCTAAAGAGTAAAAAGAAACACTAGGTGTAATCATGGTAAGTTTGAGAGCCTTCACGACCTTTAAAGGCATCACGTTGTTTGAGGCACTAGAATCTATTATGTAATTGTTCAGTACATATTCTCCAACAAGGAGGGAGACATAGAAAGGTTCAACTTTATCAGTCTTCGATGCACTCAGAGAAAGCATGTTCTGTGAGGGAGGTGTAGGTAGGTTTGATGGTATTCCTTTAGAATGAGGAGCTACATCATTGGGTGTTAAACTACTACTCTTGATGTATTGAACAAACCTTTCAAATTGTTCAGGGTGAGTCCGCAAAATTCAATTTCGGTAATCTGCACTTTGGCTTTTTTTGCATATTCTATGAAGTCAAAAGGAGTAGATGTGGACAAGGGGGGTGAAGGGACTAATTTTGGAGTCTAGATAGGCTTGGGAGAAAGATTTTATGTTTGAGGGATGGATGGTATTTTGAACAACACACTAGGAGCTTTCAAGGTATTAGATTTTGTAGGAGAAGATTTAGATTTAGACTTGGAAGAGACATCAGAAGACCCACTTGGGATTGCAGGAGCTTTCTTATTTTCTACGGGATTATGCTCCAACAATTTAGACTTCATGGAAAATGGAAATGGGGATCCTCGACTGATTATTTTGTTTTGCGGAGTCGCCACAAGAGGATCTTCAGTCTTCTTTTTCTTTACAGCAGTGGAAGGAGATTTTCCTTTCTCATACTGAGAACAAGTGAATACCACACATGAGAAACTAGGTGCATCTTCTTCATATTCTTCATCACATCCAAAATACTCACAAAATCTGATTTTTGTATCATTCTCAAACTCATCATTTTCTAGGAAATTACCACCTTCACTTTCTTGAAATCTACAATTTATGTTCACGGGTGGGGCCTCCAAGGAGAGCCTTTGGGGTGCTCATGAAATCTGATTTATATTTCTTCTTTGAGAAGATACTTGTTGAAATAATTCCCTCTTCAAAGAGGCCATCTCATTCACCAACTTTTGTAGTGATGGATTGGTTCTCTCATCTCCAGGATGTTGGGCCTTACCCTTTGATGGATTCTTGATCTTCGAGATAGGATGAGATCGCCATCAAGTTCAATGGCCATCCTTTGTGCTTCTACAATGCTCCTTAGTTGGGCTCTTCACAGCAAAAATCCTACTTTTGATGATTGAGCATTGATGAAGAATCTCTTGACATTGTTTTGAGATGGTGAATCCTCTTCAGGGATCCTATGAAGTAACCATTAAAAATGAGCCATGAAGTCTCTCATGGTTTCATTTTCTCCTTTCCTCATTTGAGCCAACTGTGCCAAGAGGTCTTGATAGTATTTGGTTGATTTAAATCTCTTTACGAAGGCATCCTTGATTTCATTCCAACCCGTGATGGACTAGGAAGGTAGAAGGTAATATAATTCTATTGCTTTTTCTTAGAGGGACTCTATGAACAGTCTCACAACAATGTCTTCATGTTGGACACCAATAATTCCACATGATGTTGTGAAAGTAGTGATGTGTTCTTCAGGATGTTGTGCATTGTCACCTTTGAACTTTGGAAATTTCTTATGGGAACCTGTTGGTAGGTCGTGAAGAGGGGTTCAAGAGCAAGTGGGCATGTATTCCTTCCCCATGGAACAATGGGTTGAGGTCTTTCTACTTCATCTTCCATTGTTGTTTTTGTTTCTTCTCTTACTTCTACAAATTCTTCTTCTTTTGGGAACTCAATGACCAATGGTGGTTGAAAAATGGGAGAATTTGAAGGGGAGTATCAACAAGAGTCTTGACAGGATTGCCAGGTGAACTATTTGAAGAGCTGGATGGAGAGGAGGCTTGAGAGAAGAAGTATGGATTATCTATGATTCACTCTTTTTAATTTTGCAAAGCCTCAAAATTGGAATCGACAAGTCCTCTCGACCTGCTCAACTTGGTGTATCTTCCTTCAGCCAACTTTTGGAAACTTTTGCAGTCGGAACATGAAAGAACACTATGGAATGTGAAAAGTCACGTGCATAAATCTCACTGTGTATCTTTTGACAACGAACTTTAATGAACTCCTTTTTTAAAAAATAAATTCAATATTTGATTTTTTTTTCAATTTTCAGACCTTATGGTCGTATATTGGGTGCAGATGCTACCAAGTCTACCCCACAGTGGGCCCCAAAAACTATTGGCGAGAAAAATTTTCAGGTGGACAAACTTTTGGATTTCTTTCCAATGCTCTGGGAATCTAAGTCCCTCTACTTAACCGATGCAACTTCCGTATATACGTGCGCGAGTTAAAGTGGATTTCTGTGGTAGCCTTTTGACCGGGGATCCAACAGGGGCACTCCACTGACCTTACGGAAAAGCTAGAAATATCTTGCTAGGGAAGAATTTTTCGAAGAGTAGGAAAGGGGAGTGAGAAAAGAGGTAGGAGAACTAATGCTACAGGTAGAAAATCATATTCCTGCACATACACTAGTTAGAAACTTCACCACATGCATTAAATTAAGAGGAAACAACCCTGCAAATGGCAACAAGACCAAATAGAATTTGATGAACACAAAGTATCATGAAATCCCTTGGTCAAAGAAAGATAGAAAATCCTTCTTCTTGTATTGATGCTTAAACAGAAGTTGTACATAGTGTGAGAATGGAAGAAATTTGAGAGTGGAGGAAAGTAGAAGAAAAATGGCTATCTCCTTTGCTTTCTCTAGGTACAATGCACTCTTGAGTTTACAAGATCAATCACCAACCCTTTGAAATGGGAATGGCATTACAATTTATAGAGTAGAATATGACTCTTCATCTACCCCCAATGCCTTTTTATATGTCCTCACACAACTTAAAACTTTTCAACTTCCTAGGAAACTTTTAAGTCCCTTTTTATAACATAAAGGTGACTTATTACATTAGGAACATTAGGACATATGAAAAAGTGAAATCCTAATGTGAAATTAGAATATTGGAAAGTGAGATAAATTTGGGGGAAGAGGATAGAGAGAATAATAAGAGGAGATGTTGTTTCGCCCAACGGTTTGACGGAAATTGGATTTTTCTTCGTTGAGCCCGAGAAGTGGATTTTTTCACTTTGTGGATGCTCAGTAGCATGAGGGAGAGTTTGAAGGTGTCTTCTTGATGGACTTGGGTAGAGGAATTAAAAAAATATATAGCTTGTTTTTTCATGCATCCATTTGGGATATTTATTCAACTTTTCATTTCATGGCCATGGAGTTTTCTTTGTGCTTCTCCTTCTTTGTTATGTGCTTTCTCTACGTGTTTGCTCCAATTTTTCTTTAGGACCTGCATGAATTCATGTGGTGGAATAGAAGTAACTCTCTAGTAGGTTTGGTATGAGCTTCAGAAATGGAGTAATGGAGGTGAGAAGTTACAAAGGAAGAATGGAGGAAAATTGTGCACGAGAGTGGAAGCAACTGGAAGCACCTTGGCTGTACGCAGTTACATTTTTGAATTTTTGAAATTATGAGAGGATAATATTGGGCAAAATTTTCCATGCTTGATTTCCCTGACCTTAGGGACGTGAGGGACATAAAATTCCATGGTGTTCAAGAGGAAAACATATGGCGGTGATCCAACGATAGGGAATGAAGGTGAGAAAAGTTGTTTTAAAGCACTAGGAGCTGAAAGCAAGTCACATGGATGTCCAAAAGGCTCCCCATAGGGGGTGGGAAAATTTTTCCATGTCTGATTTCCCTCACCTTAGGGACATAAGGGACATCAGTTTCCATGGTGGTCCTAGAGCTGACATGTGGTGCTTGATCCGACAACAGGGAATGAATGCTCCAAAAATGCAACCTGGGGGCTAAAAGTCGGTCACATGGATGTCCAAAAGGATTCCCATAGGGGATGGATGAATTTTTCAAGGTATAATGTCCCTAACCTCAGGTACATAAGGGAAATAATTTTTCACGGTGCTCCTGGAGTGACACGTGGCGCTTGATCCGACGGTAGGGAATGGATGCTCCAAAAATGCACCTGGGGGCTAAACTGTCAAGTTTGGAGGTCATATGAGGGTCTAAGAGGTCACATGGGGGCTGGGAAAAATTTTAAATGGTTGTTTTACCTAACCTCAGGGACTTTAGGGACATGAAATCCCGCTAGGCTCTTGGTGTTGACATGTGTCCTCTCGAAAAATGACTAAGTCTGAATTGCCTTTGAGAGGGTAACTTGGAACGATGATAACTTGAGCTCCCAATGGAATTTATTGGTGAAATGTTATATTATCCTAACTAGAAATGGAATTTTAAATCCAATGGTGGGGTTATCATGTCTTGATTCATCCATATGATCCCTAAAAATGCGTATTTGTGGTTTGAGACTCCACTTGTGCTTGATAAAAACATCGCAAATCCTATGTGCCAAGGTGTTGTGAAAAATATGATTTCACCATCATGTAGGTATTGGAATCCTATTTATAGAATTTTTTTATTACTTCTAACTCCATCTAGAGTTCCTAGAATCTTCTTCTGAAACCCAACAGTTGTTTTAGGCACGTGTCTTGCTAGGCCTTTGTGAACCCTGTTTTCACTCAGACTACTCCAAGTCTTTCAAAAATTCCCCAAACCTTGTAAAATAATTTTCATGATGTTCTAAGGTCTTAAATTCACCTCCATGTTGAATTTGGACTTTCCGTTCTACTCGAGGGGCTGATCCGATCTGGGAAGGCCAACGATAGCCCTTCCCAATACTACCAGAAGATAGCATCTTTTCAGAACTTCCTAAAATAACCTAGGGGAATGAATAGACTTTCCTAAATAACCTAGGGGACCAATTTTACATCAAATAGGGGGTGACCAAACTGACGGATTTGACTTGGGGTGCATAGGAATGATAAAACATGAAAATTTCGGCACATGGGTATAGTTGTCGTGCTTGGAAACTTCCAATTTCCCTATTGCACATTTGCATGACAAAACCTTATAATAAGGCTCTTTATTTAATTCCTAGATATCATTAGATTCCATGGCATGTAAAATTAAATATACTAAGCAAGTAACATCTTCTCTTGTGCTTTGATGTTGCTCACATGACTTGCACCATGACTTCTCTTAGAGATTGTTTGTTTGTAGATGCAATAACAAGGAAGTGTTAATGCTATATGGCAAATGTTGCAACTTACGGTTTTGCTCATGTTTTATTAACTAAGCTATACATTGAAACTAATATCTACATAGCTTTAAAAGAAAATGTTAATTAAACAATGAACCATCAAGATAAGAGCTTAAAGGAAATGCTTCTTCAATGCATAAATGAAACTACATGCTAAGCTATTTCCTACTCTCTATGATTGTTAACTTAAACTATGAACCTATGAAGAACATAATCAATCAAAGTGGATTGTTACTTGATCTCAAATATTGAGAATGGAATCTCACCAAGAATGGCTACAAGGCCATTTTGGATCTTCCCATATTACTCAATTTTGAGTGAAAGGATGTAAGATGGAGAAACTATATCCAAAAATGGAGAATGGTTCAAGATCAAAATGCTTATAATTTGCACTATTCAAAGCATGGTGCCAGAAGAAAGGTAAGAAGGAGGGTTATTTATATAGCTTGCATGAAGAGGCAAGGCTAGCAAATTGATGAATGTGGGATAAAGGTAAAATAAGATTAGGAATGGATAAAGTTGCTTTATAAAAGGTAATATTTATTTAGAAGAGTTTAATTTGTCATTAGTAAGTCTTGGGAGTTGGGGATGTTTTAATTAATCAACGATGATTAATTAATAGCTAGAGGTAAGATTATAGAAGCTAATTAGAGGAAAATTAGTATGATTTTCAGGATGTAAGAGAGGAATTTGATCCAATAAATGATAATTTATTAATCTAGAGTTGCGAGCATAATTAATTAACCCAAGTAGAAGCGGATATTAATTAACAAAAGGTCGTTAATTGACATCCTTAATGATAGGAAGGCTAATTAATTAACAAAAGGTCGTTAATTAACTAATATGAAGAGAGGAATGTTAGCTAATTAGCAGAAAAGCACTAATTATTATATAAATGACGAGAAAAAGGATAATTAGTGCAATCTAAGTAGATTCTAGGTTTCTACAAGAGTTGCCATTTTAGGAAAGTGGCTATTACCTTCTCATTATCTTACATATATCACACATTTTGAAATACACTCTCTCTCTCTCTCTCTCTCTCTCTCTCTCTATATATATATATATATATAGAGAGAGAGAGAGAGAGAGAGAAGATAGCCAAAATTGACAAATTTTGCATCTATTATAAATTGTCTCCTTTTCTCCCCATACATGTTGTTGGTACTTGTTCTCTAAAAGACCTAAACATAAGTTTAATTCTTGAGATGCATGTCCAATGATGCATTCAAGGATGAAGTAAATTGAATGACACCAAGTGTGTTAGCAATGGAAACTAAAATTTTATTCAAAACATACACAATTAGAAATCATAGGTTATCATATTACTCAAATGAAATTAAATACACTTGATTAAATTGTGTTGCCAAAATCTTATGATGTTATAAAAACACAATATATTCACATTTCATACTCCATAGCAAGGACTATTTAGTTTATTAATTTCAAATAACAAAAGGAAATTACAAGAAATTGTGGAGCCAAAAAGTGACAATAACAAAAAAATCAATAAGTTTTCATGTTGAATGAAACAAATATATCTCTGGAAAGGGACAACTATTGACATTTTTAAATTTTAAATTAGGCTTGAATATCCATTCTAAACGGAAACCCTTTGGAACAAATATTTGTTTCTTGTGCCATAAGTTTTAAAATTTGAATGCCATTACATAAAAGTGAAGATCTAATTAAAAATTGATATTCATCTCCCTCAAATTTTTATTCATTTCCGTTAATAAAGTAACCAAAATTTTTCTACACTTTGTACTAATCACAACCATCAATTGAAATTTTGAAGTAAGTGTTGAATTGATTTTTAAATTTATTTCATTTCTTTTTATCAAAATTTGTTTAAAATGTTTTCAATTTTGAAAGTTATTGTAATTTTGAATGAAATCAATGAAAACATGGATGGTAACCAAAACCAAAACATTTGTTAAGGAAAACCCCAATTGAGCATAACCATCCTTGGGATTTTTTTGTCACCAAAAGAAGGGTTGTCAAGTCCCTTACTTATATTAAAATCATTAATCAGTTTGGATTACCAAAACCAGGATGCCCATGCCTAAAAACCTCTTATTGGTACATCCAATCAAAACTTATTGCTATGTTAAGACAATAATAACCATCAATAAGACCAAAATCCTCACTTTGGGATCCAAAATCTATTAGAAAACAACAAAATATTCTACTACTTATCCACTATGATTCCACAATGTAGCCTAAGCTTTTTCATCATTATACTTTAAAGATTTTATAGTCATGAAAACAAAACATTCCACAAGCATTATTCATATGAGAATTTAGAAAGATAATATTCCTACCATTTCTATCTCGCATGGAAAAATATAAAGGTTTTCCAAAAGTATCTTTTTCGCATTGAAAATTTCTCCTTTAACTTTATATAGTATAAGTGTTTGTGACCTCCCAATCTCATGTGTTTGACCATTCTTGTATGAATCACCATTTCATCTTCTCTTCACATATAAATTAGTAATTTACGAAGTGCATTACGATCATCGATTTATAGTAGTAATCAATGGAGGATTCAAATTGTGACCAATGCTACAATTATTTGTCTCTTCCTATCATAGTTCTACCCAACCAATCTAAAAGAGGAAACCAAAATAAGGGAAATTAGAATATTAATCCAATCCAGCTAACACCATTTCCTCTCACCATTCCAATGTAAACTATTTTTCTCTTAAACATGCTTCCCTATAATGAAAAGGGAAAATATTCTTTATTACTTAAAGGAGGAGATAGGAGTTCCCGGATGTTGTAACAACTCTAATAAGCATAAGTTCTCAAGTTTCTAATAGTCTATGCTTCCAAAGTAACCATTTTTCTTCTTACTTCTAGATTTTCCCCCTAATCTAGTCATTAGATTGGTATTATTTCTATTTTTGGAATAATCACTAGATTTGGAAATTTTAATCCATATTGGATGAGAATCATTTGTTTCCTATAAAGTATAACTTCTTGATGAGATAATGTTTCATTCTATAAATAGGACATAAAATACCTAACAATAACATCTCCAACAAATGGGTTTTGATTCTATTCTCCTTCATTTTGTAAGACACATTTATAGAGATATGTCTCATGAGAAGATTTTTATCCTCCTCGGTAGAAGAAAACAAAACCTTACAAAAATGTCGTATATGAGAACAATCCAAGGGTAAGAGTGAATCTAATCTACCTAAAAAAATTTAGACAATTTTCATACATAATTAATGTGGAAATGTAAAATTTCGACATAATTAATAAATAAAAAAATATCTATTAACATTATTAATCACGATATATATTTCCCCCTCTATTACTAACTTATCGTCCCACAATTCATATTTTAAATTTATAATAATTAATCACAAGATTAATTATTATAAACCCCCTTCTTAACCTATTTAAACATTTCTAGGAATTTAAAATTCCTACTCATCCACCCACCTATCCTACACCTAGCATCTCCACATAATCACATCTCTAATCATAATCAACCTAACCTAATCCTAAGCTAACCAAATCATCTACCTCTAATTCTAGAGGCTTATTTTTCTAGAAGCCTCTCTAAGCTTCCTTCCATTAAATTTAAAAAATCAAATAAAATCTCCCTCCATCCATTAAATTTCAAATTCAATAGAGACTTCTCAAAAATTTAGAATTATCTATTCTACAAATTTCTAACACTCTCCTCAATTCTCAACCATTGATCTTCATCCTACTTGGATCTATCCTCACCCTCCATTTTCTCTCCCACAACCTATAAATTAGCATGCCACCCTCCATGGAAGACAAATTTTAAAATCATAACTAAGTGTTGCCAAAATCTCTCAAGAAGCTCTCAACATCCATTAAGCATCCTTAAGAAAATTATTAATTCATTAAGGGGAGGTGTTGTCCATTTTTGTCCACAAAATCTGAAGGTAGCAAATTCAATCAACCATCTTGAGCACAAAAAAACATCAAGGGAGTTTCTTCATTGGTAAGTAAAGGTATTGCATTCTCTCTCCCTTCCATCTTGCTCAATCTGAAGTAGTGCTTAGGAGTGTTAGATTAAGAATAAAATTGTTTAGGTTTCTATTTTTTATTTTCACTAACCAATCTTTTGCATCCATATTCTAGTGCCCACCGTTGGGCCTTGCCCCAATTTTTAATTAGAATTTAGTTTAAAATATTGAGTTATATGAGTGTGAAAATTTGGTAAAAATATAACCTCTGTTTGATAAGAATATTACATTTTTTGTGCTAAAACACATTCATGAGACTCAAACGGCGCCTATGCCCTATGTTTTAACACCTATGCTATAAGGTTTAGTGCCTTTTCCCTAGATTAGCGCTTTTGTTTTAGGTATTAATCTTTGTGGTTACAGTACTATTATTTGGTGCCTTTGTGACAAACATCGGGCCTCTATTTCTAACCTTTTTCTATGCAGATTGGCGCTATGCTTTGACTTTTAGTGTGTGTGCTCTAATGTTTAAGACCTATGTTTACACATTAACATTTTCACCAAATATTTTTTTAGTGCTTTTTTCCTTAATTTTAGTGCATTTTCTTCCGCTTTAGTGCATTTGACCTATTTCAACGCCTTTGACTTGTTTTAACGCCTTTGACCTAGTAATTGCACCTATTAGAAAAAAAAATTCTTAGAGATAACTCATCTAACTTTTCTTCCAAGTGTTTTTGGTGTTTGTTTACGGGTTTTAGTATTCTATTTTTACTGGAATTATCACAGAACAAGGGATACTCCGCCCATTTTGATACTTATTTTGTGTTTATCTAACTTTTGTGGTTGCAGGATTTTTGATTAAATAAAACTACTAACCACCTTGTCTTGCAACTTGATCAATTGAAGATATTGGGTTTATTCATAAAACTACTAACCTTTGTGTTGTAGGCCGCCCATTTGAAGACCCAAAATATTTAATATTTTGTGTATTTTTATATCTTGTTTTCATTTATTGTTTATTATAACTGAAGGTGACATCGTGTATGCTCTTCTCTCACATCCTAGGAAGATCTTAAGGATCAAAAGCAACTAACCTTCTTATTTTTTTGATTTTAAGGGTAATGTGACATGGAAGTGACATCCACGCACATACCATAGTCAAAGGGGTCTCGTAAAATTTGGTTTCACCTCCACGCACGTAGACACACCTCATATTCTAACAGGGTATATAAATTCTTGGATAGCTGTCGTTATTGGCTAAGCACTTGTTATTTTTAAGAGCGATGTCAAGTGAGGGGCTTCCACGTCCCGATGTCAAATACTCAAACAACATTCTTGCAACACATACTTGAGCCCCATGTACCGTAAGGTATATTGGGGACGCCCTAGAGAGCCTGTATATCCTAGCTTAGGAAACCATTTTTTGCTGCATATTGAACTATAGTGCAAGGAGGCTGCACTCCCCAAGATCACTCACTAGCCGAACCCACATTAACACATAGGTGGAGAGCTAGTTTGTGGAACCATCATCAGTGTGTGGTATTAAAAGCAAGCTATAGTTTTGTTACAATCCCACTTGACTAGTTAGGTTATGTTTGCATGTATTTGATTATTTTTGAGTGTTGTTGATACCAATACACAACCCCGCACTAGTCCCACTTTTCACACCCATCATTCATCCCCTTTGATCATGCCATTGAACTTCAATTATTCTATCACCATACATATTTGACCTTACTCTTGTTATTAATCTTAATCTCACTCATCCCCTTCACACCATCCTATTAAAATATAATAAAAACAAAAATAAACCTTTTTCCATAATCAACAACCTTTACAATCACAAAATGACATTCACAAAAATTCCCTACCCATTTCACAAAGTCATATAAAATTCACTTATACATCCCCACTTTATCTACGACATCACATCTAATTTGAGCATCCACTCATCTCATCATCACAAAAATTATATTTAAGTGTATAACATTTCCCATTGATAACACAACACTTACGGGCCCAAAATATCCTAGAATTTATTACATCACATATCCCATCTTAATCATGACATTTAGCACACTTAGACACCCTCACATATTCACATAATCCTAAACATGCACTTTCACATCTGAATCTCTCATCCAATATTCCTTATCGACACGATTAATTCAATCTTACTAATCTACACCATAATATGGACACCAAATATCTATCTCCCTCTTGAATTATCCTAAGCCCTCACACCGAGGAACATCCTAAGCCCTCATAATGAGGAAAATTCTTCAATCCTCTCAATTCTTCTTCAATCCTCTTACCCTAAAACATGGTTCGATTGTTAAGATTGTACATCGATCAATAAGAAATTTTTTCCTATCTTCATCTACACATTTAATACACTTTCATCTCTATCATACATACCAAAAACACTAAGATCTAATGGAACCTAGGAGAAGACCTACCCAATCTCAATCTAGAAATGATGATGAAGTAAGTCATCAAGTAAACACACAAGCCTTAAACGACCTATTTAATCACAACTTCTTTGATGCCAATGCGTAAGAGAACGAAAATCGGGGATAAGATGAAGAAAAATGGTTAATACCAGTAGTGATGATGACTCTAACACCTACTTCATAGAAGGAAGGAGATGAGAGATGTTTAATCACTTTGTCAACAAAAAATATGCTCTCCTACTTCAATTACATCATATGGGAGAAAATTTTCCTTCTGATTACACTCATGACCTCGCTTCACACTCTTCTCCCCAATGAGAATGAAGGCATTGCACAACAACCTCCATCCCCACTACATTACAATCCAAATGAACCAAATCATAAGTAACCGTCACACTATTCATGGAAATGATAGTAGAGAGAATACGATCACTCTCACATATCTAAAGAGGTCGTATTATCCCAATTATAACAAATGAGAAACCAAATTGCTCAACTAGCATCCAAACTTGATCTACAAAGACCAAATGACCATGGTTCTAAACATTCCCAATGACCCACTTTTAACCTACCACCCACCGGCCCTCATGATACTACCGTGGATCAAAAGTGAAGTCTATGAAGGAAACTCTTTAAGGGTTACAACTCGGAAAACAAGGAAGACCATACAAGTTTGAGGAACTTTGTCCTTATCTGTTCAACCACGATAACTTATGTGTCACTTTTCCTCCATACTTCAAACCACCCAAGTTTGAAAAATAAAAGGGGAAAATAAATCCTCGTGAACATGTTAATGAGTTCTATATGCTATGTCAATAAGTAGCCTACGATGAATCCTATTTACTAATACTCTTTTCACAAAGCCTAGGCAGTCCCTCCCTTAAATGGTTTCTCGGCTTGCAAAGGGATCTGTCATTTACCTTTTCCGACTTGCGAGAAATTCATCAAACACTTCTCATACAATTGGAACATTATGTCACGATGATTGACCTATGTAATACAAATCATTGCAATCGAGAATGCTTCTCGTCCTTCTTACAACAATGAAGAGCCCACACTAGTTGCATTCCATGGCCCATCCCAAAAATAAATTAGTCACCATATTTGTCTCCAACCTTCATAAAGAACTAGATTTATACTTATAATTCCATTGCGCCAATACATTTAATGACATCATAAAAAGGGAATGCAAATAGAAAAATCCCTCATCTTTAAAGGCCTCATCAAGCTATACTCCCACGACACCTATAACCAATCCAATCAACCGTCGACATCTAAGAATCCCAAATACTTTCAACAATAATAAGACTGTTGTCTACGATGGAGTAATAGAAACCAAACACGTCTAACATGTCCACAAATTCATTGTTATATCTATTCCTATGAGTCAACCCCAGTCTACCCAAGATCCGAAAAGAAGGTCATACCCCCTTGGTGAATCCATCGAAAAAATCCTTGAAAAATTAGTCATTGCTAATATGGTTTTTTTGTCGCAAACCCAACTAATTGATGAATCTATAACCAAACCATCTAGGTTTTGTCATCACCAATCCGGTACTATGATAATTCTTTACCGGGAACTCCTCGTGCTATGATTATTTACTAATGCACAACTTTTAGTTTGGTGGATGGAATCTAGAAACACAACAACACACATAACACAAGAATACCATAGACTATGATAAGAAGGAATGATAATAAATTTGAAATATAAGTGTAAATTATAATATCAACATGAAATTTTTACAATCTCACCCATGAGGTACTTCAAGTGTTACTGACTTCACTTGCCTTCCAACAATAACTATGGGAGAAACTTCACACTTACACCTCTTAATGGCTTCTTTAACACACCTTCAAAATTATGGCTTCCTTTACACGCTTACTCATACAATATTTCTCACTACTTCCTTCTATGCTAAATGAGGGGGGTGGCCTCTCTATTTATAGAACTTCCAGGCTTATCCATCTTATCTCTAAGATAGGATAAGAAATCTACTGACGAATCATATTCCATACCTTAAATCTTATCTCTGTACATGTAAGCTTATCTTTTAAGATAAGATAAACCTTATCGTTTCACATGGGTTCCACATTTTTAAAATTTTTACAAATAAAATACACAAAATATTTATGACCTCACTCCTTGTCCTTATTACCAATATAATATTTCTAATTCCTAATCATGTAGACCTTACTTCTCTACTTACCCTAACTTTGACATTTTAACATTACCGAACCACTTACGACAAATATTTATTTTTTACCACAACATTCCTATTGTACTTTTGACTATTACCATACTATACATTATTGGCGTCATACCATAAATGGCATGCGCCATTATCTTCTATCGGACACTACTACTAATTATACTTAATAACATCCTATTCCTAATACACACATTAATGAAATAGAAATTACGGAGGAAAATTTTAGTGTCGACATCTTCCCCCTTCCTAGCTTCTACTCCGTCCTCGGAGTAGACTATTCTAGTGCTTGGAAAATCTTTAACTTGTTGTGGTTGACCCATTTCGTAATGGGAGTACTATCCAATTCCTCCAGTCGATATGTACCATTTTCATGCACAACTACTATTTTGTAGGGCCCCATCCATTTTGGAAGAAATTTTATTTGTCTTCTTTTTTTGTATATGGAATCATATACTAGAACCAAGTCATTCACATGAAATGGATACCAATGGATCTTTTGATCAAAGTATTCCTTCTGCTTCATTTTCTTCTTATAGCTTGTATCCTTCACTATTTCCCTCATTTCCTCTAGCAAATGAAGATGTACCAACCTTTATTTCTTGAATCACTTCCATCCATCCTTTCATTTTTCATAACTAACTCTCATAGTAGAAATATCAAACTCAATAGGAAGAACTGGATCAATACCATAAGCCAACTGAAATGGGGAGTATCCTATTGCTAACTTTGATGTTTCCCTATATTCCCACAATGTTGCATGAATCCTTTTATCCCACTTATGTACCTGCAAGGCTGCATCTTTTGCTAGAATTTGACACAACACAAAAAAATTTCATTCCACTTGTCCATTTGTGTTTGGCTTGTATGTTGTTTCCTTCTTGTGCTTAATAGAAAACTTGTTGACTAGGGATTCTACCACCTCATTAATGAAGTGGCTTCCTTGATCTGTTACAATTTCTAATGGACAACCAAATCTGGTGACAATGCGTTCATATATGAACCTTTCCACTTCATCCATGGAAGTTGTTTTCAATGGCCTAACTTCAACCCACTTGGTTAAATAATCTGTGGCAACTACAATATACTTATTTTGGCATGGGGTAGTTGGAAGTGGACCTATAATATCTATTCCCCACTTTTCAAAGGGACCAAGTGGAAGAATAGGGCATAATGGATTTGATGAAGTCTTACAGTTACCATGTGTTTGACAAATATCACATGTCTTACAATAATTATAACAATCTCTAAAAAGAGTGGGCAGTGATAACCTGCATCTAAGATCCTTCTTGTTGTAATTTGTCTAGAGAAGTGTCCTCCACATGTACCATTATGGAATTTTTATATCAACTTCTTCCCTTGATCACATCCCACTTTGCCCTCTTGTCTTTGTCCATCAGGTCCTATTCTAAATAATACTCCATGCAAAATAGAATATAGACAACTAGCTTAAGTAATCTTCCTCTTAGTCTTTGCATTGGCACCATCAGAAACTTGAATTCATTCAAATAATTACAAATATCTATGTATTCACTAGGGATTGTGTCAAGGGATAACAATGTTGCATCTGGGAAATCATCATCATCACAAGATGAACCTAAACCCTCATAGGCTCGAGAGAGTGCATCTGCATTGACATGCTTCTTTCCTGGCCTATCTATAATATCAAATTCAAATTCTTGTAGCAAAATTATCCATATTGCTATCCTCCTTGATGGGTTAGGATTATTTGCAATATATTTTAGAGCTCGATGATCTATTACAACTATAAATTTCTGCCATAGCAAGTAATTTCTAAACTTCTTTACAACAAAAATGATAGCTAGAGCCTCTTTTTCTGTTACAGTATAATTTACCTCAGCACTACTCATTTTTCTGCTCCCAAAGTAAACTAGATGATCATTCCCATTTTCATCCTTTTGGCTCAGTACTTCCTAGTGCTTGCATCCGAGGCATCGGTATACACAATGAATGGCTTGCTCTAATATGGATTCTTTAAAATAGGTGAAGACACGGGGCTTCCTTGATTGTTCAAAAGCTTCATGCACCTTATTTCTGGTTCATAAGTAACATCCTTCTTCAAGAATCCGGGTTAGTAGGCTGTGTAATCTTTGAGAAATTCTTGATGAACCTTCTATAGTAACCACATGGCCTAAAAATGATCTCAACTTACTTCTATTCATAGGAAATGATAACTCTTTTATTTTTGAAACTTTATCAGGATCAGTACCAATACCATCTCTGGATACAACATGCCCTAACAAAACACCTTTAGAACATCCAAAGACACACTTTGTAGGGTTTAATGAGGCTTATGCTTCATCTAACCTATGAAATGTTGTCTCCATCTTGTGCAGGTGGTCCATCTTGCTCCCATAGATGCAAAAATCATCTAGAAATACTCTGATGAAGTTCCCAATGTAGGGTTCAAACACCCTATTCATCAAGCGTTGGAACATTTCCGGAGCATTACACAACCCAAAAGGCATAACTCTATAAGAAAACGTTCCCCAAGGAGTGGTGAACATGGTATTTAGTTGATCTTTCTCTGCTATACGAACTTGGTTGTATCCGCTATATCCATCAACAAAACTATAGCACTCTTGGCCAGCTACTTCGTCCAAGATCTGATCTGAGAATGGAAGAGGGTAATGATCCTTCTTTGTTGCCTTGTTGAGCTTCCTATAATCAACACAAATGCATAGTTTCCCATTTTTTTATTGAGATCACAATGGGAGAAACCCATTTTGAATTCTCCACAGCAAATATGAATCCTACATCAAGCAACTTATCTATTTCTTCTTTTATAGTCTTGGAAAAATTAGGATTCATTCTATATGGCATTTGATTTATGGGCTTCACACCATCTACTAGCTCAATAGAATGTTCTACCCAACTTATTTGATGGAGTTCCTTGTAATCAAAAGTGAATAGGTGTATTTACCTTTGAAAGAGCTAGAGGTAACATTCCTTCTCACTCTCCATCACAACATCACCAATCTTTATTTGTTGGAGACGATCATCAATTTCTTCTTCAGATAATTTTATGGGTTCGTGAGTTGGTGTGACTTGATGGATATTCATGACTGAAACATCAACCTCACTTTCTTCATCTTCGTGTGTCGACTTCACTTTGGTACTAGAGTAATCAGAGGATGTCTAATCATTAGTTTCACCACTTGTATCCACAGGTTCTACCTTATGATGCCAAGGGATCACATTTATCTTCACCCTCTCTCTGCCACGTCCAAGTGTCATGAAGCCTTCATTCGAGTAGTTTCTTGCATGCACTCTTCTTAGCCATGGTCTTCCCAACAACATTGGGTGCGTAATGTGATACCATTTTTCATCACCTAAAATTTTACCACACATACAACACCCATAACAGATATTGCCACATTTGAAACAACACCTTCTGGTTTAGTTTTTCCCTTATTTAATGACCTTAACATAAGTGTTGAGGGGAGATCAATTTTAAACCCAACATATTCATTACTGATTCGGTCATTACATTAATTACAGCACCTCCATCAACTAAGACATCATGAATTGAAATACCATTACATAATATCTTATCTTGTGGAGTGTTGGGATCCGCTTCTGCCTCCAAAATAGGTACCTCAACCTCCTTACTTCATCAAGCATTGAGTCCAATTCGCAGCTCCTGTCTCTTCTCAGAAGACATAGCTAAGAGTTGACCATATGTAATATTTGTAGGCCTTTTGGACATATCTTCTAAGATGGAGTATGGTCCTTGTCCCTGTGAAATCAGAAAATCCTACACACCCAACTTTCTTCTCATATGTTTCTTACTAGTTTCTCCTTTCATCTTCTTAGGATCATTTCCATCTTGGTTATCTTTTTCTTTCTTTCTTTTTATTACAAACACATCTGCTTCATTATTTATGCTCCTATCAATTACATCAAAATAATTCATAGGTGCTTTTCATTTATCATTATCTCTTGTACCAGATGTAGAAGCTCTATCTAGACAATTATATTTATAATGACCCTTTTCATGACAACCATAACATACAACTTCAGTTATATTTCTTGTTGGACCTCTATCTCCTCCCTGAGAACTAAATTCCTTTCCTTGAAGAAGATTAATAGTTAACTGACCCATCTTCTTGAGCAGATCTTCATACTCAATAGATGTACTAGGGAAAAGATTTGTGCTCACCGAGAGTGGTTGTGGATTCTAGACCAAAGGTGTTGGTGTAGGCTCTACCTTAACAAAAATTTCTTTGGGCTCTTCTTCCATGCTTTCTTCTTGCCTTCTTGTAATCTCCTTTGCTTGTTCAATGGTAGTTGGGTGGTCATACTTCACTCATTGTCTGATCTCTAGTTTCAACCCAAGAATGAAGTGCTTACTGAGAGGAGATTATCCACACCATTCATCAACCCATCCGCTAATCCTTCCTTCCGGATCACGGGCATCGAGCTTCCACCTTAGCTCTAGAACACGAGCATGATAATACCTTATCTTCTCCTTCTCTCCTTGGGATAGGTTTGTGATATCGATCATGAGATCTGCATATTTCTGTTGTTCACCAAATTCTTCACGAAAACTTTCAATTAATAAATCCCATGAGTTTTTTCACATTATCACCTAGTGTTTCAAACCACCTAAGGGTTGAACCATCCAAAAAGGTAAGAAAAAATTCAGTCCATTGTTCCCTTCTTATGAGACCATTAAAAATACAAGATCGTTTAAAATCTTGAATAAAAGATGAAGCATCTTCATTAGATTGGGCTGAAAAAACATGAATCTTCCCCATTTTCAAAAGTAACCACAGTGAAATACCAACCCACAAGTACAATCAACAAGACTTATGTGCACAATTAATTGGAATCACTATAACAAAAAGTGACTTTACACCTTTCTACAGTAAAATAGGAATGACCACGGTAAACTATGGTAAAACTTGACTTACTATGGTAAAAAATGACTTTAATGTGGTAGACACTATTCACGGTAAAAAGTGAAGTTACTGCGGTAAATACTATTCACAATAAAAAGTGACTTTACGATGGTAACTACCATGCACAGTAAAAACAAGGTTACCCTCCAAATGTTTTCTGACTAAGTGGGAATACCTCTCCAGAAAATCCACCAACGAGGAATGGTCCCGGCAACGGAACCAAAATGTCATCACCAATCCGGTACTATGATAATTCTTTACCAGGAACTCCTCGTGCTATGATTATTTACTAATGCACAACTTTTAGTTTGGTGGATGGAATATGGAAACACAACAATAAACATAACACAAGAATACCATAGAATATGATAAGAAGGAATGATGATAAATCTGAAATATAGGTGTAAATTATAATACCAACATGAAATTGTTATAATCTCATCCATGAGCTACTTCAAGTGTTACTGACTTCATTTTCCTTCCAACAATAACTATGGGAGAAACTTCACACTTACACCTCTTAATGGCTTCTTTAACACACCTTCAAAATTATGGCTTCCTTTACACACTTACTCATACAATATTTCTCACTACTTCCTTCTATGCTAAATGAGGGGGGTGGCCTCTCTATTTATAGAACTTCCAGGCTTATCCATCTTATCTCTAAGATAGGATAAGAAATCTACTTTGACGAATCATATTCCATACCTTAACTCTATTTGTGCATGTAAGCTTATCTTTTAAGATAAGATAAACCTTATCATTTCACATGGGTTCCACATTTTTAGACTTTTTATAAATAAAATACACAAAATATTTATGACCTCACTCCTTGTCCTTATTATCAATATAATATTTCTAATTCCTAATCATGTAGACCCTACTTCTCTACTTACCCTAACTTTGACATTTTAACATTACTAAACCACTTACGACAAATATTTACTTTTTACCACAACAAATTCCTATTGTACTTTTGACTATTACTTGTGTTATACATTATTGGCGATGTCGTACCAAGCGGTGCCGTTATCTTCTATCGAACACTACTACTAATTATACTTAACAACATCCTATTTCTAATACACACATTAATGAAATAGAAATTACGGAGGAAAATTTTAGTGTCAACGGTTCCGGGAAAATGAGTATTGCAAGTTCCATAAAATCAAGGGTCATGCCACAACTAGATATATGAAGATCAAGAACTACATCCAAGACTTGATTGATTGAGGTGAAATTAAAATCAAAGACAATGTGTCCTCTTCTTCTCAAAATCAGAAATTGGGGATCTATTAAAATCCACTTCCTTAATCATGGTCAAAGCCACACTTCAAATAAAGGAAAATAGAAGTTTATTAAACCCCATTAATCATCCCATCAACAATCCAACCATATAAACTATTGATGTGTCTTCTTCCAATATGAATCTCTCATCAGCCATATCCACCATTCCCCCACCAAGTAGCCATAATTAAATTCAATGGACCTTCCCACAACCCTAAGTGTGTGGTTACTACTCACAGGATTCATGTAGTTGTTCAAGGGGATTCTCCTTCCTCCTCTAATCCACATCTACAAGCTCAATACAATATCGTTAAGTAACTTGAAAATCCCCCACAAAAATATCCATCATGGATATTCTTAAAACATCCTCCGTGCATAAAGATATCCTTTACCATGCTCTTCAGGAAACTTGTGTCCCAATGGATATCGATCCCACTCAATTCCAAGCCCTCGTCAATCATCTTTATCCTCATCCCACACTTTCATTTACTTTCACCCAAAGTAAGATTTACCACTACATGGCCCAACCCACAATCTTCCTCTATACATTGAGGTACATATTGAAAATACTCACGTCAAACGAGTACTAGTGGAAAATGGGTCTAGAGTCAACCTTTGTACCATATCTCTCATCCAATGACTAAGGTACAATGAATTAAATCTAAGACAAGATATAATCACCATTAAAGCGTATGATAATACTGAAATAAAATAAATGGGAACTTTTGACAATGATCCTTGGCGGATGGACTATTAGAGTCATAGGAAACCTTAGGTTAGTGGGACGTGCACCCTAAGGTAACCTCTAGATTTTAAATAAGTTGGATCTTCTCTGTAGTGCGAGATGAGGGTTAGAAAAGTGAAACAAAAACATAAAAATTCAAATGGGGGCCGATGCACCGAACAAGCCTCTTAAGAAATCATTCGAGAATGTAACTATATCGAAGAAGGAAACACGAAGCACCGATAAGGGTGGACAAAATTGCACCACATGCTAGAGAAGATCACACAAAACACTACCTCAAACTACTTAAGAACAACTTCAAAGATAGTAATAACATTATAGAGATGCACAATTTCTATGTGAAAATAAAGGCAATCAGAGACAACAAAGATATGCGAAGGATGGACAAAATGCACCACAGGGCATATAATATTACTCCAAAAATTGTGCATAGTATTACAATAGAAAAGAGGAAAGATTGCTATTACAAAACCCAAGAAGAAGGCTAGAGCTCCAAGCCCCTACCTTTTACAGAAGAGGGACTGAGACAGAGAAGAAAACCGACTGACTCCCTTTTTATGAGACCCATTACAATATATAGAATGAGAAAGAGAGAAGAGTCCAATCCCGAAATTGCTTTTTCAACCACTTGTAAGATGTAATAAATGAGTGCAATCAATGACACCTTGCTTGTAAAAGAATCCTCCTTCGTCCCCAGGCTACAGTAGTGAAAGAATGATGGCCATGCTCATTAAATGCATTCCCAACCACTTTCCAACTGTCTCTTTGAATTGGGCTCATTTTTTTAAAAATCGCCATCAAAGCTTCATCAGTTTCTACATTTCTTGATTGATGTGTGTCGTGTTCGGTTTATTAGAGATGGAGATGTTTCTTTTATTTTCACCCACCTACCCTTACTAAAAATATAAAATCCACTTTTTTGGTGTAGAGGATGTTGAGAGCTTTTCGAAAAGTCCAATTTTGTGAAAATCGAGTTCGGGTCAAAATTTATGCTCATTTGAACTTCGGGGTTGTGCATTCCATGTGGGCTCTCACAATATTTTAAAATATCTGAGCATTTAAAATTCCTGGTGGGTTTCATGATTAATCCTACATTGAATTGACCTACCGCCAATCTTTTGCAACTTGATTCAGTTCAAATTCTATCCGTGTTGAGATCCACGTGGAAGCCAAGCACACCTCTAGAGTCTTTGCTTCCCTTGTATCTTTGAAATTTCCCAAGCCAGTGACATGTGGTACCTTCCCATGCCCCCTCTACTTTCTCTTTGATTTTTTAATGGGACTCGTTGTAGATTAAAATGAGGATCCTTTCTTGGCGAGCCCCTCGTTATTTATTCCACATGGAGGTCTCACGAGGGTTTGAAGTTTCAATTTTCTCTCTCACCTTTTGGAATTACGTCAAGTTAACACATGGCACCTTCCGTGCCCCCTCTACTTTTCCTAAGTTGACTCGATCTGAGCTTGGTTTCAACTCGCCGAGTCAGCTTTCTTCATTTTTTCACCATGATTTGGCCAAGTTTCTTCCCCTATTGCTGGAAGCTTGACTCTTTTTGTATCGGTTCGAGATTCTCGGGACTAATTTGATTAATCCAGTAGGAATCTACTTGTTATCTAGTTTCTAGAGGGCGGTGGAGGAAATTAGATAACATGCACTCTATACCTCCCCATAGATATAGGGCATGTCATGCGCCCACCCAGTACACATGGTGGACATCCAATTCCCCTATAAATTATTTCTTGGTCGCCCATGTATCTATTAAATGCATGTTGTTCCAGCTACATTACATCAATTTCTAAAGTTAGAGCATGCGGTATAGAGGTCACCATCCATGGTAACCCTTAACCCTTCCAAGATTACCAAACACTCGAAGAAAAAGTTTATGGGGAACCATATTTTCCCATCACCAAAACTTTCCCATCACAATCTCCATCTCTATCATCATCCACTACTTCATATGTGTTACCTGATAGCCTTACATCTAATCCATCTAACGCGTCATCATCATCTGCACCTATCTTACCTACTTTTTCCACATATGCCCCACTCTTTCCCACTCCACCTCTCAAACTAAAAGCTATAGGGTGTGGAGAGTATCAAACTTTCAGTATTGAATAAATTTAACTTTCACCCAAACAACGTGGAAGGATTGACATGTGTACAGAAAAAAGAAAACATATTCAATAGGCTCTTCCACTTTTATCCACTTTGGGTATCTCATTGATGAGTACCTAGAAACATTCGAAACCACATGGCTCATAGACAATTCTATACATTCTGCTACTTGAGAAATGAATATCCAATCCCTAAGCATATGAATACTTACATGGATTACTCTAGTTGAGGACTAGGTCAAAATGAACAAGTCATCCCTAAACCCCTTACTATCATCCCCAATATTGATGGTCATGGCTTAGGGTACTAACCACCCGATAGCTAACTAAAGTGACACGGGTGAGAGAGATGAGGAGGCCATCAATACCATTGAAATGAGCTTTGTTCATAGCTAATACAAAGATCTTTCCACCACAAACCTCTTCCATGATTCATCCATCCTAACCATTGACATTTTTCTCACTTATCCCCAACTCATCCAGTGGGACCAAAAATATGAACACATCCCTCTTGAAATTTTTCAAAATGACGAAGCAATTCTTGAGTTCATGGTAGCGAGGACAATACACCCGTCAGTGATCATAAGAAAGGTTTCGAAATATGTCTAAATAATGATGCCTAATTTGATGAACAAGAGCCTACCCTATCAATCAAGTCCCAATCCAACATCCCCATCTTCAATCCTCTTTCCATTTAAATGAGGATGATCCCTTGCTAAATTCTTTGAACATTCCTCACATCCAAATAATGATCCAGCTATGGATCAAATCCTTCTAACTCTCGAAACACTACAAGATGTTCTAACATCGCTGATTGAAGAAACCATTTATATCAATATTAACACTAAAAAGGATCCCAAAATTCTCAAACTAAGGGAATCTTTATCTCCAAAAGAACATGTCACCTTTACAACACTCATTATAGAATTCTTAAATGTATTCACATGGTCCTATGCAGATATGTCTGCGCTTGATCCATCCAAGGTAGTTATGCTATCCATTTTTGCACCCCTTGTAAATTGGCTAACTTCAGAAATATGGACTTGGAAAATTTCATGGGACCTTGGTGAAGAAATTGGGAAAATCAGGTATTTTCATGTTTTAGGGTACTTCTCCACTTTTTCCTAGCTCCCCAATTCTATACTTGAGCAAAAAATTAGAAAAAAATTGAATAAAATTGAGAAAAATAGTCTTTTTCAGTGTATTACGGGTTTTTGGGGTTTGGGCGGAACTGTTTTCTAAGTTCGTATTGATCCCTAATTTCTTGATTTGGCTACACAACAAATAAATTTTTCCAAGCTTAGTGTATTGCAGAAATACAAGTCTCGGGTGGAAAGGAGGAACTAGTTCCAGTGGGTTCAAGGTTCCCCGCATTCGGGTTCAAGCCGCAAGTCAAAGGGCCAAGTGTATTACAGGTTGGGAGTGTGATGCGGGAACTTGGGGGTTGGAGAGAACACATTTCATGGGAAATTAAGTTCCCCACATTTGGTTTGGACCCCGCGTTGAAGGGAATGGAGTAATGCGGAAATGTGGGCGCATGGAGGAATGAAAAAACTAGTTATACCAAGGAACTAGTTCCCCATGATAGTGAATATGCTACAAAACAAAGACAATGGGGAACTTAGTGTTGTGGATATGTGAGCTATGGGAAGGATCTAGTGCAAGATAACCAAACATGGATGGAATGGTTCCATAATTTCTTCCACAACTCGAAACCCCAATCCAAAAAGGAATGTCAAATCAATATGGATAAAGAGGAGATAAAAGGAACAAATACAACCAATTCCTTAGTTCCCATGTTCCTCGAAAACCTAAAATACCCGTAACATAGGAAAAATACCAAAATGAGTTAATTTTTGGATTGTGGGAACTCACGTAGAACTCCCCTGACCCCTAAACTTAAAATGGCCATAACTTTTGACATGTTTCTATCTAAATTTCATAAACTTTATATATTTGGAAAGGTCTCTTCATCCTCTACACCAAAAACTATATTTCTTAATTTAGATGAGGGTAAGTTGGTGAAAAAGTGGAAATAAAATCCAAAATTGAAATGAGCAGTTCAAGCCAGCCCAACTACTAGAATTGATGAGGTATGGTGCCCATTATTTCTCCTATAAGAAATGTACAATGGGGAATGGCCTTGGAAAGTTTCCCATGCCTCTTTTCAAAGATTTATTACATAATGTTGGTGGTGAAGGTGGAAATATGAGTTTCATGTATTCTCCCTCTTCTCTCTCTTTCCCATTTTCTATAAAAGGTAAAATGATGCTCATTTGTGGTAGTTGTATACTTTTATAATGCAATGGCACCATTGAAAATTGTTTCACAAGTGTTATTGAGTTACAGGCCTTGGATTGTGACTCTGTCATGTTTTTATACCTTCTTCCTCTATTGTAATGATCTATGCATCTTTTTAAAGCAATAAAATACTTGTTTTATGGCTATTATTATGCCCTAGATGGTGATTTTTTGCATTTTATTGCCTCTTCATTTACTTGCAGGTATGTTGTGTATGTTTCTTCATATTACAAGGTTTATTTCTATTGTTTATTATATGAAAATGGGAGTTTAAATGTTGCTCTAGATTGTGGCTTTCATTTCTGCCCTCTTCACCTTTATTTTCCTCCATTTTCTCTCATTTAAAAGTATCTTTCCCCTTTTTTCTTGGTGTTATCACCTCCCCTTAGTTTAGGATTTCATTTTTATGCATCTCCTTCTCACCTTGGTCCCTTGGAATGATAAAGTAGAGTTAGATAGTTACATTTCAATTCCTAGGATTAGTTTAGCATTAGGAATAGGTAGAGGAACCAACCTTCTCTAGAGGTTTGTCTTAGTTCAAGTCCCACAACTTGGAGATAGTCCCATGTTGCCTCAAAATCATGGGTTGTCTATGAATCAAGGCAGAGTACAATTTTGATCTCCAACATGTTCATAATCTATTAGTCTTTAAAGATGTGAAACCAATCAAAAAAAAGTTGTGCAAGATGCATCCAAAGGTAGCCTTGATTTTTAAGGAAAAACTTCAAAAGTTCCTTGACGTCAGTTTCATCCACACTATCTACTATTCTGAATGGATTTAAACATCTTCCCAGTAGGAAACAATACTGGGTGCATTCACATCTGTACAAATTTCCGCAACATTAATAAGGATTTCCCTAAAGATGATTTTGCACTACCAAACATTGACATGATCATGGATTATACAACGAGGCATGAAATGTTATCTCTCGTGGATGGATTTTCTGGCTAGAATCAAATCAAAATAGTAGAAAAAATATCAACACAAGACTTCTTTCACTATGTCATGGGGTACATTTTTCTATCAAGTCATTCCCTTTGGCCTCAAGAATGCCAGAGATACATGTCAACGTTCCATGACCATCATCTTCCATGACATGATGCACAAAATTTTTTAAGATTACATCGATGACATTGCGGGAAAATCCAAAACCAGAGAAGAACATCATATGGTTCTTCGTTGCATCTTTGAGACACTATGAGAATATAAAGTTTGATTCAATCCCAAGAAATGTGTTTTTGGAGTCACATCGGGAAATATACTTGGATTTATTGTATCACGTCACGACATCGAAATTGATCCAAAAATGGTCAAATATATTGTTGAAATCCCTCCACCTACCAATCTCAAGTAACTCAAAAGCATACATGGAAAAATTTAGGCCATTAGAAGGTTCATAGCGCAACTTGTTGATAAATTTCATCCATTCCATCATTTTCTCAAAAAGGGAACCATTTTCCATTAGAATGAAGAATGTCAAGCATCCTTTGATAAACTAAAAGAATATCTACTACATCCTCCAATGTTGGTGCCTATGGCTCTGGGAATCCCTCTTCTCTTATATATTTTAGCTAATCAACATGCCTTGAGAGCTCTCTTTACATAGCATGATGATAATGGAAAGGAACAAGTTATATATTATCTAAGTCAAACATTAATTGCTTATGATATCAACTACACTCCTATCGAAAAAAGTGTGTCTTGGTGTTATACTTTCGTCTCAAAATATGCGACAGTATATGCTCAACAATACAATGGAGCTCATTGCTAAGGTAGATCCACTCAAATATCTACTTTTAAAATCGGATTTGACAGGATGCATGGCTAAATGGATAATGCTCTTGAGTGAATTTAACATTGAACATGTTAATCAAAATTCTATCAAAGGATAGGTTCTAGGAGATCAATTAGCAGACGCTCAATTTTTCGATTCAACACCTCTCAACACATGGTTCTCAGATGAATCAATATTCACTATCGAAGAATTAGATAGTTGGACATTATATTATGATGGTTCATTCAAAATCATGGCTCAGGAGAAGGTATCCTATTCATGACACCTCAAGTACTTCATTTCTAAGGCCTTTTGGCTCGTTTTTCCCTATACTAAAAATATAGCTAAATATGAGGCATTTATAACGGGACCTTGCATGGCTATCCAATAGAATATCAAAACTATTAATTTCTTTGGCGACTCAAAACTCATCATAAACAAGGTTAGTGATAAATATTCAACCAACGATGAAAAATTGGTTCAATACAAATGCATGGTGGATAACTTCAAGCTCTATTTTTATCATATTCGGTTTGAGCAATTACCACGAGAAAAACACAAATCAACGAGATGCCGTAGCTACTACTATTTCACTCCTAAATATACCTTGAGATGCCCATAATTCATACTTCATGTTGAAAAACTTATGATCTCGAAATATGATGTCCCCTGAATCCAAGATGGTATGTGAGATTATTAGTCCCAAGCGCCAATGGTACTAAGACATCTACACTTATCTCCACGACCATATCATTCCACCCAACCTTCCTCTCAACCATCACAAATTTTTCATCCAATGTGCATCTAAATTCACCATCCTTGGTGGCACACTCTACCATAGAGGATATGACAGAACCTTATTACGATGCCTTAACTCCTAAAAGGTCAAATTAGTGATCAAGGAAGTTCACGAAGGTATCTACGGTGCTCACACTAGTGGTGTGGTACTTTACGAATAACTTTGGCACACCAAATACTATTGGTCTACAATGTAAAAATATGCATGCTCATATGTCTACAAATGCATCCCATGCCAAAAGCATGTTGACCTCATCCATGCACCCTTGCAAGCTTTGTAGCCCATCACTACTCCATGGCCATTTTCCACCTGGGGTCTCGATCTCATGGGAAAACTTAATCCCACCTCATCGATGGTCACAAATTCATTATTACTACTACATAATAATTTACGAAATGGGTTGAAATTATTCCACTCACCTATGTCATTGGAAAAAAAAATCCAAATTCATCCGGAATCATATCATTTTCCACTATGGTATTCCATCCACAATTATCATGAGATAACAATAAATCCTTTAAAACCAAGAATTCTATGAACTTTGTGATCATTTCCACATCAATCTCAAATTCTCCACCCCATATTACCCAAAAGGAAATGGCCAATCTGAGGCACCCAATAAAATGCTCAAGCATATCCGTAGAAAAAAATTTAGTCGGGTAGGGACGCGATTGACATACACAAATCTATCATGCCTTGCGGGTCTACCATTTATCTATTCACAACCCCGGTGGCTCCACTCCATACTCCTACCTACGACTCATAGGAACCAATTTATAGTACATAGGTGCCACGTTTTAGTGCATAGGTGTCAATTATTATGCATGAGCACCACTATCTTCCCTTCCTAGTACTAAAACCTACCCGAATACCATAAAAAGCCAAAAAAATGAGCCAAATAGAAAACAACAAATATCAACAAGGTATTTACCGCTTGTCCATCACTCATTAGCCGTCGATACTCCCTCACTAGGTTCGCTCGATGCCCTCGAATCCTTAAATAAGCCATCATGCTCTCTCAAAGGCTCTCATCTCTCTATAACGCGTGGTGAAAATGACTCACCATGTGCTCCCATTACCCCTTTTATACCCGTTGTGATGCCCTTGCACCACTCGGTGTCCATTCTCCCACCTTGTTCATTTGTTTTTCCTCCCGTTTCTTGCTACCCTCCCTAAATTTCCCCATTTATCATAAAAATTCCAAAAATCATAAAAATTTAAAAAATCGTAAAAATTCAAAAAATCATAAAATCGTAAAAATATAAAAAATCATAAAAATTCAAAAAATCAAAAAAATTTAAAAAATCGCAAACATTCACAAAATCATAAAAATTAAACATTCACAAAATCATAAAAATTTGACTAATCATCACAAATTTTTTTAAAATATCGTCAATCCAAATTCACAAGCCTCACATCCATCCCATTACAAGTCTAGTACTTTTTTGTTTTCTACATGATCGCTTTATGAATGTTTGCTTTATTTATTCAAGCGATGTTATGATGCCTCTTTTGTTTCTTTTTCTTTTGCATGATCCAATGACATGAGGACCAACTTTTGTCCAATGATATGAGGACACAAGAATTTGGAAATTCCACCATCATGGTCTTTATACCTTGGTGCATTTTGCTTTATGCCACATCAATAACATTGTTAATGATGATAATGTGGACAATTTATGACAGCATTCACCCTCTTTAATCATCATCCACTACTAAATGTCTAACATCATCATCCTCTCATCGATCATACACATTTTTACTCTAAATTTTTCTAACCTCATCCAAGAAATCAACCACTCACCCAACATCCAATTGATCTTTTAATCTTGATTAACTAAAAGAGGGATATATGCACTAGTTAATCTAAGCTATGAAAAACTATAAATAAAGTAAATAGATGTTTTAAATGAATGTAAAGATGACCCAAGAAACTAATCTAATGAAAGTAGAAACCCGAATGTGCAAGAGAAGTATGGAAATGGCTTAGTTGATTTGATGAACTTGTAAACTATGTCATAGAGATGACTATGGAATTTGGAAGCAGAACAACTATGCGAAACCCCAAAAGGATGGATCTGGACTAATTCTTTAGACTAGGGCTCCTAGAGAAGGACTGGGGAACCTACGGGTGCTCTGGTCTATAAAATGGGAGCCCTGCTATGTGCTGATAGCTCTGAACTGATCTTCAAAGGTTCGGTAGATGGTCTTAAACCCTCATTGTGTGTCGCATCAAATTTGTTGTACTACCCACTTGAGTCACTTTGATAATCCAAGAGGAAAGAAAGACCAGAAACCCTAAACAAGCATCAATCCCTAAAAAATAAAAATACATATGAAAGGGTTGAAATCACCTCAAATCCCACAATGGTGGTCTTACTAAGTACTGCACTAAATTCCAGACCTAAATATAGTTCGGTGTATGTGTGTGAATGTGTTTTCTCTTGTCTAGTCGTACTTTTTGATCTAGCGAGCTAACTATGTGTAGAAAAAAATGTAATAGATGGTGGATAGAATAGAAGCAGAATCCCCCTATGCTTGTGTGATGCAGATGTCCTAGCCTTGTGCCTTGTGATGGAGCTATGTGGATGTAAGTGATCTTCAATGCAATAGATGGATGCAACTCTAGGTGGATGATAGTAGTGACTAGTGCTTGGTACCTTATTATGGTATCATAACTTTATATTTATAGGGTTCTCTTGATCTAATTTTGTAATTAACCCTAAAATGGCTAACCACAAACAATATAAGAACCTAAAATGGCTAGAAAGAACCCAAAAAGTGGCGGGAAAGTTCAAAAAGGATCGGGTCGCCCATGGTGGGAACACGACATCCACGGGTGCCCTAGTACTAGCCTGGGTGCCCCAGTCAAAGCTAAAATTATGAGAAATTAAAAAATCTAAGCTGGGCATGTGTGTGGTGGAGGTCGGGAATGATGATAGAAATGGCCAAGAGACGAGGGTTAATTACTACTTTATTCACTCAAAAACCCTATAAATAGTAGTATGAGACCAGGACTAAATAATGTCTAAAGTGCATGATTTTGTGTCTATATTTTCCCCCACTTTATGTTGGTGAGCGGAAATCTCGGTAACATAAAGTAGATAGAGATGTGTACCTGATGCCGATGTAGAGTGACAAAGAAGGCATGTTGAAGGACTAGACAAAGTGTGGAATGATAAAAAGATGATGGAGCGTGGAAACTAAAGATGAAAAATGTGCAAAAAGTGATGAGAGTGAACCTAGGGTAGAATGCGTGTGCTAATGCTGATGTGTGTAGTGTACCTGCATGGTTAGTATGAAAAGTGTGTCACCATGAAGTGTTGTTGATGTCATCGTTGTTGTCATTGCCCCATTTGATTGCTTGTTTCTCATACATCCGGACCTACAAGGAGAAAACGATTAAGTAGTCAAATATATATGTATGTATGTGTAAAAACACAATGTAAAAGATGCATGCGTATGTAAGTAAAAATGCATGTAAATTTAAAATACGCAAACGAAAAGTGTAAATGGAACATGTGCACCTGATCCATGTTGAGAGAAAGAGTGTAGAAGGATATCTTGTTTTACCAGTTTTTTAGGCGATCCGATGCCATAGGCCGAAGAAGTATAGGGAGGAAGTGCTCTGTCTCCTCCAACCTTTAAGCGCTTCCCCGAATGTGTGAAGAGATCGAGCTGTGTACCATCTTGGTTTTTTGGGTGATCCGATGCCAATGGTAGAAGAAGTATTGCAAGGAATTCATTTGTATCCTATAAGCGATAACTTCTTCCCCAAATAATAAGGAAAACTATGTCTTGTAAAATTCATTGTGTATGGAGTTCGTAGATGAAGTTGGATCGAGAATATTTGCACGTGAGTAATTATACATTATGTAGAATTGTAAATATATAGGATGTCAAGATCCTATTACATGAAGGAGGTTAGTAACAACTCAACCATCCTAAAATGACTCAAACTAAGATTATGTAGTTTGTTACTGATTGATACAACAATATTATATGTACACACTAAACAAACATATATGATAATTCCTAACATTCCCCACCTTAGTGCGAACATGGGGAAAACCTATCTTTTTTTTGCACCTACTTTCATGATTAGGTGATTTTCACATGACAATAAAAAAACCCAACAAATGGTTTTACAATAGTTGACCGCAAACCGATACTGAGATGGTTTTCAAATGGTTTACCACAAACCACATCATGATGTGCCAAGTACTATTTGTAGCCCTCATAAATATCTCACTGCAGGGAATAACTTAGGAAACACTACTCGCTAAACTAAACAATAGAACACATACTAGAAAAATTTCACATTTCATCATATAAGAATCACAATGTTATTAATTGTGGCCTTTGCATTATCGATTGATGCCACTCAATCTTGAACAACAAAGGAAGCGCCACTTCGCCCTTTGGAAGTTACCCTCGACATTATTTGTTTTAGGATTAGAATGGAATTGGAACATTGGTGTCATGTCCCCCACAATGTGAAATTTCCACACGCGAACACTAAGAAGAAAACTGTATCAAAGTACATACTATTGAACGAGATCTTGCTAGTTAGATCTTGCTACACATGGTCACCATTGCAAGTGAACGTATTCACAAGTGGACCATCTTCCAATGAAGTACGGAAGTTAGAGGATCATGTCAGTCAGAGGATCACTTGGTAGTCATCGCACTCCAACACAATTCTTTTCTAATATCCACCAAACACCACAAAAAGTAACAAGAACAAAGCAAACAAAAGTACACCAAAAACTAAAATCCACACTTTGAAAAACATATACTCACAGTATATATATGCCACCACATCATTATGTGGCCTTGTCAATGGTGATTGAAGAGAGGTTGTTGAATGAACTCCTTCCTCTGTATCCTCGACCTCCAATGTCATCTTTCTTAGCTCAGTTGGATTTGATCATGGAGCTCATTGTACAATTTATCCCCATAAGATGGGCATCACATACAAGTGAAAATGCGTCTAATTATTGAAAAGTGAAGTAAATTTTTTCAAACTTTTGACTTTGACTCTTGACAATACAATTTTTAACGATACTAGACAATAAAAATGACAATAAAAAAAGATCCTAAAATCACCTATTTGATTGAGAATGACTTGAATTTTTATTTGACATAAGACAATTGATGATAACAATAATTAATAACTATACTCTTAAGACTCAACATATACTATTTATATGTACATTATTTTTGTGAACAAATAATGGTCGACTATTATTGACAAATTTATTAAAATACGTAATTTGTAAACCATATCATATTCTACTCTAACAATGACTAACCATGGACACAAGATTGAATATTATCGATACGCTAAAGAGGTCGACATAGAAAAAATAAAAAAATAAAATCCTAAATCCATGTATTATGAGAATATGGCCGAAACACACTAAAGAAAACCGACCTATTTGCTTCATTCACTTTCAAGTTATCATATGGAAATTGAGATCCGATGCACTGAGCTGTATGAGACGACTGGAGGTGAAAAATTCCATGTAACAGTTTTACGGTGGAGTCAAATTTGTTGCGTTAAATGTAAACTGGCGGATCCAATGCCCATGAAACGTAATCTGGCCTTTAATTTATCGCAGAGTTCCTTGTTTTCTTCATAGCCAGATCTATTCCTTCTAGTTACTGCAGTACTTGCAGGAAATTCAGATAGAGATGCAGCCTAGCCAGCATACCCAACACGAAAAATTGATTGTGAATAATTCCCACTGACAGTCATTGGCTTAAAACCTGATGTAATATCGATTGGTGAATCCAAATGCACGAGGATGGTCTGATTATTGAAACCATATACATTCGATGTATAGCTCATCATCTACAATCATAGATAACTAGATGAGATGGTTACATATATTTATAAAATAGTTACTCTGCAGAACAAGCCAATTGTTGGATTAGTTGGTACCGTGCATATATCTAGTTAATGCTCTCAAATATTCACATGCAACTGACTGCAACCAAATAATTTGCAAAGCCGTCCACGAGTAGTGATGTAATATCTCACTCTAGACCTCTCAATCTATACTACCCAGAAAAAAAATCACACAAAATAAAAAAATGAAGGTTGTAAACATAATACGAGACAATGGAAAAATTCTAATTGCCCCGGCTACTCTCAAAACTCCATTACATGCTAAGGACTAACTTTCTCTAATACTAAATGAATTTGGATCAGAATATTTTCACAGAGTAATTATTCATTATGTAGAGTTGAAAATATATAGGATGTCAAGATCCTATTACACGAAGGAGGTTGGTAACAAACTCAACCATCCTAAAATGACTCAAACCAAGATTATGTAGATTGTTACAACTGATACAACAATATTATATGTATGCACTAAACAAAAATATATGAAAATTCCTAACATTGGTCCGAACTCACTTTTTGTATGTAAAACCCACAATGCCAAGGGCAGAAAGTGCATTGAACTAAACTAGTGTAAACGCGTTGTGTAGATTGTAAAACCCCAAATGATTCCCCCTCTCTTTTGGGGCACGTACGACGTCAATGATAGGAGAATGCACCCCCAAAAGTGGACCAACCGCATGAAATTTGTTACTCTTCCCTACGGGGGAAGGGAATGCGCTTAGTATAAACCATGGAACACAAAAACAAGATGGCTAGCCAAAGACAAATGTTAGTATGAAAAATCATGCATGTAGAAGGCATATATGTAAGTTATGCAAAAAGTGTAAAAGCTAGAAAGTAATATAGTAATGTAAACATTGAGAAGACAAGTAAGCCGCACAAAGTGGGTGTGAAACATGGGAGATCACCCATGATGTTGCAAGACACGCAAGGCCATCATGGCCACATACAACAAACAAGTGTGCGCACCAAACATAGGGCAAAGCCTCGCATACAATAAGAAAACAATGGAAGACAAGTACAAATCAACAAAGAAGTAGTCATGGTAGCATGTAATCCTACAAAACAAGTGTTGCACATGAAACACCCATTAGCATGTTAGAGAAATAACCAATATGTCAAAGGCATGTATAACCAAGTAAAGAAAAGTTCTAAGTACAAAATGAAACAATAACACCTACGAGAGACGAATGTGGATGCCCCCAGAGACTAGTGTAGGAAGGGTAGAAGGCGAACATCCATGTTTCATGAAAAGATCTATATCTGCGATCAGAACTAGAAAAATAAGTGAATGCACATGTGTGTATGATATAGATAAATGACATACAATTTATCTAACTAGCATGTGTAATAAAGCGATCATGAACATGGAAAAAAGTAAGCAAGATTAAATCAACCATAGTATGCAGTATGTTGTGGATGGATGGAATGGAATACAAGATGGAATGATAGGAGCAGCGTGCCCCCAAATAAATGGAAATGTATGTAATGAGGTTCATTTGGTTTTCCCCTTAGTGATAAAGAATGAACCGTAAATGAGAGCGCGTCCTCGGGAAATGGTCAAATAGTATGTATTGTGTCTAACACGCTATGATGATTAAATATGTGTATTGATGAGATACGACCTAGAAATTATTTATGCGTGAACCCTATAGCCAGAAGCATATATCATAAAAAATTAATGGAGGAGTGACGATGCAACCTAAATCATATATCACTACTAGATGAATAGAGAGAATGGTTATATAGCCTAAAGCGTATACCACTACATGATGATAAAGTAGGTGACCATCTAGCCTATAGTGTATGTCACTAACCTAGGAATGTCACATGATGAGAGGTCAAATTGTAAACATGTGGTGAGTGTAAGGTCCATATGATTTGTAAGCCCTTGGAAGTCAAGTATGGATAGAGAAACTAAAGTGCATCATAGGGTAATGAGTGCGGCATGTAGAAAATGATATAGTTATGTGATGATGATAGATGACCATGTGAAGAGTAGAATGTGTAAAATGCGTGATGTGTAAAATGCAATGTAAAGTGTAATGTATAAAGTGGCATGTAATGTATGTAGATAGACTAGTAATGTAGTATGTAGGATGATGTAATGCTAGACTCATATGTGATGAAGGCTAGTATAGTATGTATAAGATGTGTGATGTGAAGACGTGTGGTGTATGATGTAATGGGTGTGACACTAGATGTATTATAGCGATGCTTTATGTATAGAATACGGTGCTACATGCGTAGATAGTCTAATAGTGTAGGTGATGTGTGATATGGACAATGTGATGAATAATATGCAATGCTAGACAATAAAAGGATGATATATGCATAATGATGACTACGATAATGATGTATGACGATGTGTGATGAAACACAATATGTAATGCCTATAGTGAATTTTGTGGGGTTCATGTGTGGTAAGCCCTCAATAGTCAAGTGTGAACTTAAGCACAAGAGTGTGTCATTGGGTAATAATGATGCTAGAATTTTTGATGAAAATTCATATATGAAAATGCACAGACGATAGATGCATAAATTCTATGATTGGTGGGGGGTGTATTAGATGTGATTCCCCCAAGTTTACCTGGATGAAATGAATGGACCAATAATAGTGAATAATAAAGGTTTTCATTCTTTGTAAGTGATGATGATGACGTATGATGGCGATGACGGTATGAATAATGATGCTAGGAGAGGGTATATGAAAATGATAGGAATATGATGTAACACTATGTAAGGATGTGAATGAATGATAATGCAAAGATGATGATGCGAGAGAGGGGGATGTGAATACTATGCCCCCAATGTATGCATGATGAAAGAGGCTATCATGTAATGTCATCTAGGATATCATCGCTCTCAGGATCATAATCGAATGGATAAGCATTGGTGACTTGATAAGCAATAATGTGCGGTTAGTCGTGTGATGATCCATTAAGGCGTAAGTTTTATATGCCCATAGCATACTCCTCATCGGTGAATGGAGGAAGTGGACAACCATGTGCATACCATCGAGTGAGATTTTGAGTGTATCCTAGGAAAGAGCTATTGCAAATGAAAATACGTCCAAAAGGAATAAGAAATGAAATATCTATATGATCAGGATCTAAAGTGCCCCCAATATAATCAAGCCATGATTGCCCTAATGTAAGTGGTGAAGATCAAGGAGTGCGTGTGAGAAAGACCATGAGGTGAAAGATATGAAGACCATAAGAAGCGAGTGATGGTGACATACCCATAATAAAGATGAGGAACATGTGGTTTAGGAAAGAGGTCCACGAAAGCAAAGCCTAAGTGAGACAGACCCTCATGTGTACATATAGTGTCATCGTATGTAGGTTCAAATGGAATATGCTCCCAATATGAATTATTCATGAAAAGTGTGCAAGTAAATGGTGGGTGTGCAGATGTAGATGGTGCAGATGAATGTGTGTGTGATATAATGACATCCATGGCTTGGAAATGCCCCTAATATGGAATCATAGCATAAGCAATAACATGTGGCATAGAAGTAATGACATATATCACACAAATGGTATCGTCAAGTGGTGGCAAGTGAGGTGGTTATTTCATAGGTTGGGGCTTATCTATAATATTAGTGTGTGGAATAGGAAGGCCGATATTAGGAGCCCTATCGCAATACTGGAAGGGGTCATGGTCATGAAAAATAGTGTATTCAATGCCTTCATGTAAGAATTTGACACAACTATGCACAGTAGAGGCAACAACTTGCATGGCATGAAGCCATGGCCTACCAAGTAGATAGTTGTAGGAGACTGGAAAATCAATGATGAAAAATATAGTGTGAATAGTTTTTGGACCAACAGTAATAGGTAATGTAACGTGACCGAGACATGGGGGCAAACCATCATAAGCACGCAGTGAAATAGAAGATGGACTAACATCACGAGTGGAAAGACCTAAAGCTTCAAGGAATGACATGGGACCCAATTGAGTTTAGACCCATTATCAATCAAAGTGTGCTTAACACCTACATTATGAATATGACATATGATATGGAGAGGTGGATCATTATCAAAAGTATGAACATCAACAAGAATATTAGACTTGAATACTATGTGTGAAGAGAATGCATCAAAAATGTTTGATAAACCGTGTTTGGATGCATGTCAGCACACGAATGCAAGTACTAACAAAAATATGTTGGAATCTATGTAATAAATCAATATTTTCAAGAAAATAATCATTGATTGAGATACTCATGATGACCAAACCCTAGGATAACAAAAATGAATGAATAAACTAAAAGTGTGAATGAAGGAAGTGTTGAAACATGGGGTTCACCAAAATGATTAACTAAAATGTGGATATATGATCTAGTTAATATAAGCTATGAACAAATATAAATAAAGACAATAGATGTTGTAAATGAATGTAAAGATGACCCAAACAACTAATCTAATGAAAGTAGAAACCCTAATGTGCAAGATAAGTATGGAAATAACTTAGCTGATTTGATAAACTTACGGGATGTGTCATAAATATGGTTATGGAATGGAAGTAGGAGCGACTATATGTAGAAACCCGAAAAAGAATGGATCTAGAATGATTCTCTAGACTAGGGCTCCTAGAGAAGGACTATGGCACCTACGGGAACTTTGGTATGCAAAATGGGCATCTGGTATGTGCAAGAGCTCTAGAAATGATATTAATAGGTTTGGTAGATGGTTTGAAACCCTCACCGCATGTCACATTATATTCTCTATACTGCGCCAAGTGTCATTGTTAATCCAAGATGAAAGAAAGACATCTAAAACCATCAATAAACATCAATCCCTAATAAATAAAAATGCATATGAAAGGGTCGGACTAACCTAAACTACCACAATGGTGGTCTTACTAACTAAGCGAGCTTTGCACAACATTCCAAACCCATATTTAGTTCTATATGTGTGTGTGTGTGTGTGTGAACATGCCCTAGGTTTGCTTTTGTTCCAGGTTGCACTTTGTGATGTAGCGAGCTAATTATGTGTAGAAAAATGTAATAGATGGTGGATGTAATAGAATAGAAATCTCCCTATGCTTGTGTGATGTAGATGTCCAAGCCTTGTGCCATTTGATGGAGATATGTGGATGCAAGTGATCTCTAATGTAATAGATCGATGTAACTCTAGGTGGATGATAATAGTGACTAGTTCTTGGTCCCTCATTACGGTATCATAAATTTATATTTAAAGGGTTCTCTTTATCTAATTTTGTAATTAACCTTGAAATGGCTGACCACCAAAAAGATAAGAACCTAAAACAACTAGAAAGAGCCAAAAAAGTGGCAGGAAAGTTAAAAAGGATGGGGGTGCCTTGATTAAATCTAAAATGATGAAATGTTGAAAGGACTAGGCATATGTGTGGTGGAGGTTGGGAATGATGATAGAAATCAAATAAAATGGCTAAGAGATAGGGGTTAATTAGTAATTTTTTCACTAAAAAACCCTCTACATAATAGTATGAGACAGGGGACTAAATAATGTCTAAAGTGCATGATTTTGTGTCTACAAATCCAAACAAAGAGTGCAAGATACACGTAGTGCAATGACACTCAACTCAATTAAATCAAGCTAATGACTAGCCAATCTTTTACATCCAATCTCTTAATCAACCAATCCTAACCCCTTTCATATATCATTGATTGGGGCATCCCCTTCAATTTATCTACCGTGTTCTTCCTTGCTGAGGCATCATATCAATCCAATTTACTTAATCCATTAATCTAGTCTCCTCTTGACTTGGACATCCAATCACTCCATTTAGCCCCCATTCTTTGGGGCATCTAATAATTTGGCCACCTTGGCTAGCGTATCTTCTCACAATCTCAACACTTCTCATATGCTTCTACTAACATGACCTTCTCTTCATTTTGAGTGGTCACCTAACTCATTTTCTCCCGCCCGAACTCTCGAGGGTGCCTTACCCTTGCCATCTACCCTGTCAACCTTCTTTCTTTGAACGATCATTGCTTCAAAATAACTCTTCAAAGAGGGAAAACTATAGTCATGTAAAATGTCAACATAATTAATAAATAAATACAATATATATTAACATTATTAATCCCTCATATATATTCACCCCTCTATTACTAAATTATCATCCCATAATTTGAATTTTAACTTTATAATAATTAATCACAAGATTAAGTATTATAAATCTCCTTCTTAACCTCATTTAAACATTTCTAGGAATTTAAAATTCCTACTCACCTACCCTCTACTCTACACATACCCTACACCTAACATCTCCATGTAATCACATCTCTAATCATAATTAACCTAACCTAATCCTAAGCTAATAAAATCCTCCACCTCTAAATCTAGAGGCTTCTATTTCTAGAAGCCTCTCTAAGCTTCCCTCCATTAAATTTAAAAATTCAAATAAAATCTTCCTCCCTCCATTGAATTTTAAATTCAATGGAGGCTTCTCACAAAATCTAGAATTCTCCATTCTAGAAATTTCTAAACCTCTCCTCAATTCTCAACCATTGATCTTCATCCTACCGGATTAATCCTCACCCTCAATTTTCTCTCCCGCAAATTATAAATTGGCATGCCACCCTCCATGGAAGCCAACTTTGAAAATCATAACTAAGTGCTGCCAAAATCTCTCAAGAATCTCTCCAACATCCATCAAGCATCCTTGAGAAAATTCTTAATTAATTAAGGGGATGTGTTGTCCATTTTTGTCCACAAAATCTGAAACAAGCAAGTTCAATCAACCATCTTGAGCACAAAAAAACATCAAGGAGTTTCTTCATTGGTAAGTAAAGGTATTGCATTCTCTATCCCTTTCATCTTTCTCAATCTGAAGTAGTGCTTAGGAGTGTTAGATTAGGAATAAAGTCATTTTGGGTTCTAGTTTGCATTTACACTAAACACTCTTTTGCATCTACAATTAATGAGTAGACTTAGGAGGATGTCTACATGAACACAATTGTGCCCCAATCATAAAATCATTGAAAAATTTCTCATGTAAGCTCTTAATCTCCAAGTCCATTCCATTAAGTTCATTTGGAAACACCATTGCCACATTTTTCAACTAATATTTTATCATTTTCTATAACTTCAAAATCCTTCTTCTCAAATGAGCCAATGTATTCTTCGTAGAATTTAAACCCTCCATTTATTTTTGGAGTCATTATGATAACTTCAATGTTTTATCTTTAAAAATTCATTTTTTTGGGTTTTTAGAGATCACAATGTTAGTTACTAACTAACCATGACATTTCATTTCTCATTCATTTGTGTAGAATTGCATCAGTTAACTTTGTTAGTGATCATACTAGATGTGAAACTAACTTATTGATATCCATTTAGGCCTTCCTTACCAATTCAACTAAAATAGATAGCTTGTTAATCTATACAATTTGTAGTTTCTTCTTCAAATATTTTCCTTCTCACTATAGATGTTGGAGTCGGCCTCCACCTAACATGTGTCTATAATTGTTGTCCTTCCCTAATTCCTACCTCACCTATTCTATCCAATCCTAAATTCTACATCAATGAGGTTTGGTGATCCAAAACTATTGCTTCCATCTTATCATTACTCCTATAAACTACATTTTGTAGAAAATTTTCAACCTTTTCAGGATTTAGAGAAGATTCCTCAATAAAAAAGCAAGATCCTTCCTCATTTTTCTTGGGAAAACCTTACTATAGAAAAACTACTTTAATTTGCGATGAGATTGTGTATAATTATGTACACCCTTTTTAATGTTAATAAGATTTTTATAGGATACACAACAATGAAAATGAATGTAAGGTTCGTTATATAGGGTTATTCTTATTATGTAACTTCCAACATATCATCCAATATCAAAATAATGCATTAATACTTGCAAATAATTATTACAATATGATACAAGATCAAATACACAAGAAGGGATATGCACTTAGCTACACATAATGATAAAAAAAATATGGGTAGTTAGGCTAAAGAATTTGGGAGTTAAAAACTTAATATGATTCATTCCGAGACTATAACTAGAAGATGCCTGGTATGTAATTGTATAGGTCTACCGGGAACATCTATATAGTCATGAACCTAGGTAAGTGCATGGAGATGGGGCGCCAAAAGGGGGCCTTAAGTGGATTATTTTTAATGAAAAATGAGAAACTTTAACTTGTACGAGTTATTTGAGATGACTACACTCAAAATTTAAAAATGCAATAAGAACATGCATTGTAGCATTTAGAGCCTAGTTTCTAAAATTCTAAGTTTTATTAAAAATGGTTAAGCATAAGTGGGTCGAAGAGCTAAAAATTTAAGAAGGGATTATGTTTTTAACAAAACATAGTACATATTTATTTATGTTCCCCTCATTTTGAGCCTTGTTAGGTCTTTTTAAAACCTTTGGTGGAAAGTTACATATAATGATGTAGTTTGGGATAAAATTATTTCTTATAAAAAATAGTGAGTATTTATTTTTATTATATGACTTTATTTGTAGAAAGACTTGAAAAAATATGGAATAGTGAATAGCCAACCGTGCCTCCTCCCCCCCCCCCCCCACCCACCTCCAACTACCACAAAAATATTGACATTAAAGAAGAAAAAGTGAATGCATATATAATTAGTCCTAGTTTGGGATTGTATAATTTTTATTCAATTTTGATGAATGAAACAAAATATACATGAAGAAAGAAAGACATGTATAAATATGAAAAATGGAGGTATAATAATACATAGTTAGAAAATAATATAGATGGAAACCTTATAATAGTCAAAAAAATTGAAAAATCATATATTTAGAAAGTGGAAATTTTGCTTGATGTCTTAATCATATATTAAAGAAATTTCACAACCTTCTTGTAGGATTTATCATGATAGAAGAAGGATATGATAATATTTAGTTTAAAACTCATTTTTTTGTGTTTAGAAACTCCATGCCTTGATCTTAAGTATCAAATGACTTATGAGCCTTGGGACATTTTTCATGGTTTAATGTTATAAATAATATGTACATGTTATAAACACATACGTGTTACTTATATTTCATATACCTCACACTCACCAATGTTACTATTTCATTTTATGCAAGAATTTTATCCCCACACTTTGTCTACTCTCATCATTTTGTACATTCCTACATGATGTTTTTACTATTGAAGTTTTCCCTACCCCTAACTATCTAAGTTTTACATAAAAATAATGTAAGGATAAGAAAAAGATGATGAACAAGATGCAAGAGAAACTATAAGTGATTAGAATAAAGAAATTGAAGTGAAAGTAAATACTTTGTGGAAGGAAAGGTATATATACTAACTCAAATGCACCAAATGTTGTATCAATGATGATTTAATAAAATGATGATGAGATACGTAATGAAAATGAAGAGAATGATTATATTAAACAAGTATTGATAATTAGTTGAATAATGATATTGATGTGGATGATGATGTTGATATAAATAATGATAATGAATTGTTGATATTAAAAATTACATGGAAACACCTTTGAATAATGAAAGTAACCCTAATAATTAATCTTTATCACTAAGAACACATCCTTCCATTTTACATAGAAAACCCATTCACTTAATTGAAAGCAAGGAAAATTGATGCGGGAGCATCATTGACATGTTGGTAAATAGTTATTTTAGTGGTTATTAGAGTCAATTTATTGATGGTTTTCCCTCCATGGTTCTTGTTGGAAGTCAAATTTGTATGTAATCTTGCATATACTATATAATTAGGCTAGTAAGATATTATTTATGTGTTTTGGGGAAGTAATTAAATTTTATATTAAATAAGGATTATCTAAATAATGAAATTAATGATAATTAGGCATGCATGAGTTGTGAAAGATGAGATTTATCTCATCTTTCCTTTGTAAGAGTTTAGTTTAGTTTTATAGGGGAAGTTGGAGTTCTTTAGGAGTCAATGTAGGAGTGGGAGTTGAGTAAGATCCAATTTTGGATTGAGTTGAGAGAAATTTTTTTGAAATGGTTATTTTAGATTTGTAATGATGTATGTAATATTGGATAAGTAATGAATAAGAGCCATGTACGTGGTTATTCTAGTTTTTAGAGTTAAGTTTTATTAAGTTTCACACAGGGGCAACAAGCACAAAAATCTTCATATACTTCAAATCGATTAGATCCCTTGACTGTAATTTAGAGAAGGAAGGAGACATGGTGAGAATCACATTACAATTTAAATTTGGCTATGAAATTGTTTAATTAAATGAGTTATTCATATTTTCCACACACAAGTCCAAAGTAGGGCATCAAAATTTTCTCTTCATTTAGTAGATAGCAATATCTAAAAAATTTTATCATCGTTTCTCTACCCCACCTTTGTAAGAGGACTACCAAGTTTTATCATGAATGGTGGACTATGCATGAAATATCATTACCATAAATTTTAGGTAGCGGGGGGATATACACATTAATGCAAAAGTCAAAGGAAGAAGGCCAATTTTGGATGAATTAGACGTCTCAAGGCTGGAAATAAATTGTGATGATGTTTTATTGAGTTTATAAACAATTCTTGGGCATTGAAATGTTATGAGAATTCAAATAAACAGATTATCCTCATGTACAAAAATAGAGATCAAAGAAATTTTTAAGAATTCTTGTTTCCATATCAAAATTATATGATCATTTTATGATTGTTCTTAGTGAAATCACAAATAGAGCTCATATAGGTCTTAATACATTCATATATAGTTTTTCAGTGATTGAGATTACATGTTTAAAGTTATAGGAAAGCTTAAAATGCTGCACCAAGTCAAGGACTTTGATTAATGAATTAGGATTCATCACAAATTCTTGTAAGAACCAAAATTCTAGTGCAATGACCCTTGTATCTTGTATAATTGGCATGAATTTATTGGTATCAGAGCAGATAAAAGACTTGATCAAGTCATAAATTCAGAAAAAGGGATAGAATTGGCTACAAGAAGTTATACCAAGATAAGAAGGAAGGTTGTTTGAGAAGGTACAAGAACAATGACAACTAGAGAAAGACCAGGAGGAAGAGGAAATGGAGCAAGAGCTAATCAAGATACTTAGGCCTAGCTCATGGAAGAGATTAGGAATCTCAGGGAAAGACTCCAAGATGTGGAGATGTCTCAGAGGAGAGGCATTGAGTTAGGATATGTTAGTGAAGAAGAACCCAAGGCAGCAGTGGCTAGAGAAGTAGTTGTTTCTAGAAGATAGATAACAAAAGAAATATTGTTGAAATCCATTGTAGGGGCTAGTTCCAAGCCTAAGATGGAAATTCCAATGTATGAAGGTAGCCTAAAGCCCGAGGAACTCATTGATTGGATTGATGCAATGGATAAGTACTTTGAATATGAAGAAGTGACAGATGAAAAGAAGGTCAAGTTTGTTGTTACTAGATTGAAGAGTCATGCATCCATTTAGTGGGATGGAGTACAGAAGGAGAGGATCCATAAAGGAAAAAAAAATTAGAGACTGGGATAGAATGGTGTCAAAACTAAAAGGTAAATTTTTACCCAAGGATTATCAAAATAGTTTGTTTAGATCTCTTTAAAAAATAAGGAAAATGATATGTCTGTGAAATACTATACCGAAGAATTATATAGGTTGACTATAAGAGCAGGACATATAAAGGATGATTTAGAGAAGGTAGCCAAATATCTTAATGGTTTGAAATTTTCCATTCAAGATGAGATCAACATGCTATCACCCAGGACAGTTGAAGAAGCCTATCAATTAGCACTCAAAGCTGAAGAGAAGCTTTCAAGAAAGAAAAATTCATATACAAGAGGAAGAGGCATGATTTTAGAGGTAGAAGTCAAATAGGAAATAGAAATCAGTCACAATCATATTAAGAGGAAGCTAGCAACTCATAGAGTTTAAGAGGAGGCTATGCACCAAGAGGAAGAAGACCTTATCAAAGAGGTAGAGGAAGATTCTTGGGTAAGTGTTTTAAATGTAATAAATATGCAGGTCATAGGTCTTATGAGTGTCTTAAAAATCCTTCAACTAGCCAAGAAAGAGGTGCTCATGTGGCTCAAGGTGAAGAGGAGGAAGAAATGGAAGAGTGATGGTTCATGAAGACTTGCCGAAGTTGGTGAATCACTCTTGATGAAGAGGATTTTCTCAAGCCAAACAAGGAGGTCATTGAACCACCTCAAAGGAAGAATTTATTTAGAACTACATGCAAGAGCAAGGGAAAATTCTGCAAATTCATCATAGATAATGGGAGCATAGACAATCTTGTCTCAACAGAGATGGTGGAGAAACTTGGATTGGAAAAGGTAAAACATCCTACTCCTACAAAGTGTCATGGTTACAAAAAGGACATCAGATTTTAGTTAATGAACAATGCAAAGTAGATTTCCAAATAGGAAGCTATAAGGATCAAATAATTTGTGATATTATGCCTATGGATGTTTGTCACATTTTCTTGGGAGACCATGGCAATATGACAGGAGGGTAGTGCATGATGGAAGGCACAACACTTACACCTTTGAGAAGGATGGAAAGAAGCATGTTCTTAAACCATTGCAAGAAGATAAGGCAATTGTTGAATCAAGCTCTACAGTGCTAATGTTAAGTGGTAAGGAGTTCTTACACCAAATGAAGCAAGAAGAGGTAAATTTTTATTTGGTAGGTAATCCTAAAAGTGTTGTTACTAATACAAAGATTTCTGATCTGCCTCAAGAGATCTAAGATATGTTAAGTGAATATGTGGATATCATAGTGGATTATCTTCCTAATGAGTTACCTCTAGTTAGAATCTTTATCCATCATATGGATATGATTCTATGTGCTAATATTCCAAACAAGGCTTCTTACTTATAGGATGACTCCAAAGGAGAATGAAGAGATCAAAAGGAAAATACAAGAATTGTTAGAGAAGGGGATAATCATAGAAATATTGAGTCCTTGTGTTGTACCTATAGTATTGAGTCCAAAGAAGGATGGAGGATGGAGAATGTGCATCAGACTCAAGAGCAATCAATAAGATCACTATAAGGTATAGATTCCCTTTTCCTATAATTGATGATTTGTTGGATTGTTTAAATGGAGATAAGTATTTTTCCAAGATAGATTTTAAAATTGGCTATCATCATATCAGAATTAGAGAGGGTGATGAATGGAAAACCTTTTAAAACCAATGATGGACTCTATGAATGGCTGGTTATGCCATTTGGTTTGACAAATGCTCCTAGTACTTTTATGAGGCTTATGAATGAAGTGCTTAAGGCCTTCACAGGTAAATTTTTATAGTTTATTTGGATGATATTTTGGTATATAGTCAATCAAAAGAAGAGCATCTTAAACATTTGAGATTGGTTCTTGAGAAATTGCATGAAGAGAAGCTACTAATCAATCTTAAAAAGTGTACTTTCTTGAAGACAGAGCTGGTCTACTTGGGTTTTTTGATCTCACATGAAGGGTTGAAGATGGATAAGGATAAGGTAAAGGCAATTATTGAATTCCCTACTCCTAAAAGTTTTTTTGAGGTAAGAATATTTCATGGTTTGGCTAGCTTCTATAGGAAATTCATAAGAAATTTTAGTGGGATTTGTGCTCCTATAGTGGATACCATTAGAGGTGATTAAAAAAATTCAATGGAATGAGGCAGCTGATAAGAGTTTCCATTTTCTTAAGAAAAATATAACAGAGGAACCAATTTTGGCATTACCTAATTTTTCTAAACTTTTCCAAGTTAAGTGTGATGCTAGTGGGAATGCTATAGGTGTAGTTCTAAGCCAAGAAGGTAAGCCTATTGCTTACTTTAGTGAAAAATTGAATGATGAAAAGAAGAAATAATCAACTTATGATCAATAATTTTATGCCATTATACAGGCATTAAAGAAATGGAGACACTATCTCATGCCTAAATAATTTGTTTTAGTAAACTGATAACCATGCTTTGCAATTTATAAATAGTCAACATAAATTGAGTCAAAGGCATGTCAAATGGATTGAATTTTTGCAAAGTTTCACTTTTTTATCAATCATAAGAGTGGTAAATCTAAAAAAGTTACAGATGCTTTAAGTAGAAGAAGTTTGATCATGCAGGAATCTCAAATCAGCATACTAGGATTTGATGATTTGAAGGAAATGTATAAAGAAGATGCTGATTTCAAAGATGCTTATGAGGCTTGTATGAATCCTATTGGTAATGATAGAAGTCCTTGGATGGATTTCATGATTCAAGAAGGAATTTTGTTCAAGGGAATCTAGTTGTGCATACATTAACGTTTCATGAGAGAGAATTTGGTGAATGAAAATATATAAGTTTGTTTAGTAGGGCATTTTGGGTAAAACAAGACACTAGCTCAACTAAGTTCTCATTACTATTGGCTAGGTATGAGTAATTATGTTAATAATTTTGTTGAAATGTGTAAAGTATGCCAACATGCCAAAAGGAAGCAACCAAAATGTTGGTTTATATCAGCCATTGTCAATTCCTAGCAGGCCATGGGATTCTGTAAGTATGGATTTTGTACTTAGTTTTCCTAGAACCTAGAAAGGGCATGATTCAATTTTTGTGGTTGTTGATAGATTTTCCAAGATGGATCATTTTATTCCATGCACTAAGACAAGTGATGCTACTAATATTGCAAATATTTTCTTTAAGGAGATTGTTAGATTGCATGGGCTTCCTAGAAGCATTATTTTGTGAGAGGCACCAAGTTTGTTGGTCATTTTTGGAGGAATTTTGGAAAAATTTGGGCAAAAATTTAAGTTTTAGTTTAGTATGTCATCCAAAAATATATTTTCAGATAGAAGTTTTGAATAGAAGCCTTAAGAAGTTTGGTAAGTATGCATCCAAAACAGTGGGATTTAGTTTTGGCTCAAGCTGAATTTGCATATAATGATTCTCCTAATAGAAGTACATGTATGAGTCCATTTCAAATTATGTATGGCATGCATCCTAGAGGTGTTTATGAATTAAGAAATTTGGGAAAAATGGAAACAAGAAGTGTTGATGGGGAAGATTTTGCAAGTGCAATGTTGGATTTGCATGAACATGTGAAGAAAACTCTTGAGAAAACACCACTAAGTAAAAAGAAGGGCATATCAAAAGGAGAGAGGTAAATTTTAATGTTAGAGATATTGTTAAATTGCACATATCGGGGAGAAAAGGTTTCCTAAGGGTGAGTACAACAAGCTCAAACCAAATAAAATTGGTCCTTGTAGGATTTTGAGAAGGTTTTCAAGCAATGCCTATGAAATTGAGCTTCCAAAAGGAGTTGGAATCTCTCCTATATTCAATGTTCTAGATTTGTACCCCTACAAAGGTGAAGAACCAAGCTATGACAAGAGCCGAATCAAATGAATAACATGTCATTTCATGAGATCATAAGTTACCAAAGGAAACACCAAGACAACTGAAGCAATTTTGGACAAGAAGGTGATCAAGAAGACTAGGGACAAGGAGTATTTTCAGTACCTTATCAAATGGAAGGATAAACTAGTTGAAGATTCAACATGGATGACTGATAATGAACTCATCAAATAGGGTATAAGTGTAGAAAAATTGTTGCAAAGTGCAAAATGATGAAGACTTCATTTTGTTGCTTGGTAGTATGATGCAGGAGTATCATTGGCATGTTGGGAAATCATTGTTTTAGTGGCTATTAGAGTCAATTTAGTGATGGTTTTCCCTCCATGGTTCTTGTTGGAAGTCAACTTTATATGTAATCTTGCATAGACTGCATAATTAGACTAGTAAGAGATTATTTAGGTGTTTTGGGGAAGTAATTAACTTTTATACTAAATAAGGATTATTTAAATAATAAAATTAATGATAATCAGGCATGCACAAGTTGTGAAGGATGATATTTATCTCATCTTTCCTTTGTAAGAGTTTAGTTGAGTTTTTATAGGGGAAGTTGGAGTTTTTTTGGAGTCAATGTAGGAGTGGGAGTTGAGCAAGATCCAATTTTGGATCGATTTGAGAGAAAATAATTTTTTTAAATGGATATTCTAAATTTATAATGATGTATGTAATATTTGACAGTAATGAATAACAGCATGTATGTTGTTATTCAATTTTTAGAGTTGAGTGTTATTAAGTTCCACACAGGGGAAACAAATACAAAAACACTCATACGCTTCAAATCGATTAGATCCCTTAACTATAATTTAGTGAAGGAAGGAGACGTGGTGAGAATCACATTACAATTTAAATTTGGCTATGAAATTTTTAATTAAACAGTTATTCAGATTTTCCCACACACCAGTCCAAAGTAGGGCATCGATTTTCTCTTTATTTAGCTGATAGAAATCTCTGAAAATTTTATCATTTCTCTGCCCCGCCATTTGCAAGAGGACTACCAAGTTTTATCACGAATGGTGGATTGTGCACGAAGATATCATTACCAAAAATTTTAGGTAGTAGGGGATATGCGCAGTAAGGAAAACGTCAAAGCAAGAAGGAAATTTTTGATGAATTGGACGTATCAAGGCTGGAAATTGATTGTGATGATATTTTAATGAGTTTATAAACAATTCTTGGGCATTGAAAGTTTAAGCGGATTTAAATAAATAGATGATCCTCATGTACACAAGTAGAGATCAAAGATGTTTTTAATAATTCTTGTTTCCATATCAAAACTTTACGATGATTTTATGATTGTTCTTAGTGAAATAAAAATAGAGTTCTTATAGGTCTTAAGACATTCATATAGACCTTATTAGTGATTGAAATTACATGTTTACAGTCATATGAAAGCTTGAAATTACTGCACCAAGTCAAGAACTATGATTAATGAATTAAGATTCATCACAAATTCTTGTAAGAACCAAACTTCTAGTGCACTGAATCTTGTATCTTGTATAATTGGCATTAAAAACATATTAAAATCAATTCCTAACAAAATGTATAGCAGAAATTTGTGAAGAAAAGTTATGGAAACTTGGAATAATTACTTTGAGAAAATAAATGATATAAAAATATGTTAATTTTTGTTACATTAATGAAATTAATTAATATGAGACTTGCAATGAAAACTCTAAGACTAATAACATATAATATTGATGGTCAAAATTTAGCAATTGTTGAAAATCTACATAAAACATACTATATTATGGGTGTGAACAAAAACACCTAAGATAGTAATCTGTAGTCACTAAATCACACACTTACTATGTACATCTAGCCTCTAAATACTTCATTTATATGTATGATTCCTAAGTGAGAGAACTATTCATTAACAACCCTTTCACTTTGGTTTTATATTTTTCATCTTTATTGTTGATTATTTCTAACTTGCAACTTGCGATCTTACATACTAGCCAACATATTTCTCAGCTCTAATTTCACTATTTACCTTTTTGAGTATCTTGTTGTTGTTGTGCAAATGTGCAATAAGGAAATTGACAATTTCTAAGCATGACAACGATACCCCTGTACCAAATTTTTCACATTTTATCATTCTAAGGCACCCGGGTCTACCCAGTCAGTCCAGTAACCTCCCAATTGGTGTTAATTCATTCCCCTAGGTGATTTAGGAAAGTCAAATCAACCCCCTAGGTGATTTTAGGAGTTCATTAAAAATTGCAAGCTTCAGGCAGTTGTGGGAAGGGTTATCACTGGCCTTCCTAAGACTGGAGCAACCCCATGGAGCGGAATAGAAAATAAAAACTAGAAACAGAGGTGATTCAAAGGCCTTGGGACATCATGGAATTGATTCAGGAAGATTCAGGAAAGATTCGAGAGAGTTTGGGGTAGTTTCACCAAAATTAGGGTTCATGCCTAGGCAGTGCACAAGCCAAAACAACTGCTGAAATTCTAAAGGTGATTCCGGGATCTCCAAATGGAGTAAGAAGAAAAATAAACATCGACAAAAATGGAATCCCAAGCCATAAAATATGGTGAAATTAGGTTTTTCTCAACACTTTGGTGAAATGGGTTTGAAAGCAGTTTTTCTCATGTACATGTGGAGTACTAGATTAAAAATCCAATTTTTCATGGATAAAATGGAAGAATCAAGACCTAAAACCCCCACCATTAGATTAAAAAGATCATTTAGAGTCAATATCATATAAAATTTCTTCAAAACATTCCATAGGGAGCTCAATTTATCATCGTTTCAAGATGTCCTCTTGAAGAGAGTTTGGGAGTTAGTAAATTTTTTTGAGGACACGTGTAAGCTCTAGGAGCCTAGTGGTATTTTTGTCCATCACATCCCTCAAGGTTAGGGAAATAAGACATGGAAAAATTCACCTAACCCCCATAAGACCTTTGGACCCTCATGCGACCTCAAAGATCACTAGTTCGGCTCCAGAGTGCTTGCAGGAGCTCAAAGCCTCAATTGTCAAATCAACGCCACATGTCATCACGGAACACAATGAAATTTAATGTCCCTCACGTCCCTTTGAGATCAGGAAATCAAACATGGAAAAATGCACCCAGCCCCTAAGGAGACTTCTTATTACCCATGTGACCGATTTAAAGCCCCTCGGTGCTTTAAAGTCGCTTTCATGGCTCAAATTCCCTGTCGTTGGATATCCACCACATCTCATCGCATTGATTGCCATGGAATTTGATGTCCCTCACATCCTTTTGAGGTGAGGGAATTCAGGGACATGAAAATTTTCCTATCTCCCATCTGTGCTTTATTTAAAAATTTAAAAAACTTGTCTACTTCCCGCTTCTAACTTCTAACATTCTGTGCATGTACTGACCATATCCGTAACTCCTCTGTAAATTCCTACCACCACTCTGCCATTGCCAAATCTCAAACCAGCTCCCTCACAACATGGAAAACCTCTACTTCATGATAATATGCAGGTCATAGAGGGATAATTATTAAACAAATGAAGGAGAAGAATGAAGAACAAAGAAGAAGAAGCTTGAAAACTCCATTGCCATAGAACGAAGAATCAAAGAAATATTTCAAACCAATACGCGAAAACGATCCACCGTATGTTGTTGAGTTCTCCACTCTCAAAAAAATAAGAAACACACCTTCAAACCTCCCATTCGCAACATGAAATTCTCACAGATGAAAGAAAGTTCATACTTGTCTCTACGAAGGAAAAACCTCAATTTCTCGTCAAACCAGCAATCGAATCGAAGAGAAATTTCACTTTGGTAAGATAAGAAAAAAACCCCATAACTATTTTTTCATAGACGAAGGAGAAAATGAGACCTACAATTTTTGAGGTCCATCAATGGTTGTTGTGTCCAGAAGTCCCGTCAAAGGTCGAAATTTAAAAGTTTAAAATATCCCAAACTTTTGATCGGGTAAGCACAAAATTTCAAATGGGACAATATTAGGTTAAAACCCATATCGGAAAACTTAATTCCACGTTAATCCAACCTCCAGAATCCCACTTTCTAAAAATATAAGGTCTTCTAAATAGATGACTTCTATTTTGGGAAAGTCATCAACAAAAGAACCTGCGAAGGAGACATTGAACACTAGAGGATGCATTGCAGTTGAAAGTTCATCAGAACGGGAATTTTGGTCCAAATTCGATACTTACTAAAAAAGTAAGTGCTATCGCGAGCACCTGCCAAAAATAGAAAAATTGTCCAAAAGTGGGAGGAATGCAAAAGGAAGGAGATTCTCGATAATCACAACCAATCAAGGATCAAAGGGTCGATTTTTCACACTGCTAAAAATAGTAAGTTGCTTTTTCGGTGCTTACTAAAAATAACAAGTCATCCCAAAAGGGTATATTTTGTAGAGGGAGCATTCTGGGAGTTGAAAATTCATGTTGCCATCAACAGTTGGAGACCAGGGAGGGAAAATATCGACACTTGCCAAAAATAGTTTCCCTTTCCAAATATAGTAAGTGTCGAGAAACATTGAAGTTTAGATTCACAAGGGCAAGAACTATACAAGTGAGGTCACTTTCATGGATCTCAATAGTGTCTTTCGACACTCATGTGTGAGTGGAGCTCATAATTAGATCTTTGTCGGTGACCATTCATTAGGATCATGTCCAAATCAACTAAGCAGTGTGACAGTGTTGCAGGGATCAAGACAGGTTTGTTCTAAAGCTTCAGTATTTCCTAAAGGGATCTCCATGTTTGATGCTCACAGTCACCAATGGAATCATTTGACAACACTTAGCTCGTGGGGTTCATGCATCATCTAAAGGAAGCCTCTTGTGGTATAAGACATTTGAGGATCCAGGTTTCACTACATTGGAACATTACATGGTTTAGGTTACAGGTATATCACATGAAGGGTGGAATTTGTGGTCATCGATGAAACAAGCCCATTCAACCTGACATGATTGGTTTTGAGCTCCTATCTCTTCAGAGTTGGTGTTCATGGTCATCAGTGAAGTCATTTGACAAGTGTTTTTAAACACTCATTCCAAAGCTTCTATAAGCCAATTTGAAGAAGTTTCTTAGGAAGTGGTAGATTCAAATATTGAGTCTCATTGCACTTGAGTTTTCAATCAACATGGATCTCTGAGAATTCATCGGGGTAACATAATTTTTTTCCTCCTCCTTCTTCCCCCTCAACATTCTCTCTCCTCTATGTTCTAATTTTGTGTTGGGGTTTGCACTTTTTGATATGTCTTAAAGTGACTTTAGAGACATGATGTAAAATTTAAGTCACCTTATTTTTATAAAAGGGACTTAATATTCAAATAGGAATATGAATAGTCTAAATTCAAAATGAGGAATATGAAAGAGCATCAGGAAGATGAGGAGTCAGGTCTAGCACTATAAATTGTAATGAGCTCTTCATTCCAAAGGGTTCTAATTATGAAATTCTTCTAGTTGGTTGTATTCTTGTAAGTTCATGAGAGATATTTTGCTCACTTGTGAGTGAAAAGAGTTAGCCACTTTTCCCCTATTCTCAATGTCTTCCATTCTCATACTATGTACAATTTATGCTTGAGCATCAATACAAGAAGAAGGATTTTCGAGCCTTTTTGACCAAGGGGTTTACTGATACTTTGTGTTCATTAAATTATAATTGGTCTTGTTGTTGTTTGCAGTATTGTTTCTTCCTAATTTTAGTGCATGTGATGAAGTTTCTAACTAGTGTGTGCAGGAATCTAATTTTCTACCTGCAACATTAGTTCCCCTACCTCATATTCTCACTCCCTTTCCTACTCTCCTAGAAAATTATTCCCTTATAGATAGTTATAATATTTTGTCACGAGGTCGATTAGAGTGCCCCTGTTGGATCCATGGCCGTAAAGCCACCCGAAGAGAACTCACTTTCACTCGTGCATGCATATACGATAGCTGCACGATTAAGTAGAGGGACTTAGACTCCTAGAGCATTGGCAAGAAGTCCATCAATTTGTCCCTGAAAATTTTCTCGCCGAAACTTGTACAAGACCACCCACTAGAACAAGAGATTCTAGCACTACTATCCCCCTTTGAGCGCATTTTTACAATTTCCTCCTTTTCCAAGTCTTTGGATGTTACTCATTTCTTATCTTTGTTTGTCACTCTTAGTTGGCTTTTCACTTGTTAACATTGAAACTTAAGTAAAGGAATAATATATATACATGTATTATTTAAACTCATTAGGGGAAATCATTTCAAGAGGCACATACTATTACTGAGGAGCTAATTTTGCTATCTACTACACCAAGGATTACATTTTGGAACCGCATACTTCATTACATAAGAGGGTTTATTCTGAATTCTATACCACACATGTACATTGGGATAAAGTAGTTGTATCATGTTATTCTCTATGCAAATGCGGTGGCACTAGGGAATCCTAGCGGGACACCATTCCAATCAAACACACATAATAGAACTACATTGAGTCTTAAATGTAATGTAGCTCTCGGTGACAATCACATTGACATGACCGTTGAAGTCGATCGACTCAATCATATGTATATTTTTATCCATCTAATGCATGTTTGAGTATTTTGCGGGTAGTTTGGTTTTATTTTACAAGTATAGGTGTAACACGGTGAATCTAATACAACCTACATCTAACAAATAATGAAACTAAATGACACAGAAAGAACCAGATCTGAGCTATTCCGTAGATGCCATCACCTAGAATGGACACTAGCTTTGATAGCCATGTCCCATTCCAGGTGGTTTTTTCCAATCAGTTCCCATATCATAGTTTGGACACAAATCTTGCACAACGTAAAATCTCCCCTTCCCATTAGTCTCCGGTCTAGAATTAGTTCAAACCTACATATACATGTTGAGTCATCCTACAAACTCTATATATCATTCTTACTTGTATTCCTTGGATTGATCTTGTTTATTTACTATTTTATCTATCTAATCAACAATTTATTTATCTCATATTTAATTTTATTAAATCATAATGTTATGTGGTGTGCACTTACTAATTAAATAGTAGGTGATAAAACACTAAAAAGTGCTTGATTAGAAAAACAAGTGGAGCCTTGAAAGTAAACAAAAAGACTAATGAAATTAATTGGAAGACAAAAAGTCTCGAATCATCCAATAACACTAACTATTGGATTTTATCTAGTAGAATCCCATGGAAATACAAGGATATATTTGATGCTCCTCAATAATTACTTGTAAATTTTGGAATGAGAACACGGGTGTTTTTCCAAATAAAATATATGTACTAAAACTTAAACTTAGTTCTCATCATCCTAAACCACATGAAAAAAATGGATATGAATCAAACAAAATTGTTCTCTAATTTTAAGAAGGAAAATATGGAAATTGACATTATCCAAAGATGTTTTGAAATGAACAAACCATTTTATGCAAAAATCATTCACTCACGTGCCAATTCTTAGTGTAGGCATCATTTTGAATTTCAATGCATTATTGTGGTTTTCATCATGAACATTTTGTGTTACATACTAAAATCATGTTGTAGGAGTGTATATTAAATGTCCTACCAAAATTAGAAAGGAAATGTATTCCTACCATATTTTGTGAAAGATCAACTGGACAATTTTTTTAGAATAAGGCATGTTTGGATGAAACTTGCAACATATACGGTGACTTACAAGATAAAATTGAAAATTTGTATCCATGAGGAGAGTACACATGCAATAGGAAAATACTTAATTGATCTTAACAAACAAAAATATGTGATGTATAAATTAAAAGATGGAAAAGAATTTAAAAGGTAGGAGGTTGTTCTAGAATAATTACCTATATTAGAATATATGGTAAAATTCATAGAGGAAATTGTTTATGAGTTGCAAGGCACACACATAGAGCTCAATTCTTGGATGAAAAAAGACACATTCCCACTTGGTACTATTTATTTAGTATTTGACTTCATAGAGAATTACACATTGCACCCACAAATGGAGGTTTAGTCACATTACTACAACTCAATAAAAGTTGTTATTTTTGTGCATAAAGAATTCATACACTTTCCATAAATTATTGAGGAAGATCAAAAAATATTAAGAGAGTATTGTTATCACCAAAAATAACACCCTCGATTTTTCATGCATGTGTAGATGAGCAAACAGCTTTTTTGGGTAACATGGGATTATCTCTCAAGTTGTGGAAGTTCCTACTTGAGAAAATCCTCCGAGAAGGCCGATTCCTCTACCTAATCCTAATGCTAAAAACACTCCTACGAAGGAAATGCAACTATATAATCCTACTCTAACAATCCAAGGAATAGGGTTAGTAAGAGATACAAAAAGGGAAATATTAAGCTAAAAGGGGCAGTGGTAACACCAAAAAGGAGATGGATGTTCTCTACTGAGGGGAAGGAAAGAGAGAAAACATGGGAGAAATGGTAGACAAATGTGACACATACAAGAACCATATAGACTCAACTTTCCCACACATTGAAAACACAACAAAAATGGAACCTGCAAGTAGGAAATACACACAACATGTAAAAAATGAATAGAGAGGCAAGATATAATAAAATGAGAAAAGGGTAGACATAAGTGCCACAAAACATATTTTATTGCTTAAAATATACACACACCATTACATTCCTAGAAAAGGTGAGAATACATTGCAGAGAAAAAATTAGAGGTCTAAAACTCATGGGAAGTCGGCCACCATTTTGGCATGGTGTCATTACAAAAAAGAGTGCTCTCTTAAAATAAGCATCAATTTACAATATATAGAAGAATGAGGAGAGAGAAGAGGGAAAAGAGAGAGAGAAAGAGATCGGATTTGATCTTGCCATTAATGAAAATCTTTGTCTTTCCTGGAACAAAGCTTCAAGATTCAACCACTATTAATCATGCATTAATCTCTAAAAATATCATGGGAAACCTATCAAACCCGTTCCCCATGTCCTTTTTCTTGTAGGAGAAGGTAAGAGCCCCATACTTCATCAATTCGGGTGGTTGAGTTGTCTATAACGCACATTAATGAACACATAGTTTTTCCTCTTTTTCTCTCACCAAACGCCATAAATTTTTAAATCACCTAATGCCAAATTGAAGGGCTTGAGGAGACCTTTCCAACGAGACTGATTTTACATGATTTGGAGCTCTAGAGTGAAAGTTATGGCCATTTGAAAATCATGTCGGGATGAACATGAGAGTGACACGTGGCAACTTTTGATTTGCCTCGGAGATTACCTCTGCCTATGTGTTACTACTTTGGATTTACCATGTGTTGGTCTATGTTTGGTTATAGGTTCGGTGTTTTTTACGTGTATACTTCCCTTTTCTTTTATGCGCTATATGGCTTTGCACGTAGGTATGTTCCATTATGAAATGCGAACCAATAAGGCAATGCCACATAACTTCATGATTTAGACTATTCTTTAACCTTTGCAAAGCATAAACCAATGAGAAATATCCATGCATACTTTGTAATTCACCTTTTTTATACCAATCCTGCGAAACTATGAAGATCAAACAAATAAGAACATTTCATACCTCTATACGATGTCGGGCCTTTGATAGCCCCAATCAATGACTACTATGAAACATGAGCCAATGAGGAGGCTCCACACGTCTTCGGATTTCTGACGTTGGACCATATTTTTACATTGAGCTTGTGCCACATGTTTCCTTTTGTTACACTATTCCTTTTACATTTCAACCTTGTGAGATCCGAACCTAAAATTCTATCAACCTTGGTTCATTCCATGCAGACTTGCGTCTACTGTGCACATCTTTCTTGAAGTCTGCCAGAATGGAGACACATGTTTATTCTTCACTCGTCTGATTCTTGCCATGTGGCCACCTCTAAACCTATTGTGTTTCCTTTGACCTTTTAACCCTACTTGGACTGACGCCATTTATCCATTGTGGCTCATTCCGGGAATTTGAGCTCCATGGATCCCAATCGCTTTGAGAAAAGTTGAAATCCCACCATGTGTCCCTTCCTTGACCGTTGATCTTCTTCCGTGTGGCCCCTGTTTGATGCTTAGCATTAAAATTGACAATCAAATGAACATCACGTGGCCTTTTAAATATAATCGATAATGGATTAAAGATGAGCCTCCCATGGGTTTTTAAATGTTAATAGTCGAGTGCTTTGGAATAGTGGAATTTGATGGCTGTTTGAACATCCTAGGCTTGTATAAAATGGCTAAGTCCATTATTTAAATAAGTTATCCAAACTAATCTGGGGTTAATTTTGGATAACATTTTGGTGACCTCGAGGGACATCTTCTGCTTTAGATGAATAGACCGGTAGCCTTGAAGCATCCATTGGGCATGGAGTCGAGCCCAAAACTTTGAAAACTGATCTAAAATTTGAAAATTTTGTCCTTTGAATCCATGATGAACTTAGCACCGAACTAGAACCGCATGATGACCATTATCCACGAAATTGATCTCAGTAGAACTCTAAATAATGTTTAGAAACTAATCCAACTATCTCGATTCAACCACGGAATGAAACTTTCTCGCCTTCCAAAATGGCCTAAATTGATCTCATGGGATCTAAATAAAACTTGGAATTTTCCCAAATTATCTGATTTGGCCCTAAAATGAACTGTGTACAATAACAAAATCCCACAAAACTATATGTAAACATGGAAAACCATACATGATCCAAGTGCAAACATGCAGAGTGTGCATAAGCACTTCTTTTTCTGAAAACAAACCTACCTACTCTACTATAACTCAAGGAAGAGAAGTCAAACAAAACCTATAATAGTTTGGGAGAAATAACTTCCCTTTTTTACAAAATGTGGCCATGTAATTAATTTAGCAATTGACATGGCCTTAAATGAGAGTGAAAAATTGTGTTGAAGTTGGTTTTTCACCCTTCTTACCAAAGTATCAACAAACAAAACAAATAAATCCTTTGGTTGTTCGGATTTGGATCTGGGAGGCATTGTTGTTGACCTTTGGTTTGCTAAAGTTCATCCTCACGCTTTGAAATGAGCATGACCGGTTGCAACTCTGGTTTTGGCTTCAAGCTAGCTAGATAATGGGAAAGGTGCTTTGGTAACCAATGGGCTGATCCTTGTGATTTTCCCATATATTTGAAGCTCAATCCCATAAGTGGAATCATCATGTAGAATTTCCTCATGAAGTAGAGTTTTGTAGGGTTATATGGACTTTTTATGCTTCTACAAACAAATGTGTTTCCTTCTAAATCGCCTTATCCTCCTCAAACAATAATTTTGAAAGATCAAACTCCCCTCATATTCATAATGAAGCTCTTTATGAGTGGTTGCAGCATTTGAAATTATTCTTGATGAATCAAAGTGTAATCCTCCAAAAGCGCTACAAGTTCTAAACATACAAGAAAATGGGGGTCACTACATTCAAATGAAACATCTTGCTCACTTGGAAGCTTCTCTTCCTTTTCTTTCACCCTTCTTCTTCAACCTCCTTGAATTCATATTTTTTAATTAAAATAGGAGGCATTTCTATCTTGGGTTGGGCCAATTCTTCATCCATTATGCTCTCAAAGTCAATCCATTCTTCAACAAGTATTTCACAAATTTCAAGAATAGGACTTGTTAGTGAAAAATTACAACACCCTCCAGCTTTTTGTCATGTGTGTGTGATGCAATCGGTGCAATTTGATAACATTGGATGATCTCTCAAGTTTTAGGACTTGCTTACTTGAGATGGACCTCCGAGGAGAGAAGGACAATTCCTCTAGCTAAATCTAATGCTAAAACTACTCCTAATACGAAAGAAAATTCTAAACTAAACATTCCAAGGACCAGGGTAGAAGGAGATACGTAAAAGGAGATCCTAAGCTAAAGGGGTGGTGATAGCACCAGAAAAATGGGATTGAGTGCTTTCCACAAGGTGAAGAAAATAATGAAAACATGGGAGAGAGGGTAGACAAACATGCCACAAATCAAGAACCATGCACCACCTTTCCCACACATTGACAACATAGAAAAACAGAACCTACAAGAAAGAGATACACACAACATGCCAAAAATGAATGGAAAGGAAAGACTGCAAGTAAAACAAGTTAGGGCAGACAAAACATGCCACAAAACAAATTCTACTACTTAAAATATGCACAATTTCATTATATTCATGGAATAAGGTGTGAAATTACATTGCATAGGCCATATTTGAGGTCTGGAACTCATGGGAATTCAGCCACCATTTTGGCATGGTGCCATTACAAAAAAGAACACTGAGAAGAACCCCTTCAAATGGGAGAATTTTACATATATAGCAAATGATCTTCCGCTTACGGGCATTAACTATCTCAAGGTAGTTGAGCTACCTTGAAATACCACCATTAATGTTCAGCTCATAGCTAAGATCCTTGTTACACCATGTTACATTGGTGGTTGTTATCGTTGATGTCATATGGAATTTATGTCAAAGGAAGAGTGCAAGAGCATACATGTCAGTTTCGGAGGAATGAGGAAGATCGGAGGGAATCCGTGAGCATCAAAATGTTGCACTCAACCGCAAAATGATGTAGCTTCAAGATCGAAGCAAGAAATCACCCATGAGAGCAATGTGCATGCATTAAGGGAAAAATGGCTCAAATCCCATACTCTATTCCATTCCATTGCTCAAGATGAAAGGGTGTACATATAGTAGTGGGGTGTGTAACTCCCAAAAATGTAGTTCTCAAGAGGTGGGAGTTACATTCCTAGAATATCCGGTCAAATGTAACTCCTATGACACTCTATGACACATGTAAGGCCATAATGACACCCTAGGACACCTAAGCATGGTGAATCACCTATGTGGAGGAATCCCATGTACTTAAAATATGTGCATGGTAAATATCCTACACTAACACCCCCCTGAAGCATAGCTTAGGTGGACACAAAGATGAAAATAAGGAGAAGTGGGTCCTGGCAACAAGCCGAATGAGGTACCCACGTAGAAGAAACTCTCGAAAAGTGGAGTAAAAGGAGAAAACCAAATGGGAAAAACTCCCCCAAAAGAGAGACAAGTCCACTCTCTAATCTAAGAAAGATGCCAAGGTTAGGTCCCCGGCCACGAGGCAGCCTGTAAAGGTACCCATGTACAAAGAGGCAATCTCTTGGAAAGAAGAATAAGAGAGAAGAAGAGGGAGACAAGAGGAATGCAGAAGATTCCATGGACGGATTTGAAATCTGCAGCTCTATAAGGTCTCCCAAAAGAATGTCGGTCACGAGATCCTCTACCTCTAGACGAAGAAGAGCCACCCGCATCGAATCGTGTTCCTTCCCTTACGAAGGACAAAAATGACGTCTTTGGAAGTCTATCCACTCCACGAAGGAAACCGAAGGCAACAACATGAAGAACTCTGAGTCTGGTCCATGAAAGTGTGACATAGGTCTAGTAAGTGAGTGTAAAGGAACTGAAGGTAATGTCACGAGTGCAAAATTATCAAAGTATGAAGGGTGAACACCTGTAGAAAGGATTTCCAACTGATGTGAAGGAAATAAAACATGCCCCACAATAGAAAATGGATCCACAAGCAAGGTTGGATCAATGAAGGTCTCTAGAAAATTGGAAGTGGTAAGAGTCCCAAAAGGGGCACTCCTAACAATGGAGATGATGAACTCCTCTGAAATACCTATAGATGGATGAGGAACTCTGTAGTACATCACAAGTGTACTCTGTGAAAAGATGACTAAGGTCAAGCAAGATACTTGTCCCAATGAGGGGGCTCAACAAACAGAAGAGCGATGTCAGATAGGTATGAGTCATCTAATGAAGGTAGAGGAGTGAAAGGGGCCTCACACACTGAAGGTGGAAAAGAGGTGGGTGTGATGATTGTATGAGACTATATAGGAGACTGCTCAATATTTGATGAGATGTGGGATGTGTCAACACTCTCTGGAATAGTGAGAGAAGGAGGAGAAGAGTCCTCTGTAGTACTCTCAACATCAGAACTGGGTGCACAATCCTCATCATCAGAAGTAGAACCAAGCAAGTCTGTGTTAGTGGAATTGTCATCACATGAAGAAATAGAGGAGACAACTGAATCAACAAAAACAACAATGATGATGACAGTATGTGAAGGGTCTCCATAGAGGGATTGAAGAATGCTCCAAACATGGTGGGGTGGATCTAAGTCTGCCATGTGAAACAGAGAGATTTGGAGACATGCATCATCAAGTGACCAAAAACATGGTCGCAAGTGTCAAGAAATTCCTCCAAGATAATGATGATCAATGGGTGCAGGAACTAGCCCAAGTAAGAAGGGTGAAAGACCCTTGTGAGTGAAGTAACATTCCATGGAAGCACGCCAAGCTGAATAGTTCTCTCTCCCAATAAGAAGTGGTGGAGGATGTAAAGCAATCCTATGATGCTCAAGTCTGGAAAGAGCACCCTCCATGATGTGGAATCAAAAGTGCAAGGTGCACAAATGTAAGACATCAGACTCGGCCGATAATGTGTCTACGTGTGAAAACCCAAGAGTACTAGTGAACCCCCAAAATGTGGCACTTTATAAATTAGTGCATTTACAAAATTGATAGTGTCATCATGTAGTGTGCAAGAAATCATGTAACTTTGACTAAAGAAGCACTAAAAATGAGCAATGAGTCAAAAGTTATAGCAAAAATACAATTCCCGCAATTGATGGAAAATACCAATAAGCTTTGCAAACTAATTAAAAAAGTGCTTGAAATGGGTGCAAAGGGTGTCATGTGGGTACTCGTTGGAAATGACATAAAATTTTAGGCAGGGTTTATTTTGCTTGCGAGGGGGAATTAGCCTCCTGCCAACCCCGGACCTCACCCTCCATCTTCGACACACGAATGAAGGACATAATTACAAGCAAATTAGAGCCTTAAAATTATTACAATGCCATAATGAATGTTTTTATCCTTAAAACATAAAAAACTAATTGTTTTAACTGTAAAACAATTCTAAAAGGGAATGGATGGGGGCCCACATTGTCAAGCCATGTGGTGGAAGTTCTGAGACGTCAAAAAAAGGCAATGTAATGGTCGAACGGTTAAGTAAGCCCCACCGGTCTCCACAGTACAATGAAACCGTCGATGCAACAAATTAGTGAGCTTGTAGAGAGGTTGTGGAGCTGTCCACGTGCTTAACCACCGATCAGAGGGACATTTACAGAGTTTATAATGGCTAGAGCTTGGTGAAACGATCGAACAAAGATAAGATTCCTTGGTTGCTGAGACTAAACGGTTAAACTACGAGACCATGGAAGAGTGTAGGAATCATGCAAACATGCAAAGGATGGATGCTCAATGGTTGAGCCAAACACTCCAAACCAGCCCGAGCATACACGAGTCATAGACCAACGTGAGTCAAACAAGAAATCCCAAGGAAGTAGTTAGACGAGCAGATGTTTCGAGCCAACGTTAGATAGAAAAATGACCTCATGGAAGAAAAACCTGAGTTACGAAGATGGAATGCAGGCAGAGTGAAAAAAAAGCATGCAAGCTCAAAAGGTGAAGCCCATTCAATGAACAATGCAAAGAATGCTTAGCACCAGGAGTGCATTCAAACCAATGCAAGCAAGGCTGAGTGTTGATCAACGAACAACCAATGCAAAAAAATGCACAGAAAAGTTCATGGGCAAGGAAGCTTGAGCGTCAGATGAACATGGCCGAGAATGTAAAACTCGAAGCCTATCTAGTGAGCCTACCATGCAACACATCCACAAGGGAGAACTTAAGCCAAATTACCCACATTCGGACCTCGAACAAGCCAAAGGAATTGTTGTCACCAAATCACTTGCACCCCCAAAATGGCACGAAAATGAATCATGACATTCAAAGTGTGATTAGGACACATGGGATCACCTATCAAGTTTGTGGAACTTAGGCTCGAGGTAACTCTCTAAAGAAGGCCGGCTTCCTCTTCATAAACTAAACACAACACTACTTCTAATGCAAGATAAAAGGGCTATCTAGTCCTATACTAACATTTCATGGGATTAGGAAAAGAGATTTGCAAGAAATAAAACCTAAACTAGATATGGTGATGCACCAAATTAAGGGATGTTTAACATCGGAAAGGTTAATGTGGGGGTATGCTTACATCACCGACCACCTTCACCTATCGCAAATAGAAAGTGTACAAAATACCACAATCCAAAGCGTAGACATTCCTCCGTTAAACTTGAGTATTTATAAGGGTAGATCAAATCAAATTTGACACACAATTATTTCATCATAAAGAAACCACATATGCATATATCAAACATCTATTTACAGTAAAGGAGGATGATAATGACATAAAATTTATGTAGAAGGAAAATAAGATTTCCACAATTGCGATAAAAGATAGTAGTATTATTCCTTCATAGCATGAAATAAAGGTAGGATAATCACTCTCACTAAGGATTTGTAAATTCACAAAGGAAACACCGATTAACCATTCAACACAATAAATCAAATTTTTAACAAACAAGGTGTAACTTTGAATGTAATTAAAAGGTATCTTAGAATCTCGAAGCACTCTCCCAAATTCAAGAGCAACTCCTCTCAAAAATTATCTATATCCTTTGTTCTCTCTATCTTCTCAATACTCCTTATACTCAACTATTTATAAGCCTTTTAGACTGAGCCATGACATGATTGGGCCCTTAACTAACACTTAGCTAAAAATAGAAATGTCATTAATATTAAGGGAACATGCTCCCATGAAAATAGCAAGTTTTTTGCAAAAGGTTTTGACCAAGTCAACCCTGTAACTTTGACTGATTCGGAGCTCGAATCTGTCCTCTCATGGCTGCTCAACTTGATCTAGGTTCAAATTCAAGTTGTTACTATCTTCAGAAAATGACTCGTCCACTTTAGAAATGGTGGTTCTTACACCCTGTAACTCACTATATATCTCAATAGCCTACTTCATCTTCTCTTTTCCCCTTGATGTGGAAGTAGACATTAAGCTCTGTGTTTCGGAAGCTGAAGTTGGAGAAATTTTGAAAATAAAGTCTTCGAAAACCCAAAAGAAAAATCTCTGAAATTCTGCAGAGGAAAGTTTCAAAGAAATCTCTGAAGTCAAAAGTTCCAAAATTCTGAACTGGAAAGTTCCAAAAATTTTCTTCAAATTTTTCCCTCAATTTTTTTCCAATTTTTTTGAATTTGAGTTTTCAGGTTAGGGATTCAGAATTTTCAACTCACTCGAAATTTTTAATCCCAAAATCTCCAAAATTCTGAAATGGAATTATCTAAAAAGAATCCCGAAATTAAACTCGAAAGCTTGATTCAACTCGGCTGCCTCATTCCTCGAGCTTTTAGTCCCGCAACGACTCCACAACCTTCATTACTCTCAGTCTAATTTCTTGATTTCATGAATGTAGATTCAACCATTGAAATGAGCTCGGTGCAGAGCTCGCTCTACGTAAATCACACTAACACATGCCAACTAACTCAACGAGCAACTCAACCACTTTTAGCTCGTGCCCATTTGTGATTGGCGTTGACAAATTTTCAAGCCTTACGTTGTCCTTTCTTAAACTTCGAACTTTTCTGTGAACAAATGAGACATGAGGGTATGACAAGACACCTAAAAAAACATATGCCAATTTTAATTGTGTCTTTCTTGAGTTGAGCAAGTATGGGTCCTTCCAAAGGAAATTTTCTCATTCCAGAGACCAATTTGAACCTCCAAGATATGAAAAAGAAGGAACAATCCCAGAGGATCCCGAAACCTTCCGGGATAACATACAAGGCTTTCAAAGATTGAAGTTATCCTAATAACCCCAAAATCTTTATGGAATAATCTTCGGTCTTGGGGTATTATCATATTGTTCATTTTTTCCCAGGGGGAAAATTTTGACAACAACAACCACATTCAGATGAGCACTTGCAGACATGTGAAACTAAAGGCCGATAGTGCTAAAACAAGCACAAAGATCAAAGGTGAGAGGTATCTTGTCAACACCAATCGGCACTATGATAATTCTTCACCAGGAACTCCTCGTGCTATGATTATTTACTAATGCATAGCCTTTAGTTTGGTGGATGTAATCTGGAAACAAAACAACAACATAACACAAGAATACCATCGACTATGATAAGACAAAATGATGACAAATCTGAAATATCAAAATAAATTATAATATTAACATGAAACTATTACAATCTCACCCATGAGGTACTTCAAGTGTTATTGACTTCACTTGCCTTTCACCAAGACTATGGGAGAAACTTTACAATTACACCTCTTAATGGCTTCTTCAACACACCTTTAAACTGATGGCTTCCTTCACACACTTCCTACAATATTTCTCACTACTTCCTTCTATGCTAAATGAGGGGGGTGGCCTCTCTATTTATAGAACTTCTAGGCTTATCCATCTTATCTCTAAGATAGGATAAGAAATCCACTCTGACGAATCATATTCCATACCTTAACTCTTATCATGTACATGTAAGCTTATCATTAAGATAAGATAAACCTTATCATTTTACATGGGTTCCACATTTTTAGACTTTTTACAAATAAAATACACAAAATATTTATGACCTCACTCCTTGTCTTTATTACCAATATAATATTTCTAATTCCTAATCATGTAGACCCTACTTCTCTAATTACCCAAACTTTGACATTTTAACATTACCGGACCACTTACGACAAATATTTACTTTTTACAACATTCCTATTGTACTTTTATTGTTACCGTACTCCACATTATTGGCGGCACCATACTGATGGTGCCGTTATCTTCTATCAGACGCTACTACTAATTATACTTAACAACATCCTATTCCTAATACATACATTAATGAAATAGAAATTATGGAGGAAAATTTTAGTGTCGACATCTTCCCCCTTCCTAGCTTCTACTCTGTCCTCGGAGTAGACTAATTACAGTGCTTGGAAAATATTCAACTTGTCGTGGTTGACCCATTTCGTAATGGGAGTGCCATCCAATTCCTCCAGTCGGTACGTACCATTTTCATGCACAACTGCTATTTTGTAGGGCCCCATCCATTTTGGAAGAAATTTTCTCTGTCTTCTTTTTTTGTATCTGGAATCATATACTAGAACCAAGTCATTCACATGAAATGGAGACCACCGGATCTTTTGATCAAAGTATTCCTTCTACTTCATTTTCTTCTTATGGCTTGTATCCTTTGCTATTTCTCTCATTTCCTCCAGCAAATGAAGATGTACCAACCTTTCTTTTACTGAATCACTTTCATCCATCCTTTCATTTTTCATAACTCTCTCACGGTGGGAATATCAAACTCAATAGGAAGAAGCTGGATCGATGCCATAGGCCAAGCTGAAATGGGGAGTATCATTGCTGACTTTGATGTTGCCTATATGCCCACAATGTTGCATGAATCCTTTTATCCCATTTATGTACCTGCAAGGCTGCATCTTTTGCTAGAATTTGACACAACACAAAATTTGTTCATTCCACCTGTCCATTTGTGCTTGGCTTGTATGTTGTTGCCTTCCTGTGCTTAATAGAAAACTTATTGACTAGGGCTTCTACCACCTCATTAATGAAGTGGCTTCCTTGATACATTACAATTTCTAATGGGCAACCAAATCGGTGACAATGCGTTCATACATGAACCTTGCCACTTCATCCATGGAAGTTGTTTTCAATGGCCTAGCTTGACCCACTTGGTTAAATAATCTGTGGCAACTACAATATACTTATTTTGGCGTGATGTAGTTGGAAGTGGACCTACAATGTCTATTCCCCACTTTTCAAAGGGACCAAGGGGAAGAATAGGACATAATGGAGCTGATGAAGTCTTACGGTTACCATGTGTTTGACAAATATCACATGTCTTACAATAATTATAACAATCTTTAAAAAGAGTGGGCGGTGATAACTGCATCAAGATCCTTCTTGTTGTAAGTTGTCAGAGAAGTGCCCTCCACATGTACCATTGTGGAATTCTTCTAGTAGTTCCTTCCCTTGATCACGTCCATTTGCCCTCTTATCTTGTCCATCGAGGTCCTATTCGAAATAATACTCCATGCAGAATAGAATATGGACGAATGGCTTGAGTAATCTTTCTCTTAGTCTTTGCATTGGCACCATCAGGAAACTTGAATTCATTCAGATAATTCCAAATATCTATGTATTCACTAGGGATTGTGTCGAGGATAACAATGTTGCATCGGGGAAATCATCATCATCACAAGATGATCCTAAACCATCATAGGCTCGAGAGAGTGCATCTGCATTGACATGCTTCTTTCCTGGCCTATCTATAATATCAAATTCAAACTCTTGTAGCAAAATTATCCATCTTGCTATCCTCCCTGATGGGTTAGGCTTATTTACAATATATTTTAGAGCACGATGATCTGCATTCTGACTAGAAATTTTTGCCCTAGCAAGTAATTTCTAAACTTCTTTCTGAAAAAATGATAGCAGAGCCTCTTTTTGATTCTGAGTATAATTTACCTCATTGCCTTTGCTCATTTATGCGCTCCCAAAGTAAATTGGATGTTCATTCCCATTTTCATCCTTTTGGCTCAAAGTACTTCCTAGTGCTGCATCGAGGCATCAGTGTACACAATGAATGGCTTGCTCAATCTGGATTCTTCAAAAGCAGGTGAAGACACCGGGGCTTCCTTGATTGTCCAAAAGCTTCATGCGCCTTATTTCTAGTTCATAAGTAACATCCTTCTTCAAGAAGTGGGTTAGTGGCATGCAATCTTTGAGAAATTCTTGATGAACCTTCTATAGTAACCCACATGGCCTAAAAATGATCTCAACTTACTTCTATTAAGAGGAAATGGTAAATCTTTGATTTTGAAACTTTATCGGGATCAGTACCAATACCATCTCTGGATCTGACATGCCCTAACAAAACACCTTTAGAACATCCAAAGACACACTTTGTAGGGTTTAGTGAGGCTTGTGCTTCATCTAACCTTTGAAATGTTGTCTCCATTTAGTGCGGGTGGTCGACTTGCTCCCATAGATGCAAAAATCATCCGAAATACTCGATGAAGGTCCCGATGTAGGGTTGAACACCTATTCATCAAATATTTGGAATGTTCTTTGGAGCATTACACAACCCAAAAGGCATAACTCTATAAGCAAGCGTTCCCCAAGGAGTGGTGAGCGTGGTCTTGGTGATCTTTCTCTGCTATACGAACTTGGTTGTAGCCGCTATATCCATCGGCAAAACTATAGCACTCTGGCCATTGCTACTTCGTCAAGATTTGATCGAAAATGGAAGAGGGTAATGATCCTTCTTTGTTGCCTTATTGAGCTTCTGTAATCAACACAAATACGTAGCTTCCCATTCTTTTTATTGAGATCACAATGGGAGAAACCCATTACGAATTCTCCACAAATATGAATCCTGCATCAAGCAACTTATCTATTTCTTCTTTTACAGTCTTGGAAAAATTAGGATTCATTCTATATGGCATTTGCTTTATGGGCTTAGCACCATCTACCAGCTCAATAGAATGTTCTACCCAACTTACTTGACGGAGTTCCTTGTAATCAAAAGTGAATAGGTGTATGTACCTTGAAAGAGATGGAGGTAGGATTCCTTCTCACTCTCCATCACAGCATCACCAATCTTTATTTGTTGGAGACGATCATCAACTTCTTCTTCAGATAATTTTATGGGGTCATGAGTTGGTGTGACTGGAAGGATATCCATGACTGAAACATCCACCTCACTTTCTTCATCTTGGTGTCCACTTCTTTGGTACTAGAGTAATCGAGAGGATGTCAATCATCAGTTTCATCACTTGAATCCACAGGTTCCGCTTTATGATGTCGAGGGATCACGTTTATCTTCACCCTCTCTCTACCACGTCCAAGTGTCATGAAACCTTCATTCCAGTAGTTTCTTGCATGAACTCTCCTTAGCCATGGTCTTCCCAGCAGCATTGGAGTGCATGACAGTACCATTTTCATCACACGAAAGTCTACCACACATACTGACACCCATAATGAGATATTGCCACATTTGAAACTACACCTTACTTGGTTTAGTTTTCCCTTATTTAATGACCTTAACATAAGTGTTGAAGGGTGATCAATTTTTAAACCCAACATATTCATTACAGACTCGGTCATTACATTAACTGCAGCACCTCCATCAACTAAGACATCATGAATTGAAATACCATTACATAATACCTCAGCTTGTGGAGCATAGGGATCTGCCTCTGCCTCCAAAACAGGGACCTCAACCTCCTTCCTTCTTGAGCATTGAGTCCACCTCATGACTCCCACCTCTTCTCAGAAGACATAGCCAAGAGTTGACCATATGTAATATTTGCAGGCCTTTTGGACAGATCTTCCAAGATGGAGTATGGTCCTTGCCCCTGTGAAATCAGAAAATCCTGCACACCCAACTTTCTTCTCCTATGTTTCTTACTAGTTTCTTCTTTCATCTTCTTAGGATCATTTCCATCTTGATTATCTTTTTCTTTCTTTCTTTTTGTTACAAACACATCTACTTCATTATTTCTGCTCTTATCTACTACATCAAAAGAATTCACAGGTGCTTTTCCTTTATCATTATCTCCTTTACTAGATGTAGAAGCTCTATCTGGACAATTATACTTATAATGACCCTTTTTATAACAACCATAACAAACAACTTCAGAAATATTTCTTTTTGGACCTCTATCTCCTCCACGAGAACTAAATTCCTTTCCTTGAAGAAGATTAATAGTTAAGCGGACCCATCTTTTTGAGCGAGATCTTCATACTCGGTAGATGTACTAGGAGAAATATTTGTGCTCACCGGGAGTGGTTGTGGATTATGGACCAAAGGTCTTTGGTGTAGGCTCTACTTTAGCAACAATTTCTTTGGGCTCCTCTTCCATGCTTTCTTCTTGCCTTCTTGCAATCTCCTTTGCTTGTTGATGGTAGTAGGCGGTCATACTTCACTCGTTGTCGATCTCGGCTTCATCCCAAGAATGAAGTGCTTCTGAGAGGAGATTATCCACGCCATTCATCAACCCATCCGCTAGTCCTTCCTTCCGGATCGGGCATCGAGCTTCCTCCTTAGCTACAGAACACGAGCATGATAATCCCTTATCTTCTCCTTCTCTCCTTGGGATAGCTTTGTGATCTCGATCATGAGATCTGCATATTTACATTGTTCACCAAATTCTTCAAGAAAACTTTCGAGTTAATAAATCCCATGAATTTTTCACATTATCACCTAGTGTTTGAAACCACCTAAGTGTTGAACCATCCAAAAAGGTAGGAAAAATTTAGTCCATTGTTCCCTTCTTATAAGGCCATTACAAATACAAGATCGCTTAAACTCTTGAATGAAAGAAGAAGCATCTTCATTAGATTGAGCTGAAAAAAGAGGAATCTTTCCCATTTTCAAAAGTAACCATAGTGAAATACCAACTCACAAGTACTGATCAACAAGACTTATGTGTACAAATAATTGGAATCACTATACTAGAAAGTGACTTTACACCTTTCTACATTAAAATAGAAATGACCACGGTAAACTATGGTAAAACTTGACTTGCGGTAAAAAGCTGACTTTCTTGTGGTAAACACTATTCACGGTAAAAAGTGAAGATTCTTTGTGGTAAATACTATTCACGGTAAAAAGTGACTTTCTTTGCGGTAAATACTATTCAGCAAAAATGACTTTACCATGGTACTACTATTCATGGCAAAAATGACTTTACCATGGTAACTACTATGCACTGATAAAAACAAGGTTACCCTCAATTGATTTTTGACTAAGTGGGAATATCTCTCGAGAAAATCCACCAACGAGGAATGGTCGCAAGCGGAACCAAAATGTCATCACCAATCCGGCACTATGATAATTCTTCAGGGAACTCCTCGTCTTTATGATTATTTACTAATGCATAGCCTTTAGTTTGGTGGATGTAATGGAAACAAAACAACAACATAACACAAGAATACCATCGACTATGATAAGACGGAATGATGACAAATCTGAAATATCAAAATAAATTATAATATTAACATGAAGCTATTACAATCTCACCCATGAGGTACTTGAAGTGTTATTGACTTCACTTGCCTTTCACCAAGACTATGGGAGAAACTTTACAATTACACCTCTTAATGGCTTCTTGACACACCTTTAAAGCGATGGCTTCCTTCGCACACTTCCTATAATATTTCTCACTACTTCCTTCTATGCTAAATGAGGGGGTGGCCTCTCTATTTATAGAACTTCCGAGGCTTATCCATCTTATCTCTAAGATAGGATAAGAAATCCACTGACGAATCATATTCCATACCTTAACTCTTATACGTACATGTAAGCTTATCTGTTAAGATAAGATAAACCTTATCATTTTACATGGGTTCCACATTTTTAGAATTTTTATAAATAAAATACACAAAATATTTATGACCTCACTCCTTGTCTTTATTACCAATATAATATTTCTACAAGATCAATACCCAATGCATAACAAAGCAATGCACGAGAAAACCAAAAATGAGCCTCCGAATCCAAAACCATGCTTGAGTAGCGAGTTCAAAAATGCAAACGAGTCAACAGGAAGAAAACATCCAAGCACAAGCAACCTCGAGCCAACAAATCAAGCACAAGAATCCCTTTGAAAAAATGCAAGTATAACACAAAGCAAGGATGAGAACTTGCATAAGAAACTACGAGGCAGAGAGTAGTAAGAAACCGAGGTGAGAAACACGATTCGATCCTCGAGCTCTGATACCATGTCGAGGAATGACAAAGATCTAGAGGGAATCTATGAGCATCAAAACGTTGCACTCAACCGCAAAATGATGTAGCTTCAAGATCGAAGCAAGAAATCACCCATGAGAGCAATGTGCATGCATTAAGGAAAAAATGGCTCAAATCCCATACTCTATTCCATTCCATTACTTAAGATGAAAGGTGTACATATAGTAGTGGGGTGTGTAACTCCCCCAAAAATGTAGCCATCAAGAGGTGGGAGTTACATTCCCAAAATAATCGATCAAATGTAACTCCTATGACACTATATGATGCATGTAAGGCCATAATGACACCCTATGACACCTAAGCATGGTGAATCACCTATGTGGAGGAATCCCATGTACTTAAAATATGTGCATGGTAAATATCCTACACCAATAGTCAGGTGGTGTTCAATGGTGCTCCGTGGTTTAGGATGGTTTCAAGTGGCTTCGAGGCATTATTCAGGATGGTTTCAAAGAGATACAAACTTAAATTGATAGTTTTTTTGTCTCTAAAGGAAACTTACATGTTAGCTTGCTAGTTTCATATGGTCTACAAGTCATTAATAGAGTTGTAAGCATGAGCAAGAGTTCTCACGAGTGTATTAGCTCATCCGTGGAAGGTGTAGTCAAAGCGGCCCATTTTAGCCTATTTCTTGTGTCGATGAGGTGTGGGAAGTTGGTACAGGTCATGGCATGATCCTATGATCATGGGAGAAGCCTATAAATAGTGTTTATAGCATGTGTGAGAAAAAAACTAGGCTTAGTTTAGATCCTGGAGGCAAAATTCAAAATTTCACCAAAATTACCTTTGAGGACCTGGACGTGTTTGCTAAGGTAAATGAGATTGGTCTGAGCTTCACAGGAAAACATATGGCTAACCAACACATGGAATGTGTATAGGGGTTTCTTGTAGTGCTTCATGTCAAATTTCATCAAATTTTGAAATGGGATTTTAAGTTATGCAAGTTTTTCTAAAACAGGTTTGTTAAGGAGTGTATTCTAAGTACCACGGCTTATTAGCATCTAAAAACATTGTCGAGCATCCTTCAAAAAATCATAGAAGGAATTTTTGAATATCACTCCAAGCCTAAAGTTTTGAAAAAAATTGATAGAATTTGGCTAAGAAACAAGAAAGTTATGAGTGTTTCTCTAACAAGTTTTCTCTCTCGAGTCCTATTAAAGCGTAAAGAAGCACAAAATGAATTATCTTGTGTCAAAATGACTTGGGAAAGATATTAAAACTCCTGAGAAGTGTTTTAAACTCCTTCTAATACAAAATTATGGCACTTGTGGTTCTCATGGTTTCTTGTTTAGTACAGAGGAAATTCAGTGCTTTGAAATATTTTGTCCATACAACATGAAGGTTGAGTACTACAGATTAAGTTGGTGATGTGCAAGACCTCCGATTTCTTCCAAAAGTCAAAGTTTTATAGAATGAAGTTTTGGATTGTTTATTTTAATGATGCATGGTACCTAAAACACTAAAACATGAAACTATTGTAAGACAATACTTGTTTAAGACAATGTTTGTGTTGTGCTTGAAATCCTTCTCCCTCGCTACAACTTTGCACTCAAGACAGTGACAAAAATGCATATAATTTTCTTGAATCATGTATTCTATAAGAACATTATGGAAGGTGAACGAATGTTTTCAATGAAATCATTAGTATTAGTCTACCCAAAAATTACCTCTATAAATGATCGGATAAGAAGGTTTCAAGGGCCTTCTCATGTCAAGGTGGTGTTGGTAAATAATTGAATCCGAGATAACGATTTCTCTCATCAGTTCTTCTTTCAAAACTATTCTTAAAGGGTCTAATATAGAGATTTCTTTATAAAAAAATTCTAATCGCAAATTGTGCCTTAGTCCACTAAGACAACCAAGATGAAAGATCTTCCCTAATCTCAAATAATAGATTCAATCCATAAACCAATGCAAAGAAAGGGTAGAAGTTAGTATCCAAAATATCTACTAAGGAATTTGATCAATCTCAAGAACAAAAGTGAAGGATTAGGTTAGATAAATCACAAGACATAGTATGAGGGTTTGGAGTTGAAACCACTGACTAAGCTAATTCTATGAACTCTTTGTCATTTGAAAACATGGCACGACCTAAAATTGAAAAGTTGAATATCTTTGTTTCTGGTATAAGGAATATCATGCTTTATCCATCTACTTAAACCCTCTACATTGTTTTTCTAGACCAAAATCAAGTCACCTCTTGACTTGGGTAACATTGTTCAAGATGTCTTCACATTGTGCACTTGATTTTTTTGAAATTTGGGAGCAAATGAAGCAATTTCATGAAGTCTAGTGGATCGAAATGGTGGATTGGTGTTCAACATAGCCTCGAAGTTGGAATTTTGAATTCTATCAAGAATTGAGGATGAAAACCATTTTTTATGTGTCTAGGTTTGTTGTAATGGTATTAACCCGATCCTAAGGTTTGAAGAAGAAAATGGCCTAGATCAGGAGTTTTAGCCAATGGAAATTCTTCAATTCTTGAAGGTATCTATGTCTATGCCACACAAAATTTTTACAAAAATAACAAATCAATTTCATCAAGGAACACGTTATATTTTCTTGTGATCCCATGAGTTCTCCATATAATTGTGTGCATGGTCATATTTTTATGTTTTTAATACAAATTTCTTCATTAAAATGGTATATAATCCCTTGTTCATTGTTCATAAGTTGTTTCGTGATTGAATCAATTTGTAGATGGTCTTGAATCAAGGTGAAAGGCTTAAAGATTATGTGACAATGGAAAACTCAAACATGGCGAAGTGATTATCTCTTACAAATGAGCGTAGGGTTTGAAATTGGTGTTCCAAATGCATAATTTCTTCATTAGAGTATACATTATACCTTCTTGCAAAGTGTTTCAAAGATTATAGGTGGTTGACATTTTTTAAAGGCATAAATACTATGAATTTCATCTTAATAGCTTTTTTTTACTGACCTAAATCTTGAAGACAGTTAAATTTATAATATTCTTCTCTTCTCAAGAAGGTGAAGTTACTGAGAAGTTAAAATATATTCTTACTCGATGTAAAGAAGTATTTTGAAAGGTCATTGGTCAGTTACAAGTGTGTGAACACCCCAATATTGTTGGATTCAAGTAGATGAAGAGACTTCATTTGATCAAGAAAAGCAGTCTAAGAAAAAAATTAGGAATATGAAGAGATAGGGATGTTGAAGACCTATGGTATGAGCTCAAACAAGGGTGAGAAAATGTTATATAAAATAATGAAGAAAAATTGATAGAGAATAACTGTGAAGTCATGTATTCCCTTGAAAGTGTGAAAGACCAACCGAAATATGAATCAATATATGAAAAAAAAATGAAAAAGTGTGTGAAACAAGACTTATATACTTAATGAAGATGACCGAGATAAGTGTGATGTTTCCTAGAGTAATGAAGCATGTGGTAAGCTAGTGATGAAGATAGTGAAGTTGAAGAGGTGAGTAAGGTGTGGAGGTATAAGACCTTGAACGAAAAAGGGGTGTGAGTTTTGAAGACCTAGCCGATGAATGACTAATTGTGAAAGATAAAAAAGTATTAAACTATAGTAAGAGGTAAATAGAGTGTGAGGAAATTTGCAAATCATAACATTGACATGTGAGACAATTGTGTGAGATGTATGTGGTATGAAGGAGATAGATTGGTGATGATGATGAGTAATACAACAATGATAGACCTAATAACCGATAAACTTGAAATACAAATGTGTGTATGACAAGACAAGAGTGTAGTTGTGCATGATTGCAAAGATAGAGACTAAGGTGCATCTAGGAAAAGGTTGATTCATTAAAATAATGAAATAAAAATTGAAAATGCAAAGGCAGGACTATGTGTGAAAGATAAACATGAAATATAAGGGATTGATTTTGAAATACAAAGGGAAGAATAAAGTGTTTTAGTAAACTCGGAGTTCAGTACAAGGTGAAAATAATGTTGAAATGTTGATGAAATTACATATGAAGTAAGGAAGTTCATAGTATAATATCATATATTGATATGAATGTAGAAACAACATGCTCATGTAATCGGTGTAAGCTTAAATGCATCATGTAGGGACTACGTAAGTAAAATCAGCCATGTATGAAGTTAGATGTATCAAAATAAAAATTTTGAAGCAGAGAAGAAGATACAAAATGTGTGAATATAGAGGTCATCATCAAGCTGTGTATGCCAAAAAAAGTGTGACCAAAACTCAAGAACAAGTCTAAGTAGCAACTTAGCATACGGGGTTGCAACCTCCTTGTAAGTAGTGGCTTATAGAAGACCAGTTGCAGCTAGTTAAATTTTGGGAGTTGAAGCTTCCAGACCAAGTAACATCTTAGTCAAATTTTGGAGTTACATCTCTAGGTTGAGTAGAAGCTCAACCTTGAAATCAATGTAACTAAAACAAGACAATTTAGTCCTAAGCCTAGTTCATGGTTTCAGTGGGTTTTTTCCTAGTTTGGGTTTCACATATTTAAACTTGTGTCTTTTTCTACATTGTTACAAATTGCTTGTGTATTGTTTTATGTGTTCATCATAGAAAAATTTAAGAAGGTAAATTTGATAAGACATTGATTCACCCACCCTCTCAGTGTCCTAGTTTTCAACAATTAGTGTCGAGATCCCCGGTACTCTAGAATCAAGTCTAACAAACTTAGAGTAGGTCATTGTGAATCACAAGCATGGTTATTGAAGTAATTCCTAGCAGCATTTCAAGAGAAAAATATATCAGTGAGGATGAAATATCATATGAAGAGGAAGTAGAGGTAAATCTTGAAGCAAAACTGATAAGTGCTCTGGATGAACTGAAATATCAAAGGAAAAAGAACAAGAAATTGAAGACCAAGTTGAAATAGTGTGAAGAGAAGATCAAACTTCTTGAGGAGAGGAAAAATTAGAAGGATGAAGATGAAATAAAATACCTTGAGAGGCACAACTCGAGCTGGTTTCAACATCTCTCAGAGACAAAGAGAAAGAGCATCTCAAAATTAGTATAGAGCTGAAATCTCAGGTTGAAACAGTGAAAAATATCTACATGCCAAAGAAGACACCTGCATGAGATATGAAGAAGATATGATATCTTTGAGAGCTGAATTAGAGGAAGAACCCAAGAGGTTAAAGATGTTTAACAAGTTAGAAAAGAGATCTGAAAATCTAAATGAAATATTGGATAAGAAAAAGGTAGTAGAATGACAAAATTAGACTATGCTTGCATTAAAGAGACTACAAAGAAGAGTGAAGATAACAATGCTAGTTCAAGTGGACATTCAAACATGAGGAAAACTAAGTGGAAAAATTTAAGAATGCCTAAACCTGTTAGGCAACCTAATGCTTTCAGGTATGAAAGAAATTTTAATGGATATTGTTATTCATGTTATGATTTTGGACATAGAGCTAGAGAATGCATGAAGAATTTTGATAGAGAACATCCATGGAGAAGCTGTAAAACTGATTATGAAAAGAATATAGTGTGTTTCAACTATTAAGGAAAAGGGCATACTATCAGGAACTGTTTAGAAGAACCTTCAAGTCAGTTTTGGGATAAAGAACACTTAAGAGGCATGAACATGTTAGTGTGCTACAACCTGTAAAAAATTTGGACACTATGCCAAAAGGTGTCATGAGTTCGGGGCTGCAAATTATGATAGATATGATAATTCACATCAAGCAAGAAAGAAAAATAAGTAGTGTCATGTGTTATACTTGTCACAACTTTGGGCATTTTTCAAAGCAATGCTATTATCATGAGAAATCTAAGTACAATAGTAGGTACTATACCTTCATAGAGAAGGTATGAAGGCATATAATATGAAGATCAATCCTAGAAATGAGACTAAGACAACCATGATTAAAATAACTCCTAAAAAGAAGAAAACTAAATGGATATACAAGGTCAAGGAAACAAAGAAGGACAAGGAAATTGTGTGGGAAAATGATGCAAGCTCAAGTAAGACACCAAGAGTTGATGATCAAGCCAAGAAGAGTGAAAAAAATCCAAGGACCAGTCATGAAGAACACTCATTCATAGTCAGGTTAAGACAAGGAAATGAGACACATCATACATGCTTGAAAATCAGGGAAGCCTCAAGAAATGAAAGTAGAACATCTAGTAGTATATCAAAGAAGATAGACAAGGATTCACAAGAGAGAGAAAGAAAGAGTGAGTCATCAAGCCTCTTTGATGACTTCCTATTATTTTGAGAGAGTCTATCAAGAATAGAGTGCCTTCTCTAGGCTTCTAGAAGGCATACTCTTTTAGGGGAAGCATTGGTTTGTTTGAAGAAAATTCACCATCATCAAGTGTTGATAAGAGATCTTATTTTTACAAATGCATCTGGAGTCAAAAGGTATAGTTCGATCATTTTTTCTCATTAGTTTCTTGTCATATAGATTATCTATATGAAGCATTTGAAATATGTATGAGTGTAGACATAATGAAGTCATATGGTATGATATTTTTGTCATCCAAAATTTTGGCTAAGGGAAGTAGATTTATGATGTTTCATCTCGAGTCTCCAATAAAAATGTATTAACATTCGGGGAGTTTTCTAGTCATGTATCATGTTCTCTAAAATCTCAAAATGTGAATCTTGATCGATCGTGAATGATTAAGGGTTTAGGTGTCATGTAGTGTTTGTGTCCATGCTTTCTCCAACTTCTCATGTCTTGAGTTATGTAAGAAGAATTTAACATTAGTGAGGGATTGATATCAAGCTCACTAAGTTTCCCAAAAATTGTATCATGAAATTGAATACGATCTGCTGCAAGGACTGAATTCTCAAAGATCAACGTTGTATTAAGAAGTGTATCTCGTTATTCGAATCTCAAAAAAAATCTGTCTAAAGACATTCAAGACATGTGGTATATTATTATATGTGTTAGAGATGAGTCATATCTCGAGTCTTCAACATTAAGTTGTGTGCATGAATGAATAGTACTTAGGGGGAGTCTTAAGTTATTTTAGTCAAGCCTAGTGGAAGCTAGAGATGTTTTTAGATGCTTACCATGTTGTAATCTTTATTCAAGCACAAGAGCTCTGTTAGGGGTACAAATCAAGAGATCAAGTAAATTCATAAGTCGAATAGGCTTTTCATAAATTTTGGAAATTTGAGGGAAATTAGCACCTTGCAAAAAGTTAGATAGAATTCAAAAATAATTGTGTAAATGGTGTACAGGATGATCTAGACCTAGAAATTAAGTTTTAGGTTCAATGTTAAAGCTTTTGGTAGAAATGAAGAGTCAAAATATAAAGGTCCAAAGATAAATCGTTATAAGGCTATTTGGTAACTCTTTTCAATAAAGAAATAAAGAAAAGTTAAATTGCATAATGAATTTTTTGCTCTTGGCAAGGATAAAAGTGAGTCTTTGATGTCAAGATGTTGCTAAGTAAGGATGTGAAAAATAATGGCCTTAAAGGTGATGTGGAGAATGAAAAGAAGACAATATTCACGTAAATATCAATTTTGGATAGAGCCTAGTAAGAACAAAGCATGGTGAGGATCAATTTTTGACAAAGCTTCGGTGTTTTCACCTCTCAAAATAAAGTGGACAAGGTAAGTTACTCAAAATGTTCCTTCTCAAACTAAAGTTTGAGTGTATAAGCCCAAAGTAGTATGGAATCCTAGGACATGATGTAGTCAAATATGCTTTGAGAAGGTGCCTTAGCGAAGCTCCATTATTTTGAGATCAAGTGGATATAATGATAAAATCAAGAAGGTATACAAGGTAAGGTGGTGAGATAAGTAAATTTCTTTCAAAGGAAGAGTGTTGGTGCTCATGAGGAGTTTGTTCTCTAATCCCGTGCACAAATCAAGAGGTCAAGAAAAGACAAAGGTGGAAGAAGGTGAAGGATGATTTTTCATGTTTTAATCTTAGAGGGAGTGTTAAGAGCTGAATGGAAGAATAATAGCAGCAAATTTGAGCCTCTTCAATAAAGAGAGTAGCATATTCCCGGTGGAAATGCGTTAAGGTATGAGCATACTCTATTTTTGTTGATTTTTCAGATAATCAGTTTGTTGTGTTTGTACACCTTTTTCATAGATGTCAAAGGGGGAGAGAGTGTGTTGGAAACTTGATTTCATGGTCTGAAAATGTTAGCATATCAGTTTTCCATCAAAGTTTCAATGTGTTTCCATCAATGACAAAGGGGGAGATTGTTGCACCCTATTGCATTGGTGGTTGTTTTCATTGATTTCACATGGCATTGATGGAAAAGGAAGAGTGCAAGAGCATACAGGTTAGGTGGTTTTCAATGGTGGTCGGTGGTTTAGGATGGTTTCGGTGGCTTCATGCATGATTCGGGATGGTTTCAAGGTGCTACAAGCTCAAATTGACATGTGGTTAGTCTCTAAAGGAAAATTACAAGTTGGTTTTCTGGTTTCCAATGGTCTAAAATTCAGTAATAGCGTTGCAAGCCTGAGCAAGAGGTCTCACAGAGTGTATCAAGTCATCCGGTGGAAGGTGCGAAGTTAAAATTGACCCATTTAGGCATAGTTCGGTCTCGATGAGGTTTGCAAAGTTGTTACATGTCATGGTATGGTCATGTGAGCATGGTATCAGCCTATAAATAGTTTCTACAACATGTGTGAGCAAAAAAATAGGCTCATTTTAGCTCCTGGAGGCAAAATTCAAAAGTTCACTAAAATTGCCTTTGAGGACTAGATATGTTTGCTAATGTAATGAGATTGGTATGAGTTGCATACAACAAACCCTATAGCTAACCAACACATGTAATGTGTAGTGGTGTTTCTTTTCGTGCTTCAAGTTGAATTTCATCAAATTTTGAAATGGGGATTTTAAGTCATGCAATTTTTTCTAAAACATGTATGTTAAGGAATGCATTCTAACTTAACTGTGGCTTTTTATCATCTAAAATTATTGAGCCTCCTTCAAATAAATTATAGAAGGAATTTTTGAAGAGAATTTAAGCCTAAATTTTTGTAAATTTTTGAGAGAATTTGGCTAAGAAACAAGAAAGTTATGAACATTTCTCTAACAAGTTTTTCTCTCTCCAGGTCTTATTAAAGCGGTAAGCACAAAATGAATTGTCTTGTGTCAAAATGAATTGGGAAAGATATTAAAAATCCTCAAAAGTGTTGTAAACTCCTTCTAATATAAAATTATGGCACTTGTGATTCTCATGGTTTATTGTTCAATACGAGAGGAAATTCGGTTCTTTAAAAGATTTTGTTCATACAATCATGAAGGTTGAAAGCAATACAGCTTAAGTTGGTGATGTGCAATAACTTTTCTTTCTTCCACAGGGAAATTTTTTATAGAATCAAGTTTTGGATTGTCTATTTTAATTATTTCTGGTACCCAAATCACTAAAACCTGCAAGCATTGTAGGACAATACTTGTTTAAGACAAGTGTTTGTGTTGTGTTTGAAATCCTTCTCCTGGCTATAACTTTGCACTAAAGATAGTGACAACAATGCATATACCCTTCTTGAATCATGTATTCCATAAGACCATTGTGGAAGGTGAATTAATTTTGTTAATGAAAGCACCAGACTTAGTCTTCCCATAAGTGCCTCTAGAAATGATCAAGACTGAGGTTTCAAACTTGCCTTCTCATGTCAAGGTGGTGTTGGTAAATGATTGAATCCATGATAATTATTTTTTTGATCAGTTCTTCTTTCAAAAATGCACTTTAAGGGTCTAATACAAAGAGTGATTTATAAATTTGTTGCTAGCTACAAATTGTGCCTCGATCCACCGACACGGTCCAAATGAAAGATCTTCCTTGATCTCAAACAATGGATTCCATCCATAAACCAATACAAAGAAAGGGTAGAAGTCAGTATTCATAATATCTACTAAGGAATTTGATCAATCACAAGAAAAAAAGTGAAGGAGTAGGTTTGAGAAAGCACAAGACATAGTATGAGGGTTTGGAGTTGAAACCTTGACTGAGGTAAGTCTATGAACTCTTTGTCACTATGTAAACATGGTCCGGCCTAAAACTAAAATTTGAAGATCTATGTGCTATGGTATAAGGAATATCACGCTTTATCCATCTACTTAAACCCTCTATAGTGTTTTTCTAGACCCAAAATCAAGTCACCTCTTGACTTGGGTAACATTTTTCAAGATGTCTTCACAATATGCACCGAGTTTTTGAAATTTGGGAGTAGATGAAGCAATTTCATGGAGTGTAGTGGATTGTAAAAGGTGGAGTGGTGTTCAACATAGCCTCAGAAGTTGAAATATTCAAATTCTATCAATAATTGAGCATGAAAACCATTTTTATGTGTCTATGGTTCATAAATGGTCTTAACCACGATCCTAGGGTTTGAAGAAGAAAATGGCTCAATTAGGATTTTTAGCTAATGGAAATTATTTAATTCTTGAAGGTATCTCTGTCTATGCCACACGAACCCGTTACAAAAATAAAAAATCAATTTTATCAATGAACAAGTTAGAATTTATTGTGATCACTTGAGTTCTCCATACAATTTTTGTAGGGTCATATTTTTATGTTTTTAATACAAATCTCTTCGTTAAAATGGTCTAGAATCCCATGTTCATTGTTCATAAGTTTTTCGTGACTAAATCAATTTGTAGATGGTATTGAATCAAGATGAAAGGCTTAAATCTTATGTGACAATTGAAAACTCAAACATGGCAAGTGAGTATCTCTTATAAATGAGTGCGGGGTTTCAAATATTTGTTCCAAATGTAGAATTTATTCATTAGAGAATGCATTATACCTTATTGCAAAGTGTTTCAAATATCATAGGTGGTTGATATTTTTAAAGGTGCAAATAATATGAATTTTATTACTTAACAGTCTTATTCATGACCTAAATCTTAGAAGACAAAGTTAAAATTGCTAAGATTCTTCTCTTCTTGAGAAGGTGAAGTGACTAAGAAGTTGAAAGAGCTTATTTCTCAATGTAAAGAAGGATTTTGAAGGGTCATTGGTCAATTACAAGTGTGTGAACACCCCAATATTTCTTGATTCAAATAGATGAAGAGACTTCATTTGATAAAAAAAGTCTAAGACAAAAAGACATTAATATGAAGAGATAGGGATGTTGAAGACCTATGATATGAGCTCGAAACAAGGGTGAGAAAATGTTGTATAAACTAATGAAGAAAAAATTGATAGAGAAGAATTGTGAATTCATGTATTCACTTGAAAGTGTGAAAGACCAACAAGAAAGATGAATCAATATATTAAAATAAAATAAAAGTGTGTGAAACAAGAATTATATCTTGAATTAAGATGACTCGTGAGATAAGTGTGATGTTTCCTAGAGTAATGAAGCATGTCGTAAGCTAGTGATGAAGATAGTGAAGTTGAAGATGTGATTAAGGTGTGGAGGTATAAGACCTTGAAAAAAATGGGTGTGAGGTTTTGAATACCTAGTTGATGAATGGCTAATTATGAAATATACAAACAAGTATTGAATCGTAGTAAGAGGTAAATAGAGTGTGAGAAAATTGTGCAAATCGAAACGAGTGATGTGTGAGACAATTATGTGAGATGTATGTGGTATGAAGGAGATAGGTTGGTGATGTTGATGAGTAATACAACAGTGATAGACCTAATAACCGATAAACTTAAAATACAAATGTGTGTACATGTCAAGACAAGTGTGTAGTTGTGCATGATTGCAAAGATAGAGACTAGGCGCATCTAGAACAAGGTTGATTCAATAAAATAGTGAAATACAAAATTGAAAATGCAGGGGTAGGACTGTGTGTGAAATAAAAATAGTAAATGCAAGGGATTGAGTTTGAAATCCAAAGGGAAAAATAGAGTGTTTCGGTAAACTTGAGTTCAAGTACAAGGTGAAAAGAATGTTGAAATGTTGATGAAATTGCGTGTGAAGTAAAGAAGTGAAAATTATATCATCATATATTGATATGAATGTAGAAACATCATGCTCATGTAATCGAGTGTAAGCTTGAATTCATAATGTAGAGACTAGGTGAGTAAAAGGATCCTTTAATGAAGTCGGATGTATCGGAAGAAGAATTGTGAAGCGCAGAGAAGAAGAGACAAAATGTGCTAATCTAGAGGTCATAATCAACTGTGTAAGACAATAAACAAAGTGTGACCAAACTCAAGAACAAGTCTAAGTAGCAGCTTAACATATAAGGGGTTGCAGCCTCCTTGTAAGTAGTGGCTTACAGAAGACCAATTGCAGTTGGTTAAATTTTGGGAGTTGAAGCTTCTAGAATAAGTAGCAGCTTAGTCAAATTTTGGAGTTGTAGCTCCAGGTTGAGTAAAAGCTCAACCTTGAAATCAATGTAACTAAAATAGGACAATTTAGTCCTAAGCCTAGTTCATGGTTTTAGTGGGTTTTTTCCTAGTTTGGGTTTCCCACATTAAAACTTGTGTCTCTGTGTACTCTCTTACAAATTTCTTGTGTATTGTTTTATGTGTTCATCATAGCAAACTTTAAGAAGGTAAATTTTATAAGACATTGATTCACCCCTCCTCTTAGTGTCTTGGTTTCCAACACTCCTATTGATGACCGGTTGCATCTTGTTCCTTCATTTACCAACAACATTTTTTTCACTCGGCCGGTAGCAATTTTTCCTTATTAATCGGCTAGTAGCATTTTTTACTTGCACTCGACCGGTAACATTTTCGTTGACCGCCAGCTGAACTTTTACTATTGGCGGTAGCCTTTTCCTTTCTACCACTAGTTGCATCAAAGTACATGTTGTTTTCTAGTAGTATTTTTCCTCGCCACCGGCGGTAGCATTTTTGTTGACCTTTTTCGACCTTTTGTTGATCACCAACTGAAATTTTGTTGTCACCGGTAGTATTTTCCTTGCTATAGGCGGTAACATCCTTACATGTTGTCGTCAAGTAGTATTTTTCCTTTTTATCATCCGGTAGCATTTTTGCTGAACTTTCGTTACCCATTTGCTGACCTTTTTCTAACTCTAGCTAAACTTTTTTGTTGGCCAATAGCATTTTTCTTGCTATTGGCACAGTGTAGCATCTATATATCCTACGGCCGGTAGCATTTTTCTACCTTTTTGGACCTTTTGTTGACCTTTGGAGGTAATTTTTTCGACCTTTGGCGTCACTTTTTGTTGTTGCCTCTAAACCCATCACGTGTCCTTTGCTTTCCGATACCTGGTGCTAAATTTGACGGTCATTTGAATGTCAATTTCCCTGTTCTAATATTTAAGCCCATGTGAAAGATAATTTATCCAAATCAACTTGGGGGAGTTAATTTGGGATAACATTTTGGCGACCTCAAGGGGACATATGCCTTATAGATGGAGAGACCAATAGCCTTGAAGCATCCATTGGGCATGGAGTCAAGCATGAATTTGAAGAAAGCGATATTTTCCTTTTAAAATTGTCTCTTGAATCCATTGTGAGATTATCTTGATATGTGGGGCTTTGAATGAATTATTGAAACGATCCAATTATCCGATTCCACCATGAATCCACCCTTTGAAACTATCTTAGAACACGTATAAAATATCTAGAGTTTTACATGCATGTTTCCTCAACCGTATGAAATCAAAAATATATATTGACCTCTCTTGAGCATGTTTACTCAAACAGTTGATTTCCTTTAACATGGGGAGAATTCCACTTAATGTTAGTAATGTTTCCAAATCATTAAACGGTATAACAAATATTTTCCTCATCAACTTCTATACAATATTTATACATAAAACCTATCAACGATGGATATTCTTCAAAAATTCTTCATGCACGTTCATATATGGAAATCCACCTTGTATCTACATCTTTAAGAATATTTTTACCATCAGTCACACGAATTAAAAATTTACGGAACTCTAAGAATAATTTGGGGATTGCTGGACATATATGCATGCGGGTTGCGAGATTAGCTCTTCAACTTTTGGAACATTGTCAAATGTGCTTACTATTCTATATGGAAGATTCATTTTGTGCACTACAATGGATTGGAATTATGTATTAGGAAAAAAGGTTTGTATTCAAATGCAAATACTATTTTTGTTCCCCTGCATTCGATGCACCATCCGTACCAATGCACACCAATTTAGTGGTGATACTATAATCATCCATTCCCGTTATATTCCTCAAACTTGAAATAACCAACTTGTAAATGTTCTCTGCATTACAATTTTCTGTCATTTTATGTACTATTAATAAATGAGGTATCCTTAGATGGTTCTCAAAAGTATAGATATGAATGCAAACCCACGATGTGTTGTCAATTGTTATGACCTCATCAATAGATAATGACAAAAAGCGTGCATTTTTACTTTTCTTTCAAATCCTCCTCAATCATCGCTAGACATTTGGCAATTTCTCAAGCACTATTGTCTGACCAATGTGATTGTGGAAGATTAGGAAATCCATTAAGTTGAAATAAAATTTTATAATCTTGAAAATCAAAAATAGGTCTACCCTTTTTTAGAATATGGTAGATAGTTGTGAACTGTATATTTTTGGCTCGCATATTAGTCTAAACAGCTTTTCCTAGCTGAGTTGTAATTGTTCCTCCTTTCTCAACAAGATTTTCTAGGAGTTTTTTTCATTTTCATACTCTTCTACATATCTGACATGCATGCATTCTTTTTCATTTTTCCATCTGTGTGTTTGTTTTATTTGACCATCTGCTTGTTTAACTAATACATATAATTTACCACAATGTTTCTCAATTGTGTCCAGTTTGAGTTGCATTTTGTGATCCTTTCCAAGTTTCTAGCTACAAATAGTACATTTACATTCGGTTGGAATATCATTACCTTTTTCTAGTTGTATTAGTTCAATGAATGGAAACTTAGCTACCTAGTCAAACTTAAAATTCCTTCCAATGGTCCATGTGCTTCTCTTTCTTCGCATAGATTTTTGGGTTGTATTATCACCGTAATAGGTGTTTGATCACACTCTGTAGAAATATCTTCATTTTGTTGGATCTCATCAACATCAATGGGATTGTTTTCTATTCTCTTCCTTTTCAAAGAATTGAGAGTATGGTTTCCAGCTAAAGTTGGTGTTTGATGATTGGAAATGTCTTCTCTTTGTTCCATTTCAGTAATTAGGATTGTCCTCAAGTGGAGGCATATCTTCAGCTTGTTGCATATCTTCTTTTGTATGTCTAATGTAGGCACATAATGAGGATTTTCCTCAAGTGGAGGCATGTCATCATCAGTGGGATATGTTGCATCTACAAAAAAGGGGATTTTGAAATTTGTATTATTAAGTATATTATTGGAATTTGTAATTTGAAAATAAATAAGGCTTAATTATTTAGTTCATACAGTACCTGTATTTGGTGTGTATGGGGATTTATGCATCTCGCCATATCCCTTTTTATGGCTGGCTAAAATATGATAAAATATTCCCTTTTTTATTGTCCTTCCACATTGCGAGCACCAGAGGATCCCTGATGATGCATTGTCATGCAACTAAACTTTGAAGCGAACAATCGAAATCAAAAAATTAGGCGGGTGTCTAGAATATGTTTTCAAACTTCGAATGCATTCGAGCATCTGCAAGTATGCTATTACTTAGGCATACGAAGAAAGAAACCAAGCATCAGAATATGTAGTTAGGTGTCAATAATATGCATTCAAGAGTCTGCATGTATATTCGATCATCGAAAAATTTAACCGAGCATCTGTAAAACTCGGTAAGGGTGTCCTGGGTGTTTGGGTTTCGGAGTAAGGAACCATGTATCTAGAGCGGTAAGGCATATGGAGCAAGAAATGGGGCATCTAAAATATTTTTTTGGGTCATGTGCCCGGCCTATGCTATTGTCGAAAGAGAAAATATCTATACTTAAGATGTACATGTTGATGAATGTAATCGATTTATGTTTCAATGTATTGGCGATTATATGCATGTATATCAAAAAATTTATAAACACTAGGGGATTCGACCCACAAAAGTAACTTGCACCCAAAAATTTTAGGTGAAATATTACTCTGGAAGACTCCTCAAAATTACCAAATGAAAATTTCAAAATGTAAATATTCATGAATTAGTGAAGAATCACCACTAAAATTTTCCCTGTGTCGAGTCACCAACAATGGGGCCGCATCAAGGTTTTATGGAAAATTTTGTTTGACTTGTGTGTTTTGCTTCCTTTTTGCATGGTGTGTTACAGTTTGCAGTGTTCCTATTTGAATAAGTTAAAATTTCACATTGAGGGGGGAACATGATCCAATTTTTAGTTTGTAATATGTGAGAATATTTTCCTATGTTATTCCCTGTAGTGAGATATTGATGAGGGTTGATAATAGTACTTGGCACATCATGATGTGGTTGTAGGTAAACCACTTGAAAACCTTCATTTTTTGTTTGTGGTAAACCATTTGTAAAACCACCATTCTTGGTTGTTGGTAAACCATTTGCAAAACCATCACCTTTTGGTTTGTAGTACACTCGATTGTAAAACTACCATTCTTGGTTTTTGGTCAATCGTTGTTTGTAAAACCATTCATTAGGTTTGTGATTATCATGTGAAAATCACCAGATCATGAGCAGGTGTAAGTAGAAAGGTAGGTTTTCCCCATGTTCACACTAAGAGGGGGAATGTTAGGGAAATTATAGTTAATGCTCCATATGTGGGTGGATAATAATTATGTGTGTAATTATTATCTTGGTATTGTAAGTTAGTAAATAATAATTATGATGTAAAAATGAAGTTAGTAGATTTGTTATATACTTGTTATATAAAAAAAATATAACAAATATGTAGTTAGTATGTTTAAACCTCTCACGTAAATAGTCTATGAGAGATATTCATGCTATATCCTCAAATAAAGGAATTACATTTCCTATATATTTGTAAGGTTGTAATGTAATGGTAATGAGAATATTATGAACATGGTTAATTATTTGTAAATGATTTTTGATATTGATCTCTTTGAAAATCTCCTCGTCCCTTCATGAAACATTTTACTAACCATTGTATTCTACTTGGTTGGTGTATGCTTATCGGTCAAGTACCATAAACATGCTACCAACTAGTAGCATAAAACATGACACCGGTCAAAGATAGCATAAACATGATACCGATTAGTAGTATAAACATTTAACTAACTCACAACATAAATATGTATCATCCAAGAGTATGTGTTGTACACTTTGGTAGCTTGCATCATGCTTATCATGTTATATGGTAATGCTTGTTTGGTGGCAAGAAATATCCTACCATCGGTGAATGCTATCGGTGATAGCATGAATATGTAATAGTCAATAGCATAAACATGCACCACTAGTAGCATGTGCTATGAACTAGTAGCTTGCAACATGCTTAACATGTCTCATGGTATCGATTGGTAGCATGAAACATCCTACTATTTGGTGGCATGGGTCCATCCACGTGGCGGAGTTCCCCATCCTCTATAAATAGAGAAATTTCTCTTATTTGTTCACATTTTTCATAACCCCCAACCACAACTAGAAAATCATACCCCCTATAGTTTCCTCTAATCCATGTAAATTCTTATTCAAAGAGTAACCTTCTTGTTAGGTTACCCATCTTTTCCGGAATTCCCAAAAAGGAAAACCAAAACCCGTATCACAACATTCCACAAATTCACCTAAAGAAACTTGGTCTTTCCATAGTTAATTAGGATTTTTCATATGCTAATTCCTTTTCACAAAGTGGATCTAAATGAACAATTTCAATGGCCTCGTCTATATGCCTCGATTTGAAACATGTACCGAAACACTAAACTACATGCTCTCCAATTACAAAAATTCAAATGCTTTTTTAGATTCAACTCCCCTCTCACACTCTCTTCTTTGGCGCATCCTCAAAAGACATCTACCATTTGACTGGACTTCCCCATAAAGATGTGGATCATGTCACCACCAAAGTGTTACCGATGGACAAAGATACAAATTATCTAGAATCTCATTACCATCTATCAATCGATCCCGATCATCGTAAGTTTTTTAAAAAAATTATTGCAACATATTCTTATTTATTTTTAGTGTGATTAAATAATTTAGAAATTTTTGTTTTGATTTCAGCTTCCCCAAATCATTCTAAGAGAGGAATTAACAATCAAGAATTCACAAACCCGTTTCTACATGCAATAGTGGAATTTTTCCTTGTCCAAATTGTTTATAATGAAAATGTATAGATACTACAAACTTAGACTTGGTTTACATCGTTCATAGCCTTCGTATTCAAAATTATGATTAGTTCACCTACTTATCCTCCAAGATAAGGGGTGACTTGAATAATGCTCTTGTGAATGACACTGTTGTCATTACTTTCTCAAATTATATACTTTGTTTATATTATGAAGCTTTATATGGTTTCATTCAAAACAAGCGCAATTCCATCACGCTCCACATAAAACTTATCTTTTTCCTTTCCCTTAAAGAGCTACGGAGAGTTGAAACTTCACTAATTCTCAATTCATTTATTCAAACTACTGTCATTTTCTTATTTTATCGTAATTTATATTAAATGTTAATATTTTGTTTAATGTTTACATAACATGGCCATATAAACTACCTAATGAAGAGAAGAAGCTCTAAAAGGACTTTACCCAGTTGAGGGCTCTGGAGATACTATTAGCGAGCAATAGGAATAAATGCCTCATGTGGATTTCTCTTACTCCTCATCAAATGGAAACAAGAAATATGCCCCTTATTTCATGTATATGAAATTTCAATTTGTAGTATTGAATTGATGATAAACATAATTTGAATTAAATATTAGTTTTTAGATGTATTCTTAACGTAAATATTTGATTTTTCAAATCTACAACCACATTTGGCACCACAAGCTCAAGAAATGAAATTGAAGAATGTAGGTTATGCAAGATCAGGAGAAGTATTGTATTGTTGAATGTATGTTTCTAATGTTTTTACTTAAGTTGTACATTTCAATATTTTGTGGTTTGATTTATTTTTTAGAATGAAGCTCCTAATTAATTTTATGGTTAATTAAGTTTTTATTTCACCTCCCATTCCCTTCACACTCATTTTCATACACAATGGCAAGATCCATCGTAGCTACATTCTCTGTATTTAAGTAATGTTTATTTCCAAAATAGTTATTTAATTTTTTATTATTCCATTCTTTTTATGTTCCTCAATTATGATATGATGTCCAATTGTAGTGCCTCCACCATCTATTGGTTTTATACAATAGATGTTAATGCCACCGCCACTGCCAACCCAATATGTTTAGATAAGGGCTATTTGGAAATATATTTTATTTCTAGCATCCAGTAGGAGAACCCTCTGTTTATCTACTTCCGATTTCCCCAATTTATCTTTGAGTGGTGTACCTAGTGCAAGGGGAATTTTGGTTCTGAATCAATTTTATTTGGACAAATAATATGTTGGGATCGAAAGTGGGGGAGGAAATGAGAACATTCAATCCTCGTAATATGATTCATAGTTTAATGCATAATTATCCAAAACTACAACAAACATATGACATGCCTCTAAGGGAAACTGCATTGACTGATGATGAGAAAACAAGTTTTTCATTGAGAGTATTTTAGCTAACAATTTTTAACCGATGTTTCAAGTATTGTATTGAATGATATTGAAAAGTTAAAGATGTGGGAGTTTCAAGTAAAAGCATTGATAAAAGAAATTAATGCTCATTTTCATAACCACTCCTAAAAAATTATATGCTATTGTATAAAACGAACTAGTGAAGATTCATATTTTAATGAATCCAGTTGTATCAGGTACTATTCATATTTCCAATTTATACAAGGATCATGTTATAGGTATTTTGTTAAATAGATTAGAAAATTTAAATGTGTAAGCCCAAGCCTATTATGATAAATGGTCAAAATACAGGATCCTTGTTATTGTAAATGCAAAGAAAGAAAAGGATTTAGTAAGTTTAAGTTATAAGAATTTATGAAAAGTTTATTTATGATAGTTATTTTTTAATTTTGTCTAAATATTTTTCTAAATGCAGTTGAAGTATCAAAATCTAAGGAATGAGGTGAAGGATCTTGAGGTGCATTTGAAAACTGCAAGGAAGAGTGTAAATTCAGCAATAGAATTCAAGAAAAATCTTGTTCTATTAAACAAGCAAAATAATACACTAAGAAGGATTATTAAGAAGAACAAAATGGATCCCAATATTTTGTTGAAGAAGAAAACCAAAGAAGATCCTACTCTAGAATCAATGAGAGATGTAGTGAATACAGGACGAGAAACACTTTCTAATTTAAATATTGTTGCAACAGATCTAGTATAATCAATAAATTTAAAGGAAGGTTCGATTCAGGAAGGAGTGTCTATTACAGAAGAGAAAAAAACAATATCTACATAATAAAATGGAGAAAAAGATTTATTTTGTAGTTTTTACTAAGGAAAAACTATTGGGATTTATTCTAAAATTTTATTTTTCTTTAATGTTCTGTGAATCAAGATCTTCTTTACAGAGATCTACTACTTATGGGCCTTATTTTCATTTTTTGGTATGTAATTATGATTCTAAGTGATATATCTTGTGCATTGTAAAAGGTTATGGGGGCCTTTAAAAACCATATGTTTTCACCTACCAAATTTTTGCATGGTTTACCATTTAAATACTTGTTCCAATGAAAAAAATAGATACCAACATATAACACTCTTCACAATTAGCATAATAAACATGTCTTTGCATTTGTCAAGATAAAATAAAATGTGAGTTTCAAACTCTGTAATTGTTTTGCAAATATTTAGGAAGACAAATGTTTCTTTGAGAATCCGTTATAGTTTAAATATGAAAGATGAAAAAAATATACATTTGTAAATCAAAAACATTAAACAACAATTCTTAAACTATTTTTCAAAAAATAACACAAGTATATAACTATGTGATATGAAATTTGATTTATAAAAATAGTGTTCATAAATCTTTAGTCAAAATTAGGTAGCTAAAACAATCCTTCATTAACTCATTCTTCATAACTCACACTCGTATCTAAAGTCTCGTAGGCATATTCTCTTGCAATGTTCATATCTTATCTATTTCCAAATTTATTTATAGACCCCTCACCTTTCTATAAGAAAACTCCATACTTCCAATGCTCTTTCATAAGGAAATGTGTCCACAACATATCATGAAACATACATTCTCAAACAAGTCTCTAGATTTTTATCCAATCTATTTCAAATTTTTTACTTAACAAATGTTAATGCACTAAATACCCTTTCATCTTCCACTAATCCCAATATCATCATTTGACACAATTCATATAATCAGAAATATTCACTAATATTTTCCTGTAGGATGTTACTAGGATACAACTTTTTCCATAGACGTGTAATAACACCATTTTTTATTGGTTCAATTAGGGAATTATATTGATCAATCATTGTGAGTGAAAAATGAGATGATTGAATCTTTAGTAACTCAATTTTCAAAATACCTTAATTTATAACCCCATTTAAATTTATTTATTTATTGAAATGTGTGATGAAAGTAGCCATGTGTTTTTGAAATAAATCACTTATAAGTTTTTTACTGAATTAATATTCCAAAAAATGGATTGACCACTCTCATGGCCTTAAGAATCTCATCATTTTTAAAGTGTCCTCTAATATCAGAGTGATCGGGGATCAATTTTGATATCAAAATTTCCCTAAACATCCCCAAATTGTGTTAGTGCAGAAGATCTTTTCGAGAGATTTCCATCGACTATGAGAACACGACAAACGGACATTGGGAGCTCCAATTATGTCCGGTCAAAGTTCAGTCAATGGGAAAGTCAACTCTAGTCAACAAGTCAATAGTGGACCAATAGCATTGCGACACGTGGAAAAAAGTGTTGGAAAAATTGGAGGGGTTTTCACCACCGATCTTCGACGATCGTAAAATGATATAGCTCGTGGGAGCAAGAAGCTCAACTTTTGTTACGGAGGAGAGCTGACCGCCGTAAGGACTATGGTATTATCACCAATGTGGTGGGTCCTCAAGACAACACGTGGCTTTCCACCATGAATCAAAGACGATCGATTTTCCTATCAAGGATCGACATCAAGCTATTAGCCGAGTCATGCAAGGACCGAGTTACATTTTTAGCTCAATGAGTTATCCAAGTGATCGAGCTTGAAATTATTGCATTTATATTTTATGCCAACCTTCCACATTACTTTGGCCGAAGCCACTAAGATTGGTTTATACATCCAACATCAACTGACCAGCTAAGTCCAAACGTGGCCATGCCACATGTCAAGGTTAAAGTGGGCGGGCTTATTTAAGCCACATCTTATGCGAAGTGGTCAAGCCCGTATAAATCCGCTAACCCTTATATGCAAGCATCCACGTGGAAAGGAGAAGGAGGTGGGGCAAAGGCCCATGCGTGGAAGGTTCCATGTGAATGGTGGGAGGCTAAGGTTTATTAAAACCTTATCAAAACTTAAATGCCACCCCATGTGGGATATAACCCACTCAATTATGCAAGCCGCCCAATATGGGATGTAAACCCATCCACAATGCTACGGGCTAGGATATTAATAGCCTTTAGATAAATTTTAAGGCATTATTTTAGGGCCCCATTTGGGTATAAATAGGGACCCCTTGCATTGTAAAGACACGAAAGACACGAAGCTTATTCTTACTAAGCTTAATTGTGGGATTTGTGGAAAATAGTGTTAGGGTAATTTTAATATAGTTTGGTGAACTATATTAAAATCCTAAAATTACTATATGCAAATATTGTTTATTGGCCTATTATTTTTAGGAAATAATAGATGAAATATTTGTGATTGGCAGTATTTATAAACTACCCAATAGGCCCATTTAGCCACAATATTTTTCACTTGCGATGCCTAAAGTATCAACCAGTCTTTGAAGGATGTCGGGAAGCATTGGGAAGGCTGATTGAGTTTCGAAGGAGGTTGTGCATCAAGAAGGTGAAGAACGATTCAAATGATCATTGGAAGTTCTTCGAAGGACTGGTGTACTACTATGCAAGTGGAAATTCCATTAGGTTTTATTATAAGAAATAACATTGTACTTTACAATTTTTACTAGTGGAATGGTTCGAAAGAACCCAGAGAGGCGTAGTCTATTACCGAACTCGTAATCAATCAATGCATGATTTTCATTACGTTCTTGCATTATTTTAAATTGATTACTTAAAAGGATCAACTTATCTAGAAAATATTTAAATCCTATAAGGGTCTGAGATTAGGTAGATAAAAACTTGATCATTTTTGGATCAAGTTGGTATCAGAGTTAGTTTAGCTCCATATTTTCTTTCAGTAAATCTGATTAATAGAGTGATTGCTTCAAGTTAGTGTAGTTGATTTATTTTGTGTGAATAGGGTACAAGTGCACTATGGGAAAGATGTCTAAACAGGTGAATCTCGATGAGGTTGAATCTTATAATCACTAGATCTAGGAAGATAAATCTCTCCTGCGATCAATGTATTACTCCTTGGAAGAGGAGAATACTCGCTTGAATTCAGAATTACAAACCAAGAATGAGCTCTTAGCAAGGTTGCAATGTGGTGACAAGAATAAGGAAATACCTTCAACTTCAGATGTAAAGACCATGGAAAATGAGTGCACTGTAAGTTGTTCACCACATGAATCTTCTTCCTCCCATTCGGTTTTGATTCAAGTAATGATGTTTTTGGCTTATTTGAAAAGCATACTAGAGGTGTTGGATCCAAATTGATATTTTAAATGAGATTTGATGAAAGAGGCCTTGGTAAAAATGGCCAAGGCATATTTAATCCAATACAGGTCGAGGATCGTCCTTGTTTTATAGGTTTGGGTTATTCTAGTGCGGGAATGGAAATTGGAGATTACTCCAAGAATGTTGATGGGAGACAAGCTTTCGAAAGCAAAGAGAATACCCCATTAGTCCTGCAAGAATATTATGAGTAGGAAACTTGTGCTTCATCATCACAGATAGGATGTGGTAACAAAAAAGTAGCAAAAGAGGTAATGAGATTCCACCTCTAGTTTCTTACCATAATCATAAGCACAATAAAACTTCTTATCCACTTTTTTAGCTTAAGAAGTATGGTTATGATTTTCAGAAAATGTGGAATTCCTTTCCATGTACATTTTTTGGATTGCATAATCATTATGTGGCCAGATGTTGGAAGAGAAGGACACTGATGAAGAAGTTGATGTCATTCATCAAGAACATGACAAAGTAGAAAGACCAATCTCGTCATGCAGAGTTGAGAAATGGAAGAAAGAGTTCCTCATCCCAAAAGAAGGAGATTAAGAGGATTTTTGTGCTCATTGCCAAAGGAATGGGCATCGGGTGGATAATTATTCAAAATTACATCCATCTCGCCATCAGGGTAATGGCAAGCCAAAGATGGAATGGAGGCCTATTGCAAAGGAAAAGGAGGTTTCTACTTGCACCACCAATTGAAAATTTAACTTTAGGACCATGTAATACCCGAAAGTGAAAGTCCTTTAAAATGGGTAATTCAACATTTTTTTAATTATATATTGCATAATTCATATTGATGAATAGTATGCAATATTGTTTGGAGATCATATTTTGTGAGAAAATGTTGAGAGAAAGGTTTACCATACTCAATGGATTTTCTTACTTAGAAAATTTGATTAATACTCCAAACATATCTCCTAATCAGCTTGTGAGTACTTGTTATAACTTGGATACAAGATTTAACTCATATTAAGCTTAGAGATCTGCATGCATATTTGTGTGCAGACATTTGAGCTCACATGTGTCACTTCTAGAAATTCATTCGTGCGTGTAGAGGCATTGTGACCATGTAGCAGAATGGTAGTTGAACACCGTCAAATCGGACAATAGGTTAGAACTTCATTGTGTAGAGGCATTGTGACCGTGCAACATAATGGTACTTGAATAGTCATCATCAACAAGAGTCTTTGTACCATGTAGAGGTGGTAACCATGCAATAGGGATGGAGTCACCATTTTTAGCTCATGTGAAATTAGCTCGTAATGGTTGTTACGTGTAGAGGCAATGTGACCGTGCAACATAATGGTAGTTGATCATCAGACTTAACATCATGCATTGGAGGCTTGAGGTCTTAAAAGAGGCTTAACATCATGCATTGGAGGCGTTAAGGTCGAAAAGGGGACAATTCATTATCCATCATCGACATCGGATCAATCATAGCTCTACGTAACATGGAGTTCCTTCAAAGTTTGGATTTCCAGTAGAATCAACTAGGAGCTGAGGAATGTGTTATATAGTCAAAGAAGATCCTTGTTGTCGGAATATCTAGAAGTCAGCACCACACAATGGAGGCATTGAGGTCTTCTTTAGATATCATAGTGGCACTACTTCTGAAGCGTTGTGGGCCCATAACCCACAATTCTAGGATCAGAACAAAATTGTTGAAGTGAGAAGGTTGCGTATGGAAAAGAGAAAAGGGTCTACTACAATAGTACTTTCGAGGTGGTAGTAGAGTTTCGATTCAAAAAGGTTGTGTTGGTTGGATATTTTGTCAAACCAAAATATGAGGTTCAACCACAGTATATGGGATAAAATCCCTCCTCAAAGACAGGTGAGGCTGCCTGCTTATTGCTAATCTAAAACACAGTAAACAATATATACAGTATTCACACTAATCTAACCATTGGGGGTTGGGATGAAATCCCGAAATCCACATTCACACGATTCAAGGATATTGCTTTCGTAAATGAACTAGGTTAGAAATTGTTACGATGAAAGAAGTAGAAAGGAAATGGGAGAAACGTATTTTCTTTCGAGTAAACACAGAGCACGAAATAATCATACGAGTTTTAGATCATAAATATAATGTCTGAGATAATTAGAAACACTAAGATTCTATGCAAAGAATAGCTTAAGATCATGAACATAAGAACACTATCTTAAGTAAGATATATTCCACAACACAAAGTCTGCCAAATAATATCAAATCCTATTCTTCAAAATGATTGAAAGAAAACACAAAGTTTTTCTCCTTTCCAATAGCCCCTAGATATTCCAAAAATTCTCGACCCTTTGGAATGCAAAAGCATCCCTTATTTATAACAAAAAGAAGTAGAGATAAAATAGGGCAGATCCTAAAAAGTAGCAATTTAACTAGAGTTCAGTTTTGCATGATTCTCACGCAGGAGATCAAGTCAAAATATTGATTCAAAAATGTGACGAAACAGAAATGAAAAAGACATGTCAATTTCAAGATTGAAATGACATGAAACATTGGGACTTAGTCTGAATCGTCATCCTTTGCTACTTCCTCTTTTTCTTCCTCCAGCTGAGACTGTTTGCTCTGAAATTCCTGGAACTTCCGAATTATGCCTTGCATTTCATTCTCATCAGGCGCAGTGGAATGATCATTCCAAATTTCGCAGGTCTCATGAATGTCGCTGGCATTACCGGGAAGCTTTTTCAATCCTTTGCTGAGTTTCCTTAAGGCCTCCAAAGTATGCTCAACCCTTACAAAACGATCGATGATTTCAAGACCAAATCCTTGTATTGATCCTGCTGAACAGACTCTCGAATTTGGTTGAAGAGATCATCTACTGATAGGATACCTGAGTTCCCAACTAACACCTTTGGACAAATCTTCAACAACTCTTCTTCCAGATCACTTTTCCCATCGATCAATTTATCCCTTGATTCTCTCAACTTGCTGCAGGCTTCATTGAGAATCTTTATTCTGAATCTGATGGCCTTGGTCAGCTGGAAATGCTTATCTGTATGTGGAAGAACACCTTCTTCTACCAAGAGATGTGCTGGGATTTGCTTTAATACATGGAGAGCTTCAAAAGTCAAATCAAGCTGTCCAATCTCCTGAGAGAATTCATCATCCATCTTCTCTCCCTCCTTCTGAATGTCCCCTAAAGACTGATGAACTTTCACCACGTCTTGAATCACTTCCTTCCCCTGTTGGAGCAACCTTTGGATCCATTCATCAACCGCCCTTCCTTGTTTGGCAATCTTTTCAATTGTGGGCACTGATGAGAAATCGAATCCAACAGAAACAGAAGAAGGTGGTATGGATTCAAGGGGTTGTGAGAGTTTAATCAAAACCTCTGTCAATTGCTCCACTTTTCTCTTAAGCTCATCTCTGTTGTCCTTTGTTTCTTTCAACTTTTGGCACAGCACGTTTATGGAATCCCGTGCATCTTGTTACGCCCCTTCTGCTGTCACTTTCCCTAGAGCCACCACGGTTATCTCGATAATCGGAGGTCATTACATCCTCTCTAGTTTTGTCACCGAGGGAGTGGCAATCTCTCTGCGAATTTATCTCCGAAGCATCCACCAAAACCCTTGAAGCTGTTTTTGGGTTTCTTGGCTGATTTCACAGTAGAAGCCTTGAGTGAGCTGAAATCAAAGGCTGGTAGGGGTACAATCACCTTCCTCTTCCTCAGAGTTTGCTCGAGTAGCCATTGTGGCGTATCAGAGGAAATTGCCCATGTTGTAGTAACTGGTATTCTACTCTCAAGAGGAGAAGATTCTACTATTGAAGGGGGAACAGTTGTTAATGTGGTAGTAGATTCAATAAAGAGAGGCACAGGTTGTGGGGGAGTGTTGGTGATCACTTGGGTTCCAGCAGAGAGGGGTGAGAGTCCAGAGAAAATACCGGCCATGCTTGAAGAAGTGGATGGAGAATGAGGAGGTAGGAGTGGTTGTTGAGGGGGAGGCACAGATTCAGATTCCAAAGCCTGAGATGTAAGAGACAAGGTCTCTTCGGTTTGATAATCAACAAATGATGAAACCAGAAGTTGGCTTCCTCCTTCTTCCAAATTAATTTCTCCTATTTCTGGTGGTGTTGGTGATTCTGGCACATCCACCGTTTCAGCTGGAGAAATAATTGAAGAGATTTGTCTTTCTTTCCTCTTCTTGACAATCTTGACTTTTATAGGCGCCCTAAAAGATCTCTTGTCCTTTTCCTTTTTGGAGGGCCCCGCCTCTGAAGCAGCCAACTTTGAAAACTCATCATCTTTAAAATTCATTCCCCAAGAGGAAAGCCATGCTTTGGTACGAGCAAGGATTAGAGCTGACCTATCTGTAATAGAGGCCTTCTCGCTGGCTGACCAATCAATAGATGGGAAAACATATTGGTCTTCATTTAGTCCATCATAGGAAGGATCCAAAACACTTTCATTGTCACTCGTTCCTTCTGGCAAATCAGAAAGCTCCAGTGTTTGAATCTCAGCAATAGTTAATCTGCTATTATCTTTCCTGCGAACAGCAACCTCGTTACGCAGATCAACCCAAATATCCTCTATGTTTGGCCTATGCAGATGCTGGGTTCCATATGCTCTGAGCACTCCTCGGACGTCAAAACCATCTCGAGGCTTCATATGCTTTTTCAATTTGTCCTGAAGTTCGCATTCAACATTTTTGGCCTTTATTACTGTTGAGCAAGTATATCTCCCAATAGAAATTGGGAAGGACACAAGGCCTTATGTTTGCTTTGTTGGAATTTATGAAAATCCAACAGCTGCCTAACCAATTCTATTAATATCAGTCTATCCCCTGGATAGCGGGGCAGGCGAAAAGGTTCCCCCGAGTACATGACTATCCGAAGATATGTAAACTTCTTGAATTGTAAGAAGATACATCCCCATTTAGAAACTTCGGCCCAAGCCTCGTCTGAGACTCTTGTCTTCCTCAGCTCTGGGTTGATCCTGCAGATATTTTCATAGAAGAAGGCATCATTTACCCTTCTGAAATGTTCTTTAGACCCCTTTTTGGTCAATTGAGGGAAATATTTATAAACCGGGTTCACCGTTCTGCTTCCCTTAGTATCCAGCCCGGGATAGTTCCTCATCCCGGCTGCTGCGTATGCGACATATGAAAGCATATAAAACTTCCCAGTTGACAAGACCGTTGTCATTTGGGAATCAATCTCATTGCTGATGAGAGTGCCCCAGTCAATCCCTTGCTGATTTTTCTTGATGGTGACCATAAATTGATACATCCATCCATGAAATACATTCGATTCGGGCAAGCCAAAAACCCGACTCAGCAGGGTGATAATATCATTGATTTCTTGGATGAAATCACTCCTGGGGATAGTCCTTGGAAATCTAGAGACCGCCGGTTTGGCCTTGATCAGGAACTTTTTGTTTACATCCTTGATGCAGTCTTCCTGATTGCTGTCCCAGGCCTTCTGAGCTGACTTGATGTTCAACTCCCCATATTCTTCAAAATTAGGCAATTTTAGGAGATCATCAAAGTAAACTCCATCCAGTCTGATTACTACCTCACCAGACTGACTCTTCACAGAACGAGAAGCCGAGTCATAACTGGATGCACAAGCTAAAATGAATTCCGGACATTGGGCGGACATGGGAAAACCCGCTGCGAGAGGCAAGCCACTGTCAGCTATAGCTTTCATCCATGGAGTTTGGGAGGAACTCCTCACCCTACTCCAAAATCTTCCATGTCTATATTTCCGAGTTCAGTGTCTCTGATGTCATAGTTGCAATCAATGTATGATGGAGATTCCGGCTTCTTGAACTTGTATTTCATTCTGCCAGACTTCTCAGCCTTTTCCTGAGATGGACCAGGGTCCGACATGAAGGACGTTGAACGAAGAAAGGTTCGAAGCTCAGGAGATGTTGGCCACACTGAAAATCCCGATCTGCTGAATATGCCGGAAGAACAAAAGAGTCCGACACGCTGAGGAGGATGTCGGAATATCCTGAAAGTCCGATGTGTTGAAAATGTCGGAACTTCTGAAAAACCCGACACACTTGGTAATGCCGGAACTTTGGGAAAGCCCGGCACGTCTGATACTGTCGGAACTCAGGGAAAACCCGACGCTTGCGTTGATGACGGGAACTCTGGGAAACCCGGCACTCACTGTGGAGATCGGAACTTTGAGAAACCTCGACGCCTCAAACTTTCGATACACTTCAGGTCTTCGACTCTGCAAAACAATCTTCAAAACCCGAGAAGAAAAACAGGGTTTTTCATTGAATTCCAAAACATGCAATCTCCTTTTTTGTCATTCATGTTCCATGCATATAATAAAACTTGGAAGAAATAGCACCAAGTGGTAGTCTCAGAAGAGATAAACCCTAGAACCTAAAACCCTTTTCAAAATAACTCCAGAAAGAAGAAGGAAGGAAAACCCTCAAAACCCGGCGAGAAATTGAGAAGAAACCGCGTGCAATCGATCCGTAAAAACCAAGAACAAAGAAGGGAGAAAGAAATACCTTCAATCAGAGAAATGGAAAATCGAAAACAGGTGATTCAATCGGGCAAGGCGAGCTGTCGGGTTTCGAAATCGGAAGAGCATGCGCGAAAAATCCACGAATTAAAAATAAGTCCGGTAACAATGACGTGGAAATCCACGTATTTATAAGAAAATTGGCAATTAATACACTTGGGCTCGGCACGTGCCAATTCACCGACAACTCGGCATGAATGCCATGTCAGCATGTTTGAGAGGTCCGAAAACCCGACACGAGGGGACTTAGTGCAATTCGGGTTTCGGGTATCGGAAAGCATGAGGCACAAAACATGAGGTGTTTAGATGTTACATAGCTCCGAAAACCCGATACAAAGGACTAAGCGGACTTCGGGTATCGGAAAGCATGAGGCGTAAAACATGTTTTAGGTAAGGCATGTTCCGATGCACCGGAGGTCCGAAAACCCGATTTTCACAATAGGAAGCGGGTTTCGGGTTTCGGAAGACACAAGACATAAAGCATGTTAAAACTCATGTCGAACTGTTGGTAAAACCCGAAAACCCGAAATTCGCTAAAAGAGGCCATAATGCAAAATCAACTTCAAAAATTTCGTATGGGTTATCTAATCGTTTTGTCGTAAACTCAAAACGGAGATAACTTGAGTTGGCAAAATGTTCCAATATAAGATTTTTGGGACAAAAATCCTTTCCTATTCGGAGGTGTGATCAGGGGATCATTTTTGATATCAAAAGTTCCCTAAACATCCCTAAATTGTGTCAGTGTAGAATATCTTTTTGAGATCTTTCCATCGGGATCATTTTTGATATCAAAAGTTCCCTAAACATCCCTAAATTATATTAGTGCAGAATATCTTTTTGAGATCTTTCCATCGACTATGAGAATGCGACAAATGGACATTGGGAGCTCCAGTTATGTCCGGTCAAAGTTCAGTCAATGGGAAAGTCAACTCTAGTCAACAGGTCAATAATGGACCAATAACACTGTGACATGTGGAAAAAAGGCGTTGGAAAAATTGGAGGGGTTTTCACCACTTGGTCTTCGACGATCATAAAATGATATAGCTCGTGGGAGCAAGAGGCTCAACTTTTTTATGGAGGGGAGCCCGACCGCCATGAGGACTATGGTATTATCACCAACATGGTGGGTCCTCAAGCCACCACATGGCTTGCCACCATGAATCAAATATGATCGATTTTCCTATCAAGGATCGACATTGAGCTATTAGTCGGGTCATGCAAGGATCGAGTTACATTTTAGCTCGAGCTATCCCCAATGATCGAGCTCAAAATTATTGCATTTATATTTTATGCCAACCTTCCACATTACTTTGGCCAAAGCCACTAAGATTGGTGGCTACATCCAACATCAATCGACCAACTAAGTTCAAACGTGGCCCTACCACATGTTAAGGTAAAAGTGTTACGTGGAAAGCGAATGAGCTAGGGCAAAGGCCCATGCGTGGAAGGTTCCACTTGAATCTTTGGGAGGCTAAGGTTTATTAAAACCTTATCAAAACTTAAATGTTGCCCCATGTGGAAAATAACACACTCAATTATGTAAGCCGCCCAATATGGGATGTAAACCCATCCACAATGCTACAGGCTAGGATATTAATAGCCTTTAGATAAATTTTAAAGCATTATTTTAGGGCCCGCTTTGGTATAAATAGGGAACCCCTTGCATTCTAAAGACAACGAGACACGACGCTTATTATTTCTAAGCTTAATTGTGGGATTTGTGGAAAATAGTATTAGGGTAATTTTAATATAGTTTTGTGAACTATATTAAAATCCTAAAATTACTATATGCAAATATTGTTTATTGGCCTATTATTTTTAGGAAATAGTAGATGAAATATTTTTGATTGGGAGTATTTATAAACTACCCAATAGGCCCATTGAGCCACATTATTTTTCACTTGCGACACCTAGAGTATCGACCGGAGTGTTAAAGGACGTCAGAAACATTGGGAAGGCCAATCGAGTTCCGAAGGAGGTTGTGCATCAAGAAGGTGAAGAACGATTCGACTGATCATCGGAAGTTCTTCAAAGGACTGGTGTACTACTAGGCAAGTGGAAATTCCATTAGGTTTTATTGTAAGAAATAACATTGTACTTACAATTTTTACTAGTGGAATGGTTCGAAAGAACCCAAAGATGTAGGCTATTGCTGAACTCCGTAATCAATCAATGCGTAATTGTCATTACATTCTTGCATTATTTTTAAATTGATTACTTAAAAGGAGTAACTTATCAACAAATATTTAAAGCCTACAAGGGTCCGAGATCAGGTAGATAAAAACTTGATCATTTTTGGATCACAGAGGATAAAGTTTGAAAAATATTTTTCAATTTTATCTATGTTTCAGATATTATACTATTGTATAAATTATGTGTTATAGGAACTTCTTCAATTTTTGTTCCTATAATATCCATTCTTCTTTCGAAAGTGTGCATTTGAATCTCCTTCCCATTAACTATGATACAAATATTACCACTAATATTGAATTTTAAATAGCTTTTAGGATCCTTTATATTTGTCAAAGTTTTCCAACTACTGAATACAGGTCCCTAAAAACATTTTGCAGAGTTGTATAACATATCTAGAGTTAGACATACACGTTTTCTCAACCTTATGAAGTCAAAAATATATATGGATATTTCCTGAGCATGTTTCGTTAAAATCAATTGATTTCATTCAACATGGGGAGAATACCATAAAGTGTCAATAAAGTTTCCATATCTTATAAATGGTACAACAACTTGGTTTTTGTGTCAACTTCCCTATAGTATTTAAACATAAAAATATCTAAGGATTGATATTTCTCAAAAAAATATGCATGTGGGCTCATGCATGGAAATCCATCTTGTATCAACATCTTTTATAATCTTTTTACCATCTATTACTCTAATTGAAATTTTCTAAAACTCTAAATATTTTTTTGCATTCTTTAACATATACATGTATAACTCGTGGATAAGCTCTTCCACTTTTGTGATATTTTCAAATATGTTTACCATTTTATAAGCAAGATTCATCCTATGAGCCATGCAATGAATTGGAATCATATATGGGATAACCAATGTTTGTAGGTGAACATAAAGACCACTTACATGACCCCGCATTTACTAATACACCATTAACACAAACACAAACAAAGTTAGTAGCTATTATATTATCATCCATCCGAGTTATATCCTTCAAATTGGAAATAACCAATTTGCACAAGTTTTCAAAAGATCATTTTTCCACCATTTTATGAAGTTATAATAGATAAGGTTTCCTTGAGTGTTTATCAAAATTATATACATGCATGTAATCTCAGGATGTGTTTTTGAATATTGTGACCTCATCAATGGACAAAGAGATAAACCTTTAATTTTTTACTTTTTCTTTTGTTGGAGAGAAGATTTGTCGATGGGAAAAATTGGTGGGTTTCCACCAACTCTCTAGGACTAGGTCCCTCTAATTAAATGGGGAAGCTCCATTATTATGTGTAAGCAAAAAGAAAATTATGTGGTTGGCCGGGGAGGTCGAGGATCTAACAATACTCTACTACACTGCAGTAACAAATGCTTGCAATTTGTGCAAGGGAGGAATTTTCTTAGGAAGGTGGGGAAGTAGGAATAATAAATTAGGAGAGGGATTAATACTGAAACTAGGAGAACTCATATTCTTAGAGGGATTAATCAAATAAACTAAGACACAAAATTAGAAAGAATAACAACCTTTCTAGTTATATCAAGATAAGATAAAATCATGAACAACAAAATCTCATGTATTTCACTCATCCGTAAAAGCATGAAACTCCTTTCTTTATTGACATATTGGAAAATTTGTACATTGAGAGAGATGGAAGAACATATAAGAAGGGACAATGCAGGAAATAACTATCTCTTTCTTATTCTAAGTAGTAATCTACTATTGAACATACACAATTGACAACCATTTTGAATGGGGAAGTCATTACAATTTATAGATCTTAGACAAAGACTCTTCACCGCCCCCACATGACCTTTCATTTTTCTTTCACAACATGTGACTCTTCGTATTCATAGGATTAAAATTTGAGTCCCCTTTTTATTAATTGAGAGTGAATTATTACATTATAAACTATAGTCACATAAGACAAAAGATGAATAAGACAAAATAGGAATAAGATAAAATGAAAGTGCAATCCCCCTAAGGAAAAAATGGGACATGAAGGAAAAGAGGGAGGGGGAGGGATGAGAGAGAAAATAATAGAGAGAGAAATACTCGAGATGGAGATAAGGCCCTTTTTGATTCCGCTTCGCTCTCAAGTGGACTTTTGTTGAGAACCTTTGGGGAAATATCCACTCCTTTGAATTCTTTGTTATATCTAGTCACGTAGGTGCAACTTCCTCAACTTGGGGAACATGAACAAAATTCAATGACTTGATCCAATTATATGAGATGGAATTGATGTTTTTACACTTTGTAAATCAAGACTCGAAGTTTCTTCATTTTGATTGATATCACGTACCTTATCTTGGTGAGTGACTCTAGTGTGCCCTAGTTGAAATCAAAGGAATTCTCGGCTTCTTGTTTGACAAGTTCTTCAAAAGGCTACAACTAGTCATCCACAGAGGTGTTTTTCATCAATTACAGAACTTCGAGATTTTGTATCTTGAGGTTGACATCATCCTACATCTTGAGGAACATTCCTCATTTGACTCTAACTCTTCTAAAGCACAATTCAAAATTTCATACGGGTGACAGATTTATGGCCCACTATGACAAATCTTCGAATGGAGAGTTAAAAAATTTCCTATCTATCAACACTTGGGAATGAGATTTCCCTATCTCCACCACTAGATGGTACACTTGATCCTAGTGTTATTTATCCTTCTAAATTTCATCTCTTGTCATTTTTCCCTCGGTGAATATCATGCACACATACTTGAACAATGAGATCATCTCTAGTAGCAACATTTTCTCACTTTCCACTATCTTGTTTACACATTTTTCATTTTCTCGCCCCTCTATGGTGAATCCTTGTGTTTTTTGAATGGAATCTAGATCAAAGCTACTAATGAGAAAAATTATTCAATTGGAAGAGATGAGAAGGCATTTGGATCCATGAAATTTTGCATGTACGAGGTGAGTGTTTTCACGTGATCTTCCAACTAATCAATCTTTTCTTTGTACTCCTGGTTCCTCACAAGAAGGTGAGTGGAAGATTCCTTGAAAAAATGTGTGTCTCCCTCGTGAGTTTTTGGGCCTAGGGGGATTGTATCATCTTGTAGTCAAATAGAATCATTTCTTTAATGGGCTTAATCACCTTTGGCTAGACTACTTCCACATATTGATTTCCATAAGTTTCGCTTAAATAAGTGAGAATTTATTTGGGCCAATTTTCCTTTCTTCCCTTTGACCATTGAAGCTATAGTTAAGAAATTCAGAATGCCACCTATCAGTACTATGTGGGATTCTGTTGTGATCATTTCTTGCACCCAAGGAAATATATCATTTATCTCTAGCTCGACATTTGGAAAGATTACGGTCTCTTTCTCATAAATATGAGGAACATCTTGTGCAAAGGGGTCAATGTGGCAGTGAGAGGATGAGAAAATTTAGGATTTTTAAGGGATTGAAGGGTGAACCGGATCAATATCTCCTTGCTCCAAATCAACCATGGGATCCTCTTTTTCATACCTTCTTATGTAACTTTCTGTAGCAAGGGCTTCTTGATCCATTGCCTTCCGCTTTGAGCTTTCTCTCGAATGAGACAAGTTGGGAGATTTTTCTATGGGTTTTGACAAGGAATGAAGAGATGTATTCCGTTGGAGAATTGGGAAGTTACTTGATGTGGTGAGGAAAACCACATTCCTTTTGAACCACTCTTTTGACCTTTTGATGACCACTTCATTTTTCTTATTCGCATCCCCCAACTCATGAATGATCCAAGAAACTGCGGAAGGCACGAGGATTTTATTGTTGGATATTCCGAGTCATACATCTTTGTGCCATCATCTTGAATGCCATCCTCATACCAATCAATCTTGAATCCTCTCATTTTCTCAATTTTCATCCTTTTTGTGATCTCTCTTAAAATTTGAAATCATCGGCATAGTTCACCCAGTAGTCTTCAACCTATGGAACATGATGCAAGTTGTGTACATGAAAAGTATCTGGATCACTTCGAATGTTGAAGTCTTCCCTAGGAGTGTATGAGTACATGTTTATGGGAGAGATGACATCTTCCATATTTGAAGCCCTCGTGAGCACTTCGCAAGAGAAAATCCCTAGAGAAATAGGGAAAGCAATCAACTTCTTCTTGTGGTTTCTCAACTTACTATTGATATGAACAAGATTCCTACATAGCTCAATCAACACTATTATGTCACTGAGGTAGCGTAGAAACCTTTGTGGAGAAATTTTAAAACCCAATGTATTAAAAATGACCTGTACCTTTTGATTAGAGTAGCATCTTGCGAAGACATCCTTTAATGTTGACAACAAACACTTTGTGAACGCATCTTTTACTCTAGAAAAGTGTCGGTTTATCTCTTTTAAGACTAGGTGTGGATACTTCTTATATGTAGGAGCCTTCGAGAAATTTTTTGAGCAAGTGTCAAACCCTTGAATGGTCTCATGCTTACCAAGGCATAAACCATGTATGAAGCCATGAAAAAAATTTAGAATTTGGTACTTGAAGTAATTGATGATGCAAGTTGTCGCTGATGATTTTCCTCCAATCTATAATTTTCCTACCCTTGAAAATTGTAAGAATGTACAATTCCATCCAGTCATGGAAATATCTTGCTTTTTTTTTTCTCCCATTATCCGGCTTAGGAGAATGACGTCATCCGAGAAGCCCTCGTGGAATTCCTTTTAGGAGAGAGAATTTAGAATGCGGGAGGGATTTCTACCTTGTTTCAACCATGAACCGAGAGTGAAACCTTGGAGATATGACTCGATCCTAGACCACTCTCTTGATGCAAATTATTTTTTGATCACTACCATGTTGCTCAAGACAGAATTTACATGCATTGGAAAATTTCCTTGGGGTGAGTACTATCAAGACCGAGTTGTTGTTGCAGCTCTAATGGTTCAGGTGTCTGGCTCATAATGATGGGAGAATGCCAACACCAAATCTACACTTTGAACATACATGAGGTGGCCACCTACTACGTACAATCCACTTATGTATACCTTCTCCTCCATATATTCCCGGGTCCACCTAACATTTTACTCTTGAGGCCCTCTAGATCCATGTGGGTGACATCACTATCACCCACACTTAATTACTCTAATGACATAGATGAAACGAGATTGAGGATAGAAAACGTGAACTTCATATTCCTAAAAAGCAACAATATGAGCCAAAATGGATATGACAAGTAACTTTTTTCACTCAAAATGGAACTTTCTATTTTTAGCCTTTGAGATCCATGAGCTACTATTTTAGAAAATATTGATCTTTTGTCTTGGAATTAGTTTTTGGGAATCCCTATCATGCTTTGAAAGTTTCTTTTTTGCTTTTTTGGCTTCTTATTTTTTTGACCGAATTGTCTAGCTTGTCGTCTCGGTCATTTTCAGAGTTTGTTGTTTTGAAGGGTTTTAATTTTTCAAGGAAATTTCTATTTTTAGTAAGTATGTGAACCAATTACTTACTATTTTTATAAATTGGTCTTCTAAACCTCAGATTGACGAAAAATCAGCTTTTATAGAATAGGTTTTTCTTTTGGATGTCATGCTCAAAATTCTAGCTCGAACCATTCACCGGATTGATGGGAAATTAAAATAGCAGGAGATAGGAAGAAATATATGGTTTTAGGTGACTGGGAGAGAGAGAGAGAGAGAGAGAGAGAGAGAGGCTATGAAAATCTCATCTTATTTTGATTACTGTGTTGCGAGATATGAGTTTTTCACAATTTTGACTATGGAGTCAATCTGGTAGAAAACAAACATGGTGTCTAGAGAAAAATAAATTTCTTGGATGATTTGTAGTAGTGAACATGGAGGAATGAAGAAAAAATTGAGGAATGGAGGAGGGAAATGGTTTTTATAACTTTCTTTTGATGCACTTTATCGAACACACACGAAGAAGAAGCACGGCAGCTTTTTTGTTTTACAAATTTGGATTTTAAAATATTCTTGGGCTTGGGTGAATTTTTGTGTCCCAACTGTCCTAAGGGGATGGGATATTTGGTGTAAGAAAAATTTCCCTCTTCTCAGCTTGACAAGTGGCGAATGGGTATTGGTTGTGAGAGGAGAGAGAAAAATCACTTAAAAAGCCCTCGGGGCTGAAACTAGGTCATATGGAGGACCGGGAAAGGGCTAGGCTTGGGTGAAATTTTGTGTCCCAACTATCCCAAGGGGATGGGATAGTTGGTGCAAGAAAATTTTCCCTCACCTGGTGAGGAAAAGTGGCGGATGATGATTTACAAGAGCAGAGAGGATAAGGGGTTGAAAATTGGCATGTTGAGCCTTCCCAAGGTCACATGGAGGATCAATGGATAGATTAAGTATGGGGTGCACTTTTGTGTCCCAAATGTCCCAAGGGATAGGAAATTTGGTGCAAGAAAATTCACCCTCACTTGGTGAGGATAAGTGGTACATTTTTATTTGAGGATGGGAAGGGTTGAGAAAGAGTGAGAAGGGGCTTAAATGGAAGGTTTGAGCTCATCAAGGTCACATGATTATTGTTATCAATTTTTACACCCCGCAAAATGGATAACTTAATAGGTCTAGGAGTTGGCAATTGATGGGTGCAAAGTTTCACAATTGGAAAGGTGGCTCATGGGTTGGCTCAACCAAGTCGAGCCAAGTTGATTGGTTAGAGAAGGAAAAGGTTACATGTTGCACACTGCTATTAGTAGCATTTTACATGCTACCAAATGAAAAAAATTTAACTTGCTACCTTGGTTGGTAGTGCAAGTGCGACAAAGGGAGCGATCCATGGGGTTGCAAAAATAGCGATTTGAGAGGGCCAGAAAGCATCCTTAGATGCTACTAGTTAGTAAAACTCAAAATACTATTGGTCAAGAGTAGCATTTAAAATGCTATCGATTGGTGGCATGTTGGTGTTACTAGTCAATAATATGGTGCCAAATAGTAGGACGATGGCGATCGACGGATTTCAGTAGATGAAGAGGTCACCATTGGTAGCATTTCTAGTGTTATCGACCGATAGCATAAAGGCAATAAGGAGAAGAAGTCAGGTGACAACAAGGACTCGGGTAGCATTTAGACGGATGCTATCAACCGATAGTTAATTTTTCGCTACCAACAGTAGCAAAAAGGAATAACTCACATCATGATGAATCAAGGTGTCGATAGCAATGAAACATGTTACCAACTGGTTACATTTATGTAACCTCGACCACACCGAAGGAATTATGAAACCGGTCACGAGGGAAGGAAAAGCTACCATCCTGGGAGTTAAAGTGCATGCAACCGGCTGAATGCAAGAGCGAACCAAGCATTAATGGAAGTAGTACAAAGTTTTTTCAACCACATTTTTAATGAGGTATGGTGTCCATGACTACCCATGTAAGTAAACGACCAATTTGTATGGATTTCCATACCTATTTAATGAAATATGTCGGTTGGTGAGGCAATTTCAAGGATCTTCATCTATATATTGTAAAATTCACCTCATTTTGAGGGGAGACATTCTGTAATGTAAAGGAACTATGTCAAAATTGTTCTAGCACTTTTGTGAGCTACAAGCCTCAATTTGTGCATTTTGTAAATAATTATTTCCTTGTGCCTATATTGTAATGGATTGTGCATCATTTTAAGTAATAAAATCGGTGTTTTGTGGCTTTTCTTTCCCTAGCTTGAGTTATATTGCATCCTTTGCCTTCTATTACATTTGCAAGTATATTGTGCATGTTCCAATATCTTTTCAAGATTCAAATTCATTTTGCTCCATGAAATTGGAGGTTTGAATGTGTTCTTTGAATTGTGGCACTTTTTTTTCCCTCTTCTAGCTCATCTTCTTCACTTTCACTCATTAGGAATCTCTCCACCCCCTTATTCTTGGTGTTATCACCTCCTTTAGTGTAGGATTTAATTTTATGCATTCTTCTCTCCGGTCACTTGGATTGATAGATTAGGAGTAATTTAGTGCATTTCCCTAGGAGTATTTTAGATTAGGAAGAGGAACCAACCTTATTTGGATGTTTGTCTCAATTGTAGGGTCCCACACCTTGAGACAATCCCATGTTAGTCAAAAGTAGGGATCTATAATGTGTAAATCCCAGGGTGTTGCTAATTTTGACATAATATTTTGGCACACCCAAAGTGGGACCACAAAAGGTCAAATATTTCCATTTTATCAATATTAGGTGTGTGTCTTGGTGAAATTCTAACCTTTGGAGGCTCTGTACAACACATCCTGCAGACTCCTAGGATCATAAAATTAGTGGTTTTAGTAGTGTTGGTTTTCAATTCATGAGAAGGATTCAAACAAGGTCTAGAACAAGAGAAGAAGGGATATTTGAATACTTGCAGCTATCTCCAGGTAGAGGAAGAAGAGGAAGACAAGTTCAGAGATCTCCATCTCCACCAAATAGGACTCTTTCAACACCTCCACCTGGTAGGCCATTTCTTCAATCAACTAGAGTTCTTAGACCAATTAGAATGGCTCAACAACCACCAAATCCATTTTTCAATTTCACAAGAAGTAGTCCACTCAATCTCAATGCACATAATCCAATTCTAGTGGCAGCATTAAAAAATTCCATATTTCAATGGAGAGAATCATATAACCCTAATTGATCACATCCAGGACATTAAAAATGTATGTGTCATTCATGAGATTGTTGATATGGATGTGACAATCAAACTTCTTGAATCTTCTTCTTCAAAGGAAAATATTTGTAGTGGTTCAGAAGCTTAGTAGCAAGATCAATTCAGAACTGGAATGAACTATGCTCAGGACTTTGTAACCAATTTGGGGAAAGGGCAGACAATTTATCTCTTTTGGAGTAGTTGACTACAATCAAAAGAGCACCAAATGAATAGATGGTTGACTTCAATTTCAAATTCCAAAGAACATGGGATAGGATTCCAATTTCCATAAGACCAATTGTTGAAGGTGCATTTCTCTATTTCCTTAAAGCTTCTAAATTCTAATATATTATCATGATACAATCTATGGGAGGGATAACCTTACCAGGAGCTTATGTCATAGCCATTAGAGATGATAATTTCCTAATTCAAGCCGGTAAACTTGCACCTAGGCCACATATGCCTATTTATCCATAAATGGGGAATCTAGTTCTAGAAAAACACCTAAGTTAGCCCTTATTCATGCCCCTAAAATCAGAGTTCCAATGAAGCTTTATACCTCTTCTTCTAGCACCTCAACTAAACTCCAGGAGGTCATGAAACAATTACAGAACCTAGGGAATGATTTGGTGACCCTCAAAAGGAAACAAGCTCATAATTTAGACCTTATCAGCTTTAGTACATTACCAACCTAATAAGCCCTCATATCAGTCTAATAGACCTCCTACTCAAGCTATCAACCAGAACCAAGGACAACCTCCTGCTACTAGACCATTTCAACCATATAATCCTAATGTAACTTCAACATCCAAGAGCCTTGGTTCTGTTCTTTAGAATAACCTTGCACATGAATATGAATGGTGTTTCCCTTGTGGACAACCCCATAATCAAGCAAGCATGTTTCAATGGAATGTTAAATCAGCCTCTAATGGTACAAAGTGTTGGTGTTCTCAAGAAACAAATGAAGAAGAAAATCAACAAGAAAACACACAAGAGGCACCCCAGAATGATACTTCATTGGTAAACTGGAAAATAGAGGATTTTTATGGAGTTAATCGCCTCTTCTAGGGTGTAGAAGCAAACACAAGGTCTAAAAGAGAGCTATTGAAGAGGTAATTTCATCATATTCAAATGCTTCTCAACCTTCTATCACACTTCAAGGAGTTAGCAACTCAAGTGCAGTCCCAAATCCACATAATCAACCCAAAGTGCACCCTGTTGTATCAGCTCACGTGTAAGAGAAATGATTGGCAAGTAGAGGGATATAAAATATATTCCATCTCCATTCAACATCATTGATCAAATGAAGAAAAAAAATGTAATCATCTCTATGTGGGAATATTTGACAATTCCAGGACAGAGAGATCTATTGCAAGCAACCATGGCCAACTTGTCCATCTCAAATGAGTCATCCAAAGATCAAGAAAAGGTGCTAACCAATGCAACTCAACAAGAAGGAGGTCAATCAAGTAGAAATATGAAACCTCCTCCATTTTATGTATCTTTGATCATTGGGAACAACCTAGTACACAATTGTATGATTGACTCGGGACAAGTAGCTCAGTAATGCCTAAAAAATAGTAGATTAGCTGGGTCTAAAGTATGAACTTGTCTTAAAAGGAGTGGTACAATTAGATGGGAAAGTAATGGGAATAGTTGGAATCATCAAGAATCTGAATCTAACACTGCATGCATGCCCAAATGTCACATTCAACAAGACATATCAGTCATTGATTTACCACCACTCTTTTCCTTTGTGTTTGTCAAGGGACTTCACGGCTAAAATTGGTGGGTACCTATCAGCTGATTGGTCCCACATGCTCTTCAGAACAAGGTATGGAGATAAAGCTACAATCATATTAGAACAATTGCAAATTACCACATTGAGCCTTACATGCCAAGTCCAATCAATGCCAACTACTCAGCATTTGATCAAGAGGATTACACAAACACTCAAGAAGCAAATACTAAGGTTGGAGGCATTGGATTTAACACTTGATGAGTGGGCTCACAAAAGACATGTTTATGATCCATACAAAGAGATGGAGGAAGCTGAATTGGGCATCTATTGTCTACATGAGAGAATCCACCTCTTCTAGCATCACCAAACCAAATGATGAAGATGAAAATGAAGTTTGGCAATTGTTCTTTGATGGTTCAAGGAGAAGAAAGGTGTAGGAGGAGGAGGACCAATGCTTTATATCTCCAAAACAAGTATTAAATTTTACTCGCTTTAAATTTTAGTTCAGTTGTTCAAATAACACAACTGAATATGAAGCATTAATCCATGGATTACATTGGGAAAGGAAAAGAGGTATCAAGAACTTACAAGTTTTTGGAGATAGTGAGCTAGTTGTAAATCAAATTAAAGGGCTAATGCTACTAAGAATGATCTCCTAAGGAGCTATAAGAATAGGGTATGGGATCTCATAAATACTTTGAAGCTTTTCAACATTGATTCCATTCCAAGGAAGAAGAATGAGGCTGTAGATAAGCTTGCAACAATTGGAGTAGCATTTGATGTTGTTGAAAGTATCAAGAGAGACCAAATTCAGCCTCATATCAAAGTAGTGGTGAGACAAGTTGTTCCGATAATAATACAAGTTGGAAAGTGTTTGAAAGTGACCAAAAATCATCAATTTCCTCTAAGAAGAAGTTGAGTTCTCTTCCAAGAATCAAGACAAATCTAGAAAGACAATATGGGGATCAAGTAGTATAGCTGAGAACAAACAAACTCCCAAAAGGTTTGGTGACTCTAGAGTCAATCTTCAATCCTAATGACTAGTTCGGAAGGAGAAATCTAATATTCAGGTCAAGGGTGAAGATTCATAACCAATTTCAATGGGAGAGGGTAAAGTTCTTCAAATTGGCAAAGTAAGTACTCATCAAGAAAAATCTGATTTCATACAAATTTTCAAGAGTTTCTAGATATCTTTGCTTGGAGCTATGAAGATTTGAGAGGATTTGATCCAAGTTTGGCCCAACACACTATTGATCTAGATCCAAAATCCTAATCCATTAGGTAGAAGCAAAGGCCAGTGAATCCCTCATATTGAGCCTCTCATGAAGAAAGAATTGAACAAGCTCATAGAGGCAAGTATCATTTTCCAATCAAGCACTCTTCATGGGTTTCTAATCTGGTGTGCAGTTAGGAAAAGAAATAGGGAAATCAGATTATGTGTGGATTTTCAAGACTTGAATAAAATCTTCTCTCAAGGACCATTATCCACTTCCTTCCATGGAGAAAATCTTGCAAGTGGTAGCTGGTTCAAAGATATTTTCATTGCTAGATGGATACTCGGATATAATCAAATCATGGTGAAAGAGGAAGACCAATTTAAAATATATTTCACCAACCAAATGGGGCACATATGCATATAGGAAGATGTCCTTTTTCATTCAAATGTCGAGAAACATTTCAAAGAGAAATGGACATGGTGTTTAAGGGGCTGATAAACAAGATGGTTCTTGTGTATCTAGATGACATAATTGTATTCTCCAAGAATGTAGTTGATCACCTCTCTCATCTTAGGCAAGTATTCAAGAGATGCAGGAAATTTGGAGTGTCTCTTGAATCCAAAGAAATGTATTTTCCTAGCTCATGAAGGAAAGCTCTTGGGACACATTGTGTCTAAAGGGTTGACAATTGATCCAGAAAGATTTGAATCTATCCTTGCTCTACCTTTGCCAAGTCACAAGAAGGCTCTCCAAAGTTTCTTGGGGAGAATCAATTTTTTTCAAAATTCGTGCCATATTTTTCCACTCTTGTTAAGCCATTAACAATGATGTTCAAGAAGAACCTTGCATTCAAGTGGACAATGGAGGGAAAAGAGAGTTTTGAGGCTATCAAACATGTAATATCCCAAGATCCAACTCTTATCAATCTAGACTTCTCCAAGGACTTCATTCTCTATGCTTTTAGTGGTTTAGACACAATCTCTTCCATCTTAGTGTAGCCAAACAAGGAAGGATACAAGAATCCCATTGCTTTCTTTAGTCAGAGCTTGGAGGATTATGAGGTGAGGTACTCTTTCATTGAGAAGCACGTCCTTGTTATTATAAGAAGTTTGAAGAATTTTAGACACTTAGTTTCAAATAACATAATTCATCTATTAGTTGCACATGTTGGTGTAAAATAATTTATTTTAAACAAGGACCTTAATGAAAAAGAGTTGGTTGGATAACCAAGGTTATGGAATATGACATTGATATTAAGGTAACTAAGTTGGTCGGGGTAAGGGTCTTTGTGAGCAGTTGTCTTCAAATCAGCATGAAAAGTCAAAATATGGAGAAGGAATATGTTTAGTACTCCAGGATGATCAAAAACAAGTTGATGCTTTACCCACTCATTGTTGGACTTAGGATATAGTACACTTCCTTCAAACAAGTCAAATCCCTCAAGGTTTGAGTAAGGCCAAGAGAAGGTATTTCAAGTTTGAAACTATACCATATGTGCTTGTAGATAATATTTTTTTCAAAAGGGATGTGAATGGTGTCCTCCTAAGATGCATCAAAATAGATCAGATAGAGAGGGTATTACATGAGTTTCATGATGGAGAAACAGTGGTCACTTTTCCCAAAAAAATAGCTCTTAGAATCATGAAAGTTATTTATTACTAGCCTAATATTTTAATGATTGCCACTCATGGATCAAGAAATGCAAGAAGTGTGCCTTCTTCATAGGAAAAGAGAGACTAACAACCCTCCCATTACACCCCATCTCTGTAAATGAACCATTCATGCAATGGGGTTTGGACTTTATTGGGGTGATCAACCCAAATTCTAGCCTAGGTCACAAATGGATCCTTACAGCCACAGACTACTTCACCAAGTGGACAGAGGAAATTACACTCAAAGAAGCAAATGAAACCAACATTCTAGATTTTTATGAAGGTATTGTGACAAGGTTTGGTGTCCCTTCCACTATAATATTAGATAATTCCTTGTATTTTCTTGGGACAAATATATCTGATTGGGCTGTTAGGAATAACATCTATTTGAGCACATCTTCTAATTATTACCCTCAGGGTAATGGCCAAGTTGATTCCACCAACAAGAACTTGCTAAATATTATAAGGATAACTCTAGATGAGAACCAAAGGACTTGGCATACCAAACTAAAATCAGCCTTGTGGGATGATAGAATCACTCCTAAGAAGTCAATTGGTTATTCTCCTTTCAGGTTGGTCTATGGCAGGGAAGCAAGGCTGCCAATATCCCTAGAGTTACCAACTTTGAAGCTTATCAAGCAGCTAGAGTTATTTGAGTTTGAAGCCATGAAAGTTAGGTATGTAGAGCTCATGGAGCTAGAGGAGCTGAGAAACCAAGAATATAGAAGCAATAGAGAAAGACCAAGAGAAAATCAAGATGAGATTTGATAGAAAGGAAAAAATAGAACCTTACTAAGAAGGAGATTTGTACCGGAGTGGGATGCTTTGACAGGAAAAACTAGGTAATCATTCCAAATTTGATGCTATATGGAGTGGTCATTATATGATCACTGGGTGTAAGAGTAACAATGCTTTCCAACTCTCTAAGATGGATGGAGAAGAACTACATATTCTAGTCAATGGAATCTATCTCAAGCATTATTACTAAAGAAAATTCTGATCTTTGTACATATTATTTTAGGATTTATAATTCCTCTAAGTTCCTGTAGCACATTGCTCTATTGTAGTATAGATTTTCTTTTGTAATAATTATTTTCACACTGCATGTCCCATTTGGGATATGTATGATTTTGTTGTTTGTACATAGTTATGTTTTGTTGTTGTTGCACTTTCCAATTTCAGGTGGGGTCTTGTGATGAAATAATCATCCTCCAACCAAGGGTTTAAGCAATGTTAGGTCCCAACAATGTTTCGAGAGGTTCAATAGGTGAATTATCGGGTTTCATATCATTTTCAGCAATCAAAATGACTCCATGCCCAATGGATCCTCCAAGGTCACTGGTCTTTCAGATCTAGCAAGAAGATCATCTCATGAGTCACTAATTTTATCCATTTTTGAACCTCTCAAAAATGGATAACTTAATAGGTCTAGGATTTGGAAATTGATGGTGTGATGTTTCATAATTGGTAGGGTGGCTTGTGGGTTGGCTAGGCCGAGTTGGTCTTCATGCGTGGCAAGTGGCGAGCTTCGGCAGAAAGGGCCGATCCGATTGGATAGAGAAGGAAAAGGTAGAAGATGTTGCTACCGCCGTAGAATTTTACATGATACTAGCCAATAGCATTTTAACTCGCCACCAATTGGTAGAAGGGGCAATGGCGAAGGGAGAAGTCAATGGGGTAGAAAGAAGTGGTGCAGAGTGCCAAGAACATCCTTAGATGCTATCGGTTAGAAAGACTCAAAATGCTACCCCGCAGTAGTAACATGTATGATGCTACCGACCCTAGTAACATTGAAAGTGCTACCATCTAGTAGCAAGTTGGTGATACATGTCGCAGAACATGGGCATCGGTGCGGCGTGGCGATGGCAGAATGATGGCTTTGAAGATGAAGCGGCCGCTAGTAGCATTTTGAGTGCTAATGACGCAGTACATTTTCGGTGCTACCACTAATGTAACAAAGGCAATAAGGAGAATCAGTCAAAGTGATAAGCAAGTATATTGTTAGCATTTGTATGGATGCTTCCAATCTGATGACAAGAATTTTTGCTACTAACGGGTAGTGAAAAAGGAAGCATATGTGCCATGATGAAACAAGGTGTCGATAGTAATGAAACATGTTACCGGTTGGTTGCATTTATGCAACTAGACGATAAGTAGGAGAATAAGATTAAGGAATGTGGCTAGATGATAGGAAATATATGCTCCTAGATGACGCTGAAGGAATTATGCAACCATCATGAGGGAAGGAAATACTACCATCCGGGAGTAAAAATGCATGTAATCGGCCAAATGCAAGAGCGAACCAGAATTAATGAAGTAGTACAAAGTTTGTTCAACCACCAGTTTAATGAGGTATGGCACCCATGATTGCTCGTGCAAGAAAAGGACCAATTTTTATGGCTTCTCATACCTCTTTAATGAAATTTATCTGTTGGTGAGGAAATTTTGAGGATATTCACCTATATATTGTAAAATTCACCTCATTTTGAGGGGATACATTTTGTAATGTAAAGGAACTCTCACAAAACTATTCCAACACTTTTGTAAGTTGCAGCCTCAAATTTTGCATTTTGTAAAGAAATGTTTCCTTGTGCCTATATTGTAATGGATTTTGCATCATTTTAAGCAATAAAATCATTGTTTTGTGGCTCTTCTTTCCATAGCTCGAGCTATATTGCATCATTTACCTTTATCACATTTGCAGTATATTATGCATATTTCGATCTCTTTCAGTAGATTCAAATTCATTGTGCTCCACAAAATTGTAGGTTTGAATGTGTTCTTTAAACGTGGCACTTTTTCTTCCCTTTTCTACCTCATCTTCTTCACTTTCACTCACTAGGAATTTCTCCACCTTGTTCTTGGTGTTATCACCTCCTTTAGTGTAGGATTTTAATTTTATGCATTTCTCTCTCTCTCTCTCTCTCTCTCTCTCTCTCTCTCTCTCTCTCTCTCTCTCTCTCTCTCTCTCTCTCTCTCTCTCTCTCTCTCCCTTGGATTGATAGATTAGGAGTAATTTAGTGCTAGGAATAGGTAGAGGACCCAATCTTATCGGGAGGTTTGTCTCAATTTGTGGGTCCCATACCTTGAGACAATCCCATGTTAGTCAAAAGTAGGGTCCTGTAATGTGCAAATCCCAGTGGTGCTACTTTTTTACATAACAATTATCCAAGGGTATATATTGGGATTGAGTGCATTTTTATGTCCCAAATGTCCCAAGGGTATGGGAATTTTGGTGCACAAAATTTTTCCATCACATGGTGATGACATGTGTCCACCTTCAAATTTGGCTAAGTCCTAAATGCATACCTTAGAGAGTAACTTGACGACGAATTTTATGGACCATCCAAAGGTCATTCTGAGAACGTATTTATATGAATTTGACTCAAAAAAAAAATTTGATAATAATGGGATGGGTCACATTCTTTGATTTTTCTAAAACCCCCTCAAAATAGCTTTTTCTCTGGATGAAGGTTGTGCATTTGAAAACAGAGACTATGGGAAGAAGCGCATGTGTCTTATGAAAAATGTGAAACTGTCATCATTTAGAGAACTAAAATTTCTTTCCATTTATATATTTTTACCTCCAAATCATTACGGAGATCCTAGAATAACTTCTCGAAGCTCGAGTGTTGTTTTGAAGCAAGCTCCTTCGCCTTCAAAACCCACTTTTTCTTAATTTGCTCCTAAACCTCCAAATCTCTCTTGAATCTTCCTAAAACACTTGAAAAATGTTCTTATCTCATCAATACCACCTCCCGAGGAATATTAGCCTTTAATTCTCTCTTGGGACTATGCATCATCCCCAAAAAGGCTAAAAATAGTTGCTTGGATTCATCAAGAATCTACCTTGAAAAACTTGATCGAAAAAAATCCATGATCTTTATTTTACATTTAAAACACATGGGAGAGATTTTACAGCACATATGAGAACTTGAAAGGATAGGATAGGCCTTGCACAAAGGGAAATACGATCCGAAGACATGTTTGGGAGGGCTTATGGTAAAAAAATGTGAAGAGGGTAAAGTTGTCATGTTTTCATGTTGAATTTTGCCCTTTGCAAAACACATGACAACATCTTTCAAATCCTCATTTTATATCATTGATAGACATTGTGTCATTTTCCAGAATTGCTATTATACCAATTTAATTGTGGAATGTTATGAAACATTTTATATTGATACAAAATCTTAAATTCAAGAATATGAAATTGGTCGAGCCTAATCTTTTTTTAGAATTTGGAATACAATAGAGAATTGAACATTTTTCAGTAGATTTCCATTTATAACTTTTCCAAATTTTGATTTAATTGTTCCCCATTTATTAATAATATGTTATAGTCTTTTATACTCATTTTAACACTCCTCTACATATCTAACATGCATGGATTCTTTTGAAGTTTTCCATCTATGTGTCTTTGTGATTTTACATCATTATCCTTGACTATCACATATTTTTCCACAATGTTTCTCAATTGTGTCCAACTTAAGTTGCATTATGTGGTCTTTTCCTAGTTTCTAACTACATATTATACATCTACATTCGGTTGGAGTATCCTTACCATTTTCTATCTCTATACGTTCAATGAATGGATATGTTGTTTCCCAATTGACCTTAAAAGACATTCCAATTGTCTAACTTGTTATCTTCCTTCGCATATATTTTTTCTAGTAATATCTTTTTCTAATTGGTTCTCATCTACCAAAATATATTCAATTGGAGGAATCTCATAGTGAGGACTATCTTCCAGCTCTAGCATGTCATCATCAATAATATTTTCAATCGAGACATGTGGGATATGTTATTTTGATTAATTGTTTCATGTGGATTACAATTATCAGTGGGGTTATGCATTCAAAAGGGATAAGGGTTTGACGATGATATTGAAACTTTAAATTAAACTAACCAATAAAATTCTATTACATGTGTTTGTATTGGATGCAAGCTTTGTGCACAATTTTTGGCTCATTCAAATAATTTAATATGTTACTTTTATTTTTAGTGGGTTTTTTGTTTCCATTATCACTAGAGGCCATTATACCTATCTAGGTGTAATTTAGATACGATTATTTTTAGTGAGTATCTATAAAAAAATTGTAAAAATTAAAAAACAATAAGTTGGCATCATATGTTACCGACATGTTGTCATGCAAATGTGCAACAAGGAAATTGACAATTTTCAAAGATGACAATGACACCCTTGTGCCAAATATTTTCAATTCTTACCCTCCCAAGCACCCGGGTCTTACTCATTTAGTCCAATAGCCTCCTATATTATGTTAATTCAATCTCCTATGTGATTTAGGAAAGTCAATTCAACCCCCTAGGTGATTTTAGGAGTTCTTGAAAACTATTATTTTTGGGCGAGTGTCGGAAGGCTACCATTGCCCTTCCCAAGACTGATGCACCCCCTAGAGTGGAACAGAGGAACCAAATCCAATGAAAATAGGTGGATTAAAGGTCTAGAACCATCATGGAAGTGACTTTGGAAGTTTCAGGAAATATTTGGAGGAGTTGGGATATTTGCACCAAAAACAGGGTTCATGAAGCCTAGGGTACACACAGATCAAAAGAGCTATTGAGCTTCGGGAGGTGATTCTGGGAGCTCTAGATGGATTTAAGAGCCAAACAATACATCATTCCAATAAATGGAATTCAAAGCTATACAATTTGGTGAAATCATTTTTTCACAACACTTTGGTGTAATAGGTTTATAACTAGTTTTTTCCATGCATAATTAGGAGATAGATCAAAATCCACTTTTTCAAGGCATTAAATGGAGGAATAAAGATCTAAAACATTCACCATTGGATTTAAAATTTCATTTTAAGTAAATTTCATATAAAAATTTTCCAAAAAATCCATCAAGAGCTCAAGATATCACCGTTTGAAGTTCTTCTAAAGGAACGAGTTTGGGAGTTAGTTAATTTTCAGTGAGGACACATGTCAACTCTAGGAGCCTGGCACATTTTTTTGTCCCTTCATCCCTCAAGATAAGGTAAATGAGGGACATGAAAATTTTCCAGCCCCAATAATCCCTCTGGTCACTCATACAACCTCTCGGATCGCAGTTCAACCCCCAGTGCTTGCAGAGCTCATTCCCTCAATCGTCCAGATCGTGACAAGTGGTAGCTTCTGGTGCACTATGAAAATTTATGACCCTCATGTCCCTTTTTGCTGAGGAAATGAGGGACATGAAAATTCCCAGTCCCAAGAAGACTTCAAGTCATCCATGTGACCCCCTTTAGTGCATTTTCTCAGCCCCCAGGAGCTAGTGGAGCTAAACCCTCAGTTGTTGGATCTCTGCCAAGTGTCATCACTAGGTGCCACATGAAAATTAATGACCCTCATGTCCCTTTTTTCTGAGGTACATAAGGGACATAAAAATTCACCATCCCAAGGAATGTCTCCTAGTCCCTCATGCGACCATTTTCCAGCCCCCAGGTGCTTCCAACAAGCTTTTTGGCCAAAGCACTCCACCGTTGGATCTCCAAGTGTCGCGATGAGGCGATGTGAAAATTGATGTCCTTTCATCCCTTAATGCTTAAGGGACATCAAGGAACATGAAATTTCTCCTCACCCCTGATGATATTTTTTGAATTATTTTAAAAGCTAACTTTTCCACTTCTTACTTTCCACAACTTCATCCTTGCCATTACTCTGCAACTTGCTCATACCTACATTGATCACCATTTCTACTCCAAACCAGATCCACCATAGAAAAAACCCTAAAATCCATGAGAAAAATAGGTTTTAGAGAGAAGTTTGATCAAAAAACTTGAAGGATTGAAGAACAGAAGGAAGAATGGAGAAATTCTTCAAAAGACTCCATTGTCGTAGAACGAAGATTGGATGTATCTTGCTAACCGGTGCATGAAATGAAGAACCATTTTTGTTGTGTTCTTCACTCTAAAAATCCACTAAAACCTCACCTTCAAATCCTCCTTCCACAGCACGAATCACTCACAGTGAATAAATCTTCCTTCCGGCTCTACGAAGACAAAAATTTGATTTCCCATCAAACCGCAATCGGTTTGAAGAGAAATTTCACTGCATCGGAATAAGAAGAAAAAACCACAATAAAAATATAATTTTTATCGAAAATGGAGAAGAAAACCAAACCTACAAATTTCAAGGTCCATTAATGGCTGTCGTGTTCAGAGGTGTCACTCAGGTCAAAATTTTTGAAAGTTTAAAATCTCCCAAACCGTTGATCGGGTAAGTCCAAGATTTCAGAGGGGTGATATTGGGAAAAAACCCATATCGAAAAACTTCATTCCACAAAAATATGACCACTAAAATCTCACTTTCTAAAAATAACAGGTCTTCTACATAGGGAACTGCTATTTTGGGAAAGTCACCAATTGAGGAAACTACTGAAGGAGGTAGTGAACACAGAAGAGGTGTCGCAGGAAAAATTCATCGAAATGGTCATCTTGGTCAAAATTGACACTTACTAAAAATAGTAAGTGGTCTCTCATGAGCACCTACTAAAAATAGTAAATTGGTCCAGAAGGTGAGGGAAACACAAGGAGAAGGAGGAATTCAAGTTGCAACATCCAATTAAGGATCAAAGGAGCTGATTTTTCATGCTTACTAAAAATAGTAAGTCATCTCACTGACACTTATTAAAAATAGTAAGTCACTCCAGAGGGTGATTTTCACAAGAGGATCATTCGAGAGTTGAACATCCAGATTGGCGATTGTCACTCACTGTAGTTGGAGTTCGGAGAAGAATTTTCACACTTACTAAAAATAGTAAGTTATTTTTCAAAAATAGTAAGTGTCAGAGCTATTTTAGGACTCAAGTTTATAGAATGGGCGTTGTCAATTGCATATTGTCCATCAGATTGAGATTCAATGCACATTATCTTCATCTTCGCATTATGTTATCTTTACTTAGTTTCATAACATTTTTACAAGAAGCATCTTTGGCGTCTCTCATGGATCTTTCAGAACTCATCTAAAGGGAGACCATTTTATAAAAGGGACCGATAGTGTCTTTGACACTCACTACATGGTTCAGGTCACAAGTTGGAAGTTGTGGTCATGTAATGGGAAATGGAATTCATTTAACTTGGTAGGGTCATTTTGAGCTCCTATCTCTTATGAGGGAATATTCATGAGTCATGTATAATTTCTGTTTGGTCATCAAAAAACCATTCAATCATGTTTTTAAACACTCTTTCCAAAGCATCTGTGAGCCATTTTGAAGGATTTTCACAAAGTGCAAAGATTTCAAAGATTCATAATTTCATCACATTAGAGCTTTCCATCAGCAAGGATCATCTGACTTCATCAAGAGTGACATCCTCTCTCCTTCTCTCTCTTCTCTTTCTTCCCCCAACTTTCTCTCTCTTCAAGTGTTCTAATTCTTTCGTTGGGGTTTGCACTTTTTGATATGCCTTTAAGTCATCTAAAGGTGACTTTTGACACATAATGTAAATTAAGTCACCTTGATTTTATAAAAGGGATTTAATATTTGGTAGGAATGTGAATAGTCTAAAGTCAGAAATAAGGCATATGGAGGGTCATGGGAAGATGAAGAGTTGTTCCTCTGCTATAAATTGTAATGAGATCCTCATTCAAAGGGTTCTAATTCTGAAATTCTTCTAGCTAGTTGTATTCTTGTAAGTTCATGAGAGATATTTTTCTTACTTGTGAGTGAAAAGAGTTAGCCATTTTTCCCTTATTCTCAATGTCTTCCATTCTCATACTATGTACAATTTCTTCTTGAGCATCAATACAAGGAGTTTCTATCCTTTTTTGACTAAGGGGTTTACTGATACTTTGTGTTCATTAAATTCTAATTGGTCTTGTTGTTATTTGCAGTATTATTTCTTCCTAATTTTAGTGCATGTGATGAAATTTCTAACTGATGTATGTAAGACTCTAATTTTCTACTTGCAACATTAGTTCCTCTTATCTAATATTCTCACTCCCTTTCCCTCTCTCCTAGAAAATTCCTCCCTTGCAAGTATATCTACAAGATTTTTCCACAGGGTCAGTGGAGTGCCCCTATTGGATCCCTGGCCACAAGGCCAACCAGGATAAAACTCACTTCACTCATGCATGCATATATGGAAGCTGCACCATTTAAGTAGAGGGACTTAGATTCCCAGAGCATTGGCAAGAAACCCACCAATTTTCCCCAAAAAATTTTCTCGCCAATAGTTTTTGGCACCCACCATGGGGTAGATTTAGTAGCATCTCTGCACCCAAATATGACCAGAAGGTCAAAAAATTAAAAAATTCAAAAATTCAAAAAAGAAAAATTCTAAAATTTGAATAGTCACCCAAGCCTTATGTCTTCAAACCATGGCTATTCAGGAAATCCTCTTATTGAAAGACCTGAGATACTCTTCCACATTCAAGAGGATATTGCTTCATATTTGTGAGAGGCTATTTAGCATAATAAGAAAAGTTTCAATCAATACTTCATTTCCATGAGAGTGTTTAACCTTGAAGAAGAACACGCTCTTTTGAATTGGAAAGGTGAAGACAAATTCAAGCACCCAAAGAAGAGTATAAACTTCCAAGCTGGTGGATAGAAGGTACACCCGAAAACAAAGACAAGGAAGTCAAACCAATCCTATTTTTGAAGAACTTCAAAGAAGACAAGAGATGCTCAGAAATTAGAGGTCTCCCCTTCGTCAAAAAACTGGTCACATTGGGATTCCAAGTTTGTTAATCCATTGGACATTGAGTTTCCATACATCAATGAGAATCTTGAAGACTTCACTGATGTAGAGACCGAAGAAGAAGCTAGAGAAAGAGAAGTAAGAGTTGAAGTAGAAAATAGATCTCAAATTGAGAATTGAAAAATCCCAAGATGAAGCAGATGTAAGAGCAAAGAGATGAAGCCACAAGCCTTAGAGAGGTTGGAAGCTATAATTTGAAATGTAATGGTGGATCGTAAAGAGCATGTACCAAATGTACCATGGGGAAGAAACACTGGCCCACTTGCACTTCAACAACCTCTCCATGAATTACCAAAAGGATCAAGGAATAACTTCCCAAATTTAGAGGAGATGGTTCACAACTCCCAAGAACATGTAGTAACATTCATCACCACTTGTGGTGTATTGGGAGTTGAACACGAAGATGTGTCAGTTTAGTTATTTGTGGAATCACTTCAAAGAGAAGGTTACGAATGGTTTTACATGTTGCCTCCAAGATCTATCACATGTTGGGAAGACATAAGAGGTAGATTTGAGCATAGGTTCAAGACCACATAATATTTCCAAGATCTCTTGGTCTAGCTAGTACAAATGAAGAAATATGCTTCTGATTCGATGAGATATTTTATTTCCAAATATAACCGAATAATTAGGAGGATCCCAGAAGATGTTGTGCCTCTCGAACAACAATCTGAAAAGGTTCTTCATTAGTGCTCTACCACCAGGAAGTTGGATTTTTCCTCAGAGATCCCAACCTAGGGATTTAAAGGAAGCACAATAATTTGCAACCGAGACTGAAGATGATTTGATACTATCTGGAAAAGTGAAAGGCCCCAATGGAAAGTAAAAATTCAAAGTTTGAGTTCAGTTACCACGACCCAATGTTTCAGAAAATGGAAAATGACTTGGTTTCCATGAAGAAAAACTATCTCAAATCTCCATGTGGAATGCCCCAAGGGATTCGAATCCTCCAAACCAACCGAGAATCACCCCACCTCCTCGTAGGCTTTCTCTTGAAGCACCACCGGTCAATGCTACATGTGACGTTGATGAACTAGAAGAATAAGGAGGAGGTGATGATGATGGGACTACCTTGAGGTTGAAGAAGTTAATGGCAAGACTCAAAATGGCCTTATTGAGTATGTTGAAGGAGATGAAGATGATGATGATGAAGAATCTCCAAGCTTCTCATGTGCGGTGTTTCATGTGGGCTCAATCAAAGAAAGAAACTTCATCTTCAACAACTGCAACAAAGAAGAAGAAAGAAGATCCTTGAAATTCCTAAAAATAAGATCATCAACAAAGATCACCACTACCACCGTCATTAATGGACTCAGCTAAGGAAAAACCAAACCCACTGGCAAGAAAGAATCCATTTACCATGCCAAGTAAGTCCTCTAGTACTCCCTCAATTCAAAATATACTTCTAAGAATAATCCTTCTTCGAATGTTACTCCTACAAAATCATCTAAAGTAGCACCAAAGTCTACTTCCCCATCCCCTTCTAAGCCAATTACCATGCCTACTAAAGAAAATCCAACTCCCAAGGTAACCACACCTTTGCCATGTAAATCTTCCATCACCCCTAGGACCTCAAATTCATTCGTCATGACCCCATTTGACTACATGGAACACAGAAAGCAAGACCAAAGTCCAGATCACAAAGCTTGAATATTTGCAAACACACCCTACTCAATTTGATAGGTTGGTCAATGTAGTCCATGGTGGTAGTGCTAAAGTGTCAAGTTCAAATTCTAAAGGCCTACTCCCAGCATCATCCATGCCACTTTCACAAAACATGCTAGCCCTTAGTGCCTCCAAAACTGATAAGGTAGAACCCTTCTACCTATCCCTCTTGATCAAAGGCTACCAACTCAATAATTGCATTATAGATTCTAGAGCCTCGATAATGTGATGCCCATGAAAGTCACAAATGCCTTAGGAATCACCTTGACATGTGCAAATGGATCTTTTTATTCCATGGAATCCAAAGAAGTGTCATTGGTGGGTAGGATAAAGGATGCTCAAGTTGCTTTGGTTGACTTCCCAAAGAAGAAAGTATTGCTCACTATCTTGGTAGCTGACATTCGACATCATTTGGCATGCTTTTAAGCAAGATATTTTGTAGGGATTTAGGTGGTGAAATCAAAAAATGGATTTGTCCTAACCAATATAACTATAAAAGGGGAGATGAAGAAGTTGCTTTCGGTGCATAAGATGAAATACATAGTACAAAAAGTAGATGATCCAAGGGTAAACATTTTTTCCAAGGTGGCAGGATAGGAAACTATTTTCTCACATCGGTGAGAGATGAAAATATTCCTTTCCTCACCATAGAAGAAGAAGAAGAAATGTGTCTTATGGAAGATGAGATGCAAGATTTACAACTCATCAGAGGAATGACATATTCGATAGAGGAAGATCCTAGTTACATAATGGATGATTTGATGCTCTCTGAAGACTCCACTGATGATGAAGGAATACAAAATGATGAGTCTGGGGTGTTCACGAGTAATCTCTTTTCAAACTTTGATTTTTCAATTTATGATGGGATGGAGATATGTGAAGAAGAAGAGATGATTGAAGAATCAAATTCTCTTCACGATTCAATCATGGATGAACATATGGAAGAGGCCAATTTCATTCTCAAAACCAAGGAGCGGGATGGTTATCACGAGGACTATATGGATTTTGAACTCAAAGGTGTGCCATTCCATGCAAAGCATGGACCTCTTCTCCTTGTCAGAAGGATTCATAAGTCAAAATTTTCCATGTCTGTATGAAGGAGAGCCTTGGGGAATACAAATCATAGAAGAAGAAAATGGAGTTACCTCAAATAAATCATGGAAAGGTATGGATCAGATTTTTGTCACCCCTCTGAGCCACAATACATAAACTCTCTTGAAAACAAAGATGAATTTGGAAGAGCCATCTATGCAAGATATTTTGAAAGCTGTAGAAGAAGTTGAAGATCCTCAACTTATCCTTGAACTCTTGACTCGAGCCATGGAGATACAAGACATGGATGAATCAATGAGGGCTCCTTGTTTGATACACCAATGTTTGATGTGGAGACGGGACAACTTGATAGGTTGGATGACTTCCTCAATGACGAGCGTGAAAGTGAAAACATCTCCCCTTCTTCCACAATGCAAGAGGAAGTTCGTGAATGTAAAAGAATAAAAGTCCATGGAACTCCTTTGGACATTGTCAATTCTGAAGGTAGTACTTTCGTCATGGTGAGAGATGATAAGGAAAATATTGAGTTGACTCACATGAAAGAGAGTTACCCATAACAAGAGCATTGGGAATATGTTCAAAATCAACTTGATCACATCACTTTGGAACTTTCTGCAAATATAGAGAATGAATATGGTGATGAGAAGAGATTAGAAGATTTAAAAAAGTTGAACAAAGATCATCTCTGGAATGATGAATCGGTGTTATGGATGAGCATGAAAGGCAGTCAACATTCAAAAGGATCTCAAAATATAAAGGCAAGGGAATTTCTAGGCAAAGACCTAAAAAATAAGAATCTCATATAGGCTCATTCCTATATTAAGGTACATGAACAATCACGAAAGCACTCAACTTTCATAGGCATTTGAGGAAAGGAGGTTAATTTTTGGAACCAATCAATGGCTTTGTATAACAACAGCAAGAAAGTGTTTCCCACTCGTGGGGTAACTTTTGAGAAATGAAGAGTTTTTCAATGAAATTGGGTTATCCCCGCCTGTAGAGATTTCAAAGGTGATTATTAGTCTCTCTCTCTCTCTCTCTCTCTCTCTCTCTCTCTCTCTCTCTCATAGTAAGTTGTACATGACTCTAGGTCATAGGGGCCCAATGGATAAGGCATTGGTCTTTGTATTGTAAATTTGAGATTCTAGGATTCTTCATGTCACATGTTCACCGCACTTAGTCCATACCATGTCCCTCAATCTAGAGCCGGTTGTTGTCATGCAAATGGGAAATAAGGAGATTGGAAATTTTCCAGCATAACAACGATATCCATGTGCCCTTCCCAAGCACCCAGGAGGTGTACTTAGTCGATCCAAGGACCTCCTAGATGATGTTAACTCAGTCTCCTAGGTGATTTTAGGAGTTCTTGAAAACTACTATTTTTGGGTAGTGTCGGGAAGGACTACACAATGCCTTCCCAAGACCAGAACCCCGGAGCGGAATGGAGGAACCAAATCCAATGCAGAGGAAGATTAAAGGTATAGAACCATCATGGAAGTGACTTTGGAATATGCAGGCAATATTTAAATTAGTTGGGACAGTTTCACCAAAACTAGGGTTCATAGGCCTAGGCATAACACATGATCAAAAGAGTTCTTGAGCTTCGTGGAGGTGATTCCGGAGATCTGGATATTTTATTAGCTAATTTTGACTTCAAAAATTATTAAACATGAAAATTTAAAAAAATCACAAGTGTTATCTTTGTGATTGTTCTCCTTCATCGTAATCGTCTTATTCTCACGGCCATTAAATCTTTCGTTTCATTCTTTTTGAATAAGCCCTCCTCCGCATTACACCACAAACCATATTTTAATTATTTAATTATTATTTACCTGTTATTTAATAAAATTAATATTTATTAAATTTTAGGGTTTTTAATTAATAAATATTAATTTTAATATTGGATAGAAGTTGTTCACAAACATGGGAGAATTTTTATTCTTTTTATTAATTATCATAACTATCATGAGTAAGTGGGAGGCAATCTTTCTTCGCTTCCAATTGTCATGAGACAATTTTATTTTGCTTTATCATCCAAGAATTTATGAGGAGACGGTTACAAGAGGGATGCAAAAGTAAGGGAAATGGGAAGAAGGAAAATAAGGAGATCTTGCCGATATCCAGAGCCAGAAGAAGGAAAGCTTATTTCATGGGTTTATCCGCTTTCACATGGAAACCTGGCACGGGCATTAGCTAGAGCCAAGAAACCTTGAGAGTTTTAGGTAGTTGTCTCCATTAGAGGGAAGCAATAACAAGGAAGTTTCTGAGATCCAAGCTTGCAAAGGTGAAGGCAATTTCATGCACGTGCAAAGGTAGATCTGAAATCTCAAACGAATCTCGTATGCAACAAAGAGGAAAAGGTGAAATTCCACGTAGCTGGTAGTTTGTTTTTTTTGTTTTTGTTGATTTGTGCAGAAGCTAGGAGCCAGTCAAGACCCTTCATGCAGATTGTAGGCATAGGACAATTTCTCCCTGCAGACCCAAGGATTTTCCACACACCAGGAGGAATAATATCAAATGAATATTCAAAAGGAATCCATGTAGCCACAGAAGTAAATCCACATTGCCTGCATGAAGGACACATATTTTCTACACAAGACAGCGGTGAAGAGAAGAGAGAGAGAGAGAGAGAGAATCCACACATCAGTCAAATAATTCTCACACCATGTTTGGGAAGGGAGAATGAAATTGTTTTTATTCACACACAACCGTAAAAAAAGAGGAGTGTCCATTAATGAGTTAAAGGATCGATTTTCAACACCTAAGGAGGAAAGAAGGCATGGTTTGAAGATCCACACATGCATAAACAAGGGAAGAATGCCAATAGTGGAACATAGCATATTCCAAGGTGCCAAAATAAAAATATTCCAAAGCCCACGCATCCCAAGGAGAACATCCAAAAAGGGACATTTTTTTATTTTTTTATTTATGCAACATTGTCCATGCGGGAGCAGCAAAATTTGGATCTCCACGCCTAAGCAGAAAGAAACAACAACAATCAAAGTTAGATCTCCACGCAGGATAAAGAAGATCATACACTCACACACACAGCCCAAAGCAAGGACTCTCACCACATGGGAAGCAGGAAGAAAGAATACATGTCCGAATGGAGACATCACAGAGAAGAAAAGACAAATATTTACAAGTTGTGTATCTTTGAGAGGAAGAGGAATAACTTTGTTTTTCCCACATAGTCACAAGCTTAAGTTCAGATTTCACGCATGCACAATTGAAGGTGGAGTTCAACGTAAATATTTTTTTTTTTCTTTTAAATGAGAAGGATTTTTCATGGTGCTACACATTGTTTTGAGATGATAGTTTTCTCACGTCAAGGGTGAATCAAGATATTCACGCACACAAAGTGAATATTTAAAAAATAATAATAATAAGGAGCTTCGAAGATTCAACATGTTGCTGAAAGTGTAACAATGATCTAAAATTGTATTATTTTTCGATGGTGATTTGAGCTTTGCCTCAATATTGTTGTATGGTCATTTTGAATTTGGCATCACTAAATCTCTTTTTATTTTAAATAAATAAATAAATAAATAATAGAAAGAGTCATATTATTCTTGCGACAATGGTGGTCCAGAGACTTAGACCCGCACCTTCCCAATGTCTTGGTTTTCTTTTCATTCTCTGTGTTTTTAAAAAAAAGAAATTCATAATGGGTGAACATTCTAATAAGTCGGCACTAAAATATGCATACCAAGGATTAGTTCAGCATCGTCTTTAAATTCAGCATATGACAACATTTTGGATACCGATATGGGTCATGTAGATATGGTTCAGTTCTGTGACAGGGTAAGATGGGAAGGGGAACTATTTTCTCAAAAAGGATTTATCGTTGTGGTTTACCTCAAGGACAGCATTTCCATTGCCATATAATGCCCTGAATTTGTCCTAGCTTGTGTTGAACATTATGATCTGAGCATCAGGGAATTTTTAATGACAGAAATGAACCTTTTTGCTCAATTCTCAGATCATATGGAAGATTTGTTAAGAGTGCCACTCCATGAAGAAAAAATTTTGACATCACACAAGAATCGCACAACAGTTCTAGGATGAAAATCCTTGAGATGGTGAAGATGGTTGATAAAAATTGGTTGGTCAAACCAAAGACTCACACTTCAAGAATTCCCAAAGAGTTGTTTTGGGTAGAGTTTCATGAAGAAATAGGGGATATGATTACTCTCCTCAACAAGGTTTTTGGTCTTCCTTCGCAAAAAAATTTTCATCTTGGATGTACAAGTTCATTTTATCATTCTTGATGCAAATATGTTCATTGATTGGGCAAGTATCGTCAACAATACTCTCCATAAGCAATTGATTGAGGTAAGGATGACAGGTCATTTTTACATGACTTCATATTTGATTTATGTTGTAGCGAGAAGGAGGATATTTTTAGGGTTAACAACTAGAGGTACAATGGGTCCTAAAAAGAATAGTGTTTTTCATTTTTACCCACAGCTGGAGTTCAAGAATGGTTCTCACCATTTCTGAGGGTAAACGATGCTTTCTTATTCTATATAATCTAGTCACTAAGAAGAAACCCAGAGGAAAGATTTTCAGAAGATGCCAAGGTGGTGATAAAACAATGGGGAACTTGGTTTATCCAGTTTCCCTCTTATTCCTATATATGAGTTGATGGATTTGGGAGATCCTTACAAACTTCCTAAATATGTCAGTGAATAAAATAGCATTGATGGAACTCTCACGTCAAATTTTCAAAATCCATTGTCTATTGGTGGACAAACACAAAGAAGGCATTTGTTTCCCAATTCAGATTGGGGAATACAAATGTCCAAATTCCCATAGTGCAGAACTTATGGAAAAATAATTTTCTCTCATAACTATACATCCTTTCACAAGAAAGGCTCAATTGATATTAAAGGATCCATGGAAAAATCTCTAGGGGCAAGATATAAGCACAAGGAAAACATAGAAGACTATTGGGTGGAATGTGTGGATGATAGGGAGGTAAGATGACGATAATTTTCTCATCTCACACTGGCTCAAATAGAGAATTACGGATTGAGGATCCTCCCTTAACCCTTTCCGATAGTGGAATTGATCTTATGGATCCTTCCTATGATCAGATAGTTTTCACTCTGCTCCCTGGTATTGATTGGAGTAGAGGAGATGAAACTTCTCTAGATGTTATAAACCAACCTGTGTTAAAAAGGACTATGAAGTGGTATGAGAATCAGATAGCCAATCCTCTCCCATTTTAGGCACATATGTCAGAAATATAGAGGTTTCCAGTGAAAGGAGGAGTGACACAGAAAAAGGTGGTGCAAACTTCTTCACACCAGTCCACCACCAACATCATCACATGCATCTCAGAGGAAAATCTAGTGGTTACCCAAACCTATCCCTAATAAAGAAGCAGTGTCTCAAGGATCGGTAAAGAGTGTGCATCTTCGGGAAGGAAAAGAATGTGTTTCTGGTATTTCTACCCCAAACTCATCTATTCACATCACTGAGAGTTCCAATAGACCTACCAAAGATCTAAATCATCAATGTCATACACCAGAATCCAAGAAAATCCCAGTAGTACATATATCTAATTCTTCCGAACATCCAGGTGTTAAGGATATTCCACAAGAACATGAGGATAATCAAGAATGTGTTGCAGATGCTACTTCACCAAGGATTGAGGCCACAAAACCACTGCCTACTGGTTTTAGTCATGAAAAAGGCAAAGAGGATTTTTCTTCCAGTTCTCGACATTTTTGTGTCAAATTAATGAATGAAACACCGACCTGGGTTGACTCTGAAATAAAAAAGAGAAAGAGATTGGTCAAAGTGGCCAACATTGATTTGGAGTCTCTTTCTTCCCTCTCCAATAAAGTTGTGCCCAAAAATCCTAAGGTCTTCTCCAGAGTAGTGATTGATGATAGCGGAGATAAGTTTGTAGAAATTGTAGTTCCTACTACTGAGAAGGATCGTGGGGACATGAAAATCACCGATTATGAAGTATCCAAGATAGCCCTTAGTAAGACCACTTTTGAAAGTGATGTTGCTATGGAAAAGATTCAATGAATAGTGTGCTTAAAAGGTTGGAGAGATACAAATCTCAAATTTCCCAACTCAAGGAAGAAAAGAATCAGTTGATTTCATATGTTCAACATTTGATCAGCCCAATTGAGTCTTCTTTTCCTATTCCAGAAATGATGGCTATCCCGGATCAAGAAATTCTCAATCAATCAAAAGATGTGATCACTCTAGGACACACTCTAAGGTCATGGGTTTCTGAGATAGAAAGTGGTGGTTGAAAACAATTGCTGAAGTGATAAAAATATCTGAGAATATTTATGCCTACCTCGATCCAGTGTTTCCATTCAAGGAGTGCCTCATTACAAAATTAATCACACTGGATCAGATTTTTCCAACTCTTCAGGATCTCACCCGCATGGAATCTACTTTCTTGGCTTCAGAGGGAATACTTGAGTTTGATCATCGCATGACACGAATTCTATGGTTAAATCATGCTAAGTCCAGAAAATGATCCTAAAGATTTGGTAATTCAGTTTGACGGTTTGTGCAATGAAGCCTATACCACACTCTCTTCCATTCAAGTCTTCATCGAAGAGATTCCATGCACCTTCATCAACAAACACAACCAAAGGAATTTAGTACAACACCTAGTGGAGCAGTTTACAAAATTGATACATGAAATGTATACTCTGTTGATGTTTTTTCCACTTCTTCTATGGATCAATGTTTCAGAATTAAACATCTTTGTGAAGAAATCCAATCTAAAGTTGCAGACCTACATACCATACTAGGTAAGATTCTTGAAATGCAGGTACTCTGTGAAGTTGGTCTTCTCCCAAGTTGTTTTCTAGAAGAAGAGAAGATGCATCAGACACTGCAAAAGCTCAAGTCTTATGAAATGACAAAGAATCAGGATCCTTGTTTTGCCAACAACATAGTAGGATGATTTTCTATATTTCCTCAAGGGTGGGAGAGTCCATTTCTCATACGATTGAGATAGGTGGACCCCACACCCAATGGATAAGGCACTAGTTTTTTTGATGTCTATTGTTTTGAAATGGTATTTTAAATAATGTTATGTATTTTTATTACATTTTTTAACTTAGGTGGTTTCTATTTTTAGTTGTTTTTAATAAAGTTGGTTGAAAAAGTCAAAGTCACTTAAGTGCCCTATTTAATGTGCATTTAAAACCCTAACTACTTTGTAACCAACTTTTGGGTTATAAAAGAAATCAGGGCTCATTTGTAAGGGTGACTTTGAGAGAGGAGAAGAAAATACTTTTGTGTGCAAGCTTTACTTTAAAGAAGAAACTTTGTGTTCTTTTTGAGAAAACATTTTGGAGTTAATGAAATATGAACTTTGTGTCCCATTCATTGTCTCTTGTAACATTTGATGTTCTTATGTTCATTAGATGTTATATTTTGAATCTTGCATGCAAATATTATCTTTGATCTTATTGTTAATGTTATTAATTTGTTGTTCTAGTTCACAATGATCAAGCTCTGATTATCTACTTTCTCATGTGTGTTCCCTTTTACACATTCTTGTTTAGCTAACTCAAACTCCATTTTATTTGTGTTAGTTATTCATCTTTCCTCTTCATGCAATATTAGGCTCTGTTTTTACCTAACTCTTGCATGTTATTTCAATTCATTCCATTCCACTCATTTTCCTTCATTCCATTCCATCTCCCTCATTCACTTTTCTTTCCATTGATGTTCCAAAACACCCCCACATACAATTTTGAATGTACAAGATGTAAATACAATTTTGGTTTTCAATAAAGGAAGCCTCACCTTCATTGAGGAGGGACTTCATTCCCACACTGTTGCATGTCATTTGCATGCATGCAAATCCATATGCTAATAGTTTTTGGTGACTCACTAGGGATTAAGAAATCGTTAACTAGTGCTTGGTTAAATCTTTATGACTATCCCCTCTGCACAAGCTCTAGTTCTTCAACCAAACCTTGTGCCCGATGAATATTTTCAAGGAGACATTACTTCAACCTTAAATAGTAGTTTGGGAAAACCTGAAAGCTTGCAGAAATTTTTGGTTGTTGATAGAGCCATTGATAGAGAAATCTACATTGAAGACCTTAGAAGAAGAGCACCCACACTTGTGGCCAGAAGACCTCTGGACACGTGTTGATCATTGTTCACTAACACGGTCCTCTTCCACCAAGGTAATAATTTTATGACTATTACAGGTAACCCACCTATCTTGCAACCAAATCTTGTTTTTGTAGATACTCAAGAAGACATATCATCAGATTTGAGGCAAGCTATTTGGGAAAAGCACATGAATAACTATCATTTTCATCTCGCCGCATCAGTACTAGATAACGAAGAAGAGAAAGCCGTGAGAGTTGCTAGAGTTATTCAGGCACAAATAGCTCAAGAAAGAGAGTGAAGAGAAAAGGCTAGAGCTGATCAGAACATGCTAGTGATCCCTTCACAATAAAGATTTCAAACTGGAAGGAAAGAGGTTTACGTGAGGAGAAAAAGCTAAAGGTCGATCTGATCCCATTTTTTACTTTCAAGGAAAGTTTGGTTTCAAGTTATCTCCTCCAAAGAAGAACACACCTCGTAGATCTGCAAGCCTTGCATCAAGTCCTGAAAGAGAAAGAAAGGAAGGAATCACTACCAGTCAAGCACTTGTCCTTGCTCACATTGTTTTACCTTCGCATACCACCTTTCCCAAAATGGCAATCAATGTACCATGGGGAAATTCCATAGGCCCATTGGCCTTACCAGCTCGACATGACCTCCCAGAGGATCGAGGAAGATTCTTCCCAAGTTTGATGGAGATGGGAAGACATCACTAGATGACCACATTTTATGCTTTCTTTGTTGCATGTGTTGTTTTGTCGGTAGAATATGAAGATGTTGCTATTTCCTCTTCATCGAAACATTGCATGATGTTGCTACAGATTGGTTTCATCATTTTCCCAATGGATGCATTACAAATTGGAATGATATGAAAACTAAGTTTAAAAATTGATTCAAGATGGTAGAAGATGAACATTATCTTCTTGCCCAACTATCTCAGGTGAAGAAAGAGCCAATAGAACCCATGAGGAATTTTGTGGCTAAATTCAACAAAATGGTGAACAAAGTTCTGTCTAGGATTCATCTAAACCTTGATGGAAAAAAATGTTTCTTTATTAATGCACAACAACTAGAAGTGTGCTATCAGCTGAGAAGGGCTAGAGTGGCTACTTTGGAACTTGCTCAATCCTTGGCCATAGAAATTGAGGATGAATTAATCATGGCAGGAAAATTCAAGAAAACTTCCCTCAAGGGAAAGAGTCAAGAAACCCCAATGCTTGAAGCTATACTCACTAAGTTGGATAATGATATGTTAGCTTTGAAAAAAAGCAAGTTGCTCAAAGTAGTAAACCTACTCCTTACAAAGACATCCCAAGAAAAGGCTACATTCCCAAAAAAGCTAGGATTGTAGGTGCTCAACGAGGCTTGTTATTGAAGTAGCTCCCACAACTAACTCAAAATGTGATGTCATTGAAGAAAGTGATGATGAAGTTGAAGTCATCGAGGTTGATGAGGAAGAGATGGATTCTGGAACATCCGAAACTTGAAGTTGAAGATCCTGAGGAGAAAGTAATAATCATTTCTTCGAGTACCATTTAGAAGAAGAAGATGAATACGAAGAAATTATAGAAGATATGAATAGTCAATCCTTTCGTTGTCTTCACACGCTCTCAGAAAAAGGAGTAAAATACCACTAAGGTGGGAGATAAAGAGGTTTCAAGGAAGTTCAAAAAGAATATAAGACTAAGGAAACTTAAAGAATCTAAGATAAATGAGACTCCTAAAGAGTAGCTAAGTTTCCTAAGGTCAAAACTATCTTAAAGAAAGGAGGGCCTTTGTTAAGTCAATCAATTGATAAATCAGCTACGAAGAAAGTTTCTTCTTCCACATCAGTATCAACCAAGCCCGAAGCAAAGGTCAAAAGTGTGCCATCATCAAGTTCGAAAGAACTAGTATCTGAGACATCAAGTATGGTCATTTTGCCCAAATTTGATATCATTGATCATATCAATAAAACAAAAATTTCCATGTCAAGTAGAGTACTTGAAGTCAATAAGGATCAACTCGAGAAATTGGTCAGTTTATCAAAGGTGACTCTATTGTTCATTCCTCAAAGGAATTTTGAAAACTCCCAAAGATGGGAAGACTCAAAATATTGTGGTGGCCACTACACCTTCAAATGAAAAGATTGAACCTTTCTTTGTGTCCTTTCTGATCAACGGATGCAAATTAAGTAATTGCATTATAGATTCTGGAGCCTCGGATAATGTGATGCCTAAAAAAGTAGCACATGCTCTTGGTTTAACTTGTACAAGAACATTTGGATCATTGTTACTCCATGGAAACCAAATAAGTTCCTCTGATCGGGAAGATTAAAGATGCCCAAATGGTTTTAGCCCAATTCCCTCAAAAGTGAGTTAAGGTAACTATTTTAGTTTCTAATTCCCACTTCATATGGTATGTTGTTAAGTAGGAAATTTTGTAGAGATCTAGGTGGAGAGATTCAAATGGATTGGTCTCATGCCATGATCCCTATCAATGGAGAAATGAAGAAGCTAATGCCAGAAACTCGGAAAAATTTCTGGTAACTAAAACCGAAGATCCTCACACACAGATCCTTTTCCAAGGCTCAAGTATGGGTAATTATATGATGACTATAGAAATTCATACCCCTGAGATCACTTGCCAAGATTCTAATGAGATATGGACTCTTGAGTTTGATGGAAGTTGTTGCTCGATGGGTTTTGGTGCAGGAGTGGTGCTCATATCTCCAAATGGTAAAATATTTTTTTTTTCCTACAAACTTGAATTTTCAAATACTAACAACACTACAGAATACGAGGCATTAATCCTTGGCCTCAAGTTGTAGAGGAGAAAGGGATCAAAAATTTGGAAGTCTTTGGAGATGCGGAATTGATCGTGAAACAAGTAAGAAATCAATTCCAAGTAAAGAATGATCATTTGAGACACTATAGAAATAAAGTGTGGGACGCGATAGAAGTCTTCGATGCTTTTTCCATAAAATCTATCCCTCGTGAAAATAATGACAAAGAAGATTCTCTAGCAGTCTTAGCTTCATTAATGATTCCTCATTCAGAGTTTGATCAAGTCAAATACACCATTGAAATGGTTTTTAGGCCAAGTGTTCCTGACAATGCAGAAAATTGGCAAGTATTCAATGATGATCAACAAATTATCACCTTCTTGGAAAAAAGGGATAATTTTGAACAATTGTACTTTGAAGGAAGTGATTCTATGTTTCGTGAATCGACTGACCTCACCCATTCAAGAAGGAGTTGAGAATGAAGATCTTGGTGATGGCATCATCTAACTCAAAGGAAATAAAATTCCCAAAGGATTGGTTTCACTTGAAGAACTTTTTGATAAACATGACAGAGTTTATCAAAGAGAAAGAGTAGGAAGGACTGTGAATTCTGTTGACTATGAGCAAGTTAACATTGGTACCAAGGATAAACCTCTGCCTGGTCAACATTGGTAAGTGTTTCTCACTTGAGGAGCGCAAGAAATTCATAAGCCTCCTTACCAAATATTCTGACATTTTGGCTTACTCATATGAAGACTTGAAGTCTTTCCAACCTAGGGAAATGGAGCATGCCATACCCTTGAAGCCTAGTGCAGTTCCATTCAAGGAAAAAAAGACAATATAATCCCAAGATTGTAGGGACAATATTTCATGAAGTTCAAAAGATGTTAGATGCATGAATAGTTTTCCTATTCGACATTCGACTTGGATAGCTAATATTGTACCGGTTCAGCAAGAAAATGGAGAAATTAGGATTTGTGTGGATTTCCACAATCTTAATCAAGCTTCCTTGAAGGATAATTATCCACTACCGGTCATGGACCATATTCTGCAGGTAGTAACTGGATCGGAAATGCTATCCATGCTAGATGGTTTCTCTGGTTATAATCAGATTGAAGTGGCTAGAGAAGATCAACATAAAACCGCATTCACCACCCCCAGGGTACATTCACATATAGAAGAATGCCTTTTGGTTTGATTAATCTGGCGCTACTTTTCAAAGGGCTATGGATATGGCATTCACAGATTATAAAGACAAGATCATCGTGATATACCTAGATGACTTGACAAAGTGTTCTCAAAGAAGTGAGAAGATCACCTAAGAAATTTAGAGAAAATATTACAAAGGTGTAGACTTCATAAGATCTCTCTAAATCCAAAAAATTCTGTGTTCGGAGTTACGGAAGGGAAACTCCTAGGTCATATTGTTTCTAAGGAAGGAACTAAGATCGATCTGAGCATGTTCAAGCTATCAAGAATCTTTCCTTGCCTACAAGTAAGCTTGGAGTCCACTCCTTCTTTGGGAAGGTGAACTTTTTGAGAAGGTTTGTGCCAGATTTTTCCGAGCTAACTAAAGAAATCATTGATATGATGAAAGGAAAAGAATCCTTCAAATGGTCGAAGGAAGGTAGAGAGGCATTTGAAAAAATCAAGGGTTTATTGTAAAACCCTACATTGGTGTGTCCTAATTTTAAAAAGGATTTCATAATCTATTGCTATGCTTCACACACACAATCTCTGCCATCCTGACTCAACATAATCAAGAAGGAGTTGAATCTCCTATTGCATTCATGAGTTATGGATTCAAGAAACATGAACTCAATTACACTCCCCTTGAGAGACATGTGTACGTGGTGGTGAGAGCCTTGAAACACTTCAGGTACTATGTGTTGAATTTCACACCAAAGTCTTAGTTCTAGACACTGCAGTTAAATTGATGTTGACACAACAAGAACTAGGATCTAAAAGAGGTAATTGGGTCTCCAAGATCTAGGAATATGATTTGGATATCAAGCCTACCAATTTGGTTGAGGAAGAGGACTCTGCCAACTCATCACAGAAAATGAACCATGAGATGACTCTGAAGAAGAACCAATTGAGGAAAATTTACCACTGGTAGTTTTTGTTAGTACCATAGATGAATGGTATTCTGATATAGCCTACTTTCTCACATATGGCGAGTGTCCTGAGAATCTGAAAGCTAAGGAAAAAAAAGCTATCAAATTAAGAGTTGTTAGGTACGTCATTTGGGACAACACTTTGTTCAAGAAAGGAATTGATGACATGTTCCTCAGATGTGTTGATAAAGAGCAACAACCTAGGTTGTTGGAAGCCTTTCACAATCATGCTTGCGGTGGTCATTTTTTGGCCAGTAATAACTCATAAAATTTTGTGAGCACATTATTACTGGCCCACTATGTTTTCTGATGCTTAGAAATGGGTGAAAAAATGTGAAGCTTGTCAGCAATTTGTTGGAAGACCAAAATTGGTAGCTTTTCCTTTAAAGCCAATTGTCATTGAAGAACCCTTTCAACAATGGGGTTTAGATTTCATTGGGTTTTGAATCCTAATTCTAGTGCTAGTCATACTCACGTGCTCACTACAACTACTTTACAAAGTGGGTAGAATCTATATCGGTGAAACAAACATCTCTACGTGTGTCTGTGACTTCATCAAAGAGAATATATTGATTCATTATGGAATTCCACAAAATATCATGATGGAAAATGCCACCAATTTCTCTTCTATAGAGATGATAGGTTTTTGTTATGGGTATGGGATATCTTTATCTCATTCATTAGATTACTACCCTAGGGAAATGGTCAAGTAGAATCTAGTAAAAAAACATCATTACTATCGTGCATAAGTTAGTCGAAGAAAATCAAAGAATTTGGCACAAAAAGTTATATGATGCATTGTGGGCTGACCACATAACTCCCAAAAGAGAAATCAAGATGTCTCCATTTCAACTTTTGTATGGAACCGATGCTCAAATTCCCATCACATTGGAGTTACCAACATTATGATTGGCTCAAGTAGTTGATAGTGAATGCTTCGCCAATGCGTTAGATAAAAGGATCATGTTCCTAAGCAAGCTCGAGGAAGAGCGGAGAAGTCAAGTGAAAAGTGGATCGAGGAACATCAATCCAAGGTAAGAGAAATTGTTTGATAGAAAAATAAGAGAGAGAAATTTCAAATCCATGACTTTGTTCTTCTCTGGGATAAGAGATGTGAACCGAAGGGAAAACATGGGAGGTTTGATTCGCCGTGGCTAGGCCCTTTCAAAATTAGGAATTTCTATGGAGATAGCACTTATTACTTAGCATATCATGATGGAACTCATTTGCCTTTTCTACCCTATAGTGGGAAATATCTCAAGCACTATCAAAATTGAAAACGGGTTCCCCCTATGTATGTACATAGGTAATAAGGATTTTGGTTTGTTTGTTTTCTCTATTTTTCAGTTTCCTCTCTTTGTCATCCCATTCTTATGCTCCATTATTTTTGGGATCGTGTTCATTGAATATTTGGGTCTCGAGTCCTAGGTCCTTTGCATCTGTGAAGTCCTTGTCCAATTCCTCCGGTTGTTATTAGCTAATTTTGACAAAATTAAAGTGAAAAATTAAAAAAATTTAAAAAAATCAAGAGTGTTATCTTGAAAGATTTTTCTCCTCCATTGCAATTGTCTTATTCTCATTGTCATTTTCACTTTCATTTCATTATTTTTGAATAAGCCCTTCTCCCACTACAGAAATGATTCGTATTTTAATTATTTAATTAATATTTACCTGTTATTAATAAAATTAATATTGATTAAATTTTAGGGTTTTTAATTAATAAATATTAATTTTAATATTGGATGGAAGTTGTTCGAAAACTTGGGAGAACTTTTCTTCATTTTATTAACCCACCTCGCCTCTAACTCTAAAAGAGCAAGTCCGGAGGGAATTTTTCTCCACTTCCATGAGGCTCTTTATGGACAATTTTAAATTCCCTTCTATCATCTAGAGATTGACATGACAATTACGAATAGGTTGCAGGTGAGAGGAGATTGGAAGAAGGAAGAAAAGGAGATATTGAGGCCTTAGAGGCTGAGAGGAAAAGGATTGAGGTCAAGAACACAATTTGGATTTCAAAGGTAAGAAAAGCTAGAGAGGGCATTGAAATCCATAGAGCTTGAGGAATTTTGAAAGTTTGAGTAGTGCCCCAAAAGGAAGAAGAACTTGATTAGTCCACGTGATGAGATCATGATTACAAAGTTTCATGCACACATGCCTTTTGTGGAAAAAGGAGCTTTCATTGAGGGTCATAAAGCAAAAGTTTTCATTTTTTTTTAACCTAAGGAGGAAAGAAGAAATAACTTGGGGACTACGAAAACTCAAGAAAAGCAACCATAATCCAAATTCCACACATGTTTGCACATTAACTTTGGGTATGTTTCGCCTCGGAAGAGAAAAGAAGCATTTTGCTAGAAGTTTTTTTTTGTTGTTGTTTTGTTTTTGTTTTTTTGTGCATTTTCGCGTCGAACATGAAAAGGAACAACTAACAAATGAATAGGTCCAATGCATTGTTTTATGCTTTTTGAACTTTTCTCGATTTAATACTAAATGCGATCATCTCACTCTTATTTCATTTTGGATTTTTTTTCTTCTTATTTTAATTATTTAATTAATATTTACCCTGTTATTTAATAAAATTAATATTTATTAAATTTTAGGGTTTTTAATTAATAAATATTAATTTTAATATTGGATGGAAGTTGTTCGACAAACTTGGGAGAACTTTTCTTCTTTTTATTAATTTGTCATAACTACCGTGAGAAAGTGTCGGGGGCAATCTTTCTTCCACTTCCAATTGTCGTAGACAATTTTGATTTTGCTTTTATCATCCGGGAATTGATGAGGAGATGGTTACAAGAGGTTGTAGAAGTAGAGGAAATTGGGAAGAAGGAAAAACAAGGAGATATTGCAGATATCCAGAGCCAAAAGAAGGAAAGCTTATTCTAGGTGTTACTATCGGCTTTCACACGGAAACATGGCACGGGCATTAGCTAGAGCCAAGCAACCTTGAGAGTTTTAGGTAGTTGTCTCCATTGGAGGAAGTAATAACAAGGTTTTTCTGAGATCACGCAAGCTTGCAAAGGTGAAGGAAATTTCATGCACGTGCAAGGATTGATCTGAAATCTCAAACAAATCTCATATGCAACAAAGAGGAAAAGGTGAAATTCCACGTAGCTGGTAGTTTTTTTGTTTGTTGTTGATTTGTGAAAAAAGATTTGAGAATCAAGAAGCTTCAGTGGCAGTTGCATCAAGAGGACAATTGACTCGCGGAGACACTAAGGATTTTCCATAGCACCGGGAGGAATAAAAAATAAATATTAAAACAATAAATCCATGCGGCATTTTGGGAAGGCAGCTTTGAAATTGCACACAGTAGTAGGCATGTCCAAAAGGCACATATTTTGACGCATGCATGTGAAGAAGAGAGAGAATAGAATCCATGCAAGTCAAATAATTCTCAACACCATGCTTGGGAAGGGATAATGAAGTTTTTTTTTTCACACACAGTCCCCAAGAGGATGAAACAAGCAAGATCGCATTTCACACGAAAGAAACAAAGAAAGAAGTTTTGAAGATCACGCACGCATTCATTCAGGAAAAAAAAAAAAACAATCAAAACGTATTTTTCATGCATTTACCAAGGAAAAAGGACATTTTTTTTTTGTTTTGATGTGGCATTGCCACGTGGGTTAAAAAAAGATTTCCACAAATCAAAGGATAAAAAGGGATATATCATAATGTTTTTTAGATTCACAAGGACAGCTCAGACAAAGGATATCATTCTACACACGCATAATCTAAAGGTTTAAAGGAAGAATTCGAGGATTCTCAAACGTGGGAGGAAAAAAAAGAACCATTCCGAATGGAGAATAACAAAAAGGAAAAACAAATATTTAGAAATTTTATCTTTGAGAGGAGGAGGAATAACTCTATTTTTCCCACATAGTCACAAGCTTAAATTCAGATTTCACGCATGCACAATTGACTGGAGTTCAACGCAAATCTCTTTTTATTTTTATTTTTAAAAAAAAAAGATATTCATGGTGCTGCATGCTGAGGAGATGATAGCTTTCTCACGTCAAGGGTGAATCGAGATATTCACGCACACATAGTGAATATTTAATAATAATAATAATAATAAGGAGCTTCGAAGATTCAACACGTTGTTGAAAGTGTAACAATGATCTAAAATTGTATTTTTTTTATGGTGATTTGAGCTTTGCCTCAATATTGTTGTATGGTCATTTTGAATTCGGCATCCGCTAAATCTCTTTTTTTTTAAAAAAAAATAAATAAATAATAGAAAGAGTCATATTATTCTTGTATGACAATGGTGGTCTGGAGACTTAGACCTGACACCTTCCCAGTGTCTTGGTTTTCTTTTCATTCTCTATGTTTTTTTAAAAAAAAATTCATAATGGGTGAACGTTCTAATAAGTCGGCACTAAAATATGCATACCAAGGATTAGTTCCAGCATCATCTTTAAATTCAGCATATGACAACATTTTGGATACCGATATGGGTCACGTAGATATGGTTCAGTTCTGTGACAGGGTAAGACGGGAAGGGGGAACTATTTTCTCAAAAAGGCTTTATCATTGTGGTTTACCTCAAGTGGCAACATTTCCCGTTGCCATACAATGCCCTGAATTTGTCCTAGCTTGTGTTGAACATTATGATCCTGAGCGTCGGGAATTTTTAATGACAAAAATGAACCTTTTTACTCAATTCTCAGATCATATGGAAGATTTGTTAAGAGTGCCACTCCATGAAGAAAATGTTGACATCACACAAGAATCGACACAACAGTTTTGGGATGAAAATCCTTTGAGATGGTCGAAGATGGTTGATAAAAATTGGTTGGTCAAACCAAAGACTCACACTTCAAGAATTCCCAAAGAGTTGTTTTGGGTAGAGTTTCATGAAGAAATAGGGATATGATTACTCTCCTCAGCGTAGGGTTTTTGGTCTTCCTTCTGCAAAAAATTTCATCCTTGGATGTACAAGTTCATTTGTATCATTCTTGATGCAAAGATGTTCATTGATTGGGAAAGTATTGTTAGCAATACTCTCCATAAGCAATTGATTGAGGTAAGGATGACAGGTCATTTTTACATGACTTCATATTTGATTTATGTTGTAGCAAGAAGGAGGATATTTTTAGGGTTAACAACTAGAGGTACAATGGGTCTGGACAAGAATAGTGTTTTCATTTTTACCCACAGCTGGAGTTCAAGAATGGTTCTCACCATTTCCGGAGGGTAAATGATGCTTTCTTATTCTATATAATCCGGTCACTAAGAAGAAACCCGGAGGAAATATTTTAGAAGATGCCAAGGCGGTGATAAAACAATGGGGAACTTGGTTTATCCAATTTCCCTCTTACTCCTATATACGAGTTGATGGATTTGTGGGAGCTCCTTATAGACTTCCTAAATATGTCAGTGATAAAATAGCATTGATGGAACTTTCACGTCAGCTTTTCAAAATCCATTTCCTATTGGTGGAAAAACGCAAAGGAGGCATTCATTTCCCAATTCAGATTGGGGAATACAAATGTCCAAATTCCCATAGTGCAGAACTTATGGAAAAATAATTTTCTCTCATAACTATACATCCTTTCACAAGTAGGGCTCAATTCGATATTAAAGGATCCATGGAAAAAGCTCTAGGGAAAGATATAAGCACAAGGAAAACATAGAAGACTATTGGGTGGAATGTGTGGATGATAGGGAGGTAAGATGATGATAATTTTCTCATCTCACACTGGCTCAAATAGAGAATTATGGATTGAGGGATCCTCCCTTAACCCTTGCCGATAGTGGAATTGATCTTATGGATCTTGCCTATGATCAGATAGTTTTCACTCCACTCCCTGGTATTGATTGGAGTAGAGGAGATGAAACTTCTCTAGATGTTATGAATCAACTGTGTTAAAAAGGACTATGATGTGGTATGAGAATCAGATAGCCAATCCTCTCCCATTTTAGGCACATATGTCAGAAATACAGAGGTTTCCAAGTGAAAGGAGGAGTGACATAGAAAAGGTGGTGCAAACTTCTTCACACCAGTCCCCACCAACATCATCACATGCATCTCAGAGGAAAATTCGGTGGTTACCCAAACCTTTCGCTAATAAAGAAGCAAGTGTCTCAAGGATCGGTAAAAAGTGTGCATCTTCGGGAAGGAAAAGAAATGTGTTTGGTATTTCTACCCCAAACTCATCTATTCACATCACTGAGAGTTCCAATAGACCTACCAAAGATCTAAATCATCAATGTCATACACCAGAATCCAAGAAAATCCCAGTAGTGTAGATATCTAATTCTTCCGAACATCAGGTGTTAAGGATATTCCACAAGAACATGAGGATAATCAAGAATGTGTTGCAGATGCTACTTCACCAAGGATTGAGGCCACAGAACCACTGCCTATTGGTTTTAGTCATGAAAAAGGAAAAGAGGATTTTTCTTCCAGTTCTCGACATTTTTGTGTCGAATTAATGAATGAAACACCGACCTGGGTTGACTCTGAAATAAAAAAGAGAAAGAGATTGGTCAAAGTGGCCAACATTGATTTGGAATCTCTTTTTGCCCTCTCCAATAAAGTTGTGCCCAAAAATCCTAAGGTCTTCTCCAGAGTAGTGATTGATGATAGCGGAGATAAGTTTGTAGAAATTGCAGTTCCTACTACTGAGAAGGATCGTGGGGACATGACAATCACCGATTATGAAGTATCCAAGATAGCCCTTGGTAAGACCACTTTTGAAAGTGATGTTGCTATGGAAAAGGATTCAATGAATAGTGTGCTTAAAAGGTTGGAGAGATACAAATCTCAAATTTCCCAACTCAAGGAAGAAAAGAATCAGTTGATTTCATATGTTCAACATTTGATCAACCCAATTGAGTCTTCTTTTCTGTTCTAGAAATGATGGCTATCCGGATCAAGAAATTCTCAATCAATCAAAAGATGTGATCACTCTAGGACACACTCTAAGGTCATGGGTTTCTGAGATAGAAAGTGGTGGGTTGAAAACAATTGCTGAAGTGATAAAAATATCTGAGAATATTTATGCCTACCTCGATCCAGTGTTTCCATTCAAGGAGTGCCTCATTACAAAATTAATCACACTGGATCAGATTTTTCCAACTCTTCAGGATCTCTCCCACATGGAATCTACTTTCTTGGCTTCGGAGGGAATACTTGAGTTTGATCATCGCATGACATGAATTCTATGGTTAAATCATGCTAAGTCTAGGAAAATGATCCTAGAAGATTTGGTAATTCAGTTTGATGGTTTGTGCAATGAAGCCTATACCGCACTCTCTTCCATTCAGGTCTTCATCGAAGAGATTCCATGCACCTTCATCAATGAACACAACCAAAGGAATTTAGTACAACACCTGGTGGAGTAGTTTACAAAATTGATACATGAAATGTATACTCTGTTGATGTTTTTTCCACTTCTTCTATGGATCAATGTTTCAGAATTAAACATCTTTGCGAAGAAATCCAATCTAAAGTTGTAGACTGCATACCATACTAGGTAAGATTCTTGAAATGTAGGTACTCTGTGAGGCTGGTCTTCTCCCGAGTTGTTTTCTAGAAGAAGAGAAGATGCATCAGACACTGCAAAAGCTCAAGTCTTATGAAATGGCAAAGAATCAGGATCCTTGTTTTGCCAACAACATAGTAGGATGATTTCCTATATTTTCTCATGGGTGGGAGAGTCCATTTCTCATATGATTGAGATAGGCGGACCCCACCCCCAATGGATAAGGCACTAGTTTTTGGTGAATGTTTTGAAAGTGGTATTTTAAATGATGTTATTGTTGAATTCATGTTTGAAGAAACTTAAGTGGTTTCTATTTTTAGTTGCTTTTAATAAAGTTGGTTGAAAAATTCAAAGTCACTTAAGTGCCCTATTTAATGATCATTTAAAACCCTAACTACTTTGTAACCAAATTTTGGGTTATAAAAGAAAGTTAGGGGCTCATTTGTAAGGGTGACTTTGAGAGAGGAGAAGAAAATACTTTTGTGTGCAAGCTTTGTTTCAAAGAAAGAAACTTTGTGTTCTTTTGAGAAGACATTTTGGAGTTAATGAAATATGAACTTTGTGTCCCATTCATTATCTCTTATAACATTTGATGTTCTTATGTTCATTAGATGTTAGATGTTTGAATCTTGCATGCAAATATTGTCTTTGATCTTATTGTCAACGTTATTAATATGTTGTTCTAGTTCACAGTGATCAAGCTCTGATTATCTACTTGCTCACGTGTGTTCCCTTTTACTCATTCTTGTTTAGCTAACTCAAACTCCATTTTATTTGTGTTAGTTATTCATCTTTTCTTTGTGCAATATTAGGCTCTGTTTTTACCTAACTCTTGCATGTTCTTTCAATTCATTCCATTCCACTCCTTTCCTTCATTCCATTCCATCTCCCTCATTCACTTTTCTTTCCATTGATGTTCCAAAACACCCCCACATATAATTTTGAATGTACATATGTAAATATAGTTTTGGTTTTCAATAAAGGAAGCCTCACCTTCATTGAGGAGGGACTTCATTCCCACATTGTTACATGTCATTTGCATGCATGCAAATCCATATGCTAATAGTTTTTGGTGACTCTATTGGGGATTCAGGAATCGTTAACCAATGCTTGGTTAAATATTTATGACTATCCCCTCTACACAAGCTCCAGTTCTTCAACCGAAACCTTGTGCCCGATGAATATTTTCAAGGAGACATTATGCCAACCTTCGAATAGTAGCTTGGGAAAACCATGAAAGCTTGCAGCAATTTGTGGCTATTGATAGAGCCATTGACAGAGAAATCTACATTGAAGACCTTAGAAGAAGAGCACCCGCACTTGTGGCAGAAGACCTCCTGGACACGTGTTGATCATTGTTCACCGATGTGGTCCTCTTCCACCAAGGTAATAATTTATATGACTATTATAGGTAACCCACCTATCTTGCAACCAAATCTTTTTTTGCAGATACTCAAGAAGACATATCATCATATTTGAGAAAAGCTATTTGGGAAAAGCGCATGAATAAATATCATTTTCATCTGTCACATCATCTAGATAGATAAAGAAGAAGAAAGTTGCGAGAGTTGTTAGAGTTATTCAAGCGCAAATAGCTCAAGAAAGAGAGTGAAGAGAAAAGGCTAGAGCCGATCAGAACATGCTAGTGATCCTTCACAATAAATATTTCAAACTAGAAGGAAAGAGGTTTACGTGAGGAGAAAAAGCTAAAGGTCGATCTGATCCCATTTTTGACTTTCAAGGAAAGTTTGGTTTCAAGTTATCTCCTCCAAAGAAGAACACACCTCGTAGATCTGCAAGCCTTGCATCAAGTCTTGAAAGAGCAAGCAAGGAAGGAATCACTACTAGTCAAGCACTTGTCCTTGCTCACATTGTTTTACCTTTGCATACCACCTTTCCCAAAATGGCAGTCAATGTACCATGGGGAAATGCCATAGGCCCATTGGCCTTACCAACTCGACATGAACTCCCACAGAGGATCGAGGAAGATTCTTCCCAAGTTCGATGGAGATGGGAAGACATCACTAGATGACCACATTTCTACTTTCTTTGTTGCATGTGTTGTTTTGTTGTTAGAATATGAAGATGTTTTATTCCTCTTCATGAAACATTGCATGATGTTGTTTGCAGATTGGTTTCATCATCTGCCAAATGGATGCATTACAAACTAGAATGATATGAAAACTAAGTTTGAAGATCGATTCAGATGGTAGAAGATGAACATGCTCTTCTTTGCCCACTATATCTTAGGTGAAGAAAGAGCCAACATAACCCATGAGGAATTTCGTGGCTAAATTCAACAAAATGGTGAATAAAGTTCCTATCGGGATTCACCTAAATCCTGACGGACAAAAATGTTTCTTTATTAATGCACAACAACCAGAAGTGTGCTATCAGCTGAGAAGGGCTAGAGTGGCTACTTTGGAACTTGCTCAATCCTTGGCCATAGAAATTGAGGATGACTTAATCATGGCAGGAAAATTCAAGAAAACTTCCCTCAAGGGAAAGAGTCAAGAAACCCCAATGCTTCAGAAGCTATACTTACTAAGTTAGCTAATGATGTGCTAGCTTTGAAAAAGCAAGTTGCTCAGAGTAGTAAACCCTCTCCTTACAAAGACATTCCAAGGAAAGGCTACGTTCCCAAAAAATCCAGGATTGCAGGTCCTCCGACGAGGCTTGCTATTGAAGCATCTCCTGCAACTAACTCAAAATGTGATGTCATTGAAGAAAGTGATGATGAAGTTGAATTCATTGAGGTTGATGAGGAAGAGCCGACTGGAACATCCGAACTGAAGTTGAAGATCCCGAGGAGAAAGTAATAATCATTTCTTGAGTACCATTCGAAGAAGAAGATGAATACGAAGAAATTATAGAAGATATGAATAGCAATTCCTTATCTTCTTCACAGCTCTCGAAAAAGGAGCAAAGTACCACTAAGGTGGAAGATAAAAAGAGTTCCAAAGAAGTTCCTAAAGAATCCAAAATTAAAGAAGCTTCCAAAGAATCAAAGATAACTAAGAATCTTAAGGTCAAAACTATCTTAAAGAAAGGATAACCTTTGCCGAGTCAATCCATAGATAAATCAGCTACGAAGAAATTTTCTTCTTCTACATCAGTATCAACCAAGCCCGAAGCAAAGGTCAAAAGTGTGCCATCATCAAGTTCGAAAGAACTAGTATCTGAGACATCAAGTATGGTTACTTTGCCCAAATTTGATATCATTGATCATATCAATAAAACAAAAATTTCCATGTCACAGGCAAAGTACTTGAAGTCCAATAAGGATCAACTCGAGAAATTGGTCCAGTTTATCAAAGGTGACTCTACTGTTCATTCCTCTAAAGGAATTATGAAAACTCCCAAAGATGGGAAGACTCAAAATATTGTGGCAGCCACTACACCTTCAAATGAAAATATTGAACCTTTCTTTATGTCCTTTCTGATCAACGGATGTAAATTAAGTAATTGCATTATAGATTCTAGAGCCTCGGATAATGTGATGCCTAAAAGTAGCACATGCTCTTGGGTTAACTTGTACAAGAACATTCAGATTGTGTTACTCCATGGGAAACCTTGATTGGAAGATTAAAGACGCCCAAATGGTTTTAGTTCTCAAAAGTGAGTTAAGGTAACTTATCTTCATATGGTATGTTGTTGAAGAAATTTTAAAGATCTAGGTGGAGAAATTCAAATGGATGGTTTTAGCCCATGATTCCCTATCAAAAGTGAAGTTAAGTAAGCTAATGCCGGAGACTTTCAGTTGCTAAAAACATTCCCTCTTTTCCAAGGCTCAAGTATGGGTAATTATATGATGGTATGTTGTTCACTTTCCAAGAAGGAGATATGGACTTTGAGTTTGAGAAGTTATTGCCGATGGGTTCGGTGTGAGTGGTGCTCATATTCAAATGGTAAAATATTTTTCTCAAACTTGAATTTTCAAATACTAAAAATCTAGAATACGAGGCATTAATCCTTGGCCTCCAAGTTGCAGAGGAGAAAGGGATAAAAAATTTGGAAGTCTTTGGAGATGTGAAATTGATCGTGAAACAAGTAAGAAATCAGTTCCAAGTAAAGAATGATCGTTTGAGACACTACAGAAATAAAGTGTGGGATGCGATAGAAGTCTTCGATGATTTTTCCATAAAATATGTCCCTCATGAAAATAATGACAAAGCAGATTCTCTAGCAGTCTCAACTTCATTAATGATTCCTCATTAGAGTTTGATCAAGTCAAATACACCATTGAAATGGTTTTTAGGCCAAGTGTTCCTGACAATGCAGAAAATTGGCAAGTATTCAATGATGATCAACAAATTATTACCTTTTTGGAAAAAAAGGGATAATTTTGAACAATTGTACTTTGAAGGAAGTGATTCTACATTTCGTGAATCAAATGACCTCACCCATTCAGAAGGAGTTGAGAACGAAGGATCTTGGTGATGGCATCATCCAAACTCAAAGGAAATAAAATTCCAAAAGGATTGGTTTCACTTGAAGAACTTTTTGATAAACATGATAGGTTTATCAAAGAGAAAGAAAGCAGGACCTGTGAATTCTGCTGACTATGAGCAAGTTAACATTGGTACCAAGGATAAACCTCACTGGTCAATATCAGTAAGTGTTTCTCACTTGAGGAGCAGCAAGAAATTCATAAGCCTCCTTACCAAATATTTTGACGTCTTGGCTTACTCATATGAAGACTTGAAGTCTTTCCAACCTAGGGAAATGGAGCATGCCATACCCTTAAAACCTAGTGTAATTCCATTCAAGTAGAAAAAAAGACAATATAATCCCAAGATTGCAGGGACAATATTTCATGAGGTTCAAAAGATGTTAGACATGCATGAATAGTTTTCCTATTCAACATTCGACTTGGATAGCTAATATTGTACCGGTTCACAAGAAAAATGGAGAGATTAGGATTTGCATGGATTTCACAATCTTAATCAAGCTTCCTTGAAAGATAATTATCCATTATCGGTCATGGACCATATTTTGTAGGTAGTAACTAGATCGGAAATGCTATCCATGCTAGATGGTTTCTCTGGTTATAATCAGATTGAAGTGGCTAGAGAAGATCAACATAAAACCGCGTTCACCACCCCTTGGGGTACATTTGCGTATAGAATAATTCCTTTTGGTTTGATCAATGCCAATGCACTAATTTTCAAAGGGCTATGGATATGGCATTCACAGATTATAAAGACAAGATCATCGTGATATACCTAGATGACTTGACAATGTTCTCAAAGAAGCGAGAAGATCACCTAAGAGATTTAGAGAAAATATTGCAAAGGTGTAGACTTCATAAGATCTCTCTGAATCCAAAAATTCTATGTGTTCGGAGTTATGGAAGGGAAACTCCTAGGTCATATTGTTTCTAAGGAAGGAACTAAGATCGATCCTGAGCGTGTTCAAGCTATCAAGAATCTTTCCTTGCCTACAAGTAAGCCTGGAGTCCACTCATTCTTTGGGAAGGTGAATTTTTGAGAAGGTTTGTGCAGATTTTGTCGAGCTGACTAAAGAAATCGTTAATATGATGAAAGGAAAATAATCCTTCAAATGGTCGAAGGAAGGTAGAGAAGTAATTTGAAAAAATCAAGGGTGCTATTGCAAAAGCCCCTACATTGGTGTGTCTGATTTTAAAAAGGATTTCATAATCTATTGTTATGCTTCACTACACACAATCTCTGCCATCAATCAACACAATAAAGAACGAATCAAATTCCTATTGCTTTCATGAGTTCTAGGTTCAAGAAACATGAACTCAATTACACTCCCCTTGAGAGACATGCGTACGTGGTGGTGAGAGCCTTGAAACACTTCAGGTACTATGTGTTGAATTCTCACACCAAAGTCTTAGTACCAGACACCACAGTTAAATCGATGTTGATGCAACAAGAACCAAGGATCTAAAAGAGGTAATTGGGTCTCAAGATCTAGGAATATGATTTGGATATCAATCCTACCAAGTTGGTTTGAGGAAGAGGACTCTGCCAACTCATCATAAAAAATGAACCACGAGATGACTCTGAAGAAGAACTAGTTGAGGAAAATTTACCACTGGTAGTTTTTATCAGTACCACAAATGAATGGTATTCTGATATAGCCTACTTTCTCACATATGGCGAGTGTCAGAGAATTTGATAGCTAAGGAAAAATGAGCTATCAAACTAAGAGCTGCCAGGTACGTCATTTGGGACAACACTTTGTTCAAGAAAGGAGTTGATGGCATGTTCCTCAGATGTGTTGATAAAGAACAACAACCTAGGTTGTTGGAAGCCTTCCACAATCATGCTTACGGTGGTCATTTCTGGCCCGTGCCCAAGAACGGCTCATAAAATTTTGAGCACATTATTACTGGTACACCATGTTTTTAAATGCTCGAAATGGGTGAAAAATGTGAAGCTTGTAGCAATTTGTTGGAAGACCAAAATTGGCAGCTTTTCCTTTAAAGCCAGTTGTCATTGAAGAACCCTTTCAATAATGGGGTTTAGATTTCATCGAGGTTTTGAATCCTAATTCTAGTGCTGGTCATACTCACATGCTCACCACTGTGACTACTTTACAAAGTGGGTAGAAGCTATACCAGTGAAACAAACATCTACTGTGGTAATTTGTGACTTCATCAAAGAGAATATATTGATTCGTTATGGAATTCCACAAAAGATCGTGACAGAAAATGCCACCAATTTCTCTTCTACAGAAATGATAGGTTTTGTTATGGGTATGGGATATCTTTATCTCATTCATCAAGATTACTACCCTCAGGGAAATGGTCAAGTAGAATCCAGTAACAAAAACATCATTACTATCGTGCAAGTTAGTAGAAGAAAATCAAAGAACTTGGCACAAAAATTTATATGATGCATTGTGGGCTGACCGCATAACTCCCAAAAGAGAAATTGGGATGTCTCCATTTCAACTTTTGTATGGAACCGATGCTCAAATTCCCATCACATTGGAGTTACCAGCATTACGATTGGCTCAAGTAGTTGACGATGAATGCTTCACCAATGCGTTAGATAAAAGGATCATGTTCCTAAGCAAGCTTGAAGAGCAGAAGTCAAGTGGAAAACAGGATCGAGGAACATCAATCCAAGGTAAAGAAATTGTTTGATAGGAAAACTAGGGAGAGACAATTTCAAATCAATGACTTAGTTCTTCTCTGGGACAAAAGACATGAGCCAAAAGGAAAGCACAAGAAGTTTGATTCGTTGTGGCTAGGCCCGTTCAAGATTAGACATTTCTGTGGAGATAGCACTTATTACTTGGCGTATCCCGATGGAACTCATTTGCCTCTACCCTACAACAGGGAAATATCTCAAGCACTATCAAAATTGAAAACGGGTTGTCCCCCGTATATACATAGGTAATTAGGATTTTGGTTTGTTTGTTTTCCTATTTTCAAGTTTCTTCTCTTTATCATCCCATTTTATGCTCCATCATTTTTGGGATCATGTTCATTGAATATTTGGGTCTGGGTCCATTGTTGTGTCCGTGAAGTCCTTGTCCCCAATAAGAGCCAGTTGTTATCAGCTAATTTTGACTTCACAAAATTAGTAAACGTGAAAATTTAAAAAAAATTCAAAAGTGTTATCTTGTGTGATTTTTCTCCTCCATCGTAATCATCTTATTCTCATGGTCATTTTGGCTTTCGTTTCATTCATTTTGAATAAGCCCTTCTCCCGCTACACCACAAACCATATTTTAATTATTTAATTAATATTTACCCTGTTATTTAATAAAATTAATATTTATTAAATTTTAGGGTTTTTAATTAATAAATATTAATTTTAATATTAGATGGAAGTTGTTGACAAAAAATTGGGAGAACTTTTCTTCTTTTTTATTAATTGTCACGTAACTATTTTGTGAGCAAGTGTTGGGGGCAATCTTTCTTCTGCTTCCAATTTCCTTTGACAATTTTGATTTTTCTTCTATCATCGGGGAATTTGGGAAGAAGGAAAAACAAGGAGGTTGTAACCTTTAGAAGGGGAAATTGGGAAGAAGGAAAAACAAGGAGATCTTGCAAATATCCAAGAGCCGAGATAAGAAGGAAAGCTTATTAAGCGGCGCTATCTGGCTTTCACACGGAAACTTGGCACGGGCATTAGCTAGAGCCAGGAAACCTTGAGAGTTTTAGGTAGTCTCCATTGGAGGGAAGCAATTCACAAGGAAGTTTATGAGATCCAAGCTTGCAAAGGTGAAGGAAATTTCATGCACATGCAAAGGTAGATTTGAAATCTCAAATGAATCCGTATTACATAGAGTAAAGAGGAAAAGGTGAAGTTCCACATTTTGGTAGTTTGTTTTTGTTTGATGTTGATTTGTGCAGAAGCTAGGAGAATCAAGACCCTTCACGCAGGCTTGTAGGAAGAGGATAATTTCTCCCTGCAAACCCAAGGATTTTCCATGCATCAGGAGGGGTAATATCAAATGAATATTCAGTAGGAATCCACGTAGCTTGAATAACAGGAAATCCACATAGCTGCATTTGAAGGACACATATTTTCCACGCAGCGTGTGAAGAGAGAGAGATAGAATCCATGCATCAGTCAAATAATTCTCACACCATGCTTGGGAAGGGAGAATGAAATTGTTTTTATTCACACATAGCCAGAAAATAGGAGTGTCCAGCAAGGATCAATTTTCAATGCCTAAGGAATAAAGAAGGAATGGTTTGAAGATCCACGCATTGCATTCAGGGTAGAAGACAAAAATAGTACAAATCCCGGGAAGCCCAAGGAGACCGGTTGACAAAGGGAGGTTTTTTTAGTTTTGTTTTGATGCGGCATTGTCCATGCATGAGCAGAAAAAGGTTGGATCTCGATGCCCGAGAAGATTAAGGAAACAACAACCAAAGTTATATCTCCAAAAAGACAAAGGATATCATACACTCACGCACGCCCATCAGTATGGGACTCTCACCAGTTCCACTCCATGAAGGAAGGAAGAAAGAATACACAACGAATGGAGACAACACAAAATCAAAGACAAATATTTACAAGTTGTGTATGTTGAGAGGAAGAGGAATAACTTTGTTTTGCCCATGTAGTCACAAGCTTAAGTTCAGATTTCACACATGCACAATTGACTGGAGTTCAACGCAAATCTCTTTTTATTTTATTTTTAAAAAAGAGAAGGATATTAATGGTGCTACATGCATCTTTGAGGAGATGATAGTTTTCTCATGTCAAGGGTGAATCGAGATATTCACATGATGCAAAGTGAATATTTAATAATAATAATGAGCTTTGAAGATTCAACACGTTGTTGAAAGTGTAACAATGACCTAAAATTGTATTATTTTTTGATGGTGATTTGAGCTTTACCTCAATATTGTTGTATGGTCATTTTGAATTTGGCATCTGCTAAATATTTTTTTATTTTAAAATAAATAAATAAATAATAGATAGATTTGTAATATTCTTGCGACAACGGTGGTACAGAGACTTAGACCCGACACCTTCCTGAGTGTCTTGGTTTTCTTTTCGGTCTCTCGTGTTTTTTTTATAAAAAAAGGAATTCATAATGGGTGAACATTCTAATAAGTTGACACTAAAATATGCATACCAAGGATTATTTCCAGCATCGTCTTTAAATTCGGCATATGACAACATTTTTGATACCGATATGGGTCACGTAGATATGGTTCGATTCGTGAGGGGTAAGCATGGGAAGGGGGAACTATTTTCTCAAAAAGGATTTATCGTTGCGGTTTCCTCAAGGGCATTTCATTGCCATACAATGCCCTAAATTTTCCTAGCTTGTGCTGAAAATTATGATCCTAAGCGTCGGGAATTTTTAATGATAGAAATGAACCTTTTTTGCTCAATTCTCCAGATCATATGGAAGATTTGTTAAGAGTGCCACTCCATGAAGAAAATGTTGACATCACACAAGAATAAACAACAAGGAGTTCTAGGATGAAAATCCTTTGAGATGGTGAAGATGGTTAATAAAAATTCGTTAGTCAAACCAAAGACTCACACTTCAAGAATTCCCAAAAGAGTTGTTTGGGAAGAGTTTAACCTGAAGAAATAGGGGATATGATTACTCTCCTGGCGGGGTTTTTGGTCTTCCTTCGCCAAAAAAATTCATCCTTAGATGTACAAGTTCATTTGTATCATTCTTGATGCAAATGTTCATTGATGGGGAAGTATCATTTGAATACTCTCCATAAGCAATTGATTGAGAAAAGGATGACATGTGTCATTTTTACATGACTTCATATCTGATTTATGTTGTAGTGAGAAGGAGGATATTTTTAGGGTTCACAACTAGAGGTACAATTGGTCTTGGAAAGAATATTGTTTTTCATTTTTACCCACAATTTGGAGTTCAAAACGGTTCTCATCATTTCCGGAGGGTAAACGATGCTTTCTTATTCTATATAATCCGGTCACTTAGAAGAAACCCGGAGAAATATTTTGAGAAGATGACAAGGACGCGATAAAACAATGGGGAACTTGGTTTATCCAATTTCCCTATTATTCCTATATACGAGTTAATGGATTTGTGGGAGCTCCTTACAAAGAATTCCTATATACATCAATGAAAAATAGTAATTGATGGAACTCTCACGTCGTACTTTTCAAAATCCATTGTCTATGGTGTTAAGGATTTTCCACAAGAACATGAGGATAATCAATAATGTTGTTGAGATGCTACTTCATTAAGGATTGAGGCCACATAACCACGCCACTCTTGGTTTTAGTCATAAAAAAAGGAAAAGAGGATTTTTCTTCCAATTCTTGACATTTTTGTGTCAAATTAATGAATGAAACACCGACAATTGGATTGACTCACGAAAAAAAAGAGAAAGAGATTGGTCAAAGTAGCCAACATCGATTTGGAGTCTCTTTCTGCCCTCTCCAATAAAGTTGTGCCCAAAAAGCCTAAGGTCTTCTCAAAGTAGTGATTGATGATAACGGAGATAAGTTTGTAGAAATAACGAGTTCCTACTACTAAGAAGGATCGGGGACATGGACAGGTCACCGATTATGAAGTATCCAAGATAGCCCTTAGTAAGACCACTTGTGAAAGTGATGTTTCATGGAAAAGGAATCAATGCATAGTGTGTATAAAATGTTGGAGAGATACAAATCTCAAATTTCCCAACTCAAGGAAGAAAAAAATCAATTAATTTCATATGTTTAGCATTTGATCAGCCCAATTGAGTCTTTTTTTCTGTTCGAAATGATGGCTATCCCGGATCAAGAAATTCTCTATCAATCAAAATATATGATCATTCTAGGACACACTCTATGGTCGTGGGTTTTTGAGATAGAAAGTGGTGGGTTGAAAACAATTGTTGAAGTGATAAAAATATCTAAGAATATTTATACCTACCTCGATCCAGTGTTTCCATTCAAGGAGTGCCTCATTACAAAATTAATCACATTGGATCAGATTTTCCAACTCTCAGATCTCACCCACATGGAATCTACTTTCTTAGCTTCGGAGGGAATACTTGATTTGATCATCGCATGACATAAATTCTATGGTTAAATCATGTTAATTCTAGGAAAATGATCCTAGAAGATTTGGTAATTCATTTTGATAGTTTGTGCAACGAAGCCTATACCACACTCTCTTCCACTCGAGTCTTCATCGAAGAGATTCCGTGTACCTTCATCATGAAACACAAAAAGGAATTCAAGACAACACGGTGGAGTAGTTTACAAAATTAATACATGAAATGTATACTTTGTTGATGTTTTTTCCACTTCTTACGTGGATCAATGTTTCAAAATTAAACATCTTTGCGAAAAAATCCAATCTAAAGTTGGAGACTGCATACCATACTAGGTAAGATTATTGAAATGCGGAGTACTGCTAGGCTAGTCTTCTCTGAGTTGTTTTCTAGAAGAAGAGAAGATGCATCGACACACAAAAGCTCAAGTCTTATGAATTGGCAAAGAATCGGGATCCTTGTTTTACCAACAACATAGTAGGATGATTTCCTATATTTTCTCGTGGTGGGAGAGTCCATTTCTCATACAATTGAGATAGGCGGACCCCACACCCAATGGATAAGGCATTGGTTTTGGGGGATGTCTATGTGTGCGTCCAAGTCATTTAAGTGGGGTCCACATGTACCCATTTCTTTTATTTATGTATTTTTTCTTAAATGACTTTTTAACTTAAGTGGTTTCTATTTTTAGTTGCTTTAAATAAAGTTGGTTGAAAAATTCAAAGTCACTTAAGTGCCCTATTTAATGATCATGTAAACCCTAACTACTTTGTAACCAACTTTTGGGTTATAAAAGAAAGTCAGGGGCTCATTTGTAAGGGTGACTTTGAGAGAGGAAAATAAAATAATTTTTATGCAAGCTTTAATTCAAAGAAAGAAAACTTTGTGTTATTTTGAGAAGACATTTTGGAGTTAATAAAATATGAACTTTGTGTCCCATTCATTGTCTCTTATAGCATTTGATGTTCTTATGTTCATTAGATGTTAGTGTTTGAATCTTGCATGCAAATATTGTCTTTGATCTTATTGTCAATGTTATTAATATGTTGTTCTAGTTCACAGGATCAAGCTCTCATTATCTACTTGCTCATGTGTGTTCCCTTTTACACATTCTTTTTAGCTAACTCAAACTCCATTTTTTTGTGTTAGTTATTCATCTTTCCTCTTTAGTGCAATATTAGGCTCTATTTTTATCTAACTCTTGTATGTTCTTTCAATTCATTCCATTCCAATCCTTTCCTTCATTCCATTCCATCTCCTTCATTCACTTTTTTTCCATTGTTGTTCCAAAACACCCCCGCATATAATTTTGAATGTACATATGTAAATACAGATTTTGGTTTTCAATAAAGGACCTCACCTTCATTGAGGAGGAATTCATTCCCAAACTGTTGCATGTCATTTTCATGTGTGAAAATCCATATGCTAACAGGGTGTAGTTAAGAGCCAAAAAAATACATCGTTGGAAATGGAATTTCAATCTTTACAATGTGGTGAAATCATTGTTTTCAAAAACTTTAGTATAATAGGTTTATAACTAGTTTTTCCATGCACAACTAGGAGCAGATAAAAATTCATTTTTCAGGGCTTAAATTAAGGAATAAAGATCTAATACCCCCACCATTGGATTCCAAATTTCATTTTATGTCAATTTCATATAAACGTTTTAAAAAAATCCATCAAAAGATTGAGATATCACCGTTTGAAGTTGCCCTCAAGGAACGAGTTTAGGAGTTAGTCAATTTTCAGTGAGGACACATGTCAGCTCCAAGATCCTGGCACAATTTTGTGTCCCTTTCATCCCTCAAGCTAAGGGACATGAGGGACAAGAAAAATTTCTATCCCTCGGTCATTCATACAATCTCTCGGATTTCCAATTCATCCCTCAGGTGCTTGCAGGAGCTCATTCCCTCAATCATCCAGATCATGACAAGTGGCGGCTTCGGTGCATTGTGCATATTGATGATCCTAATGTCCCTTTGTGCTGAGGTACATGAGGGACATGAAAATGTTCCCATCCCCAAGAAGACTTCAGGTCATCCATGTGACCCCCTTCATTGAATTTTATCATCCCCAGGAGCTAAACCCTCACCATTGGATCTCTGCGAAGTGTCATTCTAGGCATCACATGCAAATTGATGACCCTCATATCCATTTTTACTGAGGTAAATGAGGGAAAAAAATTCTCCCAGCCCAAGGAATGTCTCTTAGTCCCCCATGCAACCATTTTCTAGCCCTCAGGTACTTCCAACAAGCTTTTGGCCAAAGCACTCCACCGTTGGATCTCCGCCAAGTGTCACGATGAGGCACGATGTGCAAATTTATGTCCCTTTCATCCCTTAATGATTAAGGGACATCAGGGATATGAAATTTATTGTTACCCCGATGATCATTTTTGAATTATTTTAAAAGCTAACTTTTCACTGCTTCTCACTTGTCCTGACTTCATCCTTGCCATTTCTCCGCAACTTGCTCATACCTACACTGATCACCATTACTACTCCAAACCAGATCTGCCACAAAAAAAAAAACTCAAATACATGAGAACACATAGGTTTTAGAGAGAAGTTTGATCAAAAACTCAAAGGATTGAATAACAAAAGGAAGAACGGAGAAATTCTTTAGAAGACTCCATTGTCATAGAATGAAGATCTGGATGTATCTTGCTAAGCGATGCACGAAATGAAAACCATTTTGCTATGTTCTTCACTCTAAAAATCCACTAAAACCTCACCTTCAAATCATCCTTCCATGGCATGAATCACTCACAGTGAAGAAATCTTCCTCTGGCTCTACGAAGACAAATATTTGATTTCCCATCAAACGAGAAATCGGTTTGAAGAGAAATTTCACCGGCGGAATAAGAAGAAAAAACCACAATAAAAATATATTTTTATCACAAACGGAGAAGAAAACCAGACCTGTAACTTTCAAGGTCCATTAATGGTTGTCATGTTTAGGGGTGCCGCTAGGTCAAAAATTTTAAAAGTTTAAAATCTCTCAAACCATTGATAGGTAAGTCCAAGATTTCAGAGGCACAATATTGGTAAAAAAGCCATGTCGAAAAACTTCATTCCACAAACGATCTGACCACCAGAAGCTCAATTTCTAAAGATAATAGGTCTTATACATGGGGGACTGCTATTTCGGGAAAGTTACCAATCGAGGAAGCTGCGAAGGAGGAAGTGAACAAAAAAGAGGTGTCTCAAGAAAAATTCATCAAAATGGTCATCTTGGTCAAGAATTGACACTTACTAAAAATAGTAAGTGGTCTCACGAGCACCTACTAAAAATAGTAAATTGGTCCGAAGGTGAGGGAAACACAAGGAGAAGGAGGAATTCAAGTTGCAACATCCAATTGAGGATCAGAGGAGCTGATTTTTCATGCTTACTAAAAATAGTAAGTCATCTCACTGACACTTATTAAAAATAGTAAGTCACTCCAGAGGGTGATTTTCACAAGAGGAGCATTCTAAGAGTTGAACATCTAGATTGGTAGCTACAGTTGGAGTTCGGAGAAGAATTTTCACACTTACTAAAAATAGTAAGTTGTTTTTGAAATAGTAAGTGTCAAGAGACGGCGGGACTCAAGTTTATAGAATGGGCGTTGTCACTGAATATTGCCTCACTGAGATTCAATGCCCGTCTTCGTAGTATGTTATCTTCGCCAGTGGGTTGTAACATTTTCGTAAGAAGAATATTTTGCGTCTCTCATGGATCTTTTAGAACTCATCTTGAGAGATCCTGATAGTGTCTTTCGACACTCACTACATGGTTTGGGTCACAAGTTAGAAGTTACGGTCATCGGTGGAAACAATTCATTCAACTTGGCGGGCTAGTTTTGAGCTCCTATCTCTTTCTGAGGAATCTTCATGAGTCACGTTCGTGGTCATCGGTAGAACCATTCAACAGTGTTTTTAAACACTCTTTCCAAAGCATCCATGAGCCATTTTGAAGGAGTTTCACAGAGTGCAAAGATTTTGAAGATTCAGAATTTCATCACATTGGAGCTTTCCATTAGCAAGGATCATCTAAATTCATCAAGAGTGACATCCTCTCTCCTTCTCTCTCTTCTCTTTCTTCCCCCAAATTTCTCTCTCTTCAAGTGTTCTAATTCTTCGTTGGGGTTTGCACTTTTTGATATGCCTTTAATTCATCTAAAGGTGACTTTTGACACATAATGTAAATTAAGTCACCTTGATTTTATAAAAGGGACTTAATATTTGGTAGGAATGTGAATAGTCTAAAGTCATAAATAAGGCATATGGAGGGTCATCGGGAAGATGAAGAGTTGTTCCTCTGCTATAAATTGTAATGAGCTCCTCATTCAAAGGGGTTCTAATTCTAAAATTCTTCTAGTTGGTTGTATTCTTGTAATTTCATGAGATAGATTTTGCTTACTTGTGAGTGAAAAGAGTTAGCCATTTTTCCCTTATTCTCAATGTCTTCCATTCCCATACTATGTACAATTTTTTCTTGAGCATCAATACAAGAAGAATGAGTTTCTAGCCTTTTTTACTAAGGGGTTTACTGATACTTTGTGTTCATTAAATTCTAATTGGTCTTGTTGTTGTTTGTAGTATTGTTTCTTCCTAATTTTAGTGCATGTGATGAAAGTTCTAACTGATGTATGCAAGACTCTAATTTTCTACTTGCAACATTAATTCCTCTTATCTAATATTCTCACTCCCTTTCCCTCTCTCCTAGAAAATTCCTCCCTTGTAGGTATCTGCAAGCTTTTGCCACAGGTCTGTGGAGTGTCCATGTTGGATCCCTAGCTACAAGGCCAACCAATATGAAACTCACTTTACTCATGCATGTATATATGGAAGATACACCATTTAAGTAGAGGGACTTAGATTCCCATAGCGTTGGAAAGAAACCCACCAATTTTTCCTCGAAAACCTCACTCGCCAACATGAAAAATAGCATATCATATGTTGCCTTCCTATGGTATTTTACATATAAGTTAAAATATTCAACTAACCAAGATAGCATAGGCTATTATATGAAAGAAAATGAACATGTGACCTTCTTTCACACTCGACCCCCGAGGTCATGTCGGAGCAGCCGATGTTGAATGTGTGGATAGCTAACTATAGGAGGATCAGTGACTAAGATCCGGTAGTGTGATCTCTTGGCAATTGAATTGGAAAAGGGGAGATTTAGGGGTTATGAATGGGTAGTTTAAATTCCCTATGGTTTGTCTACCTAACTTGGATCTAAGTGTGATCTATTTCAAAGCATGTAAATTAACTAAGCTGAAAACAATAATCTATGCTCTTGTTGAAAGGAAACTAATCTAAAAAAATCACAAAACTGTAATATTACAATCAAAAACAACAATTTTCTTCTATTCTAAATAATTAAAATACTTCTACACTAAAACTAAACAAGCGAGAAAAGGATCATCCATCGCTGGGGGTGCTTTATGAAAGATTCAAACCCTCTTGGAAATCAACTAATTACTTGCAAATGAAAGGAAATTGATTTCTACTCTATTTGATATGATGTAACAATGATAAATTGCAGGAATGAAGGAAATCAAACAACAAATCCAACTTGGAATTCACATAACAGAGGTAAATCCAGTTGTGTAGTAATTTTTCCCCTCAATTTATCCTTTCTTTCTTTGTGTGTCCATATGAGTCCAAGGAATTGGGAATGAAAAGGCAGCAGAAGAGAAGGCGCTGAGCAATGGCATCTTGAAGGTAGTCTGGTTGCAATGCAGGTGGAAGAGAGATAACACAAGTGAACAAAGATTGGCTATGCAATTTCCAGCAGGATTGTGGCAGCAATACTATGCAAGATACACAAAATTATCATGCCATTTTCTTGAATACAATCATTAATTGTATAGGAATTGGGGTTGGGATGTTCCTTCATGCACAAGGCAAGAAAGTCGGTTCAACTAACTAAATCTATTTAAAAATAGAAGAGGGAAGGAGAACTAAGCAACCAATACTATTTTTAGAAAAATTGGTTCAAAACACATCCTAAAAGTGAAGTTAAGTGAACCGTTGCATGTTAAAAACACTCATGACGAGTTCTCGAAAAATTACCCAGGACCGCCGCCCGCACACGGCGGCGGTCCCTGGCACTAAAGGACAAAACATGCAATGAATGAAGTACAAAGCTGGAAAAAATAATGGTAAAGCTAAGTAAGGACATCTAGGCTAAAAATATATATTGCATCTGGGTTTAGGTGTTCGAACATCTTCTAAAAGGATATGAATCATCATTGGGGACTTTTGTAACTATTTTCTGACAATGTAGCACATGAAATTTTGGGTGCGTACATATTGCCCCCTCAAAGAAGTGTCTTAGCCATGAAGAGGCGTAAAATGTAGAGTCCGAGTACGGAATTCCCAAAATGGGTAGTTAGAATTTATAACCGACACGCATGTGTGTCAAAATATCGTCGTCTGAAGCTTTCGCTACTGCGAGAGGGAGAGAAGACTCAAGTGCAGATAGATAAAATATCAAAAAATAAACACTAAATCAAAATGACAAGAGGAATTACCATTTTTGCAGGGATATAGAGATATACCTGCGCCAACACTCCATCCCTGTGAAAACATACACTCAAAACAAGGTCAAAACAACATATATATCAAAACAAACTCATTTTCCAATTCATTTGCGCTTATTCAATTTGGTGATTTTGGAGCTCTAGACCCACGGTGACCATTTTCGGTACAGCCGAAATGACCATTACGAGATCATGATCATGCCTCCATGAGTGGGAGATCAACTTGCATGGTCTAAGGTTGGTTTTTTCACTTTTGCGTTTTTAAACCTAAAATGTAAAAATGTTGAAAAGTTTACCTAGGGGGTCATTTTCAAAATTTCTTGTCTTAAATGAGTCTAGGGGGGCACCCATAGGGAAGTCTTTTATTTTTTCCAAAATGGTCTTTTTGTGTTTTTGAGCATTTTATAGGGTTAAAACGCATTTGGAAAATCAGTCAGGACGGCCACCCTAAGCGAAGGCAGCGATTCGTGATAGTTGCCTGCTAAGGTGGAGGTTTTGAACAGAATAATAAAGATGTGTGTTAACTTGATTTTTTGGATTTTGATGTTTTGTCATGTTTTTGGTGAGCTTATCCTTTGATATACATTACTAAATTTCTCTTTTTCTATGTTTTGGTGGATGCGAAGGAGGAATACATCCATTGGAGTCATGAGAGGGAGTGTGATTGGATCCCAGGAAATTTTAGACCAACTGACTCAGGATGAGATAGATATTCTCCAGAGGGTAGGGATTTGGAGGATTGCATAGGTGCCCCATGTCACTCTTACTAGTCACATACTATGTGACTTGTTTTCTTACTAGGATGTAGACCGGAACACTTTCCAGTTATCGAGTGCTAGGGGTGAGTGGAATATCACCCTGGAGGACGTATACCACATTCTTGGGCTTTTGATACTCGAGAGGAGACTAACCTTAAAGACGATTAGATCTACGATGACTTAGTGGGCCACATACATGGGGGATGTCATTGTTTCATTTGGCTCGAAGAAGGGGATAAAGGTCTAATCTATTGCCACTGCTCTTATCCCCATCATTCACAGAGCCATCATGGGTATCTTGTCCTCGTGATTGATCGGGGACAAGGGAGGTGACACTCTTCTCTACTATTGGGCTCTTATTATTGCACAGATTGAGGGGCATGGCCACATATATGCCTAGGGAGAAGACATCCATGGGGACTACCTATCATGACATATACATAGTCGTCAAGCTACAGGGACAGTCAGTTGAGCCATCCCACACTAGTTATGAGCTAGGTATATGAGCGTATTACCCCCTATGGGAGGGGAATACCATTTAGGACCCATGGTTTGTCTCGAGCGGCGAGGTGGATAGTGATTTCATTTCTTCAGACACCACATCAGCCAGTGGCTTCTTTGACTATGGCAGACATGGTTGCCACACCCTACCAAGATATGGCAGGGTTATGGGGGCAGGAGGCGACCACAATGGTAGCTTTCTCTACCACATGGCAAAGTTAGTTGTCAGGTAGGGAGAGTTAAGATTCATCCATTCGACCAGGGTTCCTCAGCGTTTGGCCTCCCTTATGTAGATATGCTTCCTCTAATGGCACCAGTATACATGACTATTTAGGAGGCTCGGAAGGGCCCTAGAGGGGATCTTGGTGGACTGTGGTTACTCTAAGTGTGCCTATTGTAGTTAGGCATGTGGTCTACATGCTTGATGGGAATCTAGTGCCCCTCAAGTGCCTTTACTTCATATTACGGCCGCTCCCACTCATAGTGGAGAGGAGGATGAGCCCATTGATGTAGACTCGACTCTAAGGAGCACATAGGAGATGAGACCAAGGAGGATTCAGTTGGAGAGGATATGGGGATGAGGAGTTAAATGGTGAAGCTAGCAAGGCATCCCATATAGAGGAGGAGGAGGAGAGCAACCCTGAGTGACATGACACTCAGGATATGCTAAGAGCGGCACGGGAGGAGGTGAGTATGGAGAGAGGGAGAGACTTTGGTCTCGGAGGGATCACTTCCTCGAGATAGCAAGAGGAGATGATGAGTTCGTTATGCACAGGACAAGTGTCTCACCTCTCGGCTTTGGGAGGCCACATGACAACCAACAATAGTAGTAGCAGTCCACTAACCCTACTTGGATTCCTAGAGATCCGAGTATGTTGATACTCTTCTCTTGAATTTGTTAGTTAGAAATTTTAGTTGGTATTTCTTTTTGTTTTATTTCTATAATTTTCTAACTCACTTGTTTCTTCTTCTTTTCTTTATTGCGGTGAATTTACTGAAGTGGTGAGAGCTTCTTCGACGGGTGTCATGGACACCTTGTTTATCCCCTCAAGGAAGACCCAAGCCAAGATAATTGAGGATTCGGGCCAGCCACTAGCGGTAGGCATACACATTGATGTGTTTACACCTATCTGGAGAGTAGCAGAGGTGATGACCTCTCTTCATACTCAAGTGGCTGGGTATGAGGCAGCCGAGAGATTGATGAGGTAGATTCACTCTCATAGTGAAACCATGACCGTGGCCTCCCCATGATCACTCACACCATTCAATTCGTTTATATCACCGTAGCCATAGTAGGAGTCCTGGACACGAATGTGCACCATCCGAGGGATCACATAGGAACCCGATAGGCCATTGGGCATTTTTATTGCTTTGTTGTGATTTTTTTAGCATTATATGATTTTTGTATATTTCATGCTCATTGCGAGCATTTTGACCACACATAGCATGTGATGGCATTGTACACAAAACTTGATTTATTATGATATATACAGACTCTTCTTTTTGGTTTGGTAATTATTTGTATCTGAGTTGACTTCCTCTTGGCTCACTTTGCATGTGTACTCTAGATGTTTAGAACTTCCATTTTTATATGCTTTTTAGAATGTATGCAGTGGATATGAATGCTAATAGAATGATTTCTTTTTGTATTTTATAATGCTGATATATGATAATGCAAACACATTGTAATGTTGAACTTTAGTTTCTTTAAGAAATTTTGGTACTTCATATTGTTTTGGCAAAACATGGTGATACAGTGATATGATAAGTGAATGAAATTTCCCCATTCCTAACTCCATGCAACTAGTAATATGCAAGGGCTCAACACCGAGAGCCAAAAAGGGCACAAGTTATGGAAATTTGGTGAATGGTAATGATGAGAGAAAGAAAAGGATTTGACAAAACCAAATTGAGACACTACAACCTCACTCTACTCAAGTTTTCTTCATAGTTTAGAATGTGAATTGCTTTCCATTTTATCTAGACTTAGATCCATAGATGGCCACTTGGTTGACAAAATCTAGTTTTGAGGTTTTAAACTCTTTTGGAATTTTGGACATCTAACTCACTTTGTTTTGATTTATGATTTCACAATATTTGAATGAACTATTTCTAACTTTCAAGTTTGTCAAAGAGACCCCCTACACCTTGCCCCATGCTACCAGTAAGAATTATGGGCTTATCACCATGGACAAGGCATAGGCGAGTAAGGACATTTCTCTCCTTTCCCAACCCTACATCACTAGTAAGAGACGAGACTCAAAACCGAAGGTTGGTAGGGAAAAGAGATGTGTAAAATAAAAATTTCTATGGATTTGCATTTGACATATTTATCTAGGAAAAATGTCTAGAATGTTCTTATTTCCAAAGAGATGTTTATGGGATAGATGTGACACCATGAAGCTTCTAGAACAAACTATAGGCAAGGACACCTAACCTAGAAGAAACTATAAGTAGAACCAAGTATGCGGACCTTGGTATGGTTACTATCAACGTTTTGTCTTATCTTGCTTGGAGTGATGAAATGGTTCATAAATAATTGATGTGATACGGAGATTTGTAGAGACATGATTTGAATGTTTTGCCAATGTTTTGAGAAGTTTTTAGGAGTTGCTATAAGAATAAGTCCCTTGACATGATTTTACAAAATTAAGCTGGCAAATGAAAATGCAATGTAGATGTAGTAATGTACCTATAAAAATACGGGTGAAACTACATGTCATGATATTTAAGGTGAAGAAAGTTGACGAATATCAAATTCTTCACCCCTAAAAGTACACAAAGTGGAGAATCATGATTCTCAAAATTTCCATTCTCTTGACAAGGGCCTAACATTATGGGTTTAAACTTACAACCCTTGCCCAAAAGTGTATATGTCCAATCATTAAAATCATTTGTCTGAAAGAGGCATTTGTGCACCTCTTTGTCACATTTTTGAGACATGGTGTGTGGGTGAGCATGACTATGTTGCTCAGCCTTGTTTCCTATGTAGATTATTGTGTTTACTTGTGACACTTGCTGAATGATGAGGCCTTGCCCCATGGATATGGCAAGCTTAGTTTCAGATGCACATGGGTTGAAACCGAGGTTTAGAATAGAACAACCCTTAGAGATGGTTTTGATGGGCATCATTTCAATCTCAAATTTTCCTTCTTCATTTGTTAATTCTATCATGTTTACACCTAGACCTAGGTCATCAGAGGGAAGAGATGCTAAACTAAGAAGACTACCCATCCCCTGTGGTTCAAACAAGAGGAAGATTGAAATTGTTGAATTGGAAATAAGAAAAATTAAATGAAACACCTGTAGGTTTACAATAGACTGAATGTTACAATACAAAGAGAAGAACAACACAACAAGATGATAATTATAAAAAAAAATAAACACAAATTATTACAAAATAAAAACACAAATATATAGATCCATCTTCCTTAGAATGAGTGGCCAGCTCATTCCTTGGAAGAGGATTTAAACCATGCTTGAGATCTTAACTCAAAACTATAAAATATTAGAGAGAAAAGAACAGATTCATTTCTTGGTAGTAAAACATTACATATCTGAGTGTGGAAGGTTGCATTTATAATTTATGCATCCAACCAACTCCTTATTTTGGGAGATACAATATGATCTTATCTTTATTCTAATCCTAACAACTAAGATCTCCATCTCCACAAAATATGGAGAGAGATATATTATTGGAGTCAAAGTCTTATCTCACTTATTTTAGGAAGATTTGCTCCCAAATCTTCTCCTTGCTTTTTGGTAACAAGAATCATAATGATTTTATTCTCCTACATTATTGGAAGGAGGTTTTTCCTCAAAAGATGATTTTGACCAAATACCTTTCCTCGGATTTTCCATTTGACTTTGTTGTTTTTTATTGTGGAACTTTTGACGCTTGTCTAATACACTTTTTTCTCGCTGACTGAGTTCACTAAAAGTTAGATTTATCTTCATTGGTAAAACTTGTAGCAAATATGAATGAATTTTTGTTAAACACATTCTATGAACAAAAACCTCTCTCATATTTTCCATTTGACTTTTTTTTTTGTTTATGGAACTTTTAGTGCTCATTTGATACACTTTTCCTCAGACTACAACTCACTAAAAGTTAGATTTCTCTTCATTGGTAAAACCTGTAGAAAATATGAATGAGGTTTTTGTTAAACACATTTCTATGAAAAAAACCTCTCTCATATTTTCCATTTTTTTTTTTTTTGTTTCTATTTATGGAACTTTTAGTGCTCATTTGATACACTTTTCCTCATGATTGCAGCTCACTAAAAGTTAGATTTCTCTTCATTGGTAAAACATGTAGAAAATATGAATGAGGTTTTTGTTAAACACATTTCTATGAAAAAAACCTCTCTCATATTTTCCATTGGATTCTCTGATTTTTCACAATTTCTCAAAACTTTTAGTGCATCATTCTCAAACTAAACTTTTTCGAAACTAACGTTGTCATTCTTTTATGCAAGTTTAGCAAAAACTAAAGTTGTCATTCCTTTTATGTAAGTTCTAGAACTAAATCTGTAAGTTTTGGAACTAAATTTTTTGTCCATGAATTGCAAGTTCAAAACTAATTTTACATTCTATACCTTTAACTTTTTGTTCACATATTTTAATTGCTTGAAAATATAAATATAAAATTGCAAGTTTCAAAACTAAATGTTATTCGATTGATGCAAGTTCCAGAACTAAATCTGCAAGTTCCAGAACTAAATCTATGAGTTCTGGAACTAAATTTCTATGAAAGAACTAAACTTATGAGTTTAGAACTAAATTTGTGAGTTCTAGAACTAAATCTGTGAGTTCTGGAACTAAATCTGTGAGTTCTAGAGCTAACTTAAAATAACTATAACTTTTGCATACGATCTCGGATTGAGATGATTCTTTTTTGAACTTGCATAATTTTTGAGAGGAATCTGAATATGAAATCATATTTGAGTTTAAATATATATTTTCATGATCAATTCCACTTTTCCCAATACTAGCATTATCTTTCCTTTATGGCCTGCATACACAAGACTTTGCATCTTTTCCCAAATAATCAATAGGATTAGTCAACAAAATAGATAACAAAATATTTCTAAAGAATGAACAAGATATATATATCTATATTCTATCTTAAGAAAACTATAAGTTCCTAGATTACATTTAAATCCACTTTCAAAGGTAACTTGGAAGGACAAAATAATGGTAATTTATGGCCAATTTATGGCCTCATCATTGCCCCACACTTAATCTTATGCATGTCCTCATGCATTATATTATTATCTCCTCTTCTTAGAGTCTTCTCATGCATTGAGCTTATGCATGTATGCATTCCATATATATAGTTCAAAGGATACTGTTCTTATGGATCTGGATCTTTACTTTTTTTTTTTTTTCTTTGTATAAGAGGTTCTTTGTGGATCTCTTTCTGTTTTTTTATTTTTTTCTTTTACAACAAGTTCTTGTGTGGATCTCCTTTTTTGTTTTTTATTTTCTTTCTTGTACAATAGGTTCTTGTGTGGATCTCCTTCTACTATTTTTTTTTTATTTTTTTATTTTCTTTCTTTACAATAGGTTCTTGTGTGGATCTCCTTTTTTTTTTTTATTTTTTTTTTTTTAATGAGGTTCTTGTGTGGATCTTCTTTCTTTTTTTGATTTTCTTTCTTTTACAACAGGTTCTTGTGTGGATCTCCTTCTTTTTTTTATTTTCTCCTTTTTCTTTACAAAAAGGTTCTTTGTGGATCTCCTTCTATTTTTTTTTTTTCTTTATACAAAGGTTCTTGTGTGGATCTCCTTTCTATTTTTTAATTTTCTTTCTTATACAACAAGTTCTTGTGTGGATCTCCTTTTGCTGTTTTTGATTTTCTTTCTTTTACAATAGGTTCTTGTGTGGATCTCTTTCTTTTTTTTATTTTCTTTCTTTTATACAAAGGTTCTTGTGTGGATCTCTTTCTATTTTTGATTTTTTTTCTTTACAACAAGGTTCTTGTGTGGGATCTCTTTCTTTTTATTTTGATTTTCTTTTTACAACAAGGTTCTTGTGTGGATCTCCTTTTTGTGTCTCATATTTAAAATCAAAATGCATACCTCATGCTTCTCCTTCTCTCCCACACTTAAGCTCATGCATGTCCTCATGCATGTTGTTTATTCATGGTTGCCCATAAATTAGACTCTAAAAGTTTGATTGCAAAGAGGTGCACATATTTTCATATAAGTAGGGGAGATATGAATTTTATCTTTCCTTCCTTGGAGATCTTAAAAGTGGATCTAGTTGTATAAAAAAACTTACAAGAAAGCTTAAAAATAAAATAGTAGAACAAAATAACTTGATCATACCTCTAGTTGTCCTTGTCATCTATTGTTAACATGGTCAAATAGTGTCGAAAAAGAAGCCACCAGTAATAGATTGATTGCTTTTGAAGAAGAGTCACCTTTTTTTTTTGTCTTTAATTGGCCAATAAGTTGGTTTTCCAATCAAAGTTTTTTTTTTTTTACCTTTGATTGGCCAGCAAGTTGGTTTTCAATCAAAGTTTTTTTTTTTTTTTTTTTCCTTTGATTGGCAGCAAGTTGGTTTTCCAATCAATTTTTTTTTTTTTTTTTTTTTTTTTTCCTTTGATTGGCCAAAAGTTGGTTTTCCAATCAAATTTTTTTTTTTTTTTTTTATTTTTTTTTTTTGAAATGATAGCATGAGAAGGATTAGAAAAATTTGATCCATCATCAGACTATATTCATCAAAGTACAACTTGTGTAAAATAGGAAGCAATGTCTGAGATCTCATAAAAACCTTTTTGCATACTTGGTAACTCCAAGAAGATTTCCAAAAATTGTGTAGACAATTTCTAGGTCTTCAAAGCCCAACTTGAATTGTGCATTATTGGAATCACCATAGTAATCTTCAAAGCCCAAACTAGTGATCTCAGGAGATGGATTGTGTTATGTATCCATGGGTCCCTCCAAACTGCTCCTTGGTTGATATTGTTGGTGTGCAAAAATCTGCATGTTGGTACCAAGAACAACTTTGGAAATTCTTGTGGATGTTAGCAAAAAAAAGTGTTTGTCTTGATATTCACAATAATTGCTTCTTCATGTTATACAAGCATATACAAAAATGAAGAAATTGAAAGACATGAAATAAATTTTTCTAATGGATATGGTTTAGGATTGAATTTTATTATGGATGAAAAACTAATTTGGATGGGTGGATTTATTATGAGTGGGTTTTTATTTTGGCTCTAATGAAATCCTGAATATGGATGAAGTTAATTAGAAATGCTACCACTTCATTATTACAAACTGGATAAGTCAGTTTTTACTAAGGTTATGTGTAATAAGATCATTGAGTTGTTAGTTGATACAAGGGAAATGGTGGTGGTTATCAAGAATGGCATATGATATTTCATCAACTGGATCTACTTCTAGATTCAATATCATATTCTACCATTTCCAGATCTGAATTCTTTGTTCATACCATTATACCTTCTTGATCAAACATCACAGTCATTTTCTTATACACAGAGTTAGTTTGTGGGGAGATAAATATTTACAATCTAATATTCCTAATTGTAGAAATGAAATTTTAATCTACTTGCAGGAAATAAAAGTCTAAAGAAACTACTTACCAAATACTTCTGTCACAGAATTTGCTAAAAGGTATTCTACTATCACTAGAATATTCTTTTAGAGAACTTTGAATCTCCTAATAACACCGTGTCCCCGAAATGCACCAAAATGATGAGGGTCGTCAATCCTCACCATTAATAATGTCAATCTCGGGTTGGTGTCGAAGGTTGTATGCATTAAGAGAAGAAGATCTTGGAAAATAACTCCCTTAAACACAATCCAAACTTGCATAAATTGAAAGCACACATGCAGAAATTTAAATGCACACTTGCATAAATGTAAACACACTTGCATAAAGGAAATCACACTTGCAGGAATAAAACACACTTGCATAAATTGAAATTGTTGAATTGGAAATAAAAAATTAAATGAAACACCTACAAGTTTACAACAAATTGAATGTTACAATACAAAGAGAAGAACAACACAACAAGATGATAATTAGAAAAAAGAAATAAACACAAATTATTAAAAAATAAAAACACAAATATATAGATCCATCTTCCTTAGAATGAGTGGCCAACTCATTCCTTGGAAGAGGATTTAAACCATGCTTGAGATCTTAACTCAAAACTACAAAATATTAGAGAGAAAAGAACAGATTCATTTCTTGGTAGTAAAAACATTACATATCTGAGTGTGGAAGGTTGCATTTATAATTTATGCATCCAACCAACTCCTTTTTTTGGGAGATACAATATGATCTTATCTTTATTCTAATCCTAACAACTAAGATCTCCATCTCCACAAAATATGGAGAGAGATATATTATTGGAGTCAAAGTCTTATCTCACTTATTTTAGGAAGATTTGCTCCCAAATCTTCTCCTTGATTTTTGGTAACAAGAATCATAATGATTTTATTCTCCTACATTATTGGAAGGAGGTTTTTCCTCAAAATATGATTTTGACCAAATACCTTTCCTGGATTTTCCATTTGACTTTGTTGTTTTTATTGTGGAACTTTTGACGCTTGTCTGATACGCTTTTTCCTCGGACTACAGTTCACTAAAAGTTAGATTTATCTTCATTGGTAAAACTTGTAGCAAATATGAATGAGGTTTTTTGTTAAACACATTTCTATGAACAAAAACCTCTCTCATATTTTCCATTTGATTTTTTTTTATTTTTGTTTATGGAACTTTTAGTGCTCATTTGATACACTTTTCCTCGGACTACAGCTCACTAAAAGTTAGATTTCTCTTCATTGGTAAAACTGTAGAAAATATGAATGAGGTTTTTGTTAAACACATTTCTATGAAAAAAAACCTCTCTCATATTTTCCATTTGACTTTTTTTTTCTATTTATGGAACTTTTAGTGCTCATGATACACTTTTCCTCGAACTACAACTCACTAAAAGTTAGATTTCTCTTCATTGGTAAAATTTGTAGCAAATATGAATGAGTTTTTGTTAAACACATTTCTATGAACAAAAACTCTCTCTCATATTTCCCATTGATTTTTGAATTTTTTTCACAATTCCTCAAAAAAATTCATTTCTTTTGATTAGAGTTCCGAAGCTAACATTGTCATTTCTTTTATGCAATTTACAGAACTAAAGTTGTCATTCCTTTTATGCAAGTTCGGAACTAAATATTATTTTTCCATGAATTGCAATTTACGGAACTAATTTATCATTATATACCTTGTAATTTTGTAATAGTTTCATTCATTATTTTAATTGCTTGAAAATATAAATATACAAATGTAGTTTCGAACTAAATGTTATTCGATTGATGCAAGTTCCAGAACTAAAGTTATGTGAGTTTAGTTTGGAACTAAATCTATGAATTCGGAACTAAATCTGTGAGTTTTGGAACTAAATCTATGAGTTCTGGAACTAAATCTATGAGTTCCAGAACTAAATTTGTGAGTTTAGAACTAAACTTGTGAGTTTCGGAACTAAATCTGTGAGTTTTAGAACTAAATCATGAGTTAAAAGCTAACTTAAAACAACTATAACTTTTGCATGCGATCTCGGATTGAGATGATTTTTTTTTGAACTTGCATAATTTTTTGAGAGGAATCTGAATATGAAATCATATTTGAGTTTAAATGTACTATTCATGATCAATTCCATTTTCCCAATACTAGCATTATCTTTCCTTTATATGCTCTACATACACAAGACTTTGCATCTTTTCCCAAATAATCAATAGGATTAGTCAACAAAATAGATAACAAAATATTTCTAAAGAATGAACAAGATATATATCCTATATTCTATCTTAAGAAAACTATAAGTTCCTAGATTACATTTCAATGTATCCCTATCGTTTTGTCTGGAGGATGCATTTCAAATTCAATATGATTCATTTGAGTTCATTAGGAAGTGGCGTAACATGGATTAGATGACCAATACCTAGTGCCTTGAGCAATGCAAAATGATGTGTAGGTGAATTCTTCAATAAATCTAGAAACAAAATATGATAAAAGGTCTTGTTCAAATCTGATATTAAATCATAGGCTCCTACTTGTTTTGAGATTGTAGGAATGTCATCCGTGGGAAGGAAAGAGTGGGTAGGGATTGTGAAACATATTCCTTTGTCGGAGTTGTTGCATTAATTTTTGGTTTAAATTCTAGCTTGACTAACCCCAATATTTTTGTATTATCATTTGAACCAAGGCTAGGAGCAACCCCAAAATTGTCGAAGTTAAGGCTTCGTGATCATTGATCCCATAGGAATACCCTTATTTATATTTTGAGGATTCATTTGGGAATCCCAAGGATGTTTAGGGTTCACATTTTGAGGTGTGATGAGTTAACACTTTGTTTCATGCATGGAGTTCGGAACTCTAGTATGACTATTTGAGGGTTTGTTTCAATATTTACTAGGAACATGTCTATGAAGAGCTACCTTTCATTTTTGAGAAGTCTTTGCAGAAACTTGTTGCAATCGTGTCAAGTCCTATCATCGTGACCTTGAACCTTATGGAAACCAAAGTATAGGTTAGGATCATAATCTCTTGGCCTTTGATAAGCATCTTGTTGTTGATTATAACCTCGGTTGTAATTTTTGAAATTATTTTTATAACCATGATCCATTGCCCCTGGCGGACTTTTGATATTAGTTTGGGATTTGGGTTTGATTTTTTTGTGGTGGACGATTTACATCGACCGTGTTGTGATTAAGACACAATGTTAGGGCCTCTTTTATTTCCCAAGTTTTTGTTATTTTTATTGTTTCGTTGTTTGGAAAACCAATGTTCTTGGCTTGATCAGTAGCACTATTTGTGGTAGCACCATGATTGTGATTCACACCCTTAGGTCTTTGGTTTTGGCACCATTTTTTTGATAATTTACATTATTTTGATTTGGGGATACCAATTTCCCATTGGGACCATAGATCTTACGCCCTATCAATAGCAGCTTGGTCAATCCAAAGCACACCCTCCAACACTTTCTAGCTAGTAATCGTAGAAAGGAAACTTCTGGACTTCCTCCCTAGTCTCTCGATTGAGCGAGTGAAGGAAAAGATCAAAAAGTTCCATTTGGTCCATGTTGGGCACACTTGTATAGGAATAGATAACTTAGCACCATCTCTGGATGAAATGGGTAGCAGATTCATTTTTCTCTTGTCTAATATGTAGGAACTCCCTAATCCCTATATGCAACAACTTGTTCATTTCAAATGCTTTGATGAACTCATAAATAAGTTGTTTAAAGGAATGTATAGAAGCTTCCAAAATACGGTGATACCAATCCAATGTGATTCCTTCGAGATTCTTTAGAAATATTTTAGCCACCAAACTACATCCCAAATAAGCAATTCCATGATAGCAAAGAAAGTAGCGTACTCCCATCAGAGTAATGTTGAATTGATATGAGCATTTAAATCTCCTTCTCCCTTAAATTTTGGAAGATCCAGAAATGGGCATGGAAGCATGACACCATGTATGGTGAATTCAAGAGGCTCCTTTAAGTACTCAATGTATGTACCCATTGCATAATTTTCCACCATTGAATATCCTTGATGAGGAGGTGGAGGAGGAGGAGGACTTGGATAAGATGTATTATAAGTATTGAATGAACATGGGGTCCCTTGATATGGTATGTAGGGAGAAGGAATGGTATATGGGTCCATCTAGGGAGGTTTTGAATACATATGCATGTAAGGTGGGATAACTTCTGGGATATGGACTAGTGGGCGTAACCAAAGCTGTGGAATGTCACATTTTCTATTTTGGTGTTTACCTTGTTTAAGCATTCAAGAACGCATTCCGAAGGCCAATCCTACCTTGCATAGGATAAGTTTGTGAAGGATGAATACCCATCCCTAGTGTGTCTAACACTATGATAAGATCACCTGATTTGAATGAACCGGATAACCTTGTTGTACAAGATATTGCATTGGTTTCTTATTAGAAGGGGTGTATCCTTTTCTAATCAACTACATACCCCATGTTCTACCCTACTACATGTATGGTTATGAAGTCCAGAACTTTCTAATTTTATAATCCTTCTTAATAAAGTATAAATGAGATCGTTGGGAGAGGATTGAGTCCCTTATTGGAGTGCTCCCATGAGGTGTACGGTTTGATTGAGCAAGCTCATGATACCCTGTCATGAATTTTTTGGTGTTATAATTATTTTCTTCCTCGAAATAAGAATCTTAGGATAGGCATTCAAAATATCAAATATTATAGCCTTCATTCAAATCGCTTATGTCCAAAGACTCATCTATCTGATGAAGAGGATTATCTATTCATGTGAATGTATCATCTTCTATTGATTACATGGAAATGTGAGGTCTTGACAAGACTCTATGGTAAGAACCTGTTCCATTTGTGATAACAATGTGGTTTGCATTGGGTTGACCGTATTACATGTTTAATGGTTGATCAACCTCCTCCATCCTTACATAGCTAATGGGGTTTGAAGTGTAACTAGGGAAGTTTAAACATTTCTTGTGTAACTATCACCTCATCTCAAAAAGAGAGGGGACTATTGTGGTTGAACATTGGTGTAATATCTATCAGAGCCAAATGGCACCAAAATCTCTTCCAAACATATTTTAGAAAGTATAAAATACCTACCAAAATAGGGGAAGAAATGGAAAGATGAGGTAATAAAAATGAAAGAAAAGGAAACGAGAAGGAATTAATCCTTCACATCGGGTTCCCCAATTTGTATGAAAGAAAATGAACATGTGACCTTCTCTTTGCACTCGACCCCGAGGTCGTGCCAAAACAACCGATGTTGAATGTGTGGATAGCTAACAATAGGAGGATCAGACTTCAAATTAATTTCCCAAAATCAGAGACTAAGATCACAAGAGTGGTAGTGTGATCTCCTAGTAGTTAAATTGGAAAAGGGAGATTTAGGGCTAGGCTATGAACGGGTGGTGTAAATTCCCTATGGTTTGTTTTCCTAACTTGGATCTAAGTGTTGATCTAGTTTGAAGTGTCCAAATTAACTAAGCTGAAAATAACAATCTATGCTTCATTTACAAAGGAAACTAATCTAAACAAATCACAAAACTAAAATATTACAATCACAAACAACAATTTGTTTTATTCTAAATAATTAAAATACTTCTACACTAAAACTAAACAATCGAGATAACCTAGTGTGGTTGTTCATATGTTGGGTGTATTGAAAATAACTTAAAACAAGAAATTTTCCAAATGATCTATGATATGTAGACAACCTCCTACAAATATTATCTCCTTCAGATCCACAGGGATGGGAAGAAGAGGATCCATCACCGGGGTTGCTATGAAAGATTCAAACCCTCTTGGAAATCAACTAATTACTTGAAAATGAAAGGAAATTGATTTCTACTCTATTTGATATGATGTAACAATGATAAATTGTAGGAATGAAGGAAATCAAACAAAAATCCAACTTGGAATTCACAAAATAGAGGTAAATCCAATTATGTAGTAATTTGTCCCCTCAATTTATCCTTTCTTTCTCTATGTGTCCATATGATTCTAAGGAATTGGGAATGTAAAGGCAGCAACAGGAGAAGGCACTTGAGCAATGGCAGCTTGAAGGCAGTTTGGTTGCAATGTAGGTGGAAGAGAGATAACACAAGTGAACAGATCTTGGCTATGTAATTTCTAGCAGGATTGTGGCAACAATACTATGCAAGATACACAAAATTCTCAAACCATTTTCTTGAATACAAGAATTGATTATATAGGAATTGGAGTTGGGATGTGCCTTCATGCACAAGGCAAGAAGAGGCAGTTCCAACTAACTAAATATATTTAAAAATAGAAGAGGGAAGGAGAACTAAGCAATCAATACTATTTTTAGACAGTTGGTTCTCAAACGCATCCTAAAAGTGGAGTTAAGTGAAGTGTCGCATGTTAAAAACACGCATGACAGATTCTGGAAAAATCACCTAGAACCACCAGCTTGCTTGGGTGGTGGTCCTGGCACTAAAGGTAAAAACATGCACATAATGAAGCAGGAAGCTGGAAAAAGTGTGGAAAAGCTAAGTAAGGACGTCTAGGCTACAAATATACACTACATATGGGTTTAGGAGCTCAAACATCTTCTGAAAGGACATGAATCATCATTGGGGAATTTTGTAACCATTTTTGACAATGTAGTACATAAAATTTTGGGTGTGTACAACTACCTTCCAATAGCATATGTTATAGTGTACCAATCGATGATCCATAGGGATCCAAAATGACTCTACTTTATCAAATCAGCCATCACAAAGAAGAAAAAAATGATACACGGAGGTTCTATATGTTTAGTGATAGGACCGTCACCCTATGTAGGGCGGTGGTTACATAAACCGCCGAGCCACCAGGCGGCGGTCCTGGGACCGTAGGTCCTGCATTGGGTGGACGTTCTTGGCTCTGCAGACAGAATATAAAATATGACACGAGCAATCCCATAATTGAAAAGGGTGTCCATGTCTCTTCTTCTGCATGACCTTTCCCATTCTCCAGTGCATGGGAGAACATGAGAAAGGCTATAAATGCATGTTATGGAAGAGAACAAAGGCATCGAAGCATGAAACAAGTGAGTAAGAAGCTCTTAGTGTTGGATTTGTGATTTGTAGAAGCAAGGATTAATTGAGGCGAGAGTAACCAAGTAATTGGGATGAAGTGTGAGATATTATCTACTTCTTTTTCATACTTATTGTAATTTATGTACTTATTATTGAATTGGCCAATAAAAGTGGGAAGAAAGAGCAATTGCCCTTCTCGATTGGTTTTTCCTCCTCTAGAGGTTTTCCAGGATAAAATTGTTGGTGTATGAGTCTATATTCTTTCCCTTTCTGCAAATTTTTTGATTCTAAGCACAAGTATAATTCATTCACTAGTTATCTCTGTTATTTTCTAATAGAAAGTAGAACAACAAGTGATTAATTGTGATTTTGTGGATAATTCCAAAGTTGAAGAGTTTACAGATCATTTTGGTATCAAAGCTAACAATTATCCAGGACTGTGGTATTCATTCTTGGATTTTTATGACAGTGATGAGATCTAAAGGTGAAGAGGCTTTACCTTACGATCCAGAAATTTCTATAAAAAAGTGGAAACAGAGAATTCAGGGACAAATGGAGGAAAATAACTTGGTCCATAGAATCGAGATGTTGGAGACCATGATGGATAGGATGTTTAGAAGGCAAGAAGAGCTTGCTGATTTATAGAAGATAACTTTTGTCAAACAAGACTCCATGGAATCAGTGGTTCGGGGCTTAGCTGAAAATTTTGGCATAGGAAGGAGCCACCATGAGGAAAGTTATGGGGAAGAGCATGAAGAAGAGACTTCTAACACAAGAGAAAAGGTAAAATCTGATCATACTCCTTTTAAATTTGAAACGAAAGTTGAGATTAAAATATTTGAAGGACAAGTAGATGTAGAGTTTCTTGATAAATGGTTAAAACAATTAGAAGTCTACTTTAGCGTCCATAATGTCACTGAGGCATAGAGGATCACCTTTGCACATCTCAAGATGGAGGGACATGCTCTGGTTTGGTGGGAAACCCATCTAGCCACTTGTGAAAAGAAGAAGCGTCCTATTGTGAAATCTTGGCAAGAATTTAAAGAATTACTTAGAGCTAACTTCTATCCTATTGGCCATAAGACTGACCAAATGATTAAATGGCAGTATTTTAAACAAAATGGTCAAAGGTCAAGACTATACTACGAAGTTTCGGAGGAAATCCATGTTGCTTAACATGGACTTGGAGGATGAGGATATTCTGGTCAAGTACTTGGGAGGAATTCACACTCACCTTCGAAGAAAAGTCATCTCCATGAAGCCCATCTCAGGTGTGTGTGTAGGCATACTATATAGATGATGAAAAGAAGCAAGGAGAAGTAGAGCCAAGGGAAAGCAATCAACAAATCAGCAAAAGAAATAGTTTGGGAAAACAAGTAACAAGGGTAAGTGGAAAGGGAAAGGTAAACAAGCTTCCACTACTTTAAATACTTGTAAAGATCCCAAGAATTTTTGCAAGAATTGTGATATCAATGGTCATATTGACGCTACATGTTGGAAGTTTCATCTGGAGTTACATCCGAAGAACCAAACCAAGGACTCAAAGAAGTTCCATGACAGCTATGAAAATAGAAGGGGAGGTGGAAATCGAAGATGAATCTGATGTAGACAAGAGGCTTGGATGCATGGCCACCAACATGGACAGCCAGGAAGAGGAGATGAGTAGACTATTCTAGATCAAAATCCAGATCAAGAGAACTAAGGTAAATTCTTTGGTTGATATCGGTTCTCAGTCTAATTGATTTCTGAAGTATTTGTAAAGAAGCTTGGTCTTGAGACTTATGAGCATCCACACCCTTATCCTTTGGGTTGGGTGAAGAAGGGTGTTGAAATTCAAGTAACAAGAAGATGTAAGGTCAAGTTTGGGATAAATTCCCAATATATTGATGTTTTGAAGTGATGTTATGCCACTTGATGTTTTTGATGTTGTATTGGAGTCCTTGCTTGTATGTTAGGGATGCTATATTTATGAGAGGGAAAACTAGTATAGATGGGTCAAGGATGGGATCAGCTACAACATCCTGGGCACACCAACGTAAGACACGGGTTACTATGGTAAGTGCTAACCAAGAAAAATGACTTATTTAGGAAAATCATAATTATTTTTGTTTACTTTTATTAAAGGATAAACAAGATGGGGTAGAAGTTGTAGAGATTTATAACCAGGGAAAGCATGATTTGGATAGTATTATTCAGTCTTTTCCAGAAGTATTTCAGGCTCCCTATGGGTTACCACCAAAATGGGAAGTAGAGCATGAGATTCAACTATTGCTAGAATCCCCCTACCAAACATTGGGTTGTATAGGCAATCCTTGCTTGAGAGTACTGAAGTAAAGAAACAAATTCAAGAACTAGTAGACCAAGGGGTGATATGTCCAAGAACCTCATCATGTGGTTCACCTATTATGATGGTGCTAAAGAAGGATGGTTCTTGGAGAATGTGCATCGACTACCGTGCTTTGAACAAGATCACCATAAAGAAAAAATATCCACTCCCACGCATAGATGATCTCTTACTACAAACTTCAAGACATGCCAAATTTTCATGAAGTTGCATCTCAAGTCAAGTTATCACCAAGTCAGAATGAAGGAGGAGGATATATGGAAGATTGCCTTCAAGACAAAACAAGGTTTGTATGAATGGTTAGTACTTCCTTTTGGGTTATGCAATGCACCCGCTACATTTATGATATTGATGAATGATGTATTGTGAGATTTCATAGATTCATGTGTCATTGTATCTCTAGATGATATCTTGATTTTTAGTGCCACATGGGAAGAACATCTAACTCATTTTATGCAACAAGTTCTCAAGGAGAAATAGCTACTTTGTAATATGAAGAAATGTGAATTTTACAAACAATCACTTGTCTATCTTGGGCACGTGGTTGGAGGAGGAGAGCTACGAGTGGATCCAAAGAAGGTGGAAGTTGTCACTAATTGGCCAACACCACAGGAGCCATAGAAACTATAATTTTTGTGGAGCAGTATAGTACATGCGGAAGTTCATTGGGCTTCTCCATGATTGCAGCACCTCTACACATAGTGGCCGCAAAGAGTAAGAGTTTTGACTGGGGTAAGGAACAAGACAAATCCTTTGAGTTATTGAAATACAAGATTAGTCATGCTCTAGTACTTTCTCTTCCTAATTTGCAGCAGCCTTTTGAAGTAGAGACAAATGTCAGTGATTATGTTATGGGCGCAATGTTGCTTCAAGGAGGTAAACCCGTATGTTATCATTCTGAAACTTTCACTTCAGCAGTTAAAGGATATTCAGTATATGATAAGGAAATGTATGCACTAGTTCAGAAATTAAAAATGGAAGCATTATTTGTTGGGTAAAGAAACTATTGTGCACACTTCGACCAAAACCTCTCCAAGTATTTGCAAGCACGGTCTAAATTACAGAGGCAAGGCACTACAAATGGATGGGGTTCCTTAATAGTTCCATCCTGGTGATTAAATACAATAAGGGTAGTACAAACTTGGTGGTAGACATGTTGTCTATGCCACCCACACAGGAGAAGTTTTCATGTTTTACAGTATCTCTCAAATCGAGCCCTTCACAAAGGAAGCTTACAGAGAGGCATCATATGCCAAGGAAAAGACTTTGGGGTGACATTTCACCGATTACAATCCCAAGTGGCTGAAAGGATGGGGAATGAAGATTTTATCTCAAAGAAGGGTTTCTCTACCGATGGGGGAAGCTTTGTGTGCCAAAAGAAGAGTGAATTCTATTGATGAGGGAAGCACATACCTCAAAAGTAGCGAGACATTTCGGTGTTGGTAAGACCCTAGCCCACTTGCAAAGGTACGTGTATTGGCCTAATATGAAAGAATAAGTATCAAAATTTATACATGGATGTAAACTTTGTTGTACTAGCAAGCCTAAGACTAGGAAGGAAGGTTTGTATATGCCTTTTCCAGTACCTACTCATTCATGGGAGGAAATTTCTATGGATTTTGTAGGAGGATTACTTATGTCTAAACATGGCCATGACTATCTCTATGTTTTGTTGATAGATTTAGTAAGATGTGTATTCTTATGGCATGTAAAAAGACAGTAAAAGCACATGAGGTGGAAGATATTTTATTTGCTAATGTATGGGTGCATTTTGGTTTTCCAAAGTCTATTGTTTCTGATAGGATTCCAAGTTCTTGGGAATTTTTGGACTACTTTGTGGGACAAGATGGATACCAAGGTTACAGAGGAGCACAACTTTCCATTCCATGATAGATGGACAAACAAAGGTGGTAAATAGGACTTTGGTACAGTTGATTAGAGGGTATAACAACAAATACCCAAGGACTTGGGATGAGTCCTTAGCCTACATTCAACATTCCTATAATCGGGAAGTACACACATCCACTATGAAGTCACCATTTGAAGCATGCTTGGGATATCTACCTACAAATCCATTGGACATAGCAGTTAGAAAACATGATGAAAAGGATACACGAGACACAGAGGTGACTAGAGAAAACAAATTCATTGAGAGGATCCGGAAAATCCATCTCAAAGTCAAGGAACAATTAGAGAAATCTCAAAGCAAGTACAAAGCTAGGCATGATCAGCATAGAAGGGAACATAAGCTTCATGTTGGAGATAGATTTTGGCTTTACTTGAGAAAGAGAGACTACAAGGTCAAGCACGGAAGCTTAAGCCACTACGATATGGACCCTTCACCATATTGGAGTAGGTTGGAGAAAATGCCTTTCGACTTGATTTTCATCATTCATGAGGATGTACTCTGTAGTAAACTGTGAGAACTTGCACCTATATGAGCCATCCATGCTAGATGAAGATGAATAAATATAGTTGCTACCTTCCATTGAGGATTGCGTCTTGGACTCACAAGGTGAATTGGAGGAGGATGTAGTAGTAGAAAAGGTCAGAGAGACTAGGAGAGGTCCGTAGGAGTCTTGGCAGATTGGACTGAAAGGAAAGACACCAAGGCAGGCCCGGTGGTACCCGAAGGAGCAAGTGAGGGAATTATTTCCTCATCTACTCCCCCACTAATTTTTGGGACCAAAATCCTCCTAATCTAAAAGGGAGGGGTGATCCATAGGGATCCAAAATGACTCTACTTCATCAAATCAACCAACACGAAGAAGAAAAAAATGATACACTGAGGTTCTATCTGTTTAGTGACATGACCAACGCCTTGTGTAGGGCGGTGGTTATAGAAATCGCACACCCACCAAGGTGGCGGTCCTGGGACCACCGGTCTGCATTGGGTTTCAGTCCTGGCTCTTGCGGATAGAAAATAAAATATGATGCGAACAATCCCAGAATTCCAAAGGGTGTCCATGTCTCTTCTTCTACATGACCTTTCCCATTCTCCAGTGCATGGGAGAACATGAGAAAGGCTATAAATGCATGTTATGGAAGAGAAAAAAGGCATCGAAGCATGAAGCAAGTGAGTAAGAAGCTCTTAGTGTTGGAATTTTGATTTATGTAGAAGGAGTAATTGAGATAGAGCAAGCAAAGTTGGGAGGAAGTGTGAGATATTATCTACTTCTCTTTCATACTTATTGTAATTTTTGTACTTATTATTGAATTGGCCAATAAAAGTGGGAAGAAAGAGAAATTTCCCTTCCCGACTAGTTTTTCCTCCTCTGGAGGTTTTCAGGATAAAATTGTTGGTGTATGAGTCTATATTCTTTCCCTTTCTACAAATTGTTGATTCTAAGCACAAGTATAATTCATTCACTAGCTATCTCTGTTATTTTCTAATAGAAAGTAGAACAACAGTAGTGATTAATTGTGATTATGTGGATAATTCCAAAGTTGAAGAGTTTACAGATCAATCAAGTATTTAAATACATGAATTCTATCATTCTATGGAGTTCAAAAGTACTAATGAAACAATATGTTTTCAATGATTGATCTCCAACACAAAGAAAATTCATAACTTGAAAATAAGTTGATCACCAACACCCACATGACCTAGGTAAAGGAAGTGTGATGAAAATTTTATGTTTAAAATTTAAATCATTATATATATATATATATATATATATATATATATATATGAAGGTGAATGTGGAAAAATCTCTTTCATGGTAAAGGTTATATGAATTTTAAAAGTTGGCTATTATCAGAAACACTAAGCGAACCGGCCCAATGAATTAACTTGCACCCAAAAACTTAAGTGACTTTGTCTTAGTTCCTAGGCATAAAATTCACCAAATACAACTTTTAGAAATCCAATTATTTTCTAATTAACTAAGATCCACCACTAAAATTTTCCCTGTACAGAGAAGGGTGAAGTAGCACCAAAATTGTTGTTACTCTCAAGTAAGTGGTTCTTGAGCAAATTGAATTTATATAGTGCATATATTACACTCATAATATAGACCATACAAAGATAAGGCATGTAAAAATCCACTAAAGGAGAAGAAATAATGTTCTCATAGGAGAAAGAAATATTGGAATATTTTGTGGAAGTTATGTCTAGTGAGTTATTTGGAAGGGTTACCACTTGTAAATTTGCATTAGTCACCATATGGATTTTTTTCCAAGATTGATTTTTTTTCCATACAAGGAAACCTAAGAATGACACCATAAGAGAATGTGGAGATAAAAATTCAAGTGTAATAATTGTTTGATATGGGACTCATCAAAGAGAGCCTAAGACCATGCATAATGTTGATAGTATTAGCACTAAAGAAGGGTGGTGAGTGCAATATGTTTATTAATTCAAGATCCATAAACAATATGATGCATGAGAATCATGAGAAATAATAGTATTCTACGCAACTTAGGAATTTTTTCAAAGTGTGGGTGCATTCAAGGTTGGCATGGGATAGACAAGGAAACGAGGTATAGAAAAATGTATTGAATTATGTGGATGTGTACAAAAAAAAAAATTTCAGTGGTTTAACCATAAGTGTTTAGAAGAATATAGTGCACAATAGAATGTAGTACATGGTGGAATGTAGTGTGTAATAGAATTTGGTGCATGGTAGAATTATTTCTGTAAGTATTCATGACGAGAGGGGGTGTGAAATAGTGTGAAATATTTTTAACAAAGGTTAGGCATGTAGGAATTTTGTGAAGGTACAAAGGTGGCATGTGATGATTGTGAAATAAATTGAAAGGGTAGTCCACAAATATTTTTAAGTTTAGTGAAAAATCTAAGGAAAGAAGAATTGTGTAGTAGTATAACAAAACATGCCTTAAAGTGATAAAGAGGTAGGTAAAAGTTGACAATCGAGCATGTGTCGGGTCGAATTTCAGACAAGGGAACATGATGTTGACTAAGAAGCTGGAAATGATCTTCTAGGTGGATTTTTTCAACTACCAGGGTTGATATGGCACAAGTAGGTAAGAATCGTGGTAGTTCAATTTCATTCATGAGCAGAATTCAAAATTGAGTTTGAGAAAGATAATGAGAAGTCTCCATGTGAAATTCAAATGAGGAAAGAGCAGGAATGGGCATGTATAAAAGTAATCCTAGTGCCTTAGTTAGATGTTTTTAAGAGTTGAGAAGGTGAAATGCGAGTGTGTGAAATTTACTAAGGAGTGATATAGAATAATCTTGTCGAAGTCCCAACTATATAAACCACATTGCATTAGTTTAGAGGTGTTATAAATTGGAACAACCCCATTAGAGAGGAATAACATTGTATATGTCATTAAGGATTTTAAGTTAATAGAATAATTGTATTTTGTTGAGTTTATTCTAGTGTGTATAAATTTGTAAATGGCACATGATCATCCCGATACCACTTGGTGATATCCCACCCTGGTCATCACCAAGTGGTATCAAAGCACAACTATAACTCTTAGAGAGAAGTTAAGAGGGAGCGTCAATCTTTGGTAGATGTCTAATGTAAGGAAGCCAATAAGATAATAAAATATTTTGGCAAGAATATTTATCGATGGATGTGCAAAAATGTGACAATCATGGGTACAGATGGAATAAGTCGTGAATGAACTAAAAGGTGTAAATCCTATGCTCGTAAGGATTATGCTTGATGTTTTCAAAGAAGATTATTGGAGAGGTTTTGGCTCATTATGCTCAAATTTATGATGGAGTAGTAGGAGGTGAAGAAAACTAAGAGGAATAATTTTTATAGGGTGGTAAAAAATCTTAAGTGTTATCTCTAAAATGGGTCAAGCACTAAAAATGGATGTTCCACCATTATCGGGAAAATTAGAGCCAAAAGAACCAGGAGGTTAGATGACAAAAATGGAGTAATTATTTGATTTTTAGAAGATAAATGACCCATAAAGAGTCAAGGTAACACAAACCAAGTTGAAATATCACATGGCTTTATGGTGAAAGAAATCCAAAATGAGCGCAAATGGAGAGGAAAAGATAAAATAGTGCACTCAATGGGGATAGAATGGTCAATGCAAAGATGCATAGTAAGTTCCTACCTTATAATTATTATATAATTTTATTTAAGGGTTGAAAAATATACCAAAAATGATATTTAGTTAAGGAGTACATGGAGGAGTTCTAACAGATCATGATGTGATATGTGCATGTAAAACTTAACCAAGAGGAGGTCGTGAGATATATCAATGGCTTGAAATTTGGCATTCAAGAGGAGCTAAGTCTTATGTGCGTTCAAATAGTGGAAGAGTCTTATTATCCAACCTTGAAATTTGAAGAAAATTTGGCATAGAAGATTCAAAGTGCAGCTGAAGAGGAAGCCACAATGTATGTAGAAGAGGTGGAAGTGGTTGTGGCTATAGAAAATTGTAAGAAGAAGAGCACACTAATGTGTAGATGTGTATACAAGGTAGTGAATGAAAGGAAGGAGCAACGTACTCATCAAGAGGGTGTATAAGATTTAGCCGAGGAAAGGGAAAAGGATTATCTAGAATTTTTTGAAGTGTGGAATAATGATACATTATGCACATGAGTATCCAAGTGCATAAGGAAAAGTAACTAGTATCACACAAAATCTAACATACATGTAGCGCATGGTGATGTGGAATTAGTGGAGTCTTTCAAAAAGTACCATAGAACAGAGAATGGATAATATTTAATGATAAGGAAGTTCTTGTTTAATACTATGTAAAGGGAAGATCACCTAATATAAAAAGGAAAAGTTTGTTTAGAACTGTATGTAATTCAGGAGGTAAGTGTTGCAAGGTGATTGTTAACTATGGTAGCATAGAAAATCTAGTTTCATGTGAAATGGTTGAAAATATAGGGATGAAAATATTGTACACCTCAATCCTTAAAAGTGTTTTGGTTGTAGAAATTCAATTGATCTTTATAAATGAGCACAATTTTTTTAAGTTCCAGTATTAGGAGCGATTACGATGAAGTGTTATGTGATGTGATGTTGATGAATTTTTCCATATACTACTAGAGAGACCTTAGTAGTATGACTGGAATTTTTTTCATGATGGGTGCACATATATTATTTACATATAAAATTATAGGAGGAAGTTTAACTTGTCTCCATTGAAGGATAAGGATGAAGGTGAAGTGTGTAGTGGAGTATGTGTGAAATTTTTAGTTGTGTCTTGGAAATAATTCATGTGAGAACAAGAGGAGAGGGCATGTTATCACTTATGCCAAAAGAAGTGTGTGAATATTGTGTGAAAGGTGAAGAGAATCCCCAATAAGTGCACAAAATGTTGATCGGTTTTTCAGAAATAGTGACAAAATGCTTTCCATAAAGGATTATCAATAATGTGCACAATATCATTCATTAGATTAAAATTATACTAGGTCAAGTTTTCCAAATAAGGCACCATATAGGATGACTCTCTCTATAGGATGATTCATAGGTGAGATTCCAAGTGCAAGAACTATTGGATAGAACCTTGATCAAATAAATTTTGAGCTTGTGTGTGGTATCCGTGATATTGGAAGCGAATAAAGGACAAGAGTGGATGCATGTGCATGGATTCAAGGGCCATCAACAAGATTACAATTATGTATATTTTTCCATTGCCAAGAATGGATTATTTGATGGATTTATTTAGTGGTGAGTGGGACCTTTCTAAATTTATCTAAATATTGGTTATCATCATATTTGCATCAAGAGAATGAGATGAATGGAAGATAACATTCAAGACAGGAGAAATTATTGTATTAAATGTTTGTTATGCCATTTGGTTTGAAAAATTACCCAAGTACATTTATAAGGTTGATGGATGAATTTTTGAATCCATTCCTTGAAAAAAATTGATGTTATACTTAGATGGCATATTGGCATTTAGCGGGACAAGGGAATATCACTTGGATCATTTGCAGTAAAGTGATGAAGCACTTGTAGGAGAAGAAATTGTTGGTAAATATAAATATGTGCATATTTAAACACAAAGAGTTCATATACTTTGGCTTTTTTGTATATCCCAAAAATTATTATAGATAGACCCAAAAAGGTGAGCGCAATATTACGTTGTTCGTCATCAAGGAATGTAATTGAGGCATGAATATTTCACAAATTGGAAATATTCTATAGGAATCTCATTTGAAAGTTTAATGGGGTGTGTACAAAGTGATCATAGAGACTATGAAGGTATTTTGCAAATAATTTGTGTGGATAGAATAAGCATATCACAACTTCTAGGAATTGAACCAAAGGATTACGGCATAACCAATGCTAGCGTTGTCATTTTTACAAATTCTTTCAAGTTGATTGTGATGTAACTAACATAACCATAGGTGTAATATTAAGTCAAGAAGGGAAACCCATAACCTACTTCAATGAGAATCCGAATGAATCCAAGAGGATATATTTATTCTATGACCAAGAGTTGTATGCTAAAGTGTAGGCATTGAAGAAGTGGAGGCATTACTTATTTCTAAATGAATTTTTATTGTACATGGATCACCAAGAATTGTAGTTCATCAACAAATAAGACAAGATGAGCAGAGGCACTTGAAATGGGTAGACTTTATACAAAGTTACTCTTTTGTGTCAAAGTATAGGAGTGGGAATTCCAACACTTTTGTGGATGTCTTGAGAAAAAGATTGTTAGTGTTTGTAGACACTCAAATTTGGCAATATATCCTTTAACATAGTTGGTCTTAACATTACACAATTGAATGGACACATACAACCTTCTCACTCTTTCTTAACACACCCTAATATCTCTTTGGATACTTTCTTTATTTTTTTCACACCTTTATGTTTTTTTACGAGGTTTCATAGCATAAAATGCATCTAAAGACATCCACCTTTCAACCAAGAAAGATAAACTATGATTCTTCCCTTCAGTCAAAACCACCAATTGGGGTCGGTTTGTCCAAATCTACAACCTGACCCTACTATACGGTTTTGGACCGACACACTTTGCACTAAAACTTTCAATTCCATTATTTTCATACGAACTAATGTTTGATCTTTATCAACCTTTCACAACATAATAACCATCGGAATCCTATATAAGCAAGTCAATCATACCTCATTTAGGGTCCTAAAACTTTAAAATCTCATCATGTAAAAGCAAGCACAAAAGGCACTCTAAGCTCACAAAAGCGTGAAATAAATCATGCACATCCATTAGGGTGGTAATTTTTATAGGTCTTAAGTCTCCTACTATAACATCCCTATTTCATGATTACAAAATCAGAGGAAATATTTATATATATCAATGTTCATTACTCTAAATTTAGCATTTAGAACCACATTAAATATGCTAATCAATCCTACAACAGTAACCATATGCAGCTGTTATGACTCGGTGTAACCGATCTCTCATATTTCATTTCAATGATGACTCGGTATAGAACCGATCTCTCATATTTCATTTCAATGATGACTCGGCATAGAACCAATCTCTCATATTTTATTTCATTGTATACGGCATGAACCGATCTCTCATATTTCATTTCATTGTATACTTAGTATACTTGTGGTTCCCTTTTTCATTTGAGGGCTCATCAAGTGCAAGTTGACCAAGGGCTTATCTAGGTACTTGTTACAAGTACCCATCTTATATCCTGCACCTTAGTCTGGTGAATTTAAGACAATGTAACCAGCAGCTTGCGATACTTTGGCCAAAGTTTCAGACATGTTTTCCATGCCTATATTCTGAGACGGCATACTCGTCATGAAGGAATATGTCTTTCACCACACTTGAAACTGTTATCTTGATTAGACTTTCTTGACTCCTGTCAATCCTTCTCATTTCCGTGTTAAATGCTAAGAAGAGATAAACCACATGGGCTAGTGTAGATAATCCACTTATGGTAACTAAGGGTCATCAAGTGTATTCAAATCGACCCATGTCGCAGTACACTCCATCACCCGTAGTCAACGTAAGTCGACATCGGCCGTAGACCATGGACTCATCACTACCTAGTGCTTAACAATGAATTGAGATCCCATTCTGATATGATCTTGATTAGAGGAGATGAATGGGTTATTTTTCCATAATGACTATTCCACAAGTAACCACCCAATGAGCCCCGTCATTGGATGGTTATTGTGTAATAGTGGTATAGTGTTGCAACAGCCCATTAGGTTCCAAAAATCTTGACCTTCCTTCTTAACAAGTTCATTAATCCCTTTAATTTGCAGCTTGTTAATCCCACCCTAGTTATTTTCAGTCTTTAGGTGTCATTCCTAAGGACTAACTCAGGTTCTATCAACATCCCATTAAGGAATGTTATGTTTCTACTTAAGTCAACTAGAAGGATCTACAGATTTATTTCTGCTCATTACTTATCCTCTTTAAGTATGAAGCCTTCATTAGTTGATTTCATATCTTAGAAACATCTTATAAGTATATTGTAGGGAAATAGCCTCATACATCTAATTATACCTTTAGGAGCATTCTAAATTTCATTTTAATGACTCCAAATGGGTTTTATGCATTCAACCGCAATAGTCTCATGACTTACATTTACTTTCCTTTAAGTCATTCAACTATTCAAACTGTAATCACTTAGTTAAACTTAATCCCCTAAGTGTAGCTCATCTATGATAGAAGGATATTTTACATCCACCTCATAGTCTACTCAAAGGGTTCATTCTGTCACCCAATAGTGAACAGTCCCTTGTATCAAGTTTTCATAACATAATTACATTATGCATGCAAGTCAAATATGTATCATATTTATGACTTCATTATTGCAGCAAGAAGAAATTTGTTCTTAATGCCTTAAAGGTTAGGTTCATTTATACATCTAACCCCATATTATCATCATATCCCTCTTAAGTACAATTCCTTTCCATTATTGTACTTATTCATTTATTAGGATAGATAGAATGCATTATAGTATAATCACTTAGATTTCTTTACTATTAATCATGCATCTCTTTTTATTTTATATCATTTCTCTTAAAACAATCATACAAGTATTGTTCAGTAATGATGTCATTCATGACTTAATTTCCACAACATATAACTTGTTTGAATATAACTTATTCATTACTGCCATATCCTAATAAAATCAGTAATTAAAAGTTATAACAGCCAATGACTATTTCAAGGATGAGACATTATAATTATACCTTTCATACAGGTCATTAAAAGGGAAAAGATTCCCAACTATTCCATTTTCCCTCCTATTAATGGATCAACAATAATATTCCTTGCTTTATAACAACAATGTAAGATTGGTAACATTTTATATAACTTTCCCAAGATTACAAATCAATGTCCTGAAGTAAAGCAATGTATATCAATGATTCCCTACAAGCTTACTTTTCAAGTGAAAGAACTCTTTTAAATTGAAAACATCATTCACACACAACCAATCTAGTCAAGAGAGAATGATTTAAGAAACCACTTCAATCGTTTCCAATTTAAGATGTCAATTCAATTAGATAAGAGATAATTCAAATTATTTCAATAGTTTACATTACCAGCCTTAGGCCTTACACACTTATTCACAAGAATAGTTCAAGTAATTAAACATAATCTTTTCATCAAACTACATTTCTTCAATCAATATAATAAATGCAGCTTTCCATAAGTCTTCCTCTTTTCCTTTTTCCATAATAAATTGAGCATGATAGGAGCTAAATCCTTGAAACCATATGTTCTAGCTAACAACTTCAAAAAGGAACATTGCTTATTAATAGAAAATAGTCAAGGGTTCAGAAATATATTTTCTGTTGAACACTTCAGAAGTACCATACTCAAGTGTATCACAAAACCCTACAATGTTAGCTTCTAACAATCCAAATGAGTCTGATTTCTATCAACTAGAAGACTATCAACAAATGAATTTAACATTCATCAATCATCCAACCAAATAAGTAACCTCAAAATATACAGGTATACATTCCCGCTTAAGCAATATCACACCAATAAGGCAAAGCCAAGTATACCTAATATCAGGTGAGAAAACAAGAGTAGAAATGTCTTAATCATGTAGCCCATACTACATGATTAAAATATTTTACTTGAATCCAATTAATTGCAAACAAAAATGAATTCCAATTCAACAGTCTAACAATCCAAAGGTTGGACAAGATTACAGTTGAGTAAAGAGATAATGGTAGCAAGCTCTCAAGACCCAAATCTATATTAACTTGTTATACAAAGGTCCATGCCATAATTATTTGGCTCCAACCAAATGAGAAGTATACAAGCCATTAAATCACATTATACAATATTTATGAGATAAGGTTGTCTAGGAACCATACAAGTATTCCATACAAGACTGGTGTGAATCATACTTAACTGATTTCCTCACTTAGACAGAGAAATAAAATGATTCCACACATGTAGAGAAAACTCACAATCGAACAACCTTTCAACGATTGAATGATACCCTTGATCATATGAAGATGATCAAGGTTCGACACAAATTTAAAATGATCATACTTAAGCAAGTTTAATGAACCATCCAACTGGTTCAAGTCGAGGTTCCAACTAGAGGCCTAACTCTATAAGATCATTAAAACGGTGGTCAAACTTAAACCTACAGTCAAAACAGCATACTAGAAGTCTTCTCAAGAGCCAAATAGTTCACAGAGTGATACACAATATCCCCTAGGTGGCCATTACACTTTCATGGCTTAATATAGTCCTATTCAACACTATGCCAACCATCTACTCTGGCAATATAGAAGCAACATAACAGTTACCATGATGAAATAGAAGGACCCAAAGTTCATACGACCCAGACTATGAATAACCCTCCATGGTTAGCGAAGAAAAACAAATGGATAAATCAAATAACAGTCCAAAGTGACCTACTTATACAAAATAGAGAATACATTTAACCACAATGGGTACAAACAATTCCCAGAAGCTTCAGTTAAGATCTAACCCGACCTGGGTTATCGAAAACTCAACAAACCTTCAAGATTGATCAAAGAATAATACAACCAAGATCATACCCAATTGGGTTGAGCAACAACTCACCCACACGAGGGTGATCACGAAGCAAAATCCCCATGAACTCATAGTTATGATGATCACGAGTTTGAATATTCAAAACAAGATTCAAACACAGACCTGAAATAGATAGCAATATCTTTAGATGACACCAGTCTAACTCGACTGAGGGCTCGAGTTCCCACTCAACCCACAACACAGGGTCATTACTTCCTTTAAAAGATAAGCACATGCAGTTCCATAAAGCAATCGAAAACTAACAATACAAAGATCGATAACAACATTGTAAAAAACCCATTTGTAAAATATAAGCACATGCAAATGAAGAATAACACTTTTTCTTTCCACGGCAGTCATGGCGAGTTTATTTCAAAATGAATAACACATTCATGTAAAGAAAATCAACCTTTCAACCATGATAAAACAAGTATATAGTTGCAATCTCAAAAATTGGTTCCATTTATTGATCAATAGTAAAAACCGAACCCCAAAATTTATTCTATCATAAGCAGAGTTTTGTTAATGAACTAATTAGATAGAACATTTTTTTGCAAGGGATTAGAGCTTATCATGCCTGGTAGAGCTTCTTGAATTTTTCTTCCAGCTCCCAAGATCCTTCTTCCAACTCCCACGACAGACTTCTACAGTTGAAGCAGTTAATCTTCATGAAACTTCCTCCACCTTTCCACTGGAATCTCTCCCAACAGCTTCTCCATGAAACAGAGAATCCAAGATTCAAACCAATCAAAAACCAGATCAAATGCCCAAAACCTCCATTTGCAGAGTGAGAAGGAGAAACAAAATGACCAAATGGAAAACCAAAAACAATACTACCTTCAAATGAATCCGCATGTTTTCCCCTAGGAAGTTTGGAACAATTTTCCAAATCATTAATGCTTTCCAGGATGGTTCGTTTCTCCCGCCAACCCACCGACTTCCTCTAACCTTTACTAGGTTAGCTTTTAATTGCTTATCCATCCAACTAATCGTGCTAAAGTCATTTTTAGCAACCTGCCAAATCTGAACTTGGCTTACCGTTAAGGAGTGGTGGTGTTTTTCATTAATGGAATTAAATCAAAGTTCCAATACATGCAAAGGTGGTGGCAACCACCACTTCTTACCTGACCATGCATCCCCTTCCCAATGCCAACCGGGGTTAGCTTCGAGTTAGGGTCCAAGTCTCCCTTCCATCCTAGGTTAGGATTAAATTAATCTTAGCAACATTACCATTAGGCATAGATCACTTAGGTTAGGTTCTTAGGAATTGACTTAGTTCATATGCCTTAGGCCTTAGGTTAGGTCATTAAAATTCAAATGTTAACAACACATCCATCATAGTCTAGGCTTAATAACTGCCACATTTGAACCTTACCAGCCTGTGCAATATTTTTAAAATGGAGTAGTGTTACTTGAGCCAACTCTCAACACCTTCCAGTCCTCAACATGGGATTGAATCATAAGAAAACTAGAATAAGTCACCAAGATTAGTTAGTATACTTGGGTAATTCATGACAATGAACAACTACAATTTCCCACATTAATCACAATTGCATATCGAATTAAGGGAATGCCTTGGATCAATGAAACTAATCCAAGGTATTTTCTTAATTGATTCAATAATAATAATCATTCATTATTGACTTAGGATAATTTTCCCATTTTACCAGTCTTACCCAATGGTTCCAAGAACAAAAATCAAACTTTCCACAAGTTATAGATATCTAGTTCATTTCACGAATTAATTAAATAACATCACAATTCAAGAGTACCTTGCAAATGATGGATGATTAATCAAGAAAATCTCAACTGAGATAAATATTAATCTAGCAACATGATTCATTCAATTCTAAGGAGCAACAACTCAAGAAAAATCACATGTCAACATTGCAATCCATTTCTCAAATGAGAAAGTACAGATGAAAGGATGGTAGAGGTGTTACACCTACAAGGTCTAGGAGTCTCCATATTTTATCCACAAGCAAACAAAGTGACCCTTACCGAGTATTTGAGTAAATGTGAAACTCAAACAAGGTATTGTCAAAGTTTTTGCCAAGTTATGATTGCACTATAATAAATATCACACGTTGGGAGAATGATGTGTGGTTTTATCCCTCTTCATATTAGTGGTGACTTTGGTGGTGCATAAGGGTTCCCACAACCCACCTAACTTTATTTTGCAAGAACTCCATCTTGCACTATGAGGGTTTAAGGGTTTGAGCAGAGTTAAAAAGCCATCCCAAAGAAGAGCAAAGAATACCAACACATAGAAACAATCATTTCTAAGAAGGTGAGGCACACAAAATGTTATAGAGATAGAATCCAAGAAGGTCCAAGACCATACATAAGGGTCAAGACCATATGGCGCTTTGACCTAGTTGTACGATTTTGACTAGGTATAGTTTCAAGTATCAATTTCTACAAAAAATCACTTTAGTCTCATATCAGCCTATTTTTACACTCATATCACTCATAATCTCTCAAATGCTCACTGCATTAGATAAGTGCAATTTCTCCTTTGTGTTTTGATATTTGTTAGATCAATAGTCTCTTTGTAAGGCATTATTCGATTTAGGTAATTAATGTTGGAAGTTAATTAAATCAAAATAACCTCATGTTGCATTATTTCATCTTTTTATGTATGTTAATTAGAAACACACTAAATCTTAAAAGGGAATGAAATAGGAATTCACAAAAAGTGAAACAATGATAGTCAATTCAAGGATTTACATCATGGTAATACTTTTATCATCCTCATCCTAATCTATGAGTACAACAATCATCTCCTCCTAAGAAAAATCCCATCTATTTTGATAAGGCTCATGATAGACCCCATGACATATTACTTACATTACTTAACAAGAGGATGATTCGAGTTACCATCTAATGATCATCTCCCTCCTCATAGGCTTGAACGTGAGAAGGGTCATATATTTTGCAACTTTTATTGTATTAATGGACATTGTGACAATGATTATTATATGTTAGATCATAAACTTAAGTTATTATAGGATAAAGGTATCATCTCTTATGTGACATGACATGTAGATATATCTACTTCACCTCCTCCATGGCATAGACCTACAGGAAGTGTTACACTTGATGAGCATGCTTCCACATTTAGTAATGTTACTCCCATCTACACTCTTTGTACACAAGAGAAATATAGAACCATCTATAATTGGATCAACAAGGAATGATGGTTACTCCCAAAATTTACACATGTGACTTCAACAAACCCTTCATTTATATCCATTGTTCATCTTGTCAAGTTGAATCTTCAATACTCAACTTCCTAAGAATAATAATGACACATTTTAATATTGACCCTCCATCATCTTCGACATCTATTTTACCTCCTCATAAGGATCTCTTGGGTTAGTTCTCATACTATTTCCATCATTTCCTAATGATGCACTATGTTTATGGGATTAATTTAACTGTAGGAGGAGCGGCCCTACACTTGAATTCACTTCACACATACACATTGGGGAAAATATTCCTTCTCATCCTTTATTTACATCATTTCTATATATTCCCCACCTTGGGGGAATTCTTGGATCACCCTTCCTTATCTTCGAAGAATAGGTTTTCATCTATGCCCTCATGGAGGGCCTAAAACACAAAAACATTCAAATATTTGCAAAAATACAAAATCAAGACCTATTTTTATAGCATACATTGTTTACACTTTACATTATACATGTTTACTCCTTTGGTTTGATGGATAACATTTCTTCTTTACATACATGTGTTCATGTGGCATATTAAACATGATGCAAGATATACACAAAGCAGTACACAATGATAGGTGTTGACCTACCCTTTACCTAGACTATTAACCTAGTGGCATCCTCCTTTTGTACACAACATCCACGTGTTATATTTCCATCATAGTTCATTTCTTTCTTGATTACACTTGGTTACATAAATATCTTGTGTATTTGTTATCTTTCAAACTAACATATGTTTCTTGTGGAGCCCTTACATTTATTTCAATTTCTTTCATATATCATATATCATATATAATATGCTTTTCATTACATATTTCTACGCTTTCTTTTCATACATGTTTTCTAGTTGTGTGTGTACATTTTTTTATCCTTTGATTGTGGACTTAAGGGCCTTGATTTTCTTACAACATCGTGGGTGTCCCATGTTTACGGTATAACACCTTGTGTTTGGTTTTCATATCTCTTGTTGCATACTCACATACCTTGATTGTCTTACAACACCAATGGGTGTCCCATGTTTGCATGCATTTTTACCTTTTGTGTGATATTGTTTGACATGTTTGCACTTGTTTTCTACTAACACATCATTTTTATTGTTATTATTGTTATTTTTTAACATTAACATTATTCACAAAATCTTGTTGTTTTTCCTTGTTGTTATTATTCCACGTCATGGTTTCTACCATGTACATACCCTTTAAGAGGTGTAGTTTATTCCTAAAGGCCACCACATTAGAATTACAGAGGTTATTTATAGGTTATAATCATCTCATGCATGGGTATACATCTTTCCTTTTGATTCGTGTCAAATTCTTCATCGCACATGCCTCAAAAGTGGGGGAAACATCTAGGGTTTATTATACATTTCCAATAGGTATATGCATAGTTTTGGGCATAGGCATATGCAAATATTGTCAAAAATTACTTAGAACTAGATTCAAGAGAAAAAATGGAAAAAACCATGCATGATCGGGAACACATGGTTTGGTTAGGACAAGACGGACATTCCTAACCTTATCCTACGATTTTACCTAGGGAAAAATTTTCGTATTTTCATATATATCATCATTATCAAAGTATTCTTATTGATCTAGTAGAAATTTTGGGTGATAATAATTTTTCTAATTCTCCTAAATCATTACAATATGGAAGAACCCATCGAGAGCTTTCCAACAGTATATGGATTTTGGAAAACGAATATCGCATGTAAAAGTTATCACACACTAAAATTCTAGCTCAACTAGTAAAAATTACACGTAGGTCCGAGATGATGTGGACTCATGCAAACTCACCAAGTGGACTAATCAGCTTGTGACAAGTGGAAAAATGGTATAAAATGAGTTTTTAGGGATTTTAATTTCCTCTTTCGGTCTTTCGACACTCGTGTTTGGACAAATGGGCCCCGTTATTTGTTGTTACTGGGAGCCTTCAACCAGTTCAACACACTATTTTTGAGGAGGGGTTCCTTTTCCTCCTATTATTCACATTAGCTTGGAGACAAATTATTATTTAAATGCCATATTTTCTATCCCACCATGCATGTGGGAATAAATTGTCACATTGAATTAAATTATGTGCATGTCTTGCCAACTCACACCGCCACCTCACCTTGCCACATGTTTTCCACATTGCAACACAAACAATCCTAAGTGCATTACATCCTAGCCTTAGCATTCCACACTTTGGCCATATGTGCACCAAAATTTCCACAATGCCTTTCACATATAACCTAGTGCATTATACTTGGAAACAAAAGCGTCCTAATGGCCATTAAACAATAGCTAGATCTCCCATTTCAACAACCTTATCCCCATCGAATGCACCAATGTGGGATTAAATAAGGAAGGTCAATGTGCATATGGAGGACTCAAGTGCACCTAAGGAGATTCAAACCCTGACCTTATGCAAAATGATAATTCACCTAACCATTGTGTCATGCCTTTGTAAACAATATAAAAGGAGGCTTGTTCTATTTTAAGTAGATTTGGGACAGATCTGTGTATTAACCCATTCATGGTAGTTTGTGAACATGTCCATTTTTATCCCACTTAGAGGAATTTTCAAGAGTTTTACAAAACTAGAAACATGTTCATATTTTCCAAAGGATCAACCTAGCCTTTGATTTTCCTTATGGCATTCATTTAACATCATTTTGAAGAATTTTTCTATTGATTTTGATATAGAACATGGGGAAATGGATCGTGCAAGTGCGACAGGAAGGTGGAGAACATTTTTGATTGAGTTTAGAGTTCTTCAAAGGTATGTTAAGCATGTTTCTTACAGGTTTTAGATATGTTATTCTTTTGTAATATTTCAATTGTACTTGCAAAAAAATTAATGGATCGAATAGAGTTTTAGCAATCTTCAAGACATAGCCGATCGAGGTGAACTTGTTATCAATTTTGGTGTTTGTGTTTAGTTTTGCATCTATTTATTCTGATTATTTACATATTTAAATCATATTTTTAATTCATTAGGTACAATTATAACACTTTTACAACACCGTATTTGATTCTTGTGATCGTGGATAGTGGAAATGATTAATGATTTTAAATTCATATTTTGATTCAATTTTGGTGCACATTTAAATCATTTTTTTATCATATTTTAATCACTTCCTATTCTTAAATTCAGGAAAATGATTAATTTTTTAAGTATCCAATTGATAAACTATTTATACATGGGATCAATGTTAGTTTATGGATCACTTATATGGTTTCATATTTAGATTAACTCGGTTGACACAGCTTTGTGGGGCATGAAGTATTTCATTCTCTCCTTCTCTACCATACTCAATTTCAATTCCAATTTTGAACACATTGGGAAATGGATATACTTGCTCCACTCATATTTTTGCATGTAATCAGTTCTATTCAGTTTCTACTCAGTTGTATGGCACATGGGAAGAGTATGGGGTCGCGCATTTCTCTTTTCTACTGTGTGTCTCAAGTTACAAATTTTGGTTTAAATCCATGTAGTAGTAGATGGTTCATGGGGTTATAGAAGGTAGAAAAGAAGATAATTTCTTCATGGGAAATATTTCCTATCATCTTTGCAATTAGACGGAATATATCATAGTTGTTGAATAGATTTGATACACGGTCTTCCTCCTTGGTAGGGTTTTCAAAGCCTCCTCTTTTGTATTCTTATCTTGGCATTCATGTGTTGGGTTGGTACACATTATATAAACCTCTCCTTGGCACAATTGGGGACTGATCACCCCTAATTCTTCATCACAACTCAGCAAATTCAAAGCACAATAATGGGAGCACATTCCCTTCAAAATACAAACAGTGTATTCCTTCCATGTTTTGCATCTCTTTTGAAATTTCTTGTTGCACATTTCTTTATAGTACTTTCATTACATTTTGAGTTAAATTTCATTTTCTATCTCGGGAATTGACTACACTCTGTGTTGTGTTTCATTTCAGAGCACGCCAACACAACACAATGGGATATTGCAAAACAAATTTATCGTGAGAAAAGACAAAGTGTGTCTACACACTTAGGTATATTTTCCTTTAAGCATGTAATTTTCATTTCATACTTAGAGGGGGTAAATGTAGACACTCAAAATTGGAAATTTATCCTTTGACATTGCACACTTGCATGCATAAATACACCCTCTTCACTTTTGTTTAGCACACCTTGAAAGATCTTCGAATACTTATATTTTCACACCTTTCTATAGTCATTTTTTGAGGTTTCATAGTATAAAATGCATCTAAATACATCCATCCTCTAACCTAGAAAGATAAATTGTGATTTTTTCCTCTAGGTCAAAACCACCAATTTGGGTTAGTTTTCCAAATCGACAATCTGACCTTAGTGTATGGGTTTTGTACCGACACATTGTGCACTAAAATTTTAATTCCATTGTCTTCATATGAACTAATATCCCCTCTTGGTCAGCCTTTCATGACATAATAATCATCAAAATCCTATATAAGAAATTCAATCATACCTCGTTTAAGGTCCTAGCACTTTAAGAGATCCTCATGTAAAAGCAATCACAAAAGGCACTCCAAGCTCCCAAAACGTGAAATAACTCATGCACATCCATTAGGGTAGTACTCTACAAGTCTAAAGTCTCCTACTAGGTTTAAGAGTGTTCATCTTCTCTCCACAAGCAAGAAAAGTGACCCTTCCCAAGTATTTGAGCAAGTTTGAAACTCAAGCAAGGTATTTTCAAATCATGTTTGTCAAGTTTTGATTTCACTATGGTAGATATCACATGCTAAGAGAATGACGTGTCGTTTGATCCCTCTTTGGAGTAGTGGCGACATCGGTGGTGTACAGGGGTTCCCACAACCCACCTAACTTTGTTTTGCAAGAAATATATCTTGCAATATGAGGGTTTGAGCTGAGTTACAAGAGCCATCTAAAAGGAAATTAAAGAAGAATGACACGTAGTGAAATTCATTTCCAAACAGCAAAGCACACAGTAAAGTTACAAATCTAGAATCCAAGTAGGTCCACGACCGTATAGAAGGGTCAAGACTATATGTACGGTCTTGACCTAGTTTTATGGTTTTGACCACATATAGTTTCATGTGCCAATTTTTGCAACGAAGCACTTTTAGTCTCATATCATCCTATTTTTACATCAAATCACTCAGAATATCCCAGATCCTCACAGAATCAGCTAAGTGCAATCTCTCTTTTTGTTTTGATTGCTAGATCAATAATCACTTTGTAAAGAATTATTTTGATTTGGGTAATTAATGTTAGAAGTTAATTAAGTAGAATATCCTCATGTTGCCTTATTTCATCATTTTTACATGTATGTTAATTAGAAACACATTAAATCATAAAAGGAATGAAATAGAAATTCACAAAAAGTGAAATCAATGTTAAGTGAAATGCACAATGAAGTCATGGGTTTTGACACCATAAAGGAGTTATATGTGCAAGATGAGTATTTTAAAGCTACATGGGAAGAATGTGTGGAATTGGCATGTGTAGATAAACATCATGGTTATATTATTTCCTACATGAAGGAATGTTGTTTAGAGGAATGTAATTGTGTATACCTAGAGGATCAATGCATGGGAATTTAATTACAGAGAAGCATGTTGGAGGCTTAGGAGGTCACTTTAGAGATAACAAAATATCATTACAATTAGAGGAAAGATAATATTTGCCAAGGATGGGCATGGATGTGCACAAGTATATACATAGATGTATAATTTTCTAGCTACTTAAAGGGTGCTAACAAAATATGGGATTATATCGACCTTTACCTATACCAAGGAGACCATAGAGAATATTATCTTGGATTTTTTCTTGGATTGAAGAGAATACAAAGATGGAACAACTCCATATTTTTGGTAGTCGAAAAATTTTCAAAGATGGTGCATTTTATTACATGCAAGAATATAGTGATGCAACGGGGATAGTGAATTTTGTTTTCAAGAAGATAGTGTGATTGCATGGATTTCCATTAAGCATAGTATTTGTGAGAGATACAAATTTCTTAGGTAATTTTTGGAGGACATTATAGAACAAGATGGGAACAAGGCTGAATTTTAACTATGTGTATCACCCACAAACATATGGATAGACCAAGCAAGTGAAAAGAGTTTAGGAATTTTATTTATCGAAACTTGGTCAGTGTGACAAACCAAAGCAATGGGATATGGTGTCGGTGCAAGTAGAATTCATCTAAAATGATTCACCAATAGAATAACATGGAGGATTCCATTCCATATTGTTTATGAATTAATTCTAATAAGGGTCACTGAGTTACGAGAAGTAGTGGACAATCAGAGCACAAAGGTAAAATATTATAGAGAGAATATGCACAAGTTGTATGAAGATGTGACGACAAGTTAGAATAGAGTAAATTTCATTACAAGGAGCACATGGATGAGAGGCGCATAATTAAATAATTTGAGGTTGGATATCAATTTTTATGCATTTTTCAAGGAAATATTTCCCAAGGGTATGTATAATAAGTTTAAGTTGAAGAAGATTGAGCCATACAAAGTGTTGCGAAAGATGGGCCAAATGCCTAAAGTTTGAGTTTCTAAAGGAGTTCGATATCTCTTTGATGTTCAATGTTATTGATTTGTATGAATACCATGAAGGGGAGATAAGTACACAAGAAAAAAAAAGGATGAGTTTAGAGAATAATATGATGAGGACATGCAAGAAATGCAATGAGTGGTTGATTGGATGAGGAAGATACTAGAGAAATAAAAGGAAGAAATTGAAGTTGTATTGGACTCGAGAGTGGTGAAGAAGATGCACAGAAAACAATACATTGGGATGAAACATGCGAGATAAGATGTGACATGGATGAGTTTGAAGGATCTTGGTCAAATAGGTGATAATCTTGAGAACTTGAAATCGTGAGGTGAATCTCAATTTTGTTTATCCCGAGATGTTTGATGTAGGAGCATCGTGGGAAAATCTAGTGTTCTTCACAACTTAGGAATTTTGTCTAAGTTTTGGTGTGTGTAAGGTTGAAAAGGGATAAACAAGGAAAGGATGTTTTGTAGAATGTATTGGTGATTGCAAGCATGTTTTTGCACAATGGTTTGATAGTGCACGGTAAAATGCAAAGTGCAATAGAATGTAATGTCTAATAGGATGTCGTGTGCCACGAATGAGATGCATTGTATAATTGGTGCACAAAATGATTGAGAGAAGGTCATGAAAATATTATGCAATGTTTTTTTCCCAAGGTTAGGCACATGGGAATTTTGAAGGCACGAAGGTGGCTCGCATTGATTACGCAATAGATTAAAAAGGGAAATCAAAATATATTTTCGAAGGTAAGTGCACAAAGATAATGAAAGGATTGCGCAGAGACTAATAGAACATGTCGAAATTAAAAAGAGGTAGGTAAAACCTAACAAGAATAACATGCATCAAGAATGTCAAACAAAGGAACATAAAACTCGACTAGAAGCAACGAGGATCTTCTAGGAGGATTTTCTCAACTACCAGTTTGACATGACACTAGTAGTTGAGAATACAAAGCTAGGGTAGTTTGATGACATTACTAATCGAATTTGAAATTGAGTTTGAGCGAGCTAAGGAGAAGTCTCAAAAGGAATTTAAAGAGGAAAGAGTGGGAAGACGCATGCATAAAAGTAGGCTCAACACCTCGGGTTGAAGGTTATTGAATGAGAAGGATAAGGACCGTGTGAAATTTTCTAAGGAGCGATTCAGAGGAAGTAAAAATGTAGGAATTCCCAAGTGTATACACCACCTTTCATTAATTTAGAGTCATGTTAAAACTTTTAATAACCCCATTAGAGGTAAGAACATTGTAGAACAATTGGCAAAGATTAATGATGAGCTTTTAAATGGCTCTAAGCCCACTTCCATCATCAAGTTGTCTCCCATCGGCAATTTGCGGACGACACTATCCTTCTTCTTCAAGCGTCATCATTGAAACCAAGGCTACCAAGGCTTTATCGGCTCTATGAATCTGCTTTCAGGCAAGAGATCAATTATGATAAAAGCTCCATCTTCTTTTTCAACACTCCTGAGGAAAGGCAGCTTAAAATTGCTAAAATTTTGGGTTGTAGAATAAGTGCGCTTCCACCACTTACTGGGCCTTCCTCTCGGCACTAGGAAAGTCTCTGTAAGGTGTGGGATGATTTATTGGAGAGATTCCAAAAAAAAATGGCTGGTTGGAAAGGAGCCATTTTATCTAGTGCCGATAAGTGACTGCTCATTAAAAGTACTCTTCAAAATCTGCCCATTTATGTCATGTCGCTCTACAAGATCCCCTCTTCCTTCAGAGATAAGATTGAAAGGATTCAAAAAAAAAATTTATGGCAAGGCATGGAAGAGAAGTTCAAATTTCACTTAGTGGCTTGGGACAAGGTTTGCACCCTGAAGTTTATGGGAGGTCTAGGTATAAAAGATATTGAGAAAATGAATGAGGCCCTCATTGCTAAAATGGGCTGGAGAATGTTGTCTGAGAAACAACCCTGGATTGATTTAATCAAAGAAAAATACCTAAATCATCAAACTGTGTACTCTTTCCTACAAGATGAGCACCTCCCCTATGGTTCCATCTTTTGGAATAATCTGGTCAAGAGCAGAAATTTCATCAAGCAGGGCAATAAATGGAAAGTGGGGGATGGTAGGGACATAAACTTCTGGGAGGATAATTGGTTTAATGGAAATCTCATGGATAGATTTGGGACTATTAAGGACAGTCTTATAAGCAAGTATGGCATTAAAATCAAGGACTATATTGAGGGAAATGGTACCAGCAAGAATTGGAAAAAACTTACTATGGAGAGAAATGATCTGATGCAAATTATTTCCTCCCTTCAAGATCAATTAGATCTTATTCCATTAAGTCAGTTGGATTCCAAGGATGAGCTGGTATGGAATAATTCCAATGATGGGAATTACTCTGTCAAAACTGGATATAATAATTTCTTCCATCAGTAGTCAAAAAGAGTTCAATTGGAATAAGATTTGGATGACCGAATTAACTCCTAAAATAATTTTTTTCCTTTGGTCATTATTAGAGGGTGATTCTTACCACTGACAACCTGATGAGAAGAGGATTTATAATCCCTAATAGGTGCCATCTTTGTAAGAAAGATTCTGAGGATATCAGCCACCTGTTCATACATTGTGAGTATGCTACCAGAATATGGAGTTTTGCCCTCTCTAAATTTGAAGCTCTCTGGGTGGTTCCGAAGGATCTTAATCAGCTATGGACTCAATGGAACCCACCCTTTAGGCATTGTGTTGTCAAAAGGATCGGAAGCTAGTTATACCTCATTTAAAATGGAGGATATGGAAGGATAGAAATGATATTATCTTCGAAATAAGAAGCAAAACTATAAAATTAGTATTGGTAAAATTTCTAATGGTATCAAAGAGAATATTGCTAGATTTAAACCCCCCAAGAACAAGAGATATCAGAGAATGAAGAATACATCTTATCCAATTGGCAAATTAGAACTGTCAATAGTCGAAGCAATCCCGGGAATAGCATTGATAGATCTTTGATTAAATGGCATCCTCCTGATTTTAATTGGTATAAGTTGAACTTTGATGGGGCCTCTAAGGGGAACCCTGGGATTGGCAGGGGGAGGAGTGATACGGGATCATAAAGGTAAGTTGATTGTTGTGTATGCTGGGAAAATGGGAATTCAAAATAATCATTTTTCCAGAAGCATTATCTGCTCTATGGGGCCTGAGAATTTCCCAGACTCAAAATATCTAGAACCTCATTATTGAAGGGGACTCCCTGAATATCATTAATCTCCTTAAACAGTGCTCATCTCCAAGTTGGAGCATCAAGGATTTTATCTCAGAGTCCATAAGTATTTGTCAAACATTCAATAACATCAGGATCATGCATACTTACCGAGAGGGTAATAAATTGGCAGATGCACTGGCTAATTATGGCATTAATGTTAACCACACTGTTTGGGATAATAATAGCATCCCTAAGTAGCTTCAAAACAGCATTCATGTGGATTTCTATACGCACGCAATATCTTGAGCTGAGTTATGATTATTGGGTGTGGATCAGCATCAATAATACTCCCACACGTGTTGACTTAAAAAATATGATTATGCAAATCATGTCAAATAATCAAGATAGTGTGAAGTATATGGGGAATTCCAAGTGGAGTTACATTGATTTGAAAATCACGCATGCGGGCTGCACTGCGTCTGCTAAAAGTTGGATACAAGGCTCCATGGAAACCAAAGACAGTAGTAATGTGATTGATGACAGGGAGCGGGCTAACAAAAAGGCCGTTATTCCCACATGTGATTTTCCACATGTGCTCGAGATCAAAAGAGACATGCAATGCTCGTGGGAAAAGCAACGCTCTCATTTCCAACATTGTGCGGATTACAACAGTAAAAAGTAGACTGGCTTCAGCGCTCACAAGGATTTGGGAATTTGTTGCAAACAGTTAAGCACAGTGAAGATGGGGGGTCCCCCTTGCCAAATTGAGCCTAGTGTGGACCCGGACTGGAAGGATAATATTGAGCTATGGAGCATACTCAGCAAGGGTGGCATCACCAACTTCATGGAGAAGGTTCAGGGGCATGATCAAAGCATCTCAGTGCGTTTTGTGAAGGATTGGAAGGAGCGGACTGTGGAATATGGGGGGCAGAAGATCTTGGTCAATGAGGAACTTATTGCTGAAGTGACCGGCCTTGGCTTGGAGGGCTACCATTTTTTTAACAAAAGGGTCGACAGAGATGTTGAAGAGAGGAGATTTGTGGAGGGAGCTGAGAAGCTGATCTACGTTACAGTGGGCCTGCTTGTTAGCTCGATCCCTCCACCTTATGATGAGGTTACTCGCATGATGATACGGTTCATTTCCTTGGAAGGAAGGTTTGTCACTGTACCTGCTAAGCACCTTATCTTTCTTAACCACTTCCGTAGGAATCGCATGGTTTGTTTCCCCCATTACTTGCTGAACTCTCTTGAGCGCTCCATTTTGGAGTTTCAAAAGCATACCCAGGCGGTTCCTTTACACCAGGGGCTTATTTTGCTGCTGCATAAATGTTGTCTTCTTAAGTATCCTGGTCTCCCATCCTCTCCTAGCTCAGTTCCCCCTCTGTCGGGTCTCCTTGCTGCTAGCCTCGTTTCTCCATTCTCTACCCCGCCACCGTTCTTTGCCACCCTCGCCGGCCGGTCCAAGCTTCTTCTTCCATTCCCCCTATCGCTGCTCCCTGCCACCCACTTCGCCTCCACCTCGGCCCCTTTACTACAAGGCTTCTAGAAAGCTTAACCTTGAGACTCTTGCTATGGGGAAGGGTCCTCATGAAATTGAAATTGCACATGACCCATGAATATTAACAAAGGTCCCCAGGATGTGCATATGGAAAGCTCTTCAAAAAGGTTGGAAGCCTTAGAGGCTGATATGAAACTGTTGAAGGATGAGGTTAAGAACTTGGCAAAATAGAAAGGTAAGAGGAAGAAGGAGGAGGAGGTGGATATTGATAACTGCCGATTGATGATATCTACAAGAAGCTAAACTCCTTAGACTCCTGTTTAGGGAAGGCCAAAACTCGTCATGATTACAATATGGCCATCTTTAGGGTGATTGAGGAGTTCATTGAGCAACATGTCAAAAGTGTCTCCAACCTCAGCGGAGTTCTGGCAACACTTTGGGGCAATGATAAGGAAAGAAAAAGGACCATTGATCAGTTGGATAAGACTGACGTTGCCCACATGACTACTTTGGGTATGTTCCATTCCTGGAAGAATATCAAGACCAACATAGACAAAGCTGCCAAAAAGTAGTTGTAGATGCTTTAGTTGTTCTTGTCTGTTTTTATGTTGTTTTTTTGCGGTCTCTCTACTACTTTTTTGCAGTGTTTTTGTTGTTTTGTCTTGTTTGGGTAGCTATTTTTTGGCTACTTTGGGCTTCATTGTCACATTTGGATTCTGATCCTTTTCTCTCTGGTTTTCATTCCTATTCTGGCTCCTAGGCCATCTTTTGTACTCAAGGGTATAGTCCCTTTCAAAAAACTATTTTTAATAATAAAAAAACATTGTAGATGTTTTTAAGGCTTTCAAGTTAATAGAAAAATTGTGTTGTGTTGAGTTTATTGGTGTGTGTAATTATGTAAATGGGACAGGATCATCCTGATCCAACCTAGTCATCACTACTAGATCACCATCAAGTGAAGGTTTCCATTTCCTTTCATGGAAGACATCATGGATTTCTTGAGTACAACAAAGTATTTTTAGAAAGTTCAATTTGAAGAGTGAATACCATCATATTTGCATAAGAGAAGGGGGTGAATGGAAGACAATTTTTAAGAATCAAGAAGGGTTCTATAATTAGTTTGTGATGTCATTTGGATTACGAAGCACATTGAATACTTTCATGAGGTTAATGAATCGCATCCTGAAACCATTCTTAGGAAATCTTGTGATCATGTACCTAGATGATATTTTAAATGTCAAAAATATGTGTGAAGAGAATTTCCTACATATCATGCAAGTGTTGTAGAGATCATGAGAAGATAAGTTATTGATTAATATCAAGGAGGGAAATTTTGTGTACGAGGAATTGGTATATTTAGGATTTGTGTTTTCGGAGAAGGATGAAGATGGAACCTGAAAAGGTTCATGCAATTATGAATTGGCCATCACCCAGAGTGTTCTAAGGCATGTAGTTTTCATGGGTTGGCTATCTTTTACCTTAAAATCATAAAGAACATTAGTGGTGTGTGTACACTTATTATAAATGCCATGAGATGAGATAGGAGGAGTTTTTATGTGGAGCATAGATGTAGAAAAGAAATTTGTAGAGATAAATAAAATACTAATAGAGCATCGGTGGCGGCATTTCTAGATTTTACAAAGGTGTTTCAAGTTGATTACGATACTAGTGGCATATCCATTGGCATGATATTAATTCAAAAGGATATACATACCGCATATTTCAATGAGAAACTGAATGATGCAAAGAGGAAGTATAATGTTTATGATCAAGAGTTCTACGTAATTTTGTAAGTGTTGAAGAAGTGGAGACACTACATGTTGATTAAATAGTTTTTGATGTACATAAACCATCAAGAACTATATTTTATTGACATCCATGGAAAGTTAAATTAGAGACACATGAATCGAATATAATGCGTACAAGGATACACTTTTTTGTTAAAATATAGAATTAAAATTTTTAAGGTGATTTATGCACTTAGTGCATGTAGTTTTATACTAACCAAGATGAGAATAGAATTTGTGGGTTTTAAATCCATGATGAACTATATGTGCAAGATGAAGATTTCATAGAAGCATGGGAAGCATACGTGGTACCCATAAATTTTGACAAAATGCCTTAGTTGGATTATTTTATGCATGAAGGGTTGTTGTTCAAAGGAGGATAGTTGTGCATCCCAAAGGGGTCAATGAGGGAAAACTTGGTGATAGAGAAACATTTTAGAGTATTGGAATGACACTTTGGATTGGAAAAAACCTTAGAAAAAATAGGAGAGAGTTAATTGTGTCCACAAATGAGTGCAAATGTGTGTAAATTCATTTAATAATTCTACACTTTTAGCTAGCTAAAGGAAAATATTTGAACACATGGTTACATCAACCTTTTCCCATTCCATAGATTCCTTAGGGAGACATAAGTACGTATTTTTTTGGGTTTACCAAAAACACGAGGGTGTTGATTCCATTTTTGTAGTGGTGTATATATTTTCAAAGATGGAACATTTCATTACTTACAATAAGACTAGTGATGCAATGCATATCACAATTTATTCTTCAAGGAAATTGTGAGATTACATGGATTACAACACAACATATTGTCTAATAGAGATACAAAATGTGTTGGTCATTTTTAGTGAACATTGAGGAAGAATTTGGATACAAATTTACAATTCAATTTAGCATATCATCCACAAATTGATGGACATACGAAGTTGTGAATATAATCCTTAGATATTTTCTTAGATGTTTGGTTTGAGATAGGCCAGGAACTTGGGATTCGGATTGAGCATAGGATGAATTTTTTTAAAGCAATTTAGTATATAGAAGTATAAGAAAAACATTATTCTAAATCATATATGGGAACATCCCAAGAGGATTTACGGAGTTACAAGACTTATCGAGTAATGAAGATAGGAATGTTAGGGCAAGAGTGTTAGTGCAAAATCACAACACCCCGAATGTCTGCAACTTGATGGGTTGAGACTCTCAGTGTGATAGCATAACATGGAGCATCTCTCAAAGTGTGGGACTTTGAAATCGAGAGAGCTCTCCGGATGAAGGCCGGTTCCTATTCCTCTGTTCAGGTGCACACAAATAAATTACAGAAGATCTATTCTAAAACATAATCTATCTTACCAAGGAGACATGGTTGAGAAGATATGAGAAAATAAACCTAAGCTAACAAGGTGATGCACCAAAGGAATGTTAAACACCCATTTTACAATTTAACACAGACCATAGAAATGCAATACAACCACCATGCACAGATAACCAAACTGTAATGAGAGATCAGAAGATAATAATGAACACATGAGAGGGTCGAGAATAATCCACAGACATATATTATTGCTCCAGAGTTGATACAATACATTACAGAGCAAGAGGCAAGACTTTGTATTATAACTTGAATGGGAGGTTGGAAAACTCCAAAATTCATTTGGAGATAAGGGAAGAAGGGAGGCGCACAACAAAAATGTCCAACCCTTTATAATGAGCCAATATTTTTCCTTTATAGATGTAGTGAAGAGAGAAGAAGAAAAGAGGCGGGAAACCTGATTTAGAACTCAGCTACAGCCATCAATGCCACTGCAAATCCGCCCATAATCTGTCAAGTCCGCCACTCTGTGTCTATTCGGTGTGTTGAAGAAGGAAGAACGACGGATCAAATCAAATTTGATCTGGTTGTTGGGAGCAATTGGATAGCATATTAATGGCATGAAGATGTTTTCCCATTTTCACCCACCTAACCTTGTCAAAATTAAAGTTTCAAGTTTCCATGGTGTAGACGAGGTCGAGACCTTTCCAATGGTGCCAAATTTGTTGAATTTCGAGCACTTAATCAAAAGACATGTCCATTTGAATATTTGAGTCGGGTCCATACAAAAATGGTGAAAACCAATTTTTAGCAGAATGGGTCCATGAGGCTCGAAAACTTACTTTGCGCCTTTTGCACAAAAATACAAAAATGCACAAAAGACTCTCGTAACCTTGCAATTCATTCTTGTCAAAAAAACATCCTCGCCCAGCTGGTCCACATTTTCCATTTGGGTGAAAAATTTTCCCCAGGCCCGTCGGCCCGCATGTAATCTAGAGTTGACATGTGGCTCCTTGGGCATCAGTGGAGGTACAACTCATTTTTATACTTTACGCCTTTCGAGCCAAAAAGTTTGATTTTCCTCCGATGACCCATCTTGCCTTGACTTGAAGCATGGCCACATGTAGAGCTAGAGCGTGTTTGGGGACCGCTTTTGAATTTTTTTTGGAGTTGCGCCGAAGAGACACGTGGCACCCTCTACGGCTTTGCTCTATTTCTTTATGTTTTGGCTAAGTCTTTTTTGTTTGGTGGGGCCATATGTCTAACCTGGGACACGTGGAGACTTAGTGCTTGTCTCGAGTCGATCCTTGGGCCCCCTCTTGAATTTGTGCGGTTGAGGCACATGTGGCACCCTCTGCTGACTCTGCCCATCTTGACTTTTCAACTGCTGACTCTATCCCTTTTTAAACCTGGGACATGTGGAAGGCCAACACTTGTTTGGGGAACCCACTTTTAGATTTACCTTTAAAGATGCACCAAGATGACATGTGGCACCTTCCACGAGTCTGTGATACTTAGCCGATTCAAGCCGATGCCTTTTTTGAACCCTAGACACGTGGAAGCCTCACGCTCATTTGAGTCTTTGCTTTGGGCCGCGCCTTTGAATGTGCACCATTGAGACACTTGGTGCCCTCCACCGACACTCTTATACTTAATCGATTTGGGCCCGCCGCTCTTTGGATTATGTTGGACCCGACCATTTGGAGAGTTGGTGCTAGTTTGGGTCTCGCCTTGGGCTCCTACTTTTAAATTGTGTCGAGCTAACACATGGTTCTTTTCTCGCTCATTTCGACTTTTCAAAGGCCGGTTGTGTCCTTTTCGGGCTTAGGACACATGGAGACTTCACACTCATTTGAGTCTGCCTTATGGGTTTAACCCTTGGAGATGCGCCGATGAGGCACGTGGAAGCTTCTGTCATCTCCTCTATACTTAGCCAATTTAAGTCACTTTGAATCATTTGTGAAGCCCGAAGCCCTTTGATCCTTTCCCCGCTTTGCTCCCGAGACACTCGGTTTCTTTGACACTGTTTCTCTCCTTACCCAACCCTTGCTCCTCCATTTTTGAGTCCTCCTACAACCTGATTGTTAGAATTGAAGTGCGGGCTCATCCAACGGAAGTGACCCTTAGATTTCTTCTGTGCAGGGTCATGTTTGATCAATTTTTCTAGGGGAAAAATTGAGATAACAATTTGGTAACTCACAGGGACATCTTCCTGCTAGATGAAGAGATCAGTTTCCTTGTTGTATCCATTGGGCATAGATTCATGGGTGGTGGTCTGATACTAGTCCTACTCTCTAAAGCTTGAATCTGATGTTTACACTTGGCAACCTTGAACCTGCCCCACTCTCCTGGAAATGGATCCTCCGAGACCTGATTTTAGTTGCTCTGTATTTGTTTTATTGTAAAATTAGCAACTGTCATGGCAACCATGGGTCTCCCTGTTGTAAATGTTGAAGGGTCAGCGCATTCACCTAGAGGCACATCGAATTGTATAACGACACAAACCTGGAGCAACAAAAACTTGTGCCACAACACTTAGGGAAATAAAACCTATGCTACAACAAGACAATGTGCATACGCACTTAGAGAAATTGAAAACCTAGGCTAATATTTACAAGGAGAGGAATTTTCCTTTTCAGTAGCAGTGTTTGAGGTAGATCCCATTGATTGGAATCTATAATTCTTTGCCATCCAACTTAGCCAGCTGGAAGGCATTGCTACTTGTACATCTTGTGACCATGTAGGGGCCACTCCAAATGGCATCAAATTTGGAATACTTTCTGGTTTTTCCCGATCGGCATCCCATTTTAGAACTAAGTCCCCCTCTTGAAAGGTCCTTGCTCTTGCTTTCTTATCAAAACTCTTCTTGATCAATGCTTGATCTTTCTCCATGATCTGCATTGCATGTTCTCTTGCCTCTCCTACTTCTATTAGCTCTGCATACCTGATTTCCATAGGTTCAAACTTGGCCAGTTCCAACTGTTTCATGAGCTCTAAAGCAGGAAACTCCAATGATATGGGAAATACTGCCTCTTTTCCATATACAAGCTTGTATGGGGAGCTTCCTGTGGACCTTTTGGATGTGATCCTATCAGCCCATAGAGCTGATTTGAGATTTGTGTGCCAAGTTCTCTAATTTTCATCAAGATTCCTTTTGATAATCCTTAGTAGGTTCTTGTTAGTAGACTCTACTTGGCCATTACCTTGAGGGTAATAGTTTGATGAAGTGCTGAGGTATACACCATTTTTGACAACCCATTTAGTGATCCTTGTACCAAGGAATGCCAATGCATTATCTGATATAATAGTGGTAGGGACTCCAAACCTAGTGGTTATTCCTTCATAGAAATCCAAGATGTTGGATTCATTTTCCTCCTTAAGTGCCACTGCTTCAGTCCACTTGGTGAAATAGTCTGTCTGTATAAGTATCCACTTGTGGCCCTAGCTTGAATTTGGGTTAATCACTCCAATGAAGTCTAGTCCCCATTGCATGAATGGTTGATCCACTAAAATTGGACGAAGGGGTAGGGCTGCTAACTTTTCCTTCCCTGTGAAGAATGCACACTTTTTGCACTTCTTGATCCATGAGTAGCAATCCCTAAACATTGTAGGCCAATAATAACCAGCTTTCATGATTTTGAGAGTTGTTACTCGAGGAGAAAAGTGGCCTCTTGCTTCTCCATCATGGAACTCATGCAATACCCTCTCAATTTGGCTTGTCTCAATGCACCTCAATAGGACACTATTGATATCCTTCTTGAACAAAACACCATCAATAAGTACATATGGGATGGCTTGTAGTATGAAGTATCTCCTTTTTGCTTTGTTCCATTTTGGAGGGCACAAACCTGTTTGGAGATAATGCACCAAGGTTTGAGTCCAACATGAAATAGGTGCATCATTATTTGGGTGCTCTTGATCATTCTCGTAAAGTAGCGGGAAATCCTCTTCTTCATTCACTGACTCACTTGATACTTGTAAGTGAGCTTCTCACACAGACCCTTGCCACAAACCAGTTTGGTCACTTTGATTTCAATGTCATACTCCATTACACGAGTGATCCATCTGGCTCTCTTCTCATTTTAAAGTCATCTTTTTAGGAGAAAATCCTTGACACCTAGCATGATACACTAGTAGGTGAATCTTATTGTTTGATACCAAGTGTCTGAACTTCTTCAAACTCCTAATGACAACAAGGACATGTTTTTTAATGAAATAATACTTTACTTCGTAATCTTCCAAGCTCTAACTGAAGAAGGCTATGGGTTGTTTTGAACCTTCCTTATTGGGCTGAACCAAGATAGTTGATATTGTATCTGACCCTCCAAGAGCATATAGCATGAAGTCCTTTGAAAATTCTAGGTTAACAAGAGTTGGGGCCTGTGATATTGCAAGCTTGATGGCCTCAAAACTCTCTTTTGCATTTTGATGTCCATTTGAATGCAAGACTCTTCTTCAACATCATTGTTAAAGGCTTCACAAGAGTGGAAAATCAGGCACAAACCTACAAACAAAGTTTATTCTCCCCAAGAATCTTTGGAGAGATTTTTTTGTGCTGTGGCAATGGAAGTGTTCGAATGGCTTCAACCCTTTCAGGATCAATTGTTAACCCTTCTCTTAAGACAATGTGGCCCAACAATTTCCCCTCATGTTCCTAAGAATACACACTTCTTTGGGTTTAATGACACTTGAACCTTCTACACCTTTGAAATACCTATCTAAGGTGGAAGATATGGTCTACAACATTCTTTGAGAAGACGGTGATATCATCTAGATACACCAAAACCATATTGTTGATTAAGCCTTTGAATGCCATGTCCATAGCTCGCTGAAATTTTGCTTCATCATTTGACATTCTAAATGGCATCTTATAAGCATATGTACCCCATTTGGTGGTGAAGGTTGTCTTGTACTGATCTTCCTCTTTTACCATTATCTGATTATAGCCTGAGTATCCATCTAGCAATGAAAACCTCTCAGAGCCAGCTACAACCTATAAGATCTATTCCATTGATGGAAGTGGATAATGATCCTTGAGTGATGCTTTGTTCAAGATCATGAAAGTCCACACACAGTCTGATTTCTCCATTTCTTTTCCTCACAGGCACCAAGTTTGCAACCCAACTTGAGTGCTTGATAGGGAAGATGATGCTTGGCCTCAATTAGCTTGTTCAACTATTTTCTCATGAGAGGCTCAATGTGAGGGTTTACTAGCCTTTGCTTATGTCTGAAAGGCTTAGATTCTAGATCCATCTCGATAGTATGTTGTGCCAACTTTGGGTTAAAACCTCTTAAATCCTTGTAAGTCCAAGAAAATACATCTGGGAATTCTTGACAAAGTTGAATGAATTCAGATTTTTCTTGTTGAGTACTTACCTTGCCGATTTGCAACATTTTTTTCTTCTATGGAAACAGGCTCTCGAATCTTCACCCTTAACACTGAATATTTTCCTTCTCCTTCGGAATTGATCATTTGGGTTGAAGATTGACTCCAAATTTACAAGACCCTTTGGTAATTTTTGGTTCTCAGTTGCATAGCATTTCATCCAATTCAACCGATTGACGACATTTTGTTAATCAACCCTTCTTCGCTCCATTCTTGGATGCCCATTTACTGACACCTTCTTGGTTGTATTCCTCCTATAAATCATCTAATTTGGTTAATATCTCTCTTATTAGCTAAACATTCCTCCTTTTGACCATTCAGAATCTCCCTAGTTCTCTCTAGACCACTTCTATTGGCTTCCTAGGCTATCTATCAGTCACAATTGGTTATCCAGACCCCTCCTAACTCTCAATGAGTCTCTAATCACTTGTTAATCAAGTTTAACTAGCCTAAACCCTAGTTAACTAGCCTAAACCAAGCTTAACTAAGCCTAAAGCATGTTTATCCTAATCTAATCTAAAAGAGCTTTAGTCCCACATGCACCCAAATTCAAATTCTCCCAAGTGGAAAACTATAAATAGAAGGGTCACCCCTCCCATTCAGACTTACAACTTTACTCTCAAACACTTTGGAAAGGCATTAGAAACCATTTGTGATAGCTTTAAGCTATAGAACATTTGGATCTTGGCCATAATCCATTGTTAAGAGCTCCTCCATCTTGCATCCATCCATTCCAAATATAGTTAGTAAGGGAAGATCTAAATCTTGGCCATGTAGCCAACTTGGAGAGATCTCTTCACTATGTTTGGGAGTAAACAACACATAATTTGATTGCTTAGGATCTAAACTAGGTTCACATTTTATTAAGCTTTCATAGAGTAGAGAGTAGTATACATGTTAGTTTTTGATGTTTTTGTCAAAGTTATAATATTTTTATGTTAGTTTCTCTTGTTTAGCTCTAATCTGATGGTGCATGGTTGAGTTAGCAAAGCTTTGAGGTTCTTTAGCCTCACTCCATAGCTTTTGCAACTTTCCATTGCATACATTTGGCGCCCGGTGGGACACTTATGTCCATCCTCCATTAATGGAGGTCCTTTGAGTTCTTCAAAGTCATTTTTCAAGTTTTTTTAGTTTAAATCACTTGTTATTTCCTCATTTTTCTGTTTTAAACCTTGGATTAATGAACTCTATTTACATGCATTTGTGGGTTTAACATAGAAATAGGAAGCTTTGACTAACCAATAACCTGTTTGCTCTTAAAATTTTGAAAATCCATGTTTTTGTAGGTTTTTTTACAGGGCACGCGTAGGTGTTTTAAGGTGGCGCGTACACGTTGATATACACGCGTCTCCATCGTCGAAAGGCCACATACCCGTCGGCAGGTGTCCTTGTGTTTTTTTAAATTTTTTCTGAAAACGCGCACGCATGTCTCCGTTGCGCTCCATGTCTGTTGGTCTTGTCGTCATCTCTCGTCTCTCTGGATGCGTACATGTGTATTAATATCACTATGTAAAATTTTATAGACTTCTTTTTGCTTGGGCCGCGTATCCATCGGTAGGAGCGCGTGCGCATTGAAACCCTAGCATACCTGTTGGATTAGGGCAGTGTAGGTGTTGGTGACTATTTTGATCTTAATAGACCCGCGTAGGTGTTGGTATAGGTGCGTACCCATTGGTTGGGGTGCGTACATGTCGGTTTACATTATTAGGTAGTAAATGTCAAATTAAAAAAATTTACAGTTTGTTTTAGTTGTTTCTCTGACATTTTTGATGCAGGTTTCTAAAGGTTGACAGGTTTAAAAATAGGGCTAACTCTTTAAAATTTCAGTTTGCATGATTAAGTGTTTTTCATTCCTTAGCTTAAATTAGGATTTGTGAAAGTGCGTATGCTCTCTCCTCACGCTTTCCAAAGTGATCTTGGAGATCAAAAACACTTGCACAAAATCTATTTTTATGTTAAAAACACTTGCTCTTTAAAGGATAAAGTAACATTTTTATGTGCTTTTAGTAGGATTTCCACTTTGTGTATGCTCTTCCTTCGTGCTTTTGGGTGATCTTAGGAATCAAAAGCAAGTGTGAGTTCTCTTTTACCTCAATCAAGCAAACGAGAAAACTACTAACCAACTTGTTGTCTACAGGACCTAACGTTGGTCAAAGAAAGGTGTTAAGAATGAAGTGAAAACTTCTAATACACGTGTGTTTGCAGATTGCCAAATGGTGTGCCACTTTTGAAACCACATTAAGATTAAAAAAGATAAAAAAACACACCATATTCAACACACTGTATTGTAGGTTTTGGAAAAGGGTAAGTCCCTCTCCGCTTAACTGGAACGTAACCCCTTTGGCATAACGCCTTAAGCTATAACAATGGGGGTGGTTCCAGGAACCCCAAAGTAGTCCACTCGTTGAGTAACCTCGTGGATGAAATGGGAAGCCTCGCTTACCCACTTGACTAGTATGCCTTGTGAGTTAGAGTTGTAAGTTGTCCGTATCGTGACCTTAGTAAAAGTACATGATGGATGCATTCATTTCCCACTGTACTTGAAGGGGGACAAAGCCGAGATACTCCCAAACTAGTCATTGTGACTTTTTGGGTAAATCGTGCCTCGCTCTTAGACAACCTTGTAACACCTAGTTGAGAGAACTTATTAAGGAAACCATTTTGTCTGGAGGCCAACTTTACTAGTCCATCACGTCATTTTGCCATCACGAAGTGATAACTTGTTTGGATTCAACACCTTGTTTGTCGAACATGGTAATGAACCCATTCTAAGTTTGATCTAAGTGTTTTTCATCACGAATTTAGACAAATGTATTACTTAGCTTAGCTTCCTTCTCGTTTTTTGAATGAGGTGAAGCTCTGCCCAAAGTGAAACTAAGTCTATTTTCACATATTCTTGATCTACACCCATGCATTTGTACTTTCCACGTTGGAAGTCGAACAGAGGCATACTTTACGTGTCATGTCAAAGATTGTGCTAGCTACTTTTTTATACGTTTACACCCATCCATGTTTGTGGTTGGGGTGTTAAATGACTAAAGCGGTGGGTACATTTTCACGTCTTTGGTAGTCCTACGATCTTGACTTCAGGATCTTCATCATTGTTATGGGTCGGTTTTGTCATTTGTCTCTCCCTAGTTTGTCAACTTTTGCTTGCATTCTGGTCATTCAGTATTGGTATTTACATTGTGTCTCCCATTCTTTGGGCACGTAGTATAAATCCCTCTATTGCGTGGTTACGCTGCTTGCATTATCGCAGACTTCTTGTTATACCTTCTACTTGATTTTAGTTTAGACGTCATCTGGGTCTCTTGATGAGTGTTGATACCGCGTTATATATATCGCCATAATGTTGTCTTGATATCGACACCTTGCTTGCTTGGTTGAGATATCGGGATAGCATTGTTACGATATATCTAGTTGTGACGTCCACTTTTCAAAACACTTAGCTTTCATCGATACTCGAGTTAGTACTAGGTATACCTTGTGTGGAGGTCGTGATTGGCTCCTTGTTGTTACTTACACCTTGTTCATTTCGAACTTGACGTAAGTATTGACATGGTGTGGATCATCTTTGCATTGGGCTGTCATTTTGCACACACATTTTACATAGGGAGTATTTCCTTATTGATTGGATTTGTGTTTCACACTTGCGTGATTGTTCCTTGTGATTATTCATTCAGAAAACTTGTTTTCTAGGACAATCCTTTTTGATCTCATCGAGATTTCATCATCATGATGTCTATTTTCCTTAGACCTTCTTCAGAAAATCACACACGCATCTCCGTACATACTGAATGTCTAGTTGGCTGCCATTGTGCTACCCAAATCGGCATGGGGCCTTCTTCACTTTGAAGAAGTTTGATCGCACTATCTAGGTCTAGACATTTGTGCTTAAATGACGCCAACAATGACTGACTATCACGCGGTTCCTCACGCTTACGACAATGTGGAACCTAGGTTTAGGCATTCACATCAAAAGATACCCTTTATGACTAAACCTCATTTGGTTCTTCATGCTAGAATTCCCACCTGGGTACCCTGTTCCCCACCTTCAGCTCATAGTCGGTGGTATGGTTTGGATGCTTCTAATCCAAATTATTATTGAGTTCCCCCACTCTTCTTCGATTCAGATCCAAACTACCATTCGGATTCCCACTCTTCTTCGGAAGATTCGGATCCCAACTATTGTTCGGATACCCCTAGATCAAATCTTGAATCACGGTCCTCCCTTCCTTCGCAGGACCTTTATTCCAACTCACCTCAATGATGTCTTCCTCCTTTGAAGACTCGTGTGACTCCAAGTTCCATCGATCGAACATCTAATTGGTTCTTGAGTCACGGTCCTCCCTTTCTTCACAGGGCCTCCTTCATCAGTCATCTCAACGACCTCTTCCTCCATCGAAGAGTTCCACGACTCGGGTTACCTCTAGTCACTCATCCAATTTGACTCCTACGTCGCAACTTAATGGATGGCTATGTGATCCTACTTTCCAACCTACATTACGTCATCTTCTAGAAAAATGACCTAGGTCCAAATCAAATCATCCATTCATGAAAATGCCTGCCTCAAGCCTACTTCCTCTCTTGAGTCATCTTCTTCTATCAATCAATCTTCCCCGCTTAGTGGATCCATTTCTTCTAGTCAACCCCCATGGTCGAAGAACAACAACCTCTACTGATTGATTTATCTCAGGATAAAGGACCAATCAGACTACATGAAGATATCCCTTTAGAGGATTGCAAACAAGGTTTCTTTCTTGAACTCGATACGCTCGCGTATGGGGAGGAAGAGTTTGATTCCTTTTATCAGAACATAGAGGAAGAGCCTAAGGTCATGGAACTTGATTCTTCTTTTGTTATTCCATCTTCACCTTCCTCTGAACATGATGAGATGTTGGAGTCTAGCATTGATCCATGGCCTATCTTCTCATTTCCCAATCATTCCTTATCTATCATCATTCCTCAATCAAAATCTTGCCTTGGCTCACCTCCTGGTAGCCCATCATCTTCTTCTATCTTGGGGCCGTCCTAGTAGCCCTCCATTTTCTACTTGTGGGTCACCTCCTGGTAGCCCATTACCTTCTATTCTTGGGCCACGTCCTAGTAGCCCTTCATCCTATTCTATCTATGGGACACCTCGAGTAGCCCCTACTCATCGATACTTGGGCCACACCCTAGTAGTCCCTCACCCTCATCTTCTATTCTTGGACCATGTCCTCGTAGCCCAACTTCTTCCATCTTAGGGCCATATCCTAGCAGCCCTTCATCATCTTCTATCGGTGGCTCACCTCCTGGTAGCCCATCCTCTTCAATTCTTGGACCGTATCCTTTTCATCTATCACATCTTTCTTCTATCAATGTTTGTGGCAAGCCCACTACCATTTCTATCATTCCTTTCATCAATCATAAACGTTCACTTTCTTCTCCTTCTCGGGATCAGACAAGTCATGCGTCAACTTATAAAAAACCCAAACAGGTTCATTATCAAGCTCAAGTCAAAACTTCCAAGAGCTCCAAAGCTCCCAACAAAGTAAACGATCTTAAGGTTAAAAATCAAATGCAATTCAAGAATGCACATCAACGTAACCATCAAGTATGGCGCAAAGTGCATAAACCTCTGGATAGGGAACTCAATCTCCACATATGAAATCCATGTTTTAGGATAAATCGTAGTCATTTATTGAGTATGAGCTCACCACGATCATCGACATGGGAGATAACATGACTCTTGATAAACAATCACGCTTAGTCTCCCTTATTAAGGAAGTTACAAACATCGTTGTTGGATCTTACCATGCAGAGTGACTTTTTTGGTCCCACCTTTCCAAAAACTATCAAAAATCTAAAAATCAAAACAATGTAAAAATACAAAAACATGAGAAAACATTTCAAAGAAAAATCAAAGGTACAAAGATCAAACATTGCAATCAGGTATTGCGTACACATGGATGTTATTTCTTCCCTTTCTTTCTCTTCTTCTGCAAGTCTTCCTACCATTTTCATCCCTTGGTGATATTTTGGTTAGCCTATTCACATGCATTTTGTGACATTTATCTCTATGGTATCCGTTTGACCCTGGTCTTTTATCACCTTGGTAAATTAAAGAATGAATGACCTCTTAGAGATCCTATCACATTCAACATCTAATAAACTTGTTGTGAAGAAATTTTGGACATATTTGTTGACACTAGCCAATGTCATCATCACAATCACTTCCACCTCCTTCCATCAAGCCATTTGTGGTTCTTAACCCCTTGTCAAACAAGAGAGCTGAAATAAGTTTTAGAAAGCAAAAGAATCAAAATCAATCAAAATTCAAAAGCTAAAAGCTACAAAGAAAAAGAAAATTGATATATAACTCTCTCTTGGGGTATTTCCAATAATCTCTATCGGGGCTATGGATGCTGATTGGTAGTAGAGCAATGTTGCGATTAGAATCAAATGCATCTCCATCGGGGCTATGGATGCCTGGCTGGTAGTGGAGCAATGTACGGCTATCCTTCCACCCTCCATTCACAAATCACCTTTCAAAATCAAATCATTCCTACACATTGGCTAGGGTGTCTTCACTTGTTATCTATTAAATCTTCCCTTCAAGAGGTAATCTAATTCCACGTTCACACACTGGATCTCTATGAGTATGCAGGATTAGTATGTTACCAAGTGTCTTTTTTTGGACCTTGTTCAGACTCTTACTCTAGTCTGTATCTCGTCTCACGATTTGTGCCTTTGGCTAATCACTTGTTTCATCGTGAGGCTTCTAAGCTACATTCATGTCTTTCACATCATTCTTCTACTTCGTTCAGGACATCCATGTGTATAATATTTCCTTTTTGCCATGTTTTGGACACCTTTGTCCCCTTTCACAAAACAATCATCTCCTTCCTTTCTATCATGTGCTTTTAGGCCAACTTACGTTGGGGGCATCCTTGCTTCTTCCCAGCACTTCATTATTTTACATTCATCATCATGTTGAACCTATCCATAATGGCCTTGGGTCCCACTTCTACACGTGAAGAGTTTCCTTTGAATACCCCACCTAATCGTTGGGGAAATTTCACATCTTCACCTTCTTGCGCATGCACGTGGCCTTTTTCCCTTGTACATCCCATCTATCGCTAGGGGCATCCACGCTTCTTTGTCTTCTGTACATAGTTTAAAACTTTCAAAATCATAAAAAACATTCAAATATGTTGGAAAAATCAAAAACATTCAAATATGTTAAAAAAAAAAAACATTCAAATATGTTGGAAAAATCAAAACATTCAAATATGTTCAAAGAAACATCAAAAACAATATAAATCATCCTATAAATGTCGCTCTTTGGTTCTCACCTGTTCATGTGCGTGACTCGTGGATCATCTTGATCTACCTCCATCAACAAAAGCTAGGTTGCTTACTTCATCTACTACGGGGCACAATGAGTTTCAGTACTATTTTGTAGTGCACATTGCTTTTCCATTGGACCGAAGTGTCCTCCATTATTCCCCTTGCATGTATCTTTGCTTGGGGCACCATCATTAACCCTTGTCATTAATTGAATAGGTTGGAACTGAAGCTTGATAACAAAAACATTGCATTATGTTTCTCTGTTAGGTTAGCTTGTTTACTTTCTCGTATTGCATTGCATTTTTATGGAGTTAGGCATGGAGTTGCATCATTTTTACTTTCTCGTATTGCATTTTTGTATGTTGCATGGAGTTAGGCATCTTTTACTTTTTTTGCATTGCATTTTGTATGTTGCATGGAGTTAGTGTTTTTTTTTTTAATGGACATTTGTTCGTATATGGCTTTTCATGTCATACTACACTTTTGTTCATTCTTTTTAATAAGGACCGATGATGAAGATCTCTAGCAATATGATGAAAAATAAAGTTGTTTAAAAGGCATTGGATGGATGTTAGCTCATTCCCCCTTCCTCATACTCCTTTTCTTCTATATCCCTTTCTTTTCTTCTTCATCACACTATTCTTTCTTTTTGTTCTCTTTTGTCATCTTTTTCGATCATCAATCGAGTTCTTCTATCACCCCATCGACAATCGAGGGGCATCCTTCATTCTACTCATTTTTTTCTTCTATCCCTTCAAAATTTTCTACTTGTTTATGCTTGTCTACTTTCTTTGAAGTGACGTCACTTACGCCACCCCAAAGAGGGGCAAATGTAGACACCTAAAATATGCTTACACTTAGCATTTCATCCAATTCAACCGATTATGACATACTTGTTAATTCCCCATTCTTCGCTCCATTCTGGATGCCCATTTACGACACCTTCTTGGTCATATTCTTCCTATAAATCATCTAATTTGGTTAATATCTCTCTTATTAGCTAAACATTCCTCCTTTCGACCATTCAGAATCTCCCTAGTTCTCTCTAGACCACTTCTATTGGCTTCCTAGGCTATCTATCAGTCACAATTGGTTATCCAGACCCCTCCTAACTCTCAATGAGTCTCTAATCACTTGCTAATCAAGTTTAACTAGCCTAAACCCTAGTTAACTAGCCTAAACCAAGCTTAACTAAGCCTAAAGCATGTTTATCCTAATCTAATCTAAAAGAGCTTTAGTCCCACATGCACCCAAATTCTAAATTCTCCCAAGTGGAAAACTATAAATAGAAGGGTCACCCCTCCCATTCAGACTTACAACTTTACTCTCAAACACTTTGGAAAGGCATTAGAAACCATTTGTGATAGCTTTAAGCTATAGAACATTTGGATCTTGGCCATAATCCATTGTTAAGAGCTCCTCCATCTTGCATCCATCCATTCCAAATATAGTTAGTAAGGGAAGATCTAAATCTTGGCCATGTAGCCAACTTGGAGAGATCTCTTCACTATGTTTGGGAGTAAACAACACATAATTTGATTGCTTAGGATCTAAACTAGGTTCAATTTTAATAAGCTTTCATAGAGTAGAGAGTAGTATACATGTTAGTTTTTGATGTTTTTGTCAAAGTTATAATACTTTTATGTTAGTTTCTCTTGTTTAGCTCTAATCTGATGGTGCATGGTTGAGTTAGCAAAGCTTTGAGGTTCTTTAGCCTCCCTTGTCTACTTTTTTAGCCATCAAAGAATAAGCGCCACACCTCATTATCATCCTTATGGTTTGGCTTGGTGATATCAAGGAGAGGATGATTCTCCTCATGAAAAAAGTAGACTCCTAACTCAGATTCCTCCATTTCTTTGTAAGGATCAAAAGCATGCCTCTTATTCACCCACTCGTCGAGGGTCAAGTCTGGAATACACCCAACTTTGGTATCTACCTCACAAGTGCTTGGGAGGTCCTCCTGATCAAAAGCTGAACAATTTGCATTGATTGGGCTAGGCACATGAGGCTCAATATGGTAATCCACAATGGGCTCAAATCTGATCATAGCCTTAGCTCCATACCTTGTTCTAAAAAGCATGTGCAACCAATCAGCAAACAAATAGCCTATAATTTTAGCAGTGAAGTCCCTTGAAAAACACAATGCAAAATGTGGTGCAAGTCTATGACTGATACGTTTTGCAAATATCATCTCTGTTAACCAAAATAAGCTCCCTCTTATTTTGGGTTAACTAGCTTCTTTTATGCCTCAGTCAAATTTTCACACATTTCAAGCACTCAAAATTTTTTGGGTATTGCTTCATCAAATAGGATTTTTCTTCCCTTTCCAAAAAGGTAAATAAGTCCTCCTAACTCCTTGTATTTTTTGAGTTATGGCTCGACTGGAGTTTGGAGGGGAAATTTTCCCAAGGCAGGCCCGCGGGAAAAATTTGGCACTTAGCCTTTTGGCTAAAAACGCAAAGGGAAAATTTCAGCCCAAAAGCCCACAAGGAAATGAAATGATGCCACGTGTCAGGGTGGAGTGGAAGGGCGGAAGGACTTCAAGTTTTTTGGTTTTTTTGGTCAAAGCGCATCAAAGGAAAAAAATAGAGGCGCATCCCCACCGAGCAATAAAATGGCGCCACGTGTCACGTGGTGGAGTTGGACTGGCAAAATATTTTTGGTTTTCTACCAAAACCAAAAAGTGCGTCAAAGGCAAAAAATAGAGGCGCATCCCCGTCGGGCAATAAAATGGCACCATGTGTCCACGTGTCAGAGGGAGTCGTACCGGCAGAAAGATTTTGTTTTTTGCCAAAACCAAAAAGGGCGCAAAGGTGAAAAGTTGAGGCGCATCCCCGCTAAGCAACCAAAAGGTGCCACGTGTCCCAAGCGGTGGGGCCGCGGAGGATTTTTGGAAAATTTTCCAAAGTGGCGAAAAGGGGCAAAATGTTATTTTGAAGGCCGCATCCCATCAGCCGAACCAAATGATACCACGTGTCTCGAAGTGGTGGAGGTGCGGAGATTTTAAGGAATTTTACCAAAAGGGAAAAATTTTAAGTTTGACCCCTAACCCCCGATTTTGACTCTATTTTTACCAGTTTTGCCCTAAATCTTCATAAGGGCATATCTTTCGATCCAGAGCTCAGATTTTCATGATTTTGGTGTCATTGGAAAGATGTTGAAGTCCTCTACACGATGGATGGTTCAATTTTGATTTTTGATGGAGTTTGATGGGATAAAATCGAGAAAATGTCTCTGGCATGCAAAAAACGTAGAAAATGACCCCAACCACCAAAATTAATGAAGTATGGGCCTCTTTCTTGCTCTGCGAAGCAATGTACAATGAAGTATGGGATTTTTCATGGAAACCCATCACTTTGCAGGCTAATTGAATGGATTTGTTGGTGGTTGGAGTTTCAAATCAAATTTTCCCTGTGTTTTTACCTTTCTTTCATTTTGTTCGATGGTTAAAAGCCAGATTTGGCTCATTTGTATAAGATTGTTCATCCTTTCTGCTCTGCCCTCCCTTCTTTTCTTCCCTAGGGTCGAAAATGGAGTTTGAACCTCCTCCCTACTCTGTAATGGTGTTTTTTACCTCTTACCTATGAAATGATGATTTTGTACAAATTTCTGGAGCAATAAAAACATGTTTTGTGATGCATTTGACCATCCTTGCTCATTTTTGGTTGTTTTCTTCTTGCCTCTCTTCATTGCAGGTATTTCTGCGTGTTTGGATGTTCATTACAAGTTTTGGAGCTGTGTTCATGGAGTTTTGGGACATTTTTTGTGTGAAATCGATCCTTGGTTTTGTGATGCACTTGTCCATCCTTTCCATTGCTCACCTCTCCTTGTTTCCATGGCAGTTTTGATAGATGTTCAACATTTTCCTTCTCTGGTGTATCACTATTTTAGTGTAGGCTCTATTTTTTCTAGTTTTCTTTCTCTCCTATCTCCTTGGAAGTTAGATTAGGATTAGATTTAGTTTTCCTGCACTAGAATAGCTTATGGCAGGTAGTTTAGGAAGAGGAACCAGCCTTCTCTGGAGAGCTTTCCCCATTTGCAAAGGTCCCACACTTTGGGAAAGCTCAATGTTTTGCATTCACACCAAATGACATTGCCTTAGAAAAGAAGATCCAAAGGTCATTTTGGGGGTGTTGTGAATTTTCACTAACAGTTTTGGCATGCCCGATGGGACCTTAGAGGTCTTCCACTTCATTTTTGCAGGTTGATGTGTTCCTGTTTAAAATTTCAGCCTTTGGAGGCACTTGCAAACACATCTGGCGACTCCATCTGATCAGCAACCCATCTTTGAAGTTGCAGACCTTCTTTCCATTCATTTTATTTCATTTTCATTCCATTTTTCATTCCATCTCTTCATTCTTCTTTCATCCCATGAAGTTGTGCAATCATGACTTCATTTCCATCATGGAATTCACATTTACAACAGCAGTACAATCCATCTCCAACATGTTTTACAACTCCTTCAAATCAGCATTTTGAACAAATCTAAAATCAGCATGGCTACCCCTATGAGTAGCAATACCAAAATCAGTTTGGTTATGAAACATATCAAGAGCAAGGGTACGCATGCAATGAGGGCAGTCAAGAAGAAAATGCAGATTTCTTGGAGAAGATCCAAAAGATGGAGATTGGCATGGTGCAATCCAGGGCTCAAGCACAAATGAAAGCATTTGGAATCGGTTGTAGGGCACCTTGTCCATGGGTGGGACCTTTTCTAAGGCATTATAGCCCACAAGAGAAACTTGACTTCATTGTTGCAATGCTGCCATTGCTTGCAAAGTGGACTAAAGGAATAGAGGTGTATGAGAGAAGTATTCAGCAACCTTGTCAATAGGTAATCACACCATCTCATGCCTTTTCTTTTCCTCTTTCCCAATCTGTTTTATCTCAGCAGTGTCAAGTTTTAAACTCTCCATCTGTTGTCCCAAAAGTTGATTCCATTTCTCCATCTCCTAGTCTCCCATCCCACCTCGATTTCTCTACTCTTTTCCCTTCCAAACAACCATCCCCTCCAAAGAAACAAGAGTTTCTACCTCCTCCACCACCACAAATAATTGCAAAACCGGTTGAATCCCAACCCATCACTCTCTTGCATTCCCAAATCCATGTTGGGAAGATAAAAATCATAATGTCCAGTCAAGGACAGCAAAAAGAGGATCCCAACAGAAAAGAAATGACAGACAACTTGAAGAGTTGGGCTGCTAAATTTGGGTTTACAAAGATCCCCTTGATGGTTAAGCCTTCAAAGGAGGTTAAAGTTGAAGAACAAGTGGTGGTCAAGGCTGATTTTTTGCAGCAGAAGAAGAGCAAAAAGAAGAAGCAAATTAGCAATCAATTTTCTCATAATGTAGTGTCCATGTTGGCACTTTACTTAAAGAAAATGTTGGTCCAATTCAAGTTGCACAATCAGCCATGGAAGGGAGCTCTAAAGAAGATCTTGCAGCCCTAACTTGTCCTCTAGAGCAGTAAGCAGATTGAAGATTTTAATTTTTCAAACTTCGTGCTAGAGGAAGAGTTCAATCAAGAGCAAGATTGTCTTCAAGTAGTAGACAAAGGAGAATTTGCTCCAAATCCAAAAGAAGAGGAGTACATTCCAACTGTGGAGGAGAAAAGTGCAGATCCAAAAGCTTTGAGCACAAAACAGGCTACATGAAGGACCTTTAGTTCTTCCTTCCACTTCATCTCTCTCGAGCTCCAACGTTGAAGAATAGTTTGATCTTGCAAACTCAATGATTGAAGATGAAGGAAACCATGGTGAGAAAGTTACAGATCAAGAGAACACCATGGAAGAGGTTGAACATTTGCAGCATGACAGCAATGAGGTAGTTTATCTGTCAGATTTGGAGGATTGTTTTGATGGAGAAGAACCGGTTGAGTTTCCATTGTTTTCTCCTTCATCATCCATCTTCCAAGCACAAGAACCTGCTGCCATGAAGGAGAGCATTCTCTTCGCAGCAGCCTAAATTTTATAAGAGCCTTTTGGAGTCAAATTTGGAAGATATTAATCTTCCATGTTCTTCACTGGAGGAAGGAAAACAGCAGAAGAACTTCACCATTTCTTCCACACCATCCATTCAAGAAGGTCTACAAGAGGACTCCATTTTTGGAATGGAAAATCAGAGCTATGGGCATATCAAAAGGATCAGACCTTGCCCAATAAGGTATTTAGCTTCATTGGAGCCAAAGGAGAAGTCAAAACTAGTCATGCTTGCTTCTAAGCATGAGGATGATATGCAAAGTGCCAAGGATCAACTGCAATACCTCTACAATCCAAATGCAGAGCAACTAAAAGAGGTATTTGATTTGTCTTCAGTTGATACCTTGCTAATTTGGGTAGAAGAACAGACTTCTTGTTGATTTTCCACTCATCCTAACAGCCATGATCAGCTCCAAATCATTTGCATGGTTGCCAATTTTGAAGAAAGGAAGCTATTTTGCACAACCAGTTGCAGGGTTTGTTTAGCTTACCTTTGCTCTTGGTTAGAGTAGAGTAGGTAGGTTTTCTTTCAGCAAAAGAAGTGCTTGTGCACACTTTGCATGTTCCATTTGGAGCATGTATGATTTCCAATTTTGTACATAGTTGTTTGGTGTTGTTTTGGTTGCTCTTGCATAGTCCATTTCAGTGGCATTTTGGTGAAGATCAACTCCAAGTTTCAATGGGTTTCCAAGTGGCTCAGAGGTCAAATTTTCATAGTTAGATTAGAATTGGTTATTAGGCTTGACTCCATGCCCAATGGATGCTTCAAAGGCCACTGATCATTCATCTAGCAGGCAGATGACCCCTGAGAGTCACCAAATTGTTAACCAAAATAAGCTCCCTCTTATTTTGGGTTAACTAGCTTCTTTTTGTGCCTCAGTCAAATTTTTACACATTTTAGGCACTCAAAATTTTCTGGGTATTGCTTCATCAAATAGGATTTTTCTTCCCTTTCCAGAAAGGTAAAGAATTCCTCCTAACTCCTTGTATTTTTTGAGTTATGGCTCGACAGAGTTTAGAGGGGAAATTTTCACAAGGCGGGCCCGGGAAAATTTTGGCACTTAGCCTTTTGGCTAAAAATGCAAAGGGAAATTTCAGCCCGAAAGCCCACAAGGAAATGAAATGACGCCATGTGTCAAGGTGGAGTGGCAGGGGTAGAAGGACTTCAAGTTTTTTTGTTTTTTTGGTCAAAGCGCATCAAAAGCAAAAAATAGAGGCGCATTCCCACCAAGCAATAAAATGGTGCCACGTGTTAGCGGGAGTCGAACCGGCGGAAAGATTTTTGGTTTTTTGCCAAAACAAAAAGTGCGTCAAAGGCAAAAATAGAGGCGCATCTCCACCGATCAATAAAATGGTGCCACGTGTCGGCCGAAGTCGATCAATGGAAAGATTTTTAGTTTTTTACCAAAACCAAAAAGGGCACAAAGGTGAAAAGTTGAGGTGCATCCCGCCAAGCAACTAGAAGGTGCCACGTGTCCTGAAGCAAGCAGGGCCGTGGAGGGTTTTTGGAAAAAATTCAAAGTGGAAAAAAGGGGAAAAATGTTATTTTCTAAAGGTTGTGTCCCATCGTGAACCAAATGATGCCACGTGTCTCAAGCAACAACGGAGGCATGGAGATTTTGGGGAATTTTTCCAAAAGGGAAAATTTTAAAGTTTGACCCCGCCGACCCCCGATTTTGACTTTGTTTTTACCAGTTTTGTCCTAAATCTTCAAAGGACATATTTTCGATCCAGAGCTCGATTTTCACGATTTTGGTGTCATTGGAAAGTCATTGAAGTTCTCTACACAATGCCTAGTTCAATTTTTATTTTTGATGAGTTTGATGGGAGAAATTGAGAAAATTTCTCTAGCATGCAAAAACGTAGAAAATGACCCCAACCACCAAAATTAATGAAGTATGGGCCTCTTTCTTGCTCTGTGAAGCAATGTACAATGAAGTATGGGATTTTTATGGAAACCCATCACTTTGTAGGCTAATTAAACAGATCTGTCGGTGGTTGGAGTTTCAAATCAAATTTGCCCACGTTTTTTACCTTTCTTTTATTTTGTTCGATGGTTAAAAGTCAGATTTGGCTCATTTGTAAAAGGTTGTTCATCCTTTCTACTCGCTCGCCCTCCCTTCTTTTCTTCCCTGTGGTCGAAAATGGAGTTTCAACCTCCTCCCCCGCTCTTTAATGGAATTTTTGCCTCTAGCCCGTGAAATGATGATTCTCGTGCAAATTTCTAGAGCAATAAAGACGTGTTTTGTGATGCATTTGTCCATCCTTGCTCGTTTTTGGTTGTTTTCTTCTTTCCTCTCTTCATTGAAGGTATTTGTACATGTTTGGATGTTCATTGCAGGTTTTAGAGCTGTGTTCATAAAGTTTTGGGAATTTTTTTGTGTGAAATCCATCCTTGGTTTTGTGATGCACTTGTCCATCCTTTCCATTGCTCACCTCTCCTTATTTCCATGGCAGTTTTGATAGATGTTCAACATTTTCCTTCTTTGGTGTATCACTGTTTTAGTGTAGGCTCTGTTTTTTCCAGTTTTCTTTCTCTCCCTATCTCCTTGGAAGTTAGATTAGGATTAGATTCAGTTTGCCTACACTAGAATAGCTTGTGGCAGGTAGTTTAGGAAGATGAACCAGCCTTCTCTGGAGAGCTTTCCCCATTTGTAAAGGTCCCACACTTTGGGAAAGCTCAATGTTGTGCATTCACACCAAATGACATTGCCTTAGAAAAGCATATCCAAAGGTCATTTTGGGGGTGCTATGAACTTGCACTAACAGTCACATTGGGGCATGCATGCAATATGAGTATCAAATCCTTGATGACTCCAACCGTTGTTATTGTTGTCCCATCCAATTGCACTATGCCCTTGGAGATGACTTCGTATTGGAGACCCAGCTGATCAACTATTTGTTTTGGCATTGCAGAGCTACTTGCCCCTGAATCGATCATGTAATTATGCACGAGCTTGTCTATAATGATCAATGAAACGTAGAAAAAAGGGGGCTTTAGATTCTTACCGTGTTTTCTCTATGGTTTCCTTCGGGCTAAGCCACATTGGTAAGCACTTTCTCTTGTTGGTTGGGGGGCTGATTTGAGGTTGACCAATTGGCCATAGTAGCTTGCAACAGATCTCTTTGTCTTGGGATAGCCAATGACTCCCACATTGAAATATTCACATTTGTTTTCTTCATTTGTTCAATGATGTTAAATGGGGATGAGCTATCTTTTTTTTTTGCCCCTTTCCTAGTACATTTTTCTCTTGCACATGGGTCATTACAACCGGTGTCTGAGTGGGTCTGGAAGGTGGCTTGGGCTGACTCGCATATTGGGAGTTGCACTTTGAGATCCAATACCTTGTGGAATAATAGAGGGTTGAGGATTACCCGAGTTTGATGATTGTCCCTCTCCAATATTCTATTTCTTGGACCGTGTATTCGGGCAGCCTACACTTTGAGAAGGGGCTTGGTTAACTCCACATAAGTCTTCATCCTGTCAATTGACAAGCATAGTCTCACTTAGAGGTGCCTCTTGCTAAGCTCCTTGTTGTTGATTTTCTTCTTGACTAGACTCTTGGGACACACTAATGGTCTGTACCATCAAGGCTTGGTTTAGTGCACCATTAAAACACATTGACTGGTTATGGGGTTGATTGCATGGGAAACACCAATCATATTCTTGTGCCATATTATTTTGTGTTGGAACCAAGGCCTTTGATGTTGAAGCTATGTTTGGATCATATGGTTAGAATAACTTAGTAGCTTGAGGTTGTCCTTGGTTTTGGTTTTGACTTACAGCCTGAGCTGGTTGTCTATTTTGTTGATATGGGGGTCTAGTCTGATACTGAGTTTGAGGCTGATATGGCCTAGAACTCTGAGCTTGTTTCCTTTTGATAGTCACTAGCTCATTCCCAAGGTTTTGCAGTTGTTTCATAACCTCTTGTAGCTCTTTTGAAGTGCTAGAGGATGAGGTGGAAGCTTCATCTGAACTCTGATTCCTTGGAGTAGGTATGGGAGCTAATGTGGGTGTTTGACTAGTGCTTGGAGCTCCTAGTTCTGGATACAGAGGCATAGGTGGCCTAGGAGAAAGTTTACCAGCCTGAATTAAACAATTTTCAGCTCTAATGGAAATGTTATAGGTTGCAGGTAAGGTCACACCTCCCATTGATTGAATCATTAAGGCAATATCAAAATTTAAAGCTCTAAGAAATTATAGGAAAGCACCTTCATCTGTGGGTCTCACATCAATGGAATCCTATCCCACGTCCTTTGAAATCTGAAGTTGAAATCCATCAACTGCTCATTAGGATCCCTCTTGATGGTTGTCAGTTATTCTAACAAGGATAGGTTGTCCCCTTTTTCTCCAAATTGGTTATGAAGGGTTGTGCACAGATGATCCCACTCGGATAGACCTGTTATCGACTCCTAAACCAAAGGCAAGAGATTTACCTTTAAAGGAGGATGCCAATAACTTAACAACAACGTCCATTTCAACAATCTCATGAATTGTACAGACATTTGCAATGTCTTGAACGTGGTCACCAAGAGTAGTCTGGTTCTCTCTAGTGAAATATGGAATGCTCTTCAATGCGGTAACTAGAACTGGATTTTGTGCATTGAGAGCCAGTGGGATGCGCCAAGTGAAATTAACAGGGGTTGGGTTGTGCCATCCTGATTGGTCAAAGGACTCTAGTCGATTGAACAAAGGGTCTACTAGGTGGAGGTGTTGACAATGTCCACTTGGTGGAGATGGAGACCTTTGGGCTCTTCTTCCCCTTCTTGCTCTATCTGGGGATAAATGTAGATAGACGAATAGCCCCTCCTCTCTAGTTCTTGACCTTGTTTGTATTCTTCTCATGAACTTGATAAACTTGGGTTGTTGAAACTAGTGGATTTTGCCTCTTTGGGAGTCGCCAGATGTGCAACTTCAGAGCTTCTTAAAAGTTGAAAATCTTGCAAAAAGTGCACATCAATCTTGCTATAATAAAAATGGAGACCTCTTGGTCCCACTGGCATGCCAAAACTATTAGTACAAAATCATAGCACCCTTGAATGTCTATAACTTGATGGGTTGAGACTCTCAGTGTGATAGCATAACATGGAGCATCTCTCAAAGTGTGGGACTTTGAAATCGAGAGAGCTCTCTGATGAAGGTTGGTTCCTATTCCTCTGTTCAAGTGCACACAAATAAATTATAGAGGATCTATTCTAAAACCTACTCTATCTTACCAAGGAGACAGGGTTGAGAAGATACGAGAAAATAAACCTAAGCTAACAAGGCAATGTTATGTTTGTGGAGCCTAAGGAATGTTAGAGTGTGGTACACTTTCTATGTGTTACACCGGGTATTTTTATGGTGGTCCCGCCGCCGGTGAGCATGTTAAGGGGCTTCGTGGGGGTGAAGCCCCCGATCGATGGGGGTTCAGGCGAAGCCCTCGAAGAAAATTTTCATGGGTGATTTATTAACACCATGGGTAATGGGTAACCATTATGGGCTTTTTTGGGCCCATGGTTTTTCGGTACCCATTGTTTTGATACCCACGGTTTTATATCAAACTCGCTTAAGAAATTGTCTATTTATATGGTCTTATGCATATGATATGAGACAAGCAAATGATAGATGTGTTTCGAGAATTCAGTGTGAATCCATAGATTTTGTTGAGCATGGCTCCAAACGGATTCGGGGTATTGTATTGAGAGAGTGGAGGTTGTAATAAAATCGAGCAAGTGATTCTTGGTGGACATAGCCCAAATTGGGTGAACCACGTTAAATCTTGTCTCTTGTGTTGTGTTATTTACTTGCACTTTTATTTTGGTAATATTTTCTGCATATTAGTTTCTCCATTTTGTAAGGGATTATTCATATTTTATCTCTTATTTCCTAACAAAGGATGCACCAGAAGGAATTTTAAAGAGGCGCAAAATAGAAATTCAATACAACCACCATGCATAGATAACCAAGCTGCAATGAGAGATCATAAGATGACAATGAACACATGAGAGGGTCGAGAATAGATATATATTATTACTAAGAGTTGATAGAAGACATTAAGAGCCAAGAGGCAAGAAACCTAACTTGAATGGGAGGTTTGGAAAACTCCACAAATTCATTAAGACAAGGGAAGAAGGGAGGCGCAAAACAAAAATGTCCAACCCTTTACAATGAGCCAAGCTCTTTCCTTTATAGATGTAGCGAAGAGAGAAGAAGAAAGAGGAGGGAAACTCCGATTTGGAGCTCAACTACCAACCATCAATGTCGCTGCAAATCCACCCATAATCTGCCGAGTCCGCCTACTCTATTTGGCATGTGAAGAAGGGAGAAGCGGATCAAATCAAATCAAATTGCATATTAATGGCATGAAGATGTTTTCCCATTTTTCATGCACCTAATCTAGTCAAAATTAAAGTTTTAGGTTTCCATGGCATAGACAAGGTCGAGACCTTTCCAATGGTGCCAAATTTGTTGAATTTTGGGCACTGAATCAAAAGATATATCCATTTGAATATTTGAGTCGGGTCCATACAAAAATGGTGAAAACTAGTTTAGCAGAATGGGTCCGTGAGCCCGAAAATTACTTTGTGCCTTTTGCACAAAAATACAAAAATGCACAAAACGCCCCGCATCCCTATAATTCATTCTTGTCAAAAAACCATCCTCGGGCCCGTTAGTCCGCATTTTCCATTTGGGTGAAAAGTTTTCCCTAGGCCCGTCGGCCCGCATGTAATCTAGACATGACACGTGGCTCTTTAGGCATCAATGGAGGTGCAGAAGCTCATTTTTATACTTTACACCTTTCGAGCCAAAAAGTTTGAATTTCCTCTAATGACCGCCTTCCGCCTTGACTTGAAGCATGGCCACATGTAGAGCTAGTGCGTGTTTGGGGACCACTTTTGGATTTTTTTTATGGAGTTGCGTCGAAGAGACATGTGGAACCCTCCACGGCTTTGCTTTATTTCTTTATATTTTGGCTAAGTCTTTTTGTTTGGCGGGGCCATATGTCTGACCCGGGACATGTGGAGACTTGGCGCTTGTCTAAGTCTGACCCTTGGGCCGCCCCTCTTGAATTTTTGTGGTTGAGGCACGTGGCACCCTCTGTTGACTCTGTCCATCTTGAATTTTCAACTACCGACTTTTTCCCTTTTCAAACCTGGGACACGTGGAAGGCCAGTGCTTGTTTAGGGAACCCACTTTTAGATTTACCTTTAAAGATGTGCCAAGCTGACATGTGGCGCCTTCCGCGAGTCTACGATACTTAGCCGATTTGGGTCGATGCCTTTTTCGAACCCTAGACACGTGGAATTATCACATGCTCATTTGAGTCTCCACTTTGGGCCGCACCTTTGGATGTGCACCGTTGAGACACTTGACGCCCTCTGCCAACACTCTTATGCTTAACTAATTTGGGCCCATTGCTCTTTGCATTTTGTTGGACCCTGACCATGTGGAGAGTTGGCGCTAGTTTGGGTCTCCACCTTGGGCTCCTACTTTTGAAATTGTACTGAGCTGACATGTGGTTCTTTCCGCTCGTTGAACTTTTCAACGGCCGGCTCTGTCCCTTTTCAGGCCTGGGACACGTGGAGACTTCACGCTCATTTGATTTTTCCTTTTGGGTTTAACCCTTGGAGATGCACCGATGAGGCACATGGAAGCTTCCATTGTCTCCTCCATACTTAGCCAATTTAAGTCCGCTTTGAATCATTTGTGAAGCCTGAAGCCCTTTGAGCCTTTCCCCACTTTTCTCCTAAGACCCTCTGGTTTCTTTGACATTGTTTCTCTCCTTAGCCAACCCTGCTCCTCCATTTTTGAGTCCGCCTGCAACCTGATTGTTAGATCTAAAGTGTGGGCTCGTCTGACAAAAGTGACCCTTAGATTTCTTCCTGCGCAAGGTCGTGTTTGATCAATTTTTCTGGGGGGAAATTGAGATAACAAGGAAACTACATAACATATGAAATAAGTACACCAACAAGTGCACAATAAGTTGCAAAAAATGAATGTGCAATACAAATAGATCATAGATGAGAAACAAAGGGAAGTTGAATATCAGATTGGAGACATGGTCTTGGCATATTTTTGGAAGGGCTTATAAGAGGAACATATAGAAAGTTTACATGGAAGAAGATAAGACAATGCAAAATCACCATGAAGCTTGCACATAATTCTTATGAGATTGAGTTACCTATAGGTGTTTATATCTCTAATATCTTTAATCTAGTAGATCTATATCCATACCACACGATACTGAGAAGGTAAAGATGAAGTTGAACTAGAGGATGGAAAAAATATTGAACGATACAAATGCTCAAGAAGGAGTGTGATGAAGCATAAGGGATCATAGACACCTAGATCAAGAAGAAACACGATAAGGCGGACACCAAGTATTTAGTAAAGTGGAAAGGAAAGAACACTCGAAGAAGAGACATGTCTAAGTGTTGCTTTGATGGTGTAAAATATGGCATACCGATTCCTTGAATAGGATATTATGATTTCAAAATTACCCGAGGTGTATGATGCGGGATCATCTCGAGTTCACAATAAATCCTATATCAACAAAAAAAAATTGGATAGTTGGATTCAATAATGTATGAATTTTTGGATTATTTTGGGTCACTTATTTAAGAACCGTGTTGTTGGAAATATGTGGAGTATAATGTGGTATTATATTGATTACACAAGTCCATTGTACAATATATATGGTGCGAAATCTCCTTTGTGTAATGGATGGTTTGTTGCACATTTGTCTAGCACATCATTGTTTGTGCAATCCTATTCAAGCCACGAACTTGGAATAATTGAATGTTTGAAGGCACGTGGCCAACTACTAGTGTTTGGGTCTATTATGGGGTCCTTTAATCCTTTCACTTGAATTCCATATAATTATGATGAAGAGAATATGATCTCGATAAGAAAATAAGAGAGGAGAAATAATTCAATGAATATTGAAGATAAACAGTAAATAAAGAAATGACATACACAAAATAACATAGTACACAAGATATATCCTTAGAAAACCTTTTAAGAAAAAATCAATGCAGTAACTTATCTTTTTATTGTATTAACTCAAATATTTTACCATACAATAATATACTTCTCGGTTCTTCTCTAACCAACTACATACACTTGCTCAAAGCGGACATGAACGATCCTTCTCATGCCATGACCATTGCGCTCTTCACCTCTCTCCAAAAATTAAGGTCAAGATTGACAGGCAGTCAAATGATGTGGTGCCTAAATGTTGCTTTGTTGCTGTGAAGTTGTTGTTTTTTCGGTAGTTTTGATGTTGTTTTCTTGCTGGGATGCCCTGTTTTGGATCCCTCTTTGTTGTTTTTGGCCCTTTTGTTCTTCTTCGGACCACTGTCTGGATTGATCTTTTTGTACTCTCTTTACTGATATATCTGGCTTTTGAGCCTCCATGTTTAAGGCGTTTAGCCTTTCTTGGATGGGTTTTCTCCTTCTGGTATCTGGCTTTTGAGCCTTTTTGTACACAGGGTATAGTCCCTTCAAAACTATTTATCCATAATAAAAAAAAACTACATGTCCAACTATATGTAAGCACAAAAGAGGTAACCTTTCATAACAATATTACAAAATAATGGGTACCAAAACCATGTGCCAAGAATACAACCCATAATGGCTCCCCATAAACATGATTGATATAACCACCCATAATTAACATAGGATAAAAATGCCTATATGGGCCTCAAAATAGAGAAACACGTTGATGAGGACTGGAAGGCAAAATAGGTGACATAAAGGTTGGGGTTGTGTCAACAATGACTGACAAAGCGATGGTAACCTGGGCAAGGTCTAAACAAGGCCGAAGGTGAATGAGTTGGATGGGTAACTCCGGAAAGAACAACTCGAGAGAAGAAGTTGGATCTGAAAATTTGATGGAGATTTGACCTACAAGATGTTAGTGACTAGAAAATAATAGCAATGATAAGTAATGATAGCATAAACCAATGCAAGATCAAGATAAACTCCCCAAAGTCTCCACAAGCAATGCAAATGAACTCCAAGGGGCTCCAAGAAGGAAGGCAACAGCTAAGAGATTGCTCAAGCTCGATGATTAGGCCTCAAAAACACAAGAAAATTCTGATTATGCCTCCCTTTGGGAGGAGAGGTAAATGTTGCCTTATAGGGTCGATTGACGACTGAGTGGGTTGTCGCCAACTATGGGGAACTATCTCTGTTTTGGGCAAGCGGTAGAAGGATGATTTATTCGAGATATGGGACTTTTATGGATTAGGATGAGTGTTTTAAAGCACTTAGGTGGGTTAGGGTTTTCTAGGGAAGTGATATAGGTAGGTGGGAGGTAAAGGGGATTACATAAAATCTAGGGATAGCCTAGGGATAAGAAACTAGGTAGTTAGAGATGATAAACAACCTAGAGAAGGGAAACTAGGAATAATTAGGATTAATTGAATAACGAGATGAGGATTAGGGGATGATTGATAAATTAAAATAGATAGGATAGCGAATGGGAAAGATGGAAATGTTAATAAGAATATGAATTATTAAAAAGGGGGGGGTCTAGATAGGTGACCATGATAAAAGAAGCAAACGCAAGTGACAAGGGTAGCGATACCGAATTTCGGTGTCTACATTGATTCAACTTGACACCATACTTTCATGGACCACACATTTATATTCACAACTAAGTGCGGCATCAAAAACCATCACAAATTTTATAGACCTCCACTACATAACTAAGACCTATGTGGCATGACATAGACTTCCTTGCAACAACACATAAAACAATTAAAAACTACTCTAATTGTTTTGGTTGATATATGATTCACTTTGGACGAAGTGCTCTTGCATCAACTCACAAATGATGATTTTTTCCCTTGATGCTTAATGGTTGAGATTCATCTACTTCAAACTATGAATGTGTTAGATCCTCTTCCACCCCGTGTGTGATCAAGTGGCCTAAGAAGAGGGTCAAAGTTGATATAATGAGGTAACATGGGTGATCACGTTTGAAGAATTGATTTGCTACTCTTAGTATGAGTATGTCGAGTATGAGACGGATCACATGATAACATTGGTTGACCTTACCTCAACAAATGTGGTAATTGGCAACGAGAAGGAAGGAAATGTGACTACTTGGTTCACTTTGACTTTGTACTTTGGATTTGATTTGGTTTACTTCATCATGATAGTGCTTTCAAAACTTGCTTAAATTTTCATTTAGTATCTAGTAATGATGATAAATAATTATTTGTGCTCTTTTAGTTGATTGATTTTTGTCATAAGGTGTAAATTTGGTAAAAGCATTGGAATTTTGAAAATAATGATGTCATTCTTAAGATTGCTAACAATCCAGAAATGATCACTTCAAAATGGATTTTATAAGTGGCATTTTTATTCTACATTTAGTTTTATAAATTTGTTTCCTCTTTGAAAAGCTTTTTTCTTGTTGATCATAAAAGTTTAATATAATTGCTTATAGAATTGAGATTCGGTTGAAAATTGAAATTTAGTGCATTTGGAACTGGAATTTGAAATTCCGTGAAGTTGAAGTTGAAAGTTGTTTGATTGTTTTTTTATATATTTGAAGATGAGATACAAATTAAATGTTGATGAGTCAAGTATGTTTCCATGTTTGGGACTCGTTGAGAATGCTTGATGGGTGAATGTCTTCGATTTCGGTGTCTTTTCATAAAGGTGTTGAGTTTGTATAATAATGATCCTTTGGTGTCTCTCATCATTTTTAGCATTGGAATTTTGATGATTGTCCTTGAGATTTGATTTTAGCATTGGAATTTTGATGATTGTCCTTGAGATTTGTTTTGAAACACTTAATTTGTTTCCTTATTCGCTATGAAAAGAAAATCTACTAAATTTTGATCAAAAATAGTTTCGATCGAGTTAGGTGTTAAATGGTCTTTCTAAGTTTTTTCATTAATTAGATACATGGTTGATGTAACTTAGGTATAGGTGTTTGAATCAGTCCCAAATTTCAGTTGTGTTGTCTTGTAAAATGTCCCTACATTTTACTAGACAACCCTATTGAAACTTTTGCCCCTTTTGGGTCAAACCAGTCAAATTTGCTAAATTACCCATTTTCAAAAGTCAACTTCTAGGAAAGGTTTGAGAGCCTCAAATCATTTTAGGAGCCCATATTACATTCAAAGGAAATTTATAAGTTTTCTCCATGACAATATGATTTAGAATATATTTTGTGGTCTTTGGAATGGTCTTGGGAAAGCTCTCTCCTAGGCACTTTTTGGGGAAAGAAGTGTGTGTGCATTATTGAAGATCCAACTTCTGAGAAAGGTTTCAAGAACCCCGAGTGGTGTTGGGATCTCATATCCCAGTCATCGGAAATCTTACGGAGTCTACTTCACAATGGAATGGGTAAGAAAAAGTTTTGGGAGCATAACAAGATGAAACATTTCCGACATTGAAGCACGATGTCCTTTCTAGACAAGGAATTTGTTCTAAAGGTTTCGGGAACCTCGAGCGGAGTTGGGATCCTAAAAAAGTTAAAATGCAAAAAAATTAAACCCCCTTCATGACCCAAGTGATGGTTTGGTTCACACTTTTTCCAAATTCATCCAAAGCAATCGAGCTCACTCGCATGCCTTCCTAGGAAAAAATGGAGGTATGAGAAAAAAATCCATAAAAAATAATTTTCATACTTCCTAAGTGTTCTCATTGGATTCATTTTCCCATTTCCATGTGAAATCATATATTATATGGCCCAAATTGGTTAATTCTAGACCCTGGGCAAAAAAGGACACTCTATGTTCTAATTTTGTGTTGTGTAAATGATGTCATCATGTGCGCCTAGCGCACTTTGGAAGGGTGGTGGCCTTTTGAGGTGGGTTTTCACCTTGTACTTTGCACTTTGCATTCCCACTTGCAAAAAGTGCCCCCTATGATTGGCCCATTCAAACTCAATGCAAAAACATAAGAAAAAGGCAAAAAGTGAAGGAGATTATGAAAGTGGGCCCCACATTTTCCACCTTGGTGCACATTGGAAGGATGATTGCACCAAGGTGCACTTTGGAGGTGCAATTTCACCCCAAAATTGTGCCTCATGTTAGTGGGCGTCTTTGCCATGTATTTGTAAAAAAATCGAAAATACACTTTGCAATTGCAAAGTGCATTTTCCACAGAGGCGCAAATGGAGTTCAAATCTCCACTTTCCCTCCAATGCATAAAAACAACTCAAAAACATCAATTTCTTCCATTAAACCACTTTTCAAGTTGGTTATTTCCTCCTTCATGTTCTCAAAACCACCTTTTGTGCCCTAGGTCTCCAAACGGTTGTTTTTCCCATAACTTGTGATTCCATGGTCCAAATCCCTCCAAATTTAACCATAGAATACTCTTGAGGGCACATTTCCATTGATCCTTGGTTTGTGGCATGAAATTTTTTTTTATTTTTTGTAAACACATGAAATATTCAGCTATTGCAAGCCTATTTTTCCCAAACCACTGAAATTTGAGTTGAATATTGCACAAAATCCACATGGAGGAAGGTTCCCAAATTTTTCCAACAATACCGAGACCTCCATTTTGCACCATTAATCATGTGCTATGGTGGAGAATTTCTCAAGTTATGAATAAAACCAATTTTTACCTTCAAAACCACTCAAAACCTCGTATACACAAAAACTAATCTTATTTTTTCTCTCAAACCCCGTGAGAGAATTCCACCAAATTTGGAGAATTGATTCCTCTCCCCAAGACTCTCATAAAAATAAAAATCACTTCGTTTGAACAAGAATCGCACCCATAACAAAGATTGGAAATTTTGTCCCTTCTCTATTGATGTCGCTTTTACAAGCTTTTTCCTTAGCCAAATTATTTTTTTTTAATTCATCTTGATTTTTGAGAGAATTTCACCAAATTTGGAGCATCTTCTCGTCTTGGGAATATATTTCCAATGAATTGAGTCATGTCCAATTTGGATTTGATTTGGTCTCATTTTTCCAGAATATGAATTCATTGTTTGTAGCATTAAAATCCATTCAATTTTTGGATTTTCAAAAATTTCCTCGGAATCTAGTTTCTCTTACACCATTGCATTACCACAACATTTTAAGGCTAGTGAAACCATAAAAACACATGATGAATTTCCACTACTCGGATTTGAGCCCATTTTGGTTCTAGTGCCGAGAATCCGAACATTGGAAACAACGTGGAGCATGTGGATTTTGATTATCTAAATTAGATGTTGGAAAAAGGAAAACTCATTTGCAAACTTGAGTCAGAGTGCACATGAGGATTTTTTATCACGAAACATCAATTGAATCAATTGAAGGATTTCATGATGAGAACCATGGTTGCGGTGTATTCTCTATCTCCTCACCATTCTCCATTCAAGGGACATGATAAGGAGTGCTCATATTCTTCAGGAAGGAATTTTCCATTCAGTCATGGCTTGGTGTCATCTCACAAGGAGGAAGTGTTTCCATTTCAAGGATTTGTATGTTTCTGTCGAGGATTCTCAAGGATCTCGATATTGTTCAATCCAAGAGGTCTCATGGTTACTGAGTTCAAGGCATGTGTGGTGTGAGTGCATTCTTCATGATGATTGTAAGGTGATTGTTTTCTCATGTGGGAGACAAGAGATCATGTTCGTAAGGAAGTGATTTGTGTCCTACATTTGCTTACACAAATGAAGAGTTGAAACAGAATTTTCCAAGCATGACCAAAGATGATCGATTCTTATTACCTTGGGATATAATATTATAATGTATATGGATTAATGGGATGCCGACATGTGGCACACATCCCCATGGGTTCACATGGGATATAATGTTATGATGTATATGTATTGATGGAGATGCCGACATGTGGCACACATCCCTTATCTTATTATATAAGACATTTATGATTTATTATGCTTAGAAGGTCGGCTTCAGTATTGGCCATATAGGGGTTAGAAGGTTGTAGTTAAGGATGATATTGAGTATTGGAGTGTTATTGTATTTTCAGTGGTATTGGAGGTTGCCCCCTCGAAGTGGCAAGGCTATTATATGAGCATATTGTCATCATTTATCTATATTTTGTGTTCTCTCATTTTATTCTGTTGTATATGTTCTGATTTATACAAGTAATATCCTTACAAGTGGTATCGTAGTAGCGATTTCGACCAAAATTAAGGCAAAACCCTAATTTTTGTTTCGCATATATCTTGAAGAGGGTATCGAATTTTTCCCAATTTTTGTATCATAATTTGGAAACACTCTAAGTCAGAATATCTGAAAAATTCAGCTCCATTGGATTTGTTTTAGGATGTTATTGGTGTTTTAGGTTTTTTCATAAATTCACTTTTCAGGAAGCAAATTGTGGTATTTTTTAGCAAAATTTATATTTTCGGAAAGCTCTTGAAATTTCAGTTAGGATTTGTTCTTTGTGTTTTTATCCATCTGCCAAAATATTTTCAGAATTCCAAAACCCTAGTTTTGTGGATCATGGGGATGGTAGCTTTTTTAGAGATGGCAAGATTGATCTTAGAGAATGGTGGAACAAATTCAGGGGATAAATTCTCTAAACCATCAAATATTTGGTCATTCAAGTTGTGGATTAGTGAGCCCTACATTTTCTTTTCTAAGTTAGAAAAGGAAAAGTCTAATTGGTCTGTAGAGGCTGAACAAGTTTTCATGAAACATGATGGGACAGCGGAAGAAGAACAAAAAAAACAAAAAAAGAAGAAGAATCGAATCGAAGGCAACATCAAGTTAGAAGAAGAAGAAGAAGAAGAAGATGTTGATGATGAAGTCGATCACAAGATAGGATTTCATATGGTGGTTGGATGATTGAGCTTGGTGACAAGTGTGCGATAATTTAAAGCACACTCATTATATGGCTTCTTCTTATGTTTGGGACGAAACATGTCAAAGAGGGATGCTATGTACTTGGGATATAATATTATAATGTATATGGGTTGATGGAGATGCCACATGTGGCACACATCCCATAGTTATATGTATGGGTTCACATGGGATATAATATTATAATGTATATGGGTTGATGGAGATGCTAACATGTGGCACACATCCCCTAGTTATATGGGCTCACATAGGAATTAAATATCATCGTCCTACATTGGGATTAGGTGTTACCCATCCTATTTAAAGGATGTGAGTATCAGGATGAGCAACATGTATAAGAGTCTTCCTGGTAGAGGTATATTGGAGGTGTCCCTCAAAGTGGATTCCCATCTTGAGAGATTGTGGAGTTACACCTTCTTAAGGAGCATGTATGGTGTTCCCTACCTTAAGGGTATTATTCTACATATATTGATATTAGGGCATCTTTGTATATCTAGTGTTGTGTTATCTTCTGCAATTTATAGATTTATTGTATGCGAAACAAGTGGTATCGAGAAGCGGTGATCGGGGCAATTTGTGGGATGAAACCTAATGTTGGTGATTCGTCTATATCTAAATAAAGGATTTTTAGATATTTTTGTGGGTAGTTGATACAGTTCAAGTGATTTTACCTCCAAATTTCAGAGTTTTGGAGGCTTGCTTTGCAAAAGTTGTGTCCGTTTTAGGGTTGAAACCCTAATTTTATGGTTTCATCTATATCTTACGAATAATGATATTATGGTTGATGGTATGGTATTCAAAGGTGATATGTTCAAAAAAATTGGATCTATTTTTGAGTTATTTCATTTTTATTTTTTTCACTAATTTGAGGAATTTTTCTAAATTTCTTACATTTTGGAAACCTCTCAAAAATTAAATTGAGGTTTTTGTAGGTGATTTCTGATTTTTGGCGACCTTTAGCCAAAAGGGTTAGAAAAATTTGATCAAAGGTCTATTCCTAAAACCCTACTTTTGTGGATCATGGGATGGTAGCTTTTTTTGGAGATGGCGGGATTGATGCTGAGAATGGTGGAACAAATTTAGGGATAAATTCTCTAAACCATCAAATATTTGGTTATTCAAGTTGTGGATTAGTGGTCTCGCACATATTTGCTTTTATGAGTTAGAAAAGGAAAAGTCTAATTGGTCTTTGCAGAACCGGAACAAGTTTTCATGGACAGGATGGGCAACAAAAGAAGAAGAAAGACGAAGGTCAGAAGAAGAAGAAGAAGAAAAATTAAAAGAAGAAGAAGTAAAAAGAAGAAGAAAAAGAGAAGAAGCAACATTAGAAGAAGAAGAAGAAGAAGAAGATGTTGATGATGAAGTGCACACACAGGATAGGATTTCATATGGTGGTTGGATGATCGAGCTTGGCGTAAGTGTGCAATAATTTAAACACACTCATTATATGGCTTCTTCTTATGTTTGAGGATGAAAAAAGAGGGAGGCAATGCTATGTACCTTGGGATATAATATTATAATGTATATGGGTTGATGGAATTTTGCACACATCCCCTTAGTTATATGTATGGGTTTACATGGGATATAATGTTATGATGTATATGTATTGATGATGCCGACATGTGGCACACATCCCCTTATCTTATTATAATTCATTTATGATTTATTATGCTTAGGAGGTCGAAACCTCAATATTGGCCATAGGTTAGAATTATATAGGGGCTAGAAGGTTGTAGTTAAGGATGATATTGAGTATTGGAGTGTTATTGTATGGTTTGGAGGTTACCCTCTTGAAGTGGTATTGGAGGTTGCCCCAAAGTGGCAAGGCTATTATATGAGCATATTGTCATCATTTATCTATATTTTGGTTTTGTATATGTTCCGATTTATACAAGTAATATCCTTACAGAGGTGGAACATCATTTCTCGGTCCCAAACAAGACATGTCTTGATCTTAAATAAAAGCTAAAGGAAGATTCTACTCGGTTGAACATTCATATCCAAAATAAAGGAAAAACATAACTTCATCCTTGATCGTCTTCATTTGAGCACACTTTGTCTCTCTTATTTTCTCTCTCTAACATTTTATTTCCCTGTTGAGGAGCAACTTTTGTAAAAGTGAATTAAGTTAAAGTTTTATTTCTTCGTTTAGATTGCACTTTAAGTTGAATTGTCACATGAAATGTGAGAAATGAGTGTTTTTAGTATAAATTATAACATGCTCTCTTCATTCCAAAGGATCAAATTTTGATCCCCATATAAAGTATTATTTCTATTTCTTGCTTAATGTATTCCTCTCTTTCTCAACTCCTGCTCCAATAGAGCTTTGTAATCTTGCACAACTAGGGAAAGAAAGAATCTTTTGATGAATGTAATGTAGTTAAATTTTGTGTTTTTTGTCTTGCTTTGCATATTGGTGTCTTCTCATTGAATAAAAAAGAATTCTAGTTTTGTGGTTAATAAACTCAGCATTTTTATTTATTTGCAAAATTTGTTTTTGTTTCCCTTCTTTTTCCTCCAAACATTGTTGCCACAGGTTCAGTGGAGTTTTATGTTATGTTGTGGAGCTTGTTTTCATGTGTGGAAGTGTTGAAGACTGTACACTCAAAAGTACCGTATACTCTCCACGATTTTTAAGTCGGGGTTCGAGGCCGTGTCGAGCCTAAACTTAGGGTCCGGGCAACAAAAATTAGCAAGAGTTTAGGTGCACACTGAGAAAACATTTTTGGCCTCAAAAAACATGTCGCATACCTCGAGAGACGTGCTCTTCTCATATGGGTGGTATTTTGACCCATAGGTTTATGGAGCGTTTTGGCCCATTGTTTTAGTATCCACGGTATTGTAAAATTGCTTAAGCAGTTGCCTATTGATGTGTTTTTGTGTATATGATAAGGAGATGTAACATAGTAGATGTGTGAATTCAATAGAGTTTGTTGAGCATTTTTAGTAGACTCCGAGTAGTTAATTTATCGTGATATGTACAACTCCAAACAAATCTAGATGTATTGTATTGAGAGAAAGAGGTGGCCTATAATAAAATCTCGAGCAAGTGATTCTTGGTGGATGTAACCCAAATTGAGAACCACGTCAAATATTGTTTGTGTTATGTTCTTTTATATTTTGCACTTTTATTTCATATCTATGATATTATTCGCATATTAGTTTCTACTATTGCGATTCTATGTAGGATTGTTCTACATATTTTATCCCTTATTTCCTGACATGTTCTTGTGTGATCCATGATCTTTGACCACCAAGAAAATAGCATTAGTGTACAATATTTCTAGTTTTCAATAAATGGGAGCCTCCCCATTCCCAAGAGGAGGGACTTAGTCCCATAGCGTTGGTGGGAAACCCCATATTTTGTCCTTGACAAAATATTTCGCCAACAAGTTGTCAATTGGAAATAAATTTAGCATGATTCCACCGAGTTGTTTGAATTGTTTTCACTTGGAAATGATTGATTCATGATGTTTTTGGATGTGGCATATGGACGATTTGGATTTACGCATAACTTATTGTTCTTGCCTTGTGTAACAAGGTGAAAAGCAATTTGTTTTTCTCTTGCTTACTTGGCTAAAGCTTAAATTACATGAAGGCCCCCACCCCTAAAATTATATCATTGTGATAAATTAATGTGATTTAATTTTGAATTATGAAGCCAAAGTATTTTTGGCTCAATCACTTTATCATGTATGATAAGTTATTTGTATCTCAAGTGGCTTTAGAATAAACTATTACTCCTAGAGACTTGTTTTATAAACTTAAGTTGTAATTCAGTTATAGATAGACGAGATAGCATGAAATTAACTCAGCCTTGTTTATGTGCATGTAGCTCCAAACACCAAAGACCCGAAGCCGGTCTTAGTGATGGCACCTTGACCCTACACCGGCTCGTGAATAGTTGGAGGTGTAAAAGGCTGGATGATTCATTTTCAAGGAGGTCACACATGTATAGAGGGCTCTGATATTTGAATTCATTCGATTTTCATAACAGGCGATAACAAGATTCTGAGTTAGGTTGTGATTGCAAGAAGATCTAGAACGCTATGTTTGATGGTATAGTATGTTGTTTGAATACTTGGGTATATCTAATGTTTATTGTTTACGTTGATTATTTGATTGATGTTTCAAGCCTGATTATCTGGTGGCTACAGGTTAACTGCAGTCACATGTTCGGCTTAGTTGTTTTTATTGTCACATCATTTGACCATCTCATGTGTCGCATGGCAGCCATTCGTTTCTTACCAGATTATAATCAAAATCTTCTTAATTGATGTTTAGATCAATTTCTCTCTCATATACAGTGGTACTAGACATTGTGACTTCAATAAATTTTCTATTTCAAACTACTTTGGTCTTAATGATTGTCTTTGCACTCGTGTCTATATCATATACTTTTTGTGTTTAATCTAAATGTATGATAATCTGTTTTACTTATTTATCTGTTGGCCTCTTCCCGTTTTAGTTTTTAAAAATCAGTTTGCCTTGTTCTCCTAAATTAGTTTCTTTAATTATATTTCTAGTTCTTGGTCATCTTTCGTTGCTATTTTGTTTAGTATGTCATTTGTGTTGATATCAATGCTAAAACATGATGGCAATCATTTGATAGTACATTCGTTAGTTTTATTATAATGTAAATTAATTAATAGGTGAGCATCTTGATGTTTTCACAGTCCATGACTTGGAGAATGTAATTTCTGGGATTAAACTGTGTGAGCGTTTTTGATCGGCGCATTTCATATCACTGACCATGATTCATCATCAAGAACAAATTAATAGATATTTGTTGGTTTACCATTTGATATAAGCCCGTTTAATGGTTGTTTTCGTTGGTAAATCGATAACAGTGTAGATTAAATTATACTTTGGCTCTTAACAAGAAGTAACTCTTCAATAGTTGTTTTCTTAATTGAGTTAATGTTACTGTAGATTGAATGATGAGATGTTCTTTGGTTTACCATCTCATTTAATGGATATTTTCATTAAATAAATAAATAAATGAGATTTGTTTGTTGCATCTTTTGGCTTACTCTTGGAGACATCTTGTCAATAGTTGTTCCTAGAAGAGAGTTAATTATAACGTAGTTAATAACGTGTGTTTTCCTGAATCCTTTAGGTTTCAGCTTTAACACAAACTTTACTTGAGATTTAACAGTTAAACTACCCTTCACGCTTGAGCTCTGTTAGTTCTCAAGTCCCTTCACGATTAAAGATAGTTCAATTTCGTTTTTTTACCATCACAGTAGGTGAATGGTTTGATTGGTTGACCACAGCGTCAATAGGCACGTTATCAACAAAATTATATAATTACTTCATCTCATTATAGAAAACATTCCTACAATAAAAGAATTATATAAAGTGTCAAGTAGATTTCTCATAAAAACAGAAACCGCTTGCTACATGCCGTATTTCATCTTTCTTACACACAAGTATCCTGATAATGTATGGATCACAGAATGTAATCCGAAATGTTGATCAAAAATCTATTTACACAATTTTTCCAGAAGCTCTCTTTATCAAATATATTTTGCTTATCTGGCCGACAGAGGCAGAATTAGTGTATATTAAGAAGAGGAATTTGTGAAGATATTTGGATTCACTCTTAGGATCCATTCAGCTGAAATTGCATTTGCCCCTTCTGTGCTCTTTTAACATCCAATGTGGTACTCTGCTAACAATATCCCAAAGACGGTTTATGCTTAAGCTGTGGTGATTATCAAAATACTAAATTTTTAATTTTTTTTTAACCATTTACTTTCTTTCAGTGGGGCCTTGGTTCAGTAGTAACCTTGTTAACCTGGTTTCACCCCATCCTACCACTATCCGTGCCCAACCAGAACGGCACAAGAAACAAAGGATGACGCCGAGTGCAAGTGCTGCGTGTGTTCTTAAAAGTCTCCAAGATGTATGTAATGAACCATACAAAGACATACAATTTCAAATTTATCACATCCATTTGCCAGATAAATTTCTAGAACTTCACTTGGGGTTTTGCTGGGCACCAGATACATGTTAGTAGGCATGACTTACCACTCCTCAACCAATGAAGGTATTTTTCAGCCTGTTTTGCCCAGCCTTTACAGGCATTGGCCTTTAGCTTATAATCAATCAGCTTTCCTCCTGGAATCACAAAAATGTAGAAGAAACATGAGAAATAAATCTAGGAAAAATGTAATAAGGATTTTACAAAAATATAAAATTCAAAAAGAAACTTGAACAGAGTAGAAGAAACTTCAGTTCTAAACCACTGCAGGGAGAAGATAGAGTGTAATAATTTTAAGAAGCATGCAATGTTGCTATGTAAGACGAGAGCAAACAACTTCTCAAGTTCAATATTCATTCATATTTTCTAAAAGTAAGTTCATTCAAGGTTGTGTTCTTAGTTAGATATTATGGTGTAAATGAAATCCTCAACAAGGGATATGCCACTTTGTTTAAAACAAGTTTCCAATTTTTCGAAAAATTTTGCATTGGCAATAAACACAAGGCGAAGGGGATCCAGAAAGTACATAAGCACCTCTAAGAAATGTTTGTATTTGAGAGGTGGAGGATGCGAACATATCAACCTGAAGGATTGCACACCAAAGTCTGCTTACAGATTGGCGATGTTTTTAGAGCATGTTGTGCCTTACAAGCCTTCCTCATCTTTGCATTTTTTTGCACATGTTTTTGATGTGTAGATAATTAAATATATCATATTATAGTGGAATGAAATCCTCAACAAGGGATATGCCACTTTCTTCACAAACCAGCTTGTAAATTTTAGAACATTTACATTGGCAATTACAAAGCAACAGAACCAATAAAAGCACAACCACCTCTACGATGTTAGTGCCGGAGAGGAGGGTGCTAACACATCAACCCAGGAATTTGCATTCCAAAGTTTGCTTCCAAATTGGTAAAGCTTTTAGTGCATGTGTTAGGAGGTTGCTAACACATCAACCTTGCACTCCAAAGCCCACTTCCGAATTGGCAAAGCTTTTAGTGCATGTAGATATCAATTTGCATCAGAGGCACACACAAAACAAAAATATTTTCCTTTATTTTCTTTACGCAAGTTTTTTAATTAGTAGATAGCTAGATATTAGAGTGCAACAACGGAAAATGCAAACACTTTTTCCTTTCTTTTCTTTACACAAGTTTTTAACAAGTAGAGATCTAGATATTAGAGTACAACGACAGAAAATGCACTAAACACTAACTTAGAAATGTATATCCTTAATAATTGAGACAGAATTTAATCAAAGCTAATTAAGAACGCAAGGAAGCAAAGAGATGGTTCACTAGAATGCTGTGCAACCAAAATGGGAAGCAGGAACCAAAATGGAAAATGGAGGCAGTATGGGAAATGAGATCAGAGATCAAGAAATGGGCCAAGTCTTCATAGTTTATACTTGAGAGAAAATGGATGGCTACAGGGAAGGTTGTGGATCCACATTTCTGGGCATGCAGCTAAAAAAGTGAACGGTATCATTAAAGATCTTGACAAATGAATTTCATGTCCTATAAGCCTTTGGTGTGTATGAGACTACTGAGAGAAGATTGTTGAAATCTGTCTTGATTGATACACATCTATGGATTCCATCCTCTAAGATCACCACTGGAAATATGTCAACAAGTTATCCTACCAATTTGAAATGAGTTTTCAGTCCAACTTCAGGATTTCTATTATTTTTCTTTACACACATCCGTAAAAACATGAATCCTTTTCAAAGTAATTGTAGCCTCCAAACTTAGTTATTAGTTATATATAAAATACAGATTGGGATAAAGCATATAATATACTTGCCTCTCGGTAATGTGTACATGGTGCCCAAGTTCTCCTGGACCAAAGTTAGTCAGGTGATTCTTTTTTTTTAAAAAAGGTTAAAATATTTGTATTATTTTTTAAAAAGGTGTACATAAAATCAACACCTAAAAGTTCTGGGCTAATAATCTGTCAGCAGACAAAACTAAATTATGCTTCTTGAAAGAGAAAAGTTTGGAAACACAGTCTGTTTGAGCATAATACAAAAATAACTAACCTAAACCATGTACATTGTACAGTAATTAAGATCATTGATAACCAAAACTCATATGAAATTCGTTGTTGAAAAAATAGAGATAAAATTCATGATTAAATTCAACTAAGAGAAATAAGTTTTGTAATTTCACATTTCATATAAGTGAACATGTCAAAACAGCTTTCCAACAGATAAGATAAAATTATTATGATAAGATAAAATTATTAAATAAATATTTAAGTTAAATGTGATATTGAGAATCGCGAGTGGAGACTGATGGCAGAATTTGGTGGTGGGAGTTGGGTAAGTTTGGACTCAGACTTACTCCAGATTTACTCTAGAATATGCAGGGCGGCACAGCAGGATCGCTATACACACGTAGGGCAACAGGACCACTCAGTCCACACAATCGCAGTTACCTCACAGGCTCAGTTACCACCCAGTTGCAGCTACCAGTTACCTCACAGACTCACACCACTTACCCACAAAGTACAAACTGCTCACAGCCTTGGCATTCAACAGGGCACTTTACAAAAGTTGTGAAACCCTAATATGAATTTGAAACGAATATAATTTTTTTAATTCCATTCGCTCTTGAAATTCGTGATTTCCTGTGCGCTAATAAATTCGCAATTTAGGGTGAATTTTATATCTGTTATACAGATATACAGATTCAGCAAATTTCGAACTTTCTAGTTGAAATTCACCGAATGTAGTTATCGGTACCCAGGCGACATCATTCTGAGTGCTGCAACTGAAGTGTCTTCCGCCATATGCTGTGTGTTACAAGGAGATTCTGCAAGGATCTGATTGATGTCTGCAGACAACATAAATAGTATTCAATGAGATGCCAGTTGAGACTGGTAGTCTTTGCTTTTTATTCCTCTGATGTGTGGTGTTAGTGTCTGCTTAAGGAAAATCCATATCCATTGGAATTTTCTCTTTGGTGATTGGTTGTATAGGCTGAGATGTTGCATCTTTATCACAACTTGCTACCGAAAGAGTTCAACAAGCTAAGAATTTTCATTGATAAGTAGGGCATGTTGTCTTGCAATCTGATGCATAAGTTTGGCTTGTTGAGAAGTGAGCATATGCAGAAAGAAAATCATGTCGTAGGTGCCAATTACTGCAAGCACTTCCATCGCGGGATGCTTGAGGTTTCAGGTGGAAGGTTTCTGTGACAGAAAGGAAGTAATGTGATACGGCACAGACTAGTGAATATTTTAAGAAACTGGGGAAAATCGGACCTTTTGTGAAAGTTTGTCTTTCTTTTTTCATCATCCTTTGCTTGCAAGGCACAAGATAGCTCAGAAGAGGAACATAAATTAGCCTCCTGATTTTTATTTTTATTTGGAAACACTTTTCAGTAATTCAAAAAGAATAATTACAAGGCCATTTACAACAAAGAGGTGGCTAACCACTAGACTAGTAGCATGGCCCTTTCACAAGGCACGCAAACTGATACGTCGTATCCAAAAAGCTTAACATGAGGCTACAAACAAAGTCCAAAAAAGTAAATAAACAAGGAAAAGCGCAGCCCTATGCTTAAATTGTTCCTTCTCCAGTGAAAGGATCATTGTCTGCATCGTTTTCACCCACAACTTATCATCAGAGAACAATGGCTCCCATTCAGAGCCAGTAGCTTCATCATCATCTTTCTTCTTTTCAACAACAGCAACCTCCCTCTGCTGAGACTGAGGTGGTGAAATTGTCAAAGCAAGGTGAGGAAACTCCTTAGTGTGGGGGGGCGGAAGTGCCCATGCACTGCAAAGAGTAAAAAGGACTGACTTCCTGCCGAGAGACCTCTCACAAGAAAATTGTTAGCTCCGAGACCTATGCCAATGCTTGGGGCTCTCAGATCTCCTCCTAAGAATGTTGAGGGGACCAGACAACTTATCAGGAGTTACCCTGCTCATGGCACAAGAGGCATTACCCCAAAGGGCCAACAACTCTTGCAGGTGGTTGAATTATAGGGCATATTTCTACACAGGATGATAAATCCATGAGAGATAAGCATCATTTACAATATGTTTAAATATGACATTATTCATGCTTAGTGGCAAATGCTTGCTACGCATGCACAACAGAGAACTTCATACCCAAAAAGAGCAGAAATCCATAAAACTAGCTCTGGATGGCACCGGTTGGTATGAATCCATGCCCAAGCATCTTTTGCTTTTGGATAAACCCAAAATATATGCTTGGCATATTTCAGTGTATTATTGCACCGCATCAAGGGTTTTCAACTCTAATATGTTGCACCATAGGTAGGAGGAATCCCTCAATATATCAAACTCCAACTAAGTGTCATTTTTGCATTAAGAGGTGCATCCCAAACCCTTTACACTCTAAAAAGCCAAGTCGTGGTGGTCATGATTAAATAAGAACTCATATTACTTTGTAAGTAAAATTTTGGGTAGAGCAGAACCCCAAACCATGCAGAAACTAATTATAGGCTGGTAATTAGAAAGCAAATTTTTTTAGATAACCCACCGGTGTCTGTCAAATTTAAAGGCGGGGGAGGGGCGGGGGGAGGGGCGGGGGCGAGAGAGAGAGAGCAAGAGAGTGGGAGAGATCATTCCTCTATCCAGTCGCTTCAATAATCTATTACATTCCCCATAAAGATTTGACCATGCAGACCAATGTGCAATAGAAATGAACTGCTGTCTATGGTTTGGATTAAACAAACCCCATATGTCAGGCATATGCTATCAAGATTCATTCACCTGCATAGGAGCAGATGGGAATATATTTAGATTCCAGAAGCTCAGTTGAAAATACTTTTGACGGTGCCAGTGTTATAGGCAACAAGAGCATTCCTCTATCAAGTCGCTTCAAGAATCTATCAAATTCCCGGTAAAGGTTTGACTGTGCACACCAACGTGCAATAGACTTGAACTGCTGTCTGTGGTTTGGATTAAACAAACCCCGTTCGTGGGGCATATAATACCAAGATTCATTCACCCACACAAGAGCAGATGGCAATAAATTTTGATTCCAGAAGTTCAGTTGAAAATACTTCTAATGGCGCAGTATCATAGGCAACAAATTCTCTAGACCACTTTTGCAAGAGGTACCAAAAACCCTTGAAAAACCATAGACCATAACTCAGAACTGCATTGCGTTGACTAGCGTTTTCAAAAGTCATCAGAAAAAACCCATGTCATATTCCTGACTCCAACAAATTTGATACCCCTTGCAGTTCCTGATTACACCAAACCCAGCTTCTTAGTGTGCTTTCAGGTGGGCTAGAACAACAAAATATCCTATCAATAGCATTGAATCTTTTTATAATATCAGGGCAAAAATCTCACCTTGTGATTCACTTTTGGGGCACACTTCCTTGCTTTTTCAGTACCATTATCTCCACCAGGAGTTGTTCCAAGAGGATCTGAGACATCAAATAACTTGCAGCACCACAACATTGCTCCTTGTCATGATCTGCCTTCACCAGCATCTTCAGCATCATACCACACACATGTATGCATACCATAAGGTCCTATCTCTTTCTCTGTGATACCGCCCAGTTCCACGTAGTTCTATAGTATCAACGCTGTACTGTGCCACTCCACAGTACCGCCAACTGAATATGATGGATTGATGATTAGTTATGAAGTGATTGTAACAGTTTAACCAAAGCTTTATCTTCCTCCTTTCTATATTAAGGCATTTTTCTATTCTTGATGGTGAGAAGTGGAACAGTAACTAGAAAATACGGAGTACTCAGACATCCTACATCAGACCTATCGGACCTTGTACAGGATTTTGCAGAATATAACTTTCCATTACGATTATACATCTGGTGTCAATTATTTGCTTTGTTGTATAAGCACTCCCATTATCTTTTGACTTTGATTATTCATATGCATTTTCCATATTTAGGACATCTAGATTCACATTTAAGAGTGTTGTCCCCCAGGTCTCCTCCTGGGCCCCAGATCAGAAGTTGCTTCAGTAATGAAAGTATGTTGGGGGTGTTCCAATTAAATAGCCCAAATCCATCCAAGGGGAAATAATCTAGGCAGGCAATAAATGCGAGACTGATAGGAAAAGACCGTAAAAACACTTCAAAATCCAAGTTAGGCAATTAAGAAGCTACTGATTAGGAAAGACCAAAAAAGGACTTAAAAGCCAAATAAGGCAATAAAGCAGCTATGAAAGAACAAGAGGAGAGCTATCAAACCCTAGGAGCTTTCTGCAATAGTCAACTGAATATTTAGGCCCCTCGTTAAATTGTCGATTTTGAGAAACGTCAACAAACAACCTGCAATTTCTCAGTCTTCTTCTATTATATAGTACTTTATACACTCTTAAGTCACATGGTTCAATTTGTCAGCAGACTTTACATATAGGCGCATCATGTGTGACAAAATTGTAGCGCATTGGAAGGCCCAACACTCTCAACAGCATTAGCTGTAAGTGCAGAAATGAAATGAGAGGCATTGACATTGATCTGAATTGGATCATGAAATAATTTGTAAATCAGTCCAATTGATGTCATTAAGTAGACTTCATGGCTTGTATGACTAGTGAAGTAACTTAGGAAACACACACACACAAGTAGGATTCGTAATGGCAGAGATGTAGAACAGTGTTACAGTGCAGAGAAAAAGGTCAGCGTGTCAGGAAGGCTCAAGGTTGATCTGAACACCCTGGGGCCTACAGACATTTGCAAAATCGGTTACACATGATGGGTTCAGCTAGAGCCGAACTCATCAACATGTTCAGCTCCAGCCAAGCCTGCTCTATATAAGGAAAAAAGGTAGACTCAAGCATTCCAAGAGGATTACAGGATTCTTTCTGTCTTTTCAGCTTCTTTTGCATTTGAGGTCTCTGTTCGAATCATTTGTTCATATCAATCTATAAGTTTAGACCTTGGGATCATGTACTGGCATCAATTCTGAAGGTTTTAGGGATTTTGTACAGCTGAGTACAGTAGTGAAGCATGTTTCAGAGCAGAAGAAAATTGTATTAGTGTTGCAGAAGTCCCAAAATGTTCTTGGAGGCTTCAGTAAAGCAGTTGGATTGTAAATATTGCATGATAATAGTGGAGATGAGAAGACACATACCAACTCTTATGGAGTTTCCTGCACGGAATTTCTCTAGATTCCTTTTTTCTTGTGTTTTTTCAATTCTTTACTTGTTCATGTTATGCAACTACTTCATCAATTTCAGCACTTAATAAGGATAAACCTGTTTTCTTAAGCATGGTTCTTAGGGAATACAAAGCATAATAGTAATATTACTAAATTTCAACATGTAGATTCTTAGTAATATTAGTAAATTTCTACATGTTAGATTCTTATGGATCAGACTTCACCTGCGAAACATTTGGCCTTTGAAATGCAATTTTTTAGGGCATGGAGCAATAATATTCAACCAAGGCATACATGTCTGATTTGTCCACCCATCTAAGCAAATGGAAACACCAGTACTACTCCAAAATCTATGACTTGCAGACGAGACATCTTCTATAATCCACCAATTGTCCCTTCTTAGTGAGAAGAGTGGTTCATGGCTTTTCATAGTTTGGGCCCCTGAATACTTAGGAGGAAATATCAATGGCCTTCACCAAGTCTTTCTTGTCGATGGCCCTCACCAAATCTTTCTTATATGGAGAGCAAACTACGTTGACAGGTCACAGAAACCAACCCAGTGAAAAACTCCGTAGCCAACCTACAATATGATTCTCTTCTTCTTAAATTCCTAATACATCAAACATTTTGGCAAGCCACTCTATTTGGGCTTGACTTTGGGTTCTGAATTGAATTCCCTCTCCTCCTCGCTGCATTTCTCTCCTCTTCCTTGCTTACTGGACAGTTCTTAACTCTACAATGTCATCTTGCAACCTAAATTTCATCTTTGTTCCTTATATTTGTCGTATACTGACACCCATTAATCCCCTCGCCGTGGTCAGTCAAGAAATGGGCTTTGACTCTAGTATCGGAACTCTCAAAGGGTTTATTAAAAAAATTACAAATCCATTTCCAAACACCGCTGTGTGAACATTCCTTTTATCTTGGTCGCAAGTCCTAGAAAGGGATGGTATTTCTGATTACTGGTAGGTCTTGATTGAGAGATTGACCTTCGGGGAAGCCATGACTGCAGCAAAATCTAACCAAACAACAGCCTTCTTGCCGCTCACTGCTCCTACAAGTGAGGATAACAGTATCCCTGCAAGAAAATCAGAGGGCCGCCCTTGTTTATTGTCGCAAATGTGCACTCTGATCAAATTCTACTTGCTGCCCTCTCTTTAATACTGCAATTTGTAAACAAAAGTGACTAATGTGAAGAAAATTGGGCTTTTATGAAGGCATCATTAGGGTCTTTAATGATTCCCTTAATTATTTATAGCATTTTATAGTTTTAATCTTGAATAATTTTTTATGTTTCTTATATTTTTTCACTTAAGGGGCCATGTGGAACCCTCATGGGCCCTTCAAACCCTTTTTCCCTGTAGACATGCACATTTCCAGCCAAGAAAACCCCTGGGAAACATGGGGGATTGTTTCCAGCACATTTCCACACTTTTCCCCTGCAGTTACCTTTTGGAAACATTTCCAAAGCCAGCAACTGAGGCACGTTTCTTGCAACATAAGTTTATATACCATGTATCAAGACTGGAATTATGATAGTAGACTCAAATTCATGTTTGTGATGTGCAAAGTCAATTATTGACATGCATCTCTAAGCAACACTTTCTCTAGCTAGTTTGTAATATCATTCCAACATTGAATTTTCTGGGAGGGTGAGGAAGGAACACGAGTATTTAGAGAATTTTAAAAAGTTAGATGTACTTCATGACTACGAAGAGACTGATTACCCCCACTTTTGTTATCTTCTCTGATAAGTCTTTGCCCCAAACTTTTCTATCTTCTCTGATCAGCCTAACCTCGTATTGTTCCAGGATATGATGAATCTTGATCATCCTTCAGCTGATTGCTTGATTGGTGATGTTTGGGATCATAAGTTATTCATCAAGCAAATGCATTGTTATTTATTGGTTTTGGTTTCATGAAATAATGCCCATATCCATTCTTACTTTTGTTCAATTATATTCTAAGATAGAGGTGATCCGTAAACTATAATAGACCCCCTCCTATCAAATAGTTTAAAAATGGATACTTATTTATAAACTCAAATTCCTGATTTAAATGAATTGAGAAACTGATTAAAAACTGATAATATCAATTACGCAGTTAAGCTCTTCCAAATTGTCATTTTACGATTTTTTGTAATTTGCCTTAGCTTATCGTTAACCCATCCAAAACTGAATTAAAAGACTGATAAAAACAGCAAATCTGAAAGGAACAATGACAAAGAGCTTGATAACAGAGTTCACCAATTTGGCTACATCTCCGGGTTCGTTTAAACGACGAACCGATTCATTTTTAAATATATTGCAAGTACATTATGAAAACTCACAACATGAAATGAATTTGAACCTGCAATGAATCTGAAGGACTTGGAAATTTGAACCACGAACGTCCTCCACGAATGGATCCAACAACGCAAGTTTCCTGTTCGTCCAAGAACTCTTCTCCAATGAAAGTGACTCAAAAACTCTCAATTGGCTCAAAATGCCATAAGGAATGAATTAAAACTCCTCTCTGGTCTTTAGCACGTTTTTTAGCCTTTGACAATATTAACAGGTTTAAATATTCCCTTTGGAATGACCTCTAACAAGCCAAAAATGGCTTCAAGCATACACACAATCATAAGCCGACCTTACTTCAAATACGGATTTCCCCTTTTATACTACTTCTAAGTCGCAGGTGGGTTGGCTAAGGTGCTTATCCTTTTACTGAATGGTCGCGGTTCGACCCCAACAAAGCTCCCATTTTAGTTTTGTGGGTAGGGAATAATCCCCATTGCACGGGTTGTTGCTTAGAATAGACTTTACATAACCGTTGACCACCGGTTTGGTTATGGTGACGGTCATGTTTTTTTTGTTTGTTTTGCCTGCTCGGCCAAATGGGACACAGTCCCCTCCGCATGCTCATCGATCTGTGTTGACGAGTTGGGTTTGTTTGAAACGGCCCTAGCCGTGTTGATTGCAATGTCGAGTTGGGTTGTTGCAGCTCGATCATGGCCGGGCAATGTGGATAGGTGAGTGTGTTGGCGATCCCCAATGGATAATACAACTCACCAAGTTATGTAAACAACTCGGCCATGAACGGTTGGATGGTGAGTTAGGTGGCAGGCCACGTGGTGGCATGAGGACCCACCACGTGGATCACTCCAAAATCTCCACATCACTAAGGCTCATATCCTGCCACATGTCAACACTAGAATACACAACATAATATGGCATAAAACTAGTGTAATTGGGAAAACTAAAATTACACTAATATACCACAGGCACCAGGTCCCCTTCCGAAACAAGAATAGACCTCACTGTTGAAAACCAACTTTTTGCACGTCTGTCGAAGACCGGAGGGTTAGATCAAGAAACCCACGATCACATTTTTGCCTCAATCAACTCTAGATTACACAAATAGACTTTGTGCACGAGTCAAGGTACTACAGACCTACGTTTCCTTGATAACCTAATTTGACCATGAACTTTGACCAGCGATATCGGGAGCATATGGTGTCCGATTCACGTGTTCCAATAGGCATTGGAAAGCTATCGGAGTGCTCTTCCGTACTATAATGGTTTAGGGAGAAATAAAAAGTTCTGACCACCCAGAATGTTCTCCAGATCAAGAGGTTTCATAGTTTTATGTATTGCTTTGTTTTTCTGCCTCTTCTAGAAATTGTTGTACATATCTATTTGACTCCTATCAAAGGCTTGTTTTATTGTTGTGATTTTACCTTACACTACGTAATTTGTTTCCCATTTTGAGTTACAGTGTTGTGTCGCCAGGTTATTTAGCAATTTCTGACCTTCTTTCACCATATGTGGCATTCCCATTCTTATTTTTGATGGTTTCACATTCTTCTTTTGTAAAAATCTCCTCCATTTGATAATCTGTTATATCAAGAGGGGATTCCTTACTCCTGTAACTCGGAGCATTTGTCAGTAAACATCCGAAGGCTCAATGCTGAATACCACAAGTGTCGTGTACTCCAATTTCACACAATTAATCATCTTGAACAGGCCAATGAGGTGCATGCAGCAATTCTAATTCCATCCACAGAACGCTTTGAAGCATTGGATTAACCTTGCTCATCATCGGCTTCCTTCGTAGGTCAGGTCCTTTTAGTGATTTCACCTTGTTTTTTTGTTTTTTTTTGTAGTATGGCTTATGGCCTCATCTCCATGTATTGTTATCACTGATAGCTTTTTTAGTAAATTAATATAATTAACTTAATTTAAAAACACTTGGAGCACTTGCTTCTCGCTAAGTGTATGATGGTGCAGTGACTCCTTTTGTTTTTTCAAAGCTTGTTGAATAAAGTCTCCAAGCATGACATTTTCTGTTGGTTATTCTTTGCATCCATGTCCTTGAGTGGATCTTAATTGTTTGTTTCTTCCAATACTATTTCACATTGTATGTTATCTGTTGTTTATACTTGACACTGATTTAGACAACACATAGACTGCTTACGGCTTCTTTCTGGGTATAAATGTTTTCCTCATCTTGAATTTCATTTTTCTGCTACTCTTCTTGGATTCTCTACTTGTTGCAGTTTTCCTTTGAGTTGCTATCTTGAAAACTGACTGCCACTGAAACCTTTTCAATGCTTTCTTTTGGTTTCTCTCAGCTTTGTTAATGCTGCATTTAAGTGTGGAAGCTGCTCAAAAGAACCCTCGGTTGGCTTGTTCTTGCATTCATGCCTTAGACATTCATATTCGTGATACTGTACACTTAAAGGGGTTTTTCTCATAATCCGGTCTGTTTCGAAAATGGTCAACCATCCATAGCCTTATTTTATTGGATTCTCCAAGTCAAAATTTATACATTCTAGCATAGTTTTTAATATGCAAGCTCTCCCAGACTATTCCCCATGGCTTTTAGCGCAGTGAGGTTCTGAGGCCATATGGTATAGCAAAGAGCCTGACTGAACCTGAGCTATTGATAGCATTTCTTGTGTAGCGTTGGAATCAATTGTTCAGTACTTCATAAAAAGACCAGCTCTGTTCATGAATCAAGGACCTCTTTGGAAAATATCTTCTTGTCTTTGTTACTTATGCATAGTATTGTGAAATATCCTCAAGGGCCTATCATAATCTCCATTTTCTCTGCATGCTTGTCCAGTTTTCTTGATTCCATTCTATCAGTCTTCATGGAGACAGGCACAATCTCATAAACCTGCAAATGAGGGCTTTTCTTTAAGTTCCAATGTATGCTTTGTGAGTTCTTCTGAAATGTGAGGCCGCCACCTAAGCTCTTTCATGGCACGTCTATTCTGAGGATTTTTTCTCCTTTTTTCCATTATTAAGGTTTTTCTAGTATTCCAGTTCCTCTAATTCTTCAATTCTTCAGTTGATGGGAGAGCTATGGCTCCTACTAAAACTCTGATATAGGATGGAGGAGACGATGGAAAGGTGACACTCTCCATTAGGGCTGACATCTGGGGGGAAGGTTCAGCAAACAGGTGGAAATTGTTTCTGCTCGTCATGGAATTTACCTCCTTATTTTTTCTCTTACCTTTCTTGACTTATCAGTTACTCCTTCTAAGCTGGCCTGAGCTTATCCTAAACTCCTGAAGGCCTAAGGTTTTGACAGCAATGTCAAAGCAATGTAGCCTTCCACAGCATAGCAGAGGTGGCCATTGACGTAGGCAGACTCCACAATTTGAATTATCCAGTAAGCTATAGGATATTTCTGTGGGCAGGATGGACCAAAGTGGTTAACCAATTTTCATTTTGTTTTTGATAGCCACGCAACCTAGGCAATGTTTTAAAAATCGGAACCGGACTCGGAACCGGTCGAGGGTTGGACCGGACCGGAACCGGACCGGTTCAAACTCTATGAACCGGTTTACTAAAAACACATAAAAATTACATTTTTAAAGAAAACAATATATTTGAAAAATTAGAAACCATGATTCCAACAATTACACACAAAATATGCAAAGTTTGCTCATGTATATAGTGATAGTTGGAATGCTCCACTCTGCAAATACTCGGCAGACCCCAAAAAAAAAAACTCGGCAATATTTGGCAGAATACTCCACAGTATTTTTAAATACTAAATTGTCTACAGCAATCAAAGCTCATGATTCTTTCAAAAGATCAAGAAGCTACTTGGTCCAAAAGGTGCAAAAATGGATTTTATGAAAATAAGAAAAATATTGCCATCAATGTGTAGAGGAGATGCACTTTTAGAGAAAAGTGAAACGGAGCCACAAAATGAAAGTTATGGCACATGCAAGTTTTTGCTGCTACATCTTCCCGGACCCTTTCCAAAAATGGCAAATTTTATTCTATACTTGTGTTTTTTTCACCAAAAATCCAAAAAAGGAAAGAAATGCTGTCTTTACATGACTGTTCAGATGAAACCGGACCGGTTTGACCGGTTTTAGCCCAAACCGGCCGGTTCCGTACGGAACCGGCCGGTTTGGGCTAAAACCGGTCAACCGATCCGGTTTACTAAACGGTTCGTGCTTTAAAATGTTAAACCGGTCAAACCGGCCGGTTCCGGTTCCGGTTTGACCGGTTTTTAAAACACTGAACCTAGGGCACTATGGGTTGTTTTCATGTATAGCAGAATAGTCTACAGCCCACAGGTATATGACCATAAATGTGTCTTTGGAGATGCATAGTAAATAAGCCCTCACTTTAAGCTTAAGAGTCTAAGACTGTTGGGAATAGCTTGGTTACTTAACAACTCTACTCTATCTGCTGAATATCTTATATATATATATATATATATTGATGTACAGCTCCTGGCAGTGCCCGTGTATTAATGAATCTCTTATTTTACCCTAGCAAAAGAAACACAGACAGTTAGTGCATGATATGAATACATTTCGTGTAAGCATTGGAAAGATCTGCAAAAGGATAAATAGAAGCTAGCATCAAATCTAATATTCACTTTCCAATAAAAACACGTCCAGTTTTCACATCCAGAGTTGAACATCGAAATAACCTATACAAAACATGATTTTAAAACTTGGAGAGGTGACGGTCAAATTTCCATCCGTTTGATGAATTATTTTTCCAATGTGTTCATTATGTTCACATTGCATTCACTTAAATTATTAGGTCATTTACTCGCCTAGAAGCACGAAATACTAGGTAGTATAATAATTTATTTGAGAACTATCACTTGCTCTGCTGATAAAACTGAAAGTATTTCTAAAATTCACCTGTAATCTGAGGGAAGCATCAGATCCATGCTAGCCAAACACAACTTGCCATATCATGTAAATTGTACAGATGCTTTAGAAGCATGCCTGTTCCAACCCAAATTGTCCTGTTCAGTTAATGGTCTTAGCTTATTATCACCATTTGCCATGAATTGAGAAGTACCTACAAGAAAAACAAAAAATACATCCAACACGAAGGCAGGGAAGGAGTAGATGCAAAGAAATTCGAGAAATTGAACTTAAACAGATGTATTGATATTTCAAATCTAAAACACTGGATGCAAAAGCAAACTATTTGTCACGAGATAGAAACAAAATGTCCGAATCTACCATATCAAGTAGCATGTAATGATGCTTTTCAACAAGTACTACATATAATTCTGCAAGATTAAAAGTTTTCCTTCGCTACTTTTATACCATTAAGCTAATTTCTATATGGTGAAAATGCATGAAGCAATGGTATAGCAAATAGTTGTCTAGTTTTGATACATCAATAAACCTCAACTAACTAATCCAAAATGAATAAACCACAACTAAGTAATCCAAAATGTGGGACGGAAGGTAGATGATAGAAAGTTCACTAAAAGTTTGAGCTGTATCATTAAATTGATGGGGAACTTACATTTCTTACGAGCCTCCTCTCTGCATTTGAGACAGTTAAAAGGACCACAAAAAGATTCTTGGTTAACCAAGATCTTAAATTTTATTTCCAAGATTGTCACTGTACAGAAAATCAACAAGTTATCACACCTGTTAATAATGATTCTTTGATGCAAACTATAGATGTTCCTATACATACATTATCAAAATGTGAATCTATTTGAGACAGTCAATTTCAAGATCAATGTTTTAGTTGCAATGAACCCATATAAGGGCCAAGGAAAACATAAACATACCTCTCAAGTGTATGAACATATGGCTCAGGTTCTCCTGGATTAGACGCTATCATGTGGTTCATTTAATTGAGATGTGAAAATATGAGCATCAATTCACCTCCTGTTTGAGTTGCCAGTTTTCACGACAACATCAGTTCTCTTGTAGGTCTGGAGTAAGCACTTGCAGAAAACACGTTTTGTAAGGAAATACAGAGGAAGAAATCTTTTAAGTGCCTTTAATGAATATGAACTTTTAATATGCACTTTTACAGGTTTTCTAATTGCTTTTCGTCAGGTGCCATAGATAAAGCAGCCCACATTTTTGAAAAAAACGAATGAAGTTCCTAGACTTCATAGCACCAATAAAGTGAAGACAGGGAAAGGCAAATGAACAAAGTACTTACAAGTTACCTTCTTTGCACATGCTTATAACTTCTGAAGAGAACAAAAGATAATATACCCCGTACCCCCACAGGTAACTGGGAAAGGAAGTACTGCAAGATCCACACACACAGATAATAAACATCAGCTAAATGTGGGTTGAGAAATGCTTACCATTTATTTCAGGCAGCAATTTTTGTTCTCTATTCTGTCATTTTGTATTTAAATTTTTGCAAGTCAACTAAATAGACATACCTTTATAAGTGAGGCGATTGATACTACTCTTTGTGGAGATAGAATCCTCACATTTATTTGGCCCTTGGGTGGTTCTTCTGACTTATGAATACCTTGGACAATCTGCTTGAAATATTTGATAGAATATTGCTGTCTTTTCAAAGAGTCCATTGCCTGTTTTACAGAATTGCCATCATCTTCCAAGGTATGTATCCTTAGACAGAGATCTTTAATCTTGTTTTCCATTTGCTCCAATACTTGAGTAAATCCCTCCTCATGTGTCTGGATGAATGAATCGGATTTCTGTTTTCGATCACCCATTTGAGTGGTATCAATGTATACATCTACCGGTCCATCAGTTTGATCTTTATTTGCTGTTACCTCTGCCTCATGTACTTCAGGGACCAAACCCCTCCAATGGGATTTTAAACCCTGTCTCAAGCTAGTTATATACAATGCTAACGCATTTTCAAGTTCTTCGTAGGTGGATCCCCATTCATCCTTAAATTTACAGTTTACAGCCTTCTTCTCTGATAGTAGATGCAATCTCTTCTGTAATCCTTCTATCCGTTCCCAGAGCAAAATAATATGCCCGGAGAAAACTTCAGGATAATGTCTTGCCCTTTTAATTGTATTAACATGTTTGCTATCACCCTCTTCAACTTGATTCAAGGAAAAAACTAAAGATTAGAATTTCTTTTATAAATATATAATAGTTGGGGAATCTTTCCATTCATTAAGTAAGAAATACAAATATGTGGCAGGCATGGCTAGAATTGTAGATCATAATGATATTGCATGTGGCAGAAATGGTGACTATTGTCATATTCATTAATGTTGTGTCACTTGTACTTGGGAGCGATCCCAGAAATGCTTAAGAGTAAGAGTAATTTGCACTCAGAAAAACTTGACAAAAGTTTGAAAAAGAATTGTGTTTCAGAAAAGAAACATATTTCTTGTTCCATAGCAAATCCATTCAATGAACGTCAAAACGAACATAGAAGCATGTACTAAACAAGCAAGCATCATTGGAATAAAACAAGCACATCATCAACATAAATGTATTTCCTTGTGAAATGCATATTTATTTGGATATTTATCCTGGATAGTTGTCCAGGGACTCGGGAAAAAACATTACAACATGAAGATTTACAATAAACTTTGGCACTTTGGCAAAAAAAATCAGGAAAAAATATGCGGGGAGTTACTTCTTTTCCAAAAGAGGGCAAAGAGTTGGCCCCCCTCCTTTTCCAAGAGAGGGGAAAGAGTTGGCCCTGCTCTTCTGCTGGTTTTCCAAACAGTTGCCTCTGCTTGTTTTGTTTTCTGGGGTAAAAGGTCCCTCTGATTGTTTTCCAAAAGAGGGGAAAAGTTCTCGGTTCATTTTCCAGGAGAGGACAAGGAGTGACTCTGTTTGTTTTTCAAATAGAACAAGAAACAGAATCAGCTGGTTTTCCCAGATAGGACAAAGAGTTGGCCCTACTCAGTTTTCAACAGAATGCAGTCTAACTAGTGAGCACTTGGCATTCTAGAAATTTAAGTCGATGGAGAACTTGGCCATCTATATTCCTAAGTGGAGTTATGGATACAACAGTTTGCACTCTTCTGGACATGTCCTAGAAGTGACAGAACCATGGGTCACAATACTGAAAACTATATTGAAAAACAATTCTAGGATTTAGCTAACAATATTGAAAATTAAATTAAAGAAATTTTCTAGAATTTACTTTTGGACAGTATGACAAATAGGCAGTCTAATTTTTGAAAACGAATAAGAGAACCATCTAATTGGCAAAAGAAGATGCGACCAGAATATTAATTTCCCTACCTTGATCACCATAGCTACTATCTACAGCTTCAGAGAACCCCGTTATCCTTGCCCTTTCCATTTCCTTGGAAGCAGAATCTTCAAGCTTAAGCTCACTGCACCTCTCACAACTACTCCGGGTCGCAAACCCAGCAGACCCATCATGGTTAGCACTAGCATTCCTCCCTACAAGAGAATTTTCAGGCATACCCACATAGCCCTCTGCATCGCAAGATCCAAATCCAAGTTCATCATGGATACGGTAACTCAAAAACCTGTGCTTAAAGGCTTCAATCTCACACAGGAGAGCCTTGACCTCCTCGTCTTTTCTGAACATAACTTCCTCGTAAAAGCTCACCGTCGCCTGGGCATGTCTGATTTTCTCTTGTGCCTCCCTCTTAAATTGAGCGGCTTCCATTGCCAACCTGGCCTTCTCGTCCTGCAAACGAGAAATCATGAGCAGGGCATCGTCGATTGAAGAGGCAGAAGCACTTCTCTCTGCTTCCAGCTCAGAATACATGTCCAGCAATGCATGGTGCTGAACACGCAATGCTTCACTCAATCCATGCACAACAGGGTCATTCCACAAGTCCTCCTTACTATCTGCAGAAAAATCACTACTGGGTATGTTCTGAATACAATTATTTTGGTTAGCTGTAGGAAAATCAATCGTGGGCATCTTTAGAATAGAATTTTCTCGGTCCTCGGTTAAATAATCAATAGTGGACATCTTCTGAATAGAATTTTCTCGGCCCTCTGTTGAATAATCAATGGTGGGCATCTTCTGAATATCAATTTTCTCTGCAATTATGTATGTTATCCACTGTAGCCCGGCCGACACAGACCTCAGAACCGTTTCCTCCTTGCTACCCCTAAGTATAATGATGTGTATATGTTTGGAGGATATATACATTGACCAGTTGTTGTTCACACTTTGTTGGTAGTCGAGCAACAAAGTTTACAAAATTGGATCCATGTTTTGTTGGAGGGAATGCGTGAAATCCACGTGGCAATCATAACTAAAGTTAGATGCCTTTTTGTTTTATATGTGAATGTTATTTGTTTTTTTTTAGGGTATAAACTAAGTGAAATGGCAGTTTAATTTAGTTTATTAAAATTTATATAATATATTACTGTCATCTAAATGCCAAAATTGGCGGATAAAAATATTACAATGGTTAAAATAAATTGAGTTGTGATGTTAATGTTTGATTTTCTAAAGGGAAAAAAAAGCAAATGCAATATTTTGTAGGGTTAGATTTGTCTTAGAAGTATATATGTATGGATATTATATACTTATGTATGGATATGATACTGAGCAGCAAAAAGAAGTGCAGGTAGGACTTGTAGGAAAAAGTCATTTCTAAGTGAAAAATATGAATAGTTGATAAGAGGTTTAGAGAGTTTTTATTAGGTTCATACTAGCAATCGTACGTGAAATGTGCGATGGAAACGTCAAAAAGGATGGAGAGAAGAACTAAAACTCGAGGAGAAAAATAGAAAGAGGGTGAGAGGAAATAAAAAAGAGAAGTGTATTCACGTTCCACTCGTATCGTTTATGTCTTGCTTGGAGTATTCACGAGAGTGCAATTTTTAGTTTAAATAGGACAAACTAAAAAATGGGAAAAATCGAAAAAGGTTCCATATGAGAGACCCAATCAAAATGATTATTTCTTAGATCACTTTGTAGCCCCCTTTTAATTCAAAGTTGGAGTAATTATAGGAAAAAAAAAACAAATGTGCGAGCAATCTATAATTGAGTCCCCGTGACCGGGTTGCCATACTGTTTGGTAAGTGAATGTTTTAGACTAAGACTCCATTATTAACGTGAGTAGAATTAGAGCTTAAAGTGGCCAAAATAAAAATGGGGAATATTGAATCGATTCCAGGGTCGAAACCCAACCACATTGCTTTCTTCATGTAACACTTTGTAGCCTCTCCTTTTAGTTTTAAGCTCGAGTAAATGCATGAGTAATTGCAGGAAAATAGGCGATGCGTGAACAATCATTGATAATTGAGCCCCTCCAGTGATTAGTCATAGGAACAATAGGTAGATTTTGTCTACTAGTTGAGCTCTACTATTTTTTAGTTTTGTTTTTCACGTCAAGGGTTTCAAATAGACAGTGTTTGATTTGTTAGAAAAGATGAAGACATCAATGGAAAGATGGAAATCAAATAGTGAAAATTAAATACTTGCATGTATCGCACCTTTTCCACTGCTCAAATTATAAGACCCGTATAATATATGTTATCTATGCTCCACTTTATCGTCTCGATCACACTCACATTATTCACATGAGTGTAATTTGTGCTTAAAGGGGCCAAAATAAAAAAGGGGAAAATACAATAGGTTTTAGGTGATTAACTAAAATGTGAATTTTAAGAGTTAATCTAAGAAGTACAACAGTGAAATAAATGTCTAAATTAAATAAGGAAAGTGACCCAAGCAATCTAAGCTATGAAAATATGAAACCCTAAAGTAGATGAGCTTAGTTGAACGATGCTATTTCTGGTAAGGTTTAAACTGATAGAAAAAATGCGGGAACAAATACACAAAAGCTCCAGAAAACATAGATCTGGAATAGTAAGAAGGGCGCCCAAAGAGGGACAGGGCGCTATGGCCACCTTAGTAGAGACCTTCCTTAGTATTGAGTGATCGTTTGTGACGCACATGTCCTCCGACTATGTCAAGAATATGAAACCTGAGAAACCCTAAGACAAGTATCAAACCCCTAAAAAAGAAAATGCGTATGAAACGAATACACAAAAGCTCCAATGTAAAATCATGCCCTAGCAGTCACACTGTGAAAGTAGTGAATATGTGTATAAATTTAATAAAATGGTGGATGGAATAGAATAAACTTCGCCTATATAAATGTGATGGATGACCGACCTTGTGCGCCTAAGAGCTAGATGGATGCAAATGGAGCCTTTGATAGCCACCAACCTTAGGTGATGATAGTAGTGTTTAGTGTTTCGTCCCTCATTATGGTCTCATAACTTTATATTTATTACAACCTTCCTCCAAAGATAAAAGGTATCGATGAGTGATCGCGGAGGTGTTCAACTAAAATCAAAGGACATGGGTTAATTAGTACTTTCTTCACACTCAAAACCATATGAATAGAAGTATGAGACCGGGACAAAATAATGTCTAAAGTGCATGATTTTTTTACTACATTAGGTCATATCCATTCACTCGAATCGGCATCGAGGTTTTTATGATAGTGTTTGATTTGTTAGATCAAGATATAATTTGGGGAAAAAAGTGAGAGTTGAATACTTGCATGTACCACACCTTTTCCACAAATCAACTAAACACCCAAATATAAACTTATTTGTGTTACAGGCATCAACTCCCTCAAAAAGAAAGATGTAATTTATGCTTAAAGGGGCCAAAATAAATAATGGTTAAAACAATAGGTTCTTGTTGAAACCCGCTGAAGTGTTTATGGGAGGATTTTGTAGCACTTTACAATTCTGCTCTACAGTAAGTGCATGGAAACAAATGATGTACGAATAATCACTAATAATTGAGTTCACATTATTCACGGGAGTGTAGTTCTAAAAAAAAATCCAATAGGTTCCATGTTCGTGAAATGTGCAATCATGTCCCCCTTTAGGGCAATGTGCAAACAATCATCAATTTTGTATTCCACTTCATTGCCTCAATCTTGCTCACATTATTCATGCTTAAAGGGGCCAAAATTAAAATGAGAAAATCAATAGGTTTCCTAGGTAAAAACCCAATGTTCCATTTTACAATCACACTTGTATTATTTACATTAGTGTCAAAGGAGTCAAAATAAAAAAGTAGTGAGTAATAATTATGTAGATAATAAATTTAATAGAAATGGTGGATGGAATAGAATAAACTACACCTTTTCCTCTCTATGAAACCAATGTGCTCCACTTTATTGAGATGAACCAACTTGCATTGCCTTGTGTAAAAATGTAAAAACGAGCTAGATGGAACTCAAATGGAGCCTTTGATGTAGACGCAGGAACCTTAGGTGATGATATGTAGTGTTTAGTGTTTGGTCCCTCATTATGGTCTCATAATCACATAAGTCTGCATGGAGGAAGCCAGTGGAATGTCACAACAACAAGAATCCGCAACAATAACCAACCAAATACATATTTTCCCCGCACGCTTATACATTTGGCAATGAAAGCAATAATTCCCACCAACAAAATGACATGCCAACAAAACATATCCATAATTTTAAAACAAATATTTTCCAAAATAATATGTGAAATTTAGCCTTTACACATATCACATTCACATCAAATCCAAATTAATAGCAAATGTCAAAAACAAAGAGATAGAATCTACAACACTATTGTTAATACCGACATTTTACATATCATGAAGTACTTGTAACTGTAACATTAAGCAATTAATGCGTCACAAAATTCAATAACCCAATGTTTGAATTTGCTAATACACCATGGTATACAAAATATCCATATTTAGAGCAATAGATTCAACTTTTTTCATATTGTCAAAAGTCTTAACAAAGGTAGGTCTGAAATGATTTGACTATCCTATTTTTGTAAGGCACAACAAAGCTTAGAATACGGTTAGTCTAAATATAGCTTGCACTAAATAGGAAGGTCATTATATAAGACTGAAGCATTTCTAGATGATGTTGTCAACTCAAATGGTAATTATGGTGGCACACCTGTGCATGACATCCATTAGTTGTGCATCCTAACTTCTATTGATATCTCCTCCTTTCCACATTGAGCATGCTTACATATACACATACTATTTTTGTTTATATATTGAGGAAAAGGTATTCTTTAAGGTGACTGGTTAGCCATTACATGACTTCGACATATGAGACCTCCACCTCCATTAGAAATAAGGTCATTTCATAGGCTCGATCTCATGACCAAGCTTCAAGTAAGTCGTGCCATGTTAATTCACCCACACCAAGAGTAAACAGAGTAATGTTGGTTGGTGATATTGTTTTCTAGAATAACACAGATGACTTAAAAGTGGGTTGTTCCACAATGTCTTTGGATTGGCTTAAGAGTTTTCTTATGTCACTCTTCCCATTTCTTATCTCATTTGAAGACTAAATGCTCTATTGTATAGTGTAAGGGAAACAATGGTTATTTAACGAATATCACATCTGTAGTGTAAACATTTTCTCTTTGAACTCACCTAACATGCTAGGGATTTCACCTGGAATTCTCCTGACATGCAAATTGTTGAATTATTGCTATGTTTGCAACACAATAGGGAAAATCTAGTAGAGAACATGGGTGGGCATGGAACTCTAATAGGATTAGGCTTAGGTTAATGCATTGCCATAAGTTTTATCCCTATTAAGGAGCCTGTAGTTACCATGGGGAATGACCACAGCTTACTCCAGAACCCTTTGGCCTTGAGGTATGGGAGTGGAGTTGGGGCATCATATAGGAGCCGAGATGAGACATTTTAATAATATGGATACTCCATTTTTAACAATTTTCATTAAAATTAAAGAAATTGGTGAAAAGTAAAGATAAATTCCGATTCCCTGGACTAGCGCATGCAATAACACATACGGTTTATGTCTAGATGATTGTGGTAAACCCTAAAACTGCACATTGACCAATTAAAGAAAACAATTTTGATCAAATTTTAGGGTACATGAATTAAACAACATACCTGAGAATGAGATGAATTCACCCCCAACAAGGAGGCTCCAACAATGGTGATACCCAAAAGTGCAAAGACCAATGTCATATACAATCCAACCCCTCCTGAATTCCCAAACAAAGTCACATGAGGCTTAATATTTTATCCACATGCCTAGCCGAAGATATATATGTTAAGAAATAAAGCAATGCATAACTTGAACAAAAAATTATACCCGTAAAAGGCTTTAACAAGGTCGAGGGCGTTGTAGCTTCAATAATGTACCCACCATTAGTTTGCCCATCAAAGCTTTGTGATAGACTCAGGGAAGGATTCCCCACTCTAGAATTTTCGCTTCCCCTTCCTACCTGATGAGCATATTGAAATACCAATATTAACAAAACAACGAAATACTGCTTTATTTGGAACTAATAAATTCCATGCCTCGAAAGAAAAACCTCAAAAAATAAAAACCTTGAGCATCTGCCACAAAATTGGTGGTGTGTTGATCATCTATAGTTGCCTCAGATTTTTCATAACTATGGGTAGTGGGATTTGTTGAAATTGGTTTTTTCTTTAAAGCCCTCCCTAAACGGAGCATATTTCATCGTCACTGACTTCAATGGCAACTTCCTCCTTAAAGTGGCTAGAAAAGCGATGAGCCTCCATGACCATCGTCTTTGCAAGACATTGTTGGAAACCCCTAGTACCCTCACCATGAAACAAAAGGTATTTCCTGGAAACATGGACGAGAACCTCCTTGGCTCACTATTTGTTGCGAGATGATGTCCAACTCATCGTGTTGAGATGGATTTGTCATAATGCAAGGTGATGTCGCAATGAAGGAGTAGTACGACTAAAAAACAATGGGCATATATATCTTCCCCATGGACGTTGTTTATGGTTTTGAGGATGCAAACATGGATGGTAAGGATCATGCCGGACATCCCTACCATCCATGCTAGGGATAACGGTCATTTGTTGATTGTTATGCGTTAGAGACCCTTGGGTTTATTCCCATTGTGGAAACACCTTGACATAATAAGGTTTGCATACTTGGTGATTGGAGTTTCTTTTCGGATGTAGAGAATAATTGTAGATGACCTCCTTCTTGTATTTTTGGCATTAAGCGGTTTGAGCCGAAGTGTCCCAAAAATTATGAAGATGAAGTTACACAATTTGTAGACAAGTTGAAAGGGATTAAAGAATAGGTTTACAAATTTTAAAATGCCTTGTATATGTGTGTTAGTAGAGTATATTTCAAAGTATGCACTATTATACATAATTGAGAAAATAAAACTTTGGATACATAAGAAAAATAGAAACAAATTATTTACACCCTTTTAGATTAAGGTTTATGTTAATATAAATTTGATTTAGCAAGGTCATATTTACACTATATGGATGTAGGTTTTATACAAGTGGTTATTTTGATTAATCAAATTCTAACATTAATTATACAATATTAAAATAGTATTCTGAAACATGCAATTCAAGATATGAACTTGCAAACATATAAGGATCTCTTTGGAAAGTGTGCATTGGTATATTTTTCCCTCGACTAAGAAATAAAGATGATCGTTGATATTGAACTTCAAATAGCTATTGGGATCTTTTGTATCTATTAAGACCTTTCAACTACCGAATATTGGCTTCTAAAACCGAGTCTTGGGCATTTGGAATATACATTATCCAAAATCATACATATATGTTTCCTTAAATTGATAAAATCAACAATGTATAAAGATATTTCCTAAGCTTGTTTCACCAAGTTGTTTAAGCATTGGTAAAATACCGCATAATGTTAATAATGTCTCTAAATCAATCAATCGATATAGCAAATCTTTTGCCTTATCAAATTTTATACGATTCTTGAACATATGCCCTGTTAATGACTTGTATTCCTCAAAAATTCTACAAGTATGATCATACAACGATATCCATGTTGTGTCAACATCTTTCGCAATTTTTACCATTTGTAATTCCAACAGAAAATTTCTGAAACTCCAAAAATATTTTAGGACTGTTTGACATGTATGAATGCAAATCACGTATAAGCTCTTCCACTTTAGCAACATTTTCAAAATTACTTACAATATTGTAATCAAGATTCATTCTATGATCCATGTAGTGAATATGTATCATGTACGGGGCAACATGTGTTTGAAGGAGAATAAAATCCCAATTTTATGACCTTGCATGATAGACGCCCATCAGACTCCAAACAAATCAGCTTCGTAGAGATTGAATGATCGTCCATACTAGCTATTTCTTTCAAATTTTTAATAACTAGTTTGCAGAGGTTCTCAGAATAACAATTCTCCATCATTTTGTTCATAGCTAGTAAATTAGGTTCCCTCAAATGGTTATTTAAGTTGAAAGTGTGGACATGCATGTAAACCCATGATGTATTGTCTCTTTGTTGTGACCTCATCAATCGACAATGACATAAAATTCACATTTTTACTTTCTTTCTCAAATCGGTGATTTCAATTTCGCCATACACTTTGTCATTTCCCTAATTTAACAAAAATAAAATTTTGTAAAACCCTAATTGCAGAGTCACGTATGATAATAAATGCTAAAATACATATTTGCCACAAAAAAAAGCTAATAAGATATGAAACCCCGAGTTCGAGAGAGAGAGGAATGGACTTAGTCGATTAACACGTTGTTTAGGACTCGGCTTGATCTAGGAAAAGCTGTTGAACAAGAAGTGAAGAGTGTTGTTATTTCTCAAAATAAATTACACTCTACAGAACACAGAAAGACATGGGCACCACCTTTGGACAGGGTTCGATTAAGAAAACATTGAAATAAATAGATGTTAAATCTAAAATATGTACCAATGAGATATAAACAACTAAAGTATAGATTTGACATGAGAAAACAAGCTAGAAAATATGAAACCCTAGTTGCAAATGAAAAGACAAAAATACTTAGTTAATTCACAATGACATAGAAGGTGTACCAAGTTGGAAAGATGGTGAAATAGGAACTCGAGAGAGTCGCAACCGAGCCCGAAAAATGCGAAGTGTCACAAATGCCAAGACAGGCGCTTTATGCAGGGGTTAGGGGCACTTGGGACGCCAAAGACCTATTTTAGGTGCATGTGACTACTCGAGAGGTTGTGGAACTCAATTTCACAAGGTCGCAAGATGTTCCCTAATGTTCACATTTGATTACCTATACTTTGTTTTTGTTCACCTGAAACCTAGAAGAAGAAAGGAGCACTTGCAAAACCCCAAAACACATCAAATATTAAAAATAAAAAGATGCATATAGGAGTTAGACTAACCCCAATGGTCACCCAATTGAGTGAACTTACGATTCGGGTATTGCACTACATTTCAAACTCCATGTAGTTTTGCATGTGTGTGTATGTGTAGAATCATACCCTAGGTGGCTCTTGTACAAGTTGCACTTGATAGTGAGCAATAGCTAGATGTAGAAGATATAGATAGATGTGTGCATGGAAAAATGAAATTCCCTCCTATGAAGTGTATGCAAAAAGAATGCAGTCCCTTGTCCCTTATGTGGATCTAGATGAATGTTTGAATTCTCTTGTAATGCCTTTGGATGCAACCTTAGGTGGTGATAAATAATTCTTAGTGCTTGGTCCTTTATTATGGTCATATAGTTTTTATTTATATGATTCCCTTGTTTGAATTTCATAATTAACCACTAAAAGGTCAACCCATAAGAAATAAAGATGCCCAACAACTAGAAAGGACCCAAAATATGCGAGCAAGATACAAAGAGTTTAGGGGCGATAGGGGCACCTAGTGCTGATGTCTGGTTGGGCGTTGGTGTCCAGACTTAGAAAAATTGAAGTGTCGAAAGTCAAATTGGGCAAGAAGGTGTGTAAGACCAAGAAGGATAAAAAATAAAGCAAAGAGACCAAAGATAATGGTCAATTATTACTTTTCTCACTTAGGAATCATATGAATAGTGATATGTGATCATGACCTAGAAATGTACCCAAAGTGCATGATTTAGTGTCTACATTTCCCCCACTTTATGTTATTGAGAGAATGCTCGATAACATAAAGTAGATAGAAGGTGCATACCGATAACCATGTAGATCGATGGTGAAAACATGCGAGAGAGACAAGAAAAAGTGTGGAGTCACATTGTACCTATTGTTGATGTTGATTGATGCGTATTTGATGTGATTATTGGTCCCCATAAGGACGGACTTGCAAAAGAGAAGAACAAATGAATAGCCAAATATGTGTATATATGTGAAAAATTGATCAAAACATGTAAAAAGTATGTAAGAAAGTATGTGAAAATACAAAAAGAAACTTGCGCACTTGATCCGTGATGAGTGAAAAGAGATAGAAAGAATCCTAAAGATGTTGTAGAAGAATAATTTTTTTTGGGTGATCTCACACCAAGATCGAGTTTTTCGAGCAATCTCATGCAACTTGTATAGGTGCAAGTTTTTGGTCGATCTCACACCAATTGCGGAAGAAGTGTAGGGAGAAAGGTCTAGTGTTATTATCCAACCTTTGATTACTTCCCGAAGTATAAACACCATTACAGATGGTGTGTCCAAATTTGATCCAACACGAAAGTAGAAAATAAGGTGTAATGCATACATGTGAGTCTTTGAAAGAATGTGTTTGTCCTATAGAATCCAAAGTAAATGTGCCAAAATGAGAAAAATGTGTAAGCGCCCACGGTCATAGGCATGTAGGAAGGGTCGGGGCAATAGGCACTAGTGTCTAGTGTTGGACGTTGGTGTTTGTGTTGTGTTGAAGACCCAAGTTAGATTCTCGGCATTGTTGTTGAGACTGAATGTTGTGTTGTACCTGGTACTAAACTATGTTGAATTGTGACTGTAAACTACCGTGTGGGATGACTGATTCACCCAATGATGCCCCCTCGTTTAGGGTGCATGCGATGTCACAAGGAAAATGTGACCCAAAGGAGGATCGATTGTTGAACTAAAACTAATTCCCTACAGGGGGAATGTGTGTTGGTAGATACCAAGGCACACATAAACAAAGTGGATAGGAAACAAGTGTTAGAGAAAACAAAACAAACACACATGTTGAAGATAATATGTAAGCTATCAAGTAAGAAGATAATACGTAAGAAGACAATGTAGACCACGAAAAGTAGATTTCAAACATAAGACATCACTCATGATGTCATAAGAAAAATGAGGCCAAAGTGGCAACCAATGACAAAGTACACACAAGACAAGGGGTAAAGCCCAAAAACAATGGCATATAATGGAAGACAAGAGAAAACAATATCAAGCAATGTAACAGATAACCATGGTGGCAAATAGACCTGTAAAGAAAATGTTGCACATGAAGCACCCGTTAGCATGTTAGAAAGATAGAAAGTATGTCAAAGTGTGTATAATCCGATAGAAAGTAATGTTCTATGAAAAATGAAACAATAACATCTTGTAGTGTATACAAAAGTGGATGCCCCGAGGAGCCTACTACAAAACTGGTAAGAGGTACATTGCCAAGCATCCATCATTTGCAAGTAACAATATGTGTAAATTATTTAATTACAACTAGAAGGCAAGTAAACGAGCATGTGTATATAGAAAGAGAGAATGACATGTAATGTATCATGTCTAGCATGTGAAAAAAATGTACATGTAAACATAAGTAAACAAGAGTAAATGCGACCAAGATATGCAATATGTTGTGAGTGAGATGGAATGGAATGTAATATGAGTGTGATAGGAGTAAGCGTGCCCCGAGTGGATGTGTATATATGAGATGAGGTTCATTGATAAAATAACCCTCACCAGTCGAGAATGTATCGTATAACAAGAGTGTGTCATTAGGAAATGGTTTGAATATATGTGCTAGAAAGATGTGATCATGAAACATAGAACATGAGGAGTGTGAGAGTTGTGATGTGGGGTTCATTTGAAATTAAAAACCTCAACATTTGAGTATGAACCATGAAACTTGATAAGATATTTGCATATATAAAATGAATAATTTGTAGAATATAACACAAAACAATAGATATGAGGGGGCCAAGATGCCCAAATATTCAATATATTTAGAATAATACCCTTAAGGTAGGGGAACACCATACAATGCTCCTTAAGGAAGGAGTAACTCCACAATCTTTCAAGATGGGAATCCACTTCGAGGGGGACACCTCCAATATACCTCTACCAAGTAGAAGACTCAACTAATACCCATCACATCATATGATACTCACCTCCCTTATATAGACATACATTACTCTTAATATATGGGTAACACCTAATCCCAATGTAGGCCGACTCATTACCCAATATAACTAATTCATATGTGACTAACTAAAGGGATGTGTGCCACATGTCGGCATCTCCATCAACTCATATACATTATAATATCATATCCCAAGGTACATAGCATTGCCTCCATCTTTGACATGTTTCGTCCCAAAAAACAAAAATAAGCCATATAATGAGCGTGCTTTAAATTATTGCACAATTGTCACCATGCTCGATTATCAAGCCATCCATATGAAATCCTAGTAGGTGATGTTGCTCCAAACTTGATTCCATATTCCATTGTGCTCATCCGATTCCATCCTGGTCCATATGTGTGCCTCCTCGACATCCATGCATATCCATAATTATTATTCCTATGATTCCATGTATAGCCAAAATTATTACTCCTCCAATTCCCTGTATATCCATATAGATTTCTAAACTCATGTGTCCTAGCATGTCTCCATGATTTTTTCCTCTCATGATGATGTGGGTGTCTATATGGTGCAACCTTAATATGCTCAACCTTATCAATATTTCCCCTACTTTCTTGTCCTCTTCAAACTTGTCTGTTATTTGTTTTTTTATCTTGAGTAGAGAAATTATTTTTGAATTTTTCATCATGCTCTTCATCCTCTCCTTCTGATTCATCCTTATTCCCTTCTTTCGCCATCTTCAAATTCATCTTTATGATCCAATTTTACATTACTTTTTGCCTTACTAAGTGTGATATCTTGCGATGTAATTTTCTTTCTCTTGTACCATAATTTCATGAATTTCTTTTGCACATTAATATTAATTGTTCCCAATGCCTCTAACCAAGGATATCCAAGAACAATATCTATACCATCCATATCTAAAGAATAAAAATATGAATGTAAAACATATTTATCCATAGAAAGCTTTAAATCTTCAAAAATTTGAATCTTCTTACCATCCATTTGAGATTCCTTGATATGCTTTGCTTGAACATGTAGATGTTGAACTACATCCCTAACAATGAATTTATATTTTTACTAGGGTTTATGAAAATAATTACCTTTTTCCTTTGAATGTGCCCTTCAAATTGAAATATTGAAGTTTCCTTCCTTAGAGATGCATTATTTGAACTTGTATCTTGATCTATTGTCTCTCCTTCTAAATCATGTGTAACAACTTCAACCTCAACATTTTCTTCTTCTTCTTCATCTTCTTCTTTTGATATTTTCTCTTCCTAACTATTATCATTAAATTCTTCTACTTCCTCTTGCTTTTCTTCTTTTTTTCCCATATGTCTATGAAAACGTGTTCTAGTTCCTCTAAAGACCAATTAGACTTTTCATTTTCTAACTCAAAAAACCAAATTTGTGCAGGGCCACTAATCCACAACTTGAAGATCAAATATCTTATGGTTTAGAGAATTTATCCCTAAATTTGTTCCACCATTCTCTAGCATCAATCTTGTCACCTCCAAAAAAAAATTACCATCCCCATGATCCACAAAACTAGGGTTTTAGGAATAGACCCTTTTGATCAAAACTTATTCCAACCCTTTCAGATAAAGTTCGGCCAAAAATCAGAAATCAGAGAACACAAACGCCAATTTAATTTTTGAGAGATTTCCGAAAATGTAAGAAATTTAGGAAAATTCCTAAAATTGCGGCCTGTGGAGCAAGATATTAAAAAAACATAAAACTGCAATAACTCTCACAAAATAAATTCAAAAATTCTGAAATTTCATTGGTATCACCTTTGAATATATTCACATCAACCCAAAAAAATATTTCCTAATTCGTCATTATTCAGAAGATATAGGTGAAACCTTATAATTAGGGTTTCAACTCTAAATATAACAAATCTTTCACAAAACAGCTCCAAAAAATCTGAAATTTGGAGGAAAGTTCACTTGGATTATGTTTCCACTCACCAAAAACATATCTTAAAAATTTGAAGTACAACTCAAATATAGGCAAATCACCAACATTAGGGTTTCATCCCATAAATTGCCCGAATAGCTTCTCTGATACCACTTGATAAGATATTTGCATATATAAAATGAATAGTTTATAAAATATAACACAAAACAATAGATATGAGGAGGGCAAGCTGCCCAAATATTCAATATATTCAGAATAATACTCTTAAGGTAGGGGAACACCATACAATGCTCCTTAAGGAAGGAGTAACTCCACAATCTCCCAAGATGGGAATCCACTTTGAGGGGGACACCTTCAATATACCTCTACCAAGTAGAAGACTTGACTAATATCCATCACATCATATGATACTCCCCTCCCTTATATATACATATAATACTCTTAATAGATGGGTAACACCTAATCCCAATGTAGGCCGACTCATTACCCAATATAACTAATTCCTATGTGACTAACTAAGGGGATGTGTGCCACATGTCGACATCTCCATCAACCCATATACATTATAATATCATATCCCAAGGTACATAAAGCAACATGTTGTGAGTGAGATAGAATGGAATGCAATATGAGTGTGATAGGAGCAACATGCCCCCGAGTGGATGTGTATTCATGAGATGAGGTTCATTGATAAAAGATCCCACACCAGTCAAGAATGAATCATAGAGCAAGAGTGTGTCATTAGGAAGCTGGTTTGAATATGTGTGCTAGAAAGATGTGATCATGAAACATATAGCATGAGGAGTGTGAGAGTTGTGATTTGGGGTTCATTTGAAATTAAAACCCTCAACATTCGAGTATGAACCGTGGAACTAGAGTGCATCATAGGGTAATGAGTACAACGTGTAAAAGTAGATGCAAGAAAGATGTATTGTGAATGTGTATAGTGTGCAATGCATATGATGTGTGATAGATCATGCGAGAAATATATGTCATGAATGCACGATGTGTGATAGGTGTAGTGTGTGAGGTTCATGTATATAATATGTCCTCAACAGTTAAATGTGAACCATAGTATGAGAGTTGCGTTATAGGGTAGTGAGTTTTGTTTATGTGTAGTATCGCTTAAGATGAAGATGGCATGTCCATGTTGTCCCTAGTTTGTTCCAAATGTACCAATTGAATCTGGATGTAGGAGATAAACCATATTCTATTTGTTAGGAGGACTGTGTTTGATCTTTGCCAAACTACTCTAAAGGCTTCTATGAAATGTGTTGATCTGAGAAATTGATTGTGTGTGCCCCCATCACATGAGCACCCAGGGGAGGACACAAGAACCCAAGTGTTCCTATTTAAGCCTAGGCGTTAGTGTTTGTGATATGTTGAGGACCCAAGTCATATTCTAGTTCATTTTGTAACCATGTTCCTATTCTCATTCTGTGATGTATTGTATTGTGTTGTATCTCTAAGGTGTTGTATGGGGTGATTTGTTCATCCAGTGTATCCCCCTTCGTTTGGGGTGCATGCGCGTCGCTTAAGAGTGTGTGGCCCAAAAGAGAGGCCATGATGTTGATTTGAACCTGTATCCTTATAGGGGAGAGGGGATGTGCATGGTAGAAACCAAGGAAAATGAAAACAAAGTGGCTAGATACATGTGCTTTAGGAGAAAAAGCTAGAAAACATGTCATAGAAAAATGATGTAACAAGAAAGTGTGCATATAACGTGGATTTGTGAAAAGCGGGCTTCATACATGAGACATCACTCATAATTTCAGAATACAATCGGGGTTGAAGTAGCCAAAATCATACAAGAAGCATATAAGACATATGGCATAGCCCGTAAACAATAGCATACACGGTCAAATAATAACAAACAAAGGTGTAACATACAACCATGGTGGAAAATGATCCTGCAAAACCTATGTTGCACATGAAGCACTCATTATCATGTTAGAAAAAGTTGGACAAGTTTCTTCATTCATACTCAAATTAATAAGCTAGCTACTAAAAAAACTAGTAACTCAAAACATGGAGGGTTTATAGTACCTCAAAAGCGTGATATATGTGGATGGATGGATAGGTGTAAGTAATTTATCTTCTGCATGGTGATAAACTGCATAAAGACAGAGACTAAAAAAAGGGATTGATTAGATAGGATATGCGGGGGTTTCTGAATAAATCCAGCTCAAGAAGTGTGACCTTCCTTTTGTGGATGTCAACCCCCATTTCTAAAGAAGAAGTAAAATAAAGGATGAAATAATAGATAGCATGCAAAAATAGAAGTATTAATGAATCTGAGAATAATTTAGATCTTATCTAAAAGATGATTTGGCTGAAAGAAATGTAAATTAAATGTTACATGGTCTGGGTCGTGAAACCCATACTATGCAAAAGCAAGTCGACGATGACTTGGGAGTGAGAATCTAAAACAACAAGTGAAATACGAAAACCGAGATCTAAATTTGGATGTAATGTGCAAAATCCTATGGATGTTGGAGTTAATCAACTGCTGCATGGGAGGAATCGAGGGAGAAGAAACTAGAAAATGATAGAAAATAAAGATTGAGAAGGATGGGTTAGAATAAGGACCCCAGTGATGGCAACATCCGGGGGAGCGATGATGAGATGCGAAGTGGATGGTTTTAGTGGAATAAAGAGACTAGATGGTGGTTTATCAAGATGGGGCAGAGATAAAACACATGCGAGAGGTGGAGATGGATTTGGGGGTAGAAAACACAAGCTGTGAAAGGTTGAGTCGATAACAAAAAAGTGGGGTGATTATATAGAGGTTAGATAAGGCCGAGGTCAAAAGAGGATGAAATGGGAGACCTACAAGTGAAGAGGATGGAAAAGAAGGTGATAACAAAAATTTGAGTGTCAGAAGGATGATATGAACCTACAAAATGTTAGATGCAAGTAATATAAAGATAATATGATAAATGTCACATAAAAATGACAAAGATGATGATAAATCTCATGAAGGATGATCGTGAGCGATGTAAGCACATCTAAAGGAGATCTAGGAGGTCTGTAATTGTTGTAGGAATGCTCAAGCATGAGAGTCATTCACAAGTCATGAGAAAGCTCCAAAATTCACATGCATCTGATGATTTCGATTGATTATGGAAATATTTAACTTAGTTTTATAGGGTCGATGGTGATTGGGTAGGGTTGTTTCTTGACCACGGGAAAGTTTCCCAATGGGGTGGATTTTGTGCTTTAGGTTGGGATTTCATGTTTTTAAGGAGGAAAAAGTTGCTTTAAAGCTTATGTGTAGGATTAGGTTGCTTTAGGATGAATCATGGGTAGTTAGAAGATAGGGATGGGTAGAAAAAGCATAGGATTTATATTTAGGATAAAAGTGTCCTAAATAGCAAGTTGATTAGGGCATAGTGGATGTGGATATGAATTAATTAATTGATTAACAAGAATTATTTAATTAATGTGAATTAATAAATATTAATAAGGTGATGGGATAATAAGTGGGAATTTTATTAAATATTAAAGGGGATGGATTTAATTAAAGGGGACCTAGATAGGACCATAACAAAATATGTGCATGTGGAAGACAAGGGTAGAGATATTGATTTTAGGTGTCTACATTTGCCCCTTTTTTTTGAGTGGTTTGCACTAGCAAGCCATGAGACAAAAATAGTGAGAGAAGAGGAGTATGATGAAGATTGATGGAAGGTTGATGATGAGCTCCCCTCAAATGGGGGATCGATGACGCTAGAGGAAATTGATGACGTGTTTGAAAAAGGTAGATGATGAAGGGTGGGTGGGTGAAGAAATATGGGTAAAAGGATTGTAAGGAAAGATGCCCAAGTAAAAAGGATCACAATAAAAATAAAAACTATGGCAATAATTCGATATCACATCGGTAGAGGGACAATTTTGGTCTCAATGGAGATGGGCAAAAATGCTCTACAGTGCTAGTGAGTGGGGCAAAAATCACTACAAAAAGGAGAGAATCCAATGGGAAAGCTCTCAAATGGATGCAAGATGGAATGATCACGGGGTCATAGGAAAACATCAAAGTATGGAGCAACTAAATGTGAAATTATGATGAAATACGTACAGAGGAATGAGTGAAAAACTATGCATCCACAAGGGACGAGGATGAAAATAATGGTTCCCTAGCACAAGACACGAGAGAAGGCCAAAAGGTGAGTAGTGAAAAATTATGCCCCAAGGGGGAGAGAAGTATGGAAACAGGTGGACTTTGTGCATAAATTAGATAGGATTGTAAAATAAAATGCTCAAAGAGGGAATAAGTATGGCCACAAAGGTGGAATTCGCAAAAAGATTAAAATGCCCCTAAAGGGAAATAATATACACAAAGGTGGACTTTGAGATAACAAATGTATAAAAAAAATGGTGCCCAACAAAGGGCACAAATATGGCCAAAGAGGAAAAGTATAAAACAAAGCAATGAGATAAAATGATTATGAGATGGTGCCTTAATAAGGACAGAGAGGCAATAAAAAAGGTGAGATAGAGAAATGTGAGATATGGTGCCCCGAAGAGGAGCACAAAGATGGCCACAAAAGTGGACTTAAGATGAGATATATTGGATAAGATTGGATGAGATGGGTATGATAAGATATTGATCAATACTAAATGGATAAGATAAGATAGATCGATAATATTAGATAAGATGTCAGATTGGATTTGGATGAGATAAGAGATAGATGTGAAAGGATCGAGGATAGAATGTAAATAAATGATGGTGAACTATGGGTATGAACGACACTACATCATATCAAGGAGCACATGAGGAAAATATGCCTCTAATTACATTAGAGGTAAACAAGAGGGGATCAAATAACACAATGCACATGCGACCAAAACATGTGTTAGAATAACCAACGATAGTTAGTTATACCAAAGATCATAAAGAAACATGGATGGAATGAACTCATAGAACCTAATGTAACACATGACAAAGGGGTTTGAGATGTAACTTGTACGTGGGAAGAGGGTTCTCTATAAGTGGTGTTCCCTAAATCTATGCCCTAACTCTAGAAAGGGGAAAAGCAATGCTGGAAGAAAGTTGATCAATGTAGGAAGCTTTCTTAGGATGCGAATAAAATGAAAGGTTGATCAATGCGGGAAGCCTTGATGCCATGATAAAAAACCGTATATAGTACCATCCTTTAATATATATATATATATATTATACATATATAATATAGATAAGGAAGGTTGATACATATATAATATAAATGGCAAAAATATATATATATCGTATCCATCCTTTGAGGGATCGGTCTATTTCTTTGATTTGATTTGACTTTTATTCTCTTTTTTTACTCTTTTTTTTTTACATGAACAACTTTCCTTGAGGGATCAATTTTTTTGAGTGCTTTGACTTTTGATTGGAGCATCCTTTGATTTTGATTTTGACATGGGGAAGAGTTGGGAATAGCTAAGTAGACCACTTAGGAGGGGATAATGAATGTACAAGAGACACCCCTAGACCCTTTACATGGTTCCAATAGGCGAATGAGAGGGTGATGGATGTAATGATCGTGGATTTATCACCAAAAGGGAGAACCTATCCATAAGGAATATTCTGAGAAGAGAGCTATGGTGCTCATATTTAAGGTCACATCTAGGAAAGTGACGGATGACCACATAATTCCAAATCACTACGATGAAAGATGGAAGAGGCTAATGATGGAGGGATGATCTAAGGATATGACTAAGAGCTCACTGGAAGACATGCTAATAGTAGAATGGTCACAAGTACAATGCGTTAAGAGGTTCCACTTCCATTTACCATCAAGGGAGGCCAATCGATAGGCTCTTGACCCATACTTATGTGTGATAATGTATGGTCCAATCCAATTAGGGGAAAACTTTCCATGTTGGCTCCTTTCTAGATTAGTGACATTTTAATTTTCTTTGAGAACAAGGTCACTGATATTAAAGTCACATTCGGATAGGACTAGAGTTTGTAAAGGTGAGATATGATAGGATAGATAAGTGAAGATAAAAAACTATGCGCTACCCTTGAGGAAGTGAAAATATGCATCCGAGATGAATGGATGGGATAAGGCAAAAGTATACAAGATGAGGATATGTAAATTATGTGCTACCTTTTAAAAGTGAGGAAGTGAGAAAATGTATGTGTCCTTGATGAGACAAAGATGGCCATGAAGGTGGGCTTAGGATGAAAAATAAATGTCCCCCCAGGGGAGGACAAGTATGGCCACAAACGTGGACTTTGGGATGGAAATATGGTGCCCCAAGAGAGGCACAAGTATGGACACAAACGTGGAATTTGGAATAAGAGTGTGGATGGTCCCTCAAAGGAAGGACAAATATGGCCACAAAGGTGGACTTAAGATGAAATAAATGGTCCCCTAAGAGAGGGATGAGTATGGCCATAATGGTGGACTTTGGATGAGAATAAATGGTCCCCAAGAGATGGAAAAGTATTGCCGTAATGATGGACTTGAGTAAAAATGGGTCTCTTAATGGAAAGAAAAATATGGCCACAAAAAGTGGAATCAAGATGAAAAAAATGGTCCCTCAAGGGAGAGACCAATATGGCCACAAAAGGTGGATTTAAAATGAGATGAAGATTTGGAAAAGATTAATTTGGATTTAAGATTGGATGAGATTAAATAAAGTGATGTCAAAGGTGAAGTCCCCCAACATCAAGGGAGTTGTATGGATGGATAAGAGATGAATTGATGTGAAAGGGATGCTCAAGGATGAGGGGAGGATGTCCCCCTAATGAGGGAGATTATATCACTGTGGAAAAATTAGATGCGGATGAGTTAGTGGATGTCGAAGGAGTTTAGATAGGATCATTTTGGATTTGATAGGAGATACAAGGGTGAGACCAAAGGGCCAAGAAAAAACAATATCGATGAACAAGGGAGGACCTTCCTTAGGAGGAATGTCATGTGCAAGAGAGATGCTAAGGGATGATGTGGATGAAGGAATCTTGGGAAACCCGATGGATGGGATATGAATTAGATTGGTTGTAGATGGAGAAGGATGTTCCCCCGAATGAGGAAATCATCTTTCTCAATAAGGTTATGGATGATTATCTTAAAGGCCTTACAATGCTCAATGTCATGGCCCCGTGAGTACGATGAAAGGCACATATGAGATTAGGATGAACCCATGATTTATTTGGATTAAAAGCGTTTGATGGCAGTGAGATATTCGAGTTAAATGTTGAAGGATATCTACGTAGGACCCAATCAAAGTGTCATGGGGAAGGTGACTCTTGTGGGTTTTGATAGGATATTTTGGCTTGGATTTAGGGAAGAAGTGGACATAGATTGGATGGGTAAATTAGATGTCTTGGAAGATAAATCAATTTTGAGAAGAGGGTTAGATGGTTTGGATTTGGATTTATTATTATGAGATGTCTTAGATGAAGGGATTGGCCCTAAAATAGATGAGGATGTTTCTAGGATAGATGATTTTGTGACATTGGATTGATGATGAGAGGAGGAAGATATAATTTCTTACGAGGATACCTAAGAGCAATTTTGGGGATGTTTACCAAGAGTCTTAGATTTTGATCGAGACTATTTACCCTTGGCGGGGATAACTATAATCTCAACTAGTGGATTTGAAGATTGTGGTGTAGGTTTTGGATTGGTTGATGTAGGAACAATTAATTTTGTAGAGGGAGAACAAATCCCCTTCATGTTTATTTTAGGTGGAGGTGCTTAGCTTCATAAATGTTGTGATGGGTATCATGGATATATTCACAAACCGAGAATATGTGATTGGTGTCGTAATGGTTATAGATGTGGATATGGTTGATGTTGAAGGGTTAAGTGTAGGAGATTGGGATGAGATAGGTGGTGTGGCCATAGGAAAAGATGTAGGTATATGTGATGAAGACATCAAGGTAAACGTAAGTGGTTTTGTTGATGTGGTAGATATAGGGATAGTTGGGATTGATAAGTAGGTAGGTATAATTAGATCACTTAAGGATGTAAGTGATGTAGTGTGTTTGATGTAGATGTGGGTATAGTTAAATTTAGTGTGGTTGTGGTAAAGGTAGGGATATATGCGGGTGTGAAATACGTGGTATAAGTTAATGGGATAGGTGTGATGATCGTGGACATGGTTGATATGGATGTGGGGGTAGGTATTAAAGGATTCATAGTAGGCACAATAGATAATGTTTGATGATGAGGTAGATGAGATGAGGAGGTAGGTGTTTGATGTATCATATTGATTACATGAGGATTGAATGTGTAAGATGTGGAAGGTAGATATGGATTGGTCGATGGTGGATTTGGGAAGGGCTATTTAAAGATACCATGAGGTGAAGATTGAATTGGTGGGAGGATTGTGTAATGTTGGAAAGTAGGGATGTAATAAGATGGATGGGATTAGATAGGAAGGTTTGATTTTTGATACATATAAGGAGTAGGAATGTCAAAAGATGGTGATCGTTAGATAGGCATGGGAGATGTAGTAGGGATGTCATTGATATAAGATGATGGGGGTGAAATAAGATTCTCTAGTTGATATGATCAAGAGATGGATTTATGGAAAAAGTAATCATAGATGGGGCTAGAAGGAGACAAACATGAGATATTGATCACAGTAGACATATGAGAAGTGGTAATAGGTGATGTGATAGGTATGGGGGTTGTAATTGTAGTTGATGTAGGTGTATGAGATGTGTTGGATGGTTTTAACTATTCAAATATAAGGGTGGATGGATAAGGATGTAAAAAAATCTTGGGGTTATATTAAAGTGAAAAGGGGATGTTTTATAGGATGTTTGGGATTGAATAAGAGTATTTGATTGTTGAATGTATGTAGATTGGGATGATGAGTGGTGGAATATGATCTACCAATTGAGTAGGTTGATAGGATTGAGATATTTTAGGGGTCTACATCGTAGGAAGTCATAAATGGGGCTAGAGGGAGGCCCGGGGTCTCAAAGGAACATAAGGTGGGAGGCGTAATTGGTCGAGTGTAATGGGATGATGGATAGGAGAATCAAATTCATAAGGAGGATATATTTGAATAACATGGTCATTATAGGGTTGAGAGATCCAATGTGGAATCTCAAGATTATTGGATGAAGTAGTAGTATCATTAGATATATTAAATAGTTGTGTTGTTTGATCTTGAAAAGAAGTAGTACCAGTGTAAAATAAGAAAATATTTGTTTATGAAATGTATTAACAAACAAGTCAAGCAACATTTTTTCATTTTAAGAAAGTGTGAAAAATAAAAAGGGATGGATAATGAGGTACCTAAGAAAAGGCAATCTAGGGTTGGTTTTAGGATTGTTTTGGCTTGGGAGAATCTCGAAGGTGGCTTCTGTTGGGTGATGAAATCCCAATCAGTCTATCGGGTAGGTGGATGTTTAGATGTGTTGATTTGAATGCGTGAGTTTTAGGTTGTGTGTGAGGAATGTGAAATGCAACAAGTTAACCTCCTACTTAAACTATGTGAGCAAGCAAGATGCGAAAAGAAAGTTATTTTAAAACCAAATCAAAGTGTGATCTTTTGATAAGGACACACACAAGAAAGGGAAATATGATGTAGAAAGGAAAAATTAGGGAAAATGAGAAATACTTGTGATAAGGCTTTTCCTTTTTATCTAAACTTTAATGAAAACCAACCCAATGGCCAAACCAACATGAGCAAGCAAAAAGCAGAGCCTCATGCTGCGGTATTAGTAGAAAGCAGAAAAGGGAAAAATAGAAAATAAAAGGGATCATCTAAGGGTGGTCCCCGGGTGTGCCAAGAAATTTTGGTCAAGTTTCTTCATTCATACTCAAATTAATAAGCTAGCTACTAAAAGAAACTAGCAACTCAAAACATGGAGGGTTTATAGTACCTCAAAAGCGTGATATACATAGATAGATGTGCATCAAGTAATTGATCTTTATTCTACAATTAATAAATCTACAACTAAGACATACTAAAAGGGGATTGATTAGATAGGATATGTGGGGGTTTCTGAACAAATCCAACTCAAGAAGTGTGACCTTCCTTTTGCAGATGTCAACCCCCATTTTTAAAGAAGAAGCGAAATAAGGGATGAAATAATGAGATAGCATGCAAAAAATAAATATTATGAATCTGAAAATAATTAAGATCTGATCTAAAAGCTGATTTGATTGAAAGAAATGTAAATTAAATGTTACCTGGTCTAGGTTGACAGTGACCCAGAATGTGCAAAAGTAGATGTAACGGTGACTTGGGAGTGAGGAGCTAAAATAGTAAGTGAAATATGCATCTTTGACATAGATATGAATGTAATCTAATAAGCTGCGCAAGCATGTGGATGTTGGAGTCAATCTGTAGAAGGAATCTGAGGGACAAGAAACTAGAAAATGATAGAAAACAAAGATTGAGAAGGATGGGCTAGGAATCAAGACCCTGGTCGACGGTGACCAGGGTGAAGCAATGGCAAATAGAGTGAAGGTAGGAAATTTGGTTTTAGTGCAATGAGAGAGACTGGATGGTGGCTTATCAAGTTGGAGTAGAGACAAAACACATGAAGAGGCTAAAGATGGGTTTGGGAGTAGAAAACACAAGTTTGTAGAAGGTTGAGTCAATGATGACTCAAGCTAAACGACAATGACCGAGAGTTAGATAAGGTCGAGGTCAAAAAGGATGAAATGAGAGACCTGTAAGTGAAGAGACTAGAAAAGAAGGTCGATAACAAAACTCGAGTGTTGCAGAAGTTGATATGAACCTGCAAAATGTTAGATGTAATAAATACAAAGATAATATGATAAATATCACATAAACAACACAAATATGATGATAAATATCATGAAGGATGATTGTGAGTGATGTAAGCACATCCAAAGGAGATATATGAGGTCTATAATTGTTGCAAGAATGCTCAGGCACGAGATTCATTCACAAGTCACAAGAAAGATCCAAAATTTACATGCATATTATCATTTTTTGATTGATATGGAAAGATTTAACTTAGTTTTATAGGGTTGACGATGGGTGAGTGGGTCACCACCAACCATGGGGAAAGTTTCCCCAATGGGGTGGATTTTGTGCTTTAGGTTGGGATTTCATGTTTTAAGGAGGGAAAAAGCTGCTTTAAAGCTTATGTGCGGGATTAGGTTGCTTAGGGATGAATCATGGGTAGTTAGAAGATAGGGATGGGTAGAAAAATCATAGGGATTTATATTTAGGATAAAATCATCCTAAATAGCAAGTCCATTAGGGCATGATGGATGTGGATATGAATTAATTAATTAATTAATAGGAATTAATCAATTAATTTGAATTAATAAAGATTAATAGGATTTAAGTGTGATGGGATATTAAGGGCATTTTAATAAATATTAAGGGGGGTGTTTTTAATTAAAGGGGACCTAAATAGGACCATAGCAAAATATGTGCACACAGGAAAACAAGGGTAGGGATACCGATTTTAAGTGTCTGAGATAGATAAAGAGTATGTCAAAACATGTATGTATCAATAGAAAGTGATGTGCTAGGAATTAGAGGTAGTAATTGATGGAATAATATCACATGTAATTTGTGAGAGTAATAATGGTAGATGCCCCTAGGAGCCTCTCGTGGCCTAAAAAAGATGTACAATTTCGAGCATCATTATAGCGTGTAAGAACATGTAAGAAGTTTGCATTCATAACTAGAAAACAAGTGAGCGTGCATGAGTATATAGAAAAGATATTTACATACTAAGTATATGTCTAGCATAGTAAACAAAGTACATCATGTAAGCATAAGCTTAGCAAGAGTAAATGTAATAAATATATGCAATATTGTAGTGTATGAATGTAATGAAATAGTATACAATGTGAATGTGATAGGGGTAGCATGCCCCCAACGGATGTGGATGAGTATGAGACAAGGTTCAATTATAAAAGACCCCTCAATAATTAAGAATGAACCATAGAAAAGAGTGCGTCATCGGGAAATGGTTGGAAAATGTGCACTAGATAGAATAGAACATGAAGTATAGAGCGTAGAAGGTGAAAGTGGTGAGGTTCATTTCAGGTTTAGACCCTTAACAATCAAGTATGAAGCTGTGGAACTAGAGTAGGTCATAGGGTAGTGAGTGTGTTTTATTCATAATAGTGCTTAAGATGCATCACATTGAGTGGGGTTTTAAGTGTTTTCCATGGAGAGTGGTAAGATGATAGGCATCACCCCAAGCTTATCGATAATGACATAGGGTCTGAGCCAATTAGGCTTGAATTTCCCTTTGAGACGAGCCTCGCAGTTGTATTCTTTGATTTTCTTTTAATACAAGATCACCCATATTGAATTCATGAGGACGAATTTTGTTATTGTCAGAGGTTTCGCAATGTGAGCTTGGTATGCATGGAGATGTTCGAGTGCTTGCACGTAATGAGAGTCAAGCATCTCAAGCTCATGGAACCGGTTTTCGCGATATTCATTGTCTTTGAGAATGACTTTAAAGGATACTTACAAAGAGGGTATTTCCAACTCTAAGGGATTCTTGCTTCAATATCGTAAACAAGTGAGAAGGGTGTAGCATTTATGAGGGTACGCACACTAGTTCGATAAGCCTAAAGAGCATATAGAATCGGATTATGCCAATCATCACCACTAGAATCAATAGTCTTACGTAATATTTTAATAATGGTCTTATTGGTGGCTTTTGTGACAATTGGCTTTTGTTTGGTCATTGCCATCAATAATAAGGGGTGGAAATTTTTGTTTAATCTTTAATTTGGCACAAAGGCACTTAACATCCTTATTTTTGAAAGGAGAAACATTATCAGTGATAATATCAGAGGGAATGCCAAAGTGCGTGATAATGTGAGTGGTGATAAATCGACATGGATATCGATGCCAATGGTAGTTTGCAAGGGTGTAACTTCAACCCATTTAGTAAAGTATTATGTAGCAATAATGATGAACTTATGACCATTAACCGACTTGGGATTAATTTTTCCAATGAGATCAAAACCCCATAAGGAAAGGGCCATGATGGAGAAATATGATGAAGATCATATGTAGGTGCATAATGGATATTGTTATGTTTTTGACATTTATCACATCATTTGGCATATTATAAGTAGTCTTGCTCCATTATGGGCCAATAGTACCCGACGATGTAGAAGTTTGTGAGACATGGTTTGCCCAAGAAGTGACCACCGCATAGACTATAATGAACTTGAGAGACAACCATGGGGATGTCATCAAGGCCTAAGCATCACAACAAATAACCATGGAATGATCTCTTAAATAATAAAGCATCAATGATTACTAACGTGTAGCCTCTCATCGTAGGCGATAAGCTTCATGAGGTTGAAGACCATCGAGAATGGTTTTCATAGAGAAAGTTATAAATTAGATTGAACCATTGGGATGATCATGAGTGCGTGTAACAACACATGTTTTGAGAATCAGATTATCGTAGCAGTGTCGTAAGTGCCAAATGATGAAGGTGGCCTGCTCATTAGTGATATCTTGAGGAATGAGTGATGTTTGACTAGCCATAACATCCGCATGAGGTTTGTCTTTTCGAAGGATAGTGGTGAGAGAGCGAGGACTCACATGTGGGTAAGATTGATTTGACTGGTTATTATATGGAATAAGAATCTCCTCCTTGGTTTTATACATGTCATTAACTGGTTAATAATGAGTTGTGAGTCACCATGTATTTTGATATTTTGAATAAGAAGTTTGTGAGTGATAGTGAGGCCAAGAATGAGAGATTCATACTCAATGATGTTATTAGTACATGAGAATCCTAAGCGATATACAAAGGGGAGATGGTCACCATGTGGAGTGCTAAACACGATCCCAACCCGAAACTTGAGAGGCAACGACCCATCAAAATACATAGTCCAAGTGCCAGTGTCAATTTTGTAAGAGAAAGTCATCTGGAAAGTATCACATACATGTGATGGATCAAAAAGAGCGGCATCGACAAGTTGATTAGCTATAACCTCGGCCCTTAATGGCTTTTTACGAGATGAATTTGAAATCCAATTATGTGAGTAACATGACCCATCATACAAGGCGACCCGAGAGGTGAGTACAAGATAAGAGATATTATAAACGTTCGACTTTAGTAATGTTATGCACCTCATTATTAAGAAGATAATGTCATGCAACTTTTCCTGCAATAAAGATGAGGCCAAGAAACAAATTTTCAATGTAGTTATAATTGCATTTGTAAGAGAGCAAGTGTGAATAATGTAATAGAAAACCCTTTCACGTTGAGTATCATCATGTTGAGCAAGAAGGGCCCCTAATGCATATAATGTGGTTGAGATGCACAAGTATGAAAGGTCGGTCAACCACAGGAGGGACGAGAATAGGAGGATTTAAGAGATATGATTTAATAGCCTCAAATGCATGTTGAAATGGTCATCCCAAACAAACTTACTTGTCCTTTTTCATTAGGTGCGTGAATGGTTGGGTTTTGTCTACGAGTCATGCAATAAAACACCGAATGGCCTGGATTTTTCCTTGTAAGGTGTGTAATTGATGTAAATTGTGAGGTGGAGGAATTTCCACAATGGCACGGATAATTTTAGGATGTATTTTCATGCCACGTTGAGAGATGATATAGACAAGGAGTTTGCCGATTATGACACCAAAGACACACTTCTTGGGATTTAGGTGAACTTTGTACTATCGTAAGTGTTCAAAGAGTGTGCAAAGATCTTGAGCATGGGTAGAATGATGTTGTGATTTTACAAGTATGTCATTAACATAATATTCAAGAATTTTATGGATATAATCATGGAAAACATGTGTCATGGCCTATTGATAAGTAGCACCATCATTTTTAAGGCCGAAAGCCATGACCGTGTAACAAAATTCACCTCATGGTGTTGTAATGAAGTCTTTTCTTGATCTATGGGGTTGATTTTTATTTGGTTATAGCTGAAAAAACCATCCATAAAGGAAAGAATGTCATATCTGGCGGTGGAATCGACAATCACATCAATGTTTGGTAATGGGAAACTATCTTTAGGGAAAGCCTTATTAAGATCACGAAAATCAGTGCAACAACGGACTTTGCCATCCGGTTTCATAACAGGCATGATATTAGACACCCATTCGGGATAGTCCACTACACATATAAATCCAACATCCAAAATTCATTGAATTTCTTCTTGACTAATAGTGAGAATTTTGGATGAATTTTTCAACTTTTTTGTTTGGTTTAGCTTGGGATCGAGGACAATATTATGCATAGCTATAGAAGGAATGATACTAGGCATATCACTATAATCCTAGGATAATATGTTAGAGAATTTGTGAAACACGTTTTAATATCATATTGTTTGGTAGGTGTAAGAGAAGAAACCAAAAAAACCATTCAAGGGTTGTCTTTTGTACCAAGGTTATATTGTATAGTTTCTTCATTTAATAGATTGCACCAATCCTCGATGTATGGATCAATAGGAATGGTATTATAAGTATCAATATTTATACTAGACGAATCAAATTCACCGAAGTAGGAAATAGAAGTAAGAAATAGATGGGAATCATTTTTGTGATGAAAATAAGGGAAATGATCATAGGTCCCTATATATTCTAAGAGAGAGTCATCAGTAGTAAATGTGTCCAAATTAAGCCACTCAGGGGAAGTGAGATCACCAATGAGTTCGCATGTAATATAGGAAGTATAGAAGAATGTAAAATAGTGCGAGACCTAGGGAGAGGATGTGAGCAAAATATGATAACCAAGACCAATTTTTATAGATTGAGTGGGGATAGACAAGGGTTTTATGACTCCTTGGCCATGTCATCCTAAACTAGTGCTAGAAAATCCATAATGAAGTAGATACTGATATCCAAGACCATATTACGAGAACTAAGAATTGTATGTGGAGGAAACAAAAGTGTTCGGGGAATGCTCAATAATATTACAAAAGGAAAAAGGAGATGGATTTGCTAGGACCTCGTAGACAACACCTTGATATAGAAATTTTAGTCATGCATGAAGAGTAGAAGGAACTGCATGCATGACATGCATGAATCCAAGGCTACCTAAGAAGAATGTTATAATTAAGATTATTGGGCATCATGTGGCATGGTGTAAGTAGAGTATATGGAACAATAGTGATAGGAAGTGTAATAGTACCAAAGAAATGTTTAGGAATGTTATCAAAGTCATGAACATAAACAAATGAAGGAAATAACAAGTCCTTAGAGTAGCCGATTTGATGAAGGAATGCTAGATTGCAAATATTAAGCCCAAATCCATTATCTACTAAAGCAAGTTTAACCCCAACACTATTAATACAAACCTGAATATAGAGGGGGGATCATTATCTAAAATAGTTTGAGAAGGAAGCTTAGTAGATGTAAAGGTAATATGGTCTTCATTGAAAGATAAAGCAATTGTAAACTTATGATATACATAGTCAAGAGAAGTATGAGGATGAATATGAATATTATCTAAAAATGATATGATTTTATGCGAACAATCAGGATTAGCTTGTAAGAAGGTTGGGATGGAGACACTCATGGTGAGACTATCCCGAGATATTGAAGACAAAGATGAAAGATCCAAGAGTGTTCAAATGTGGGGCTCACAAAATGATTTAACAAAATTAATTTTTTAAAACCCTAATTATAGAGTCGCGTATGATAATGAATGCTAAAATACGATTCAACACAAGTGATAAGCTAATAAGATATGAAATTTTAAGTGTAAGAGAGAAAGGAATGGACTTAGCTGATTTACGCATTATGCGGGACTAGCACTTTGAGATGGGAAACATGTTGATAGGATGTGAAGAGTGTCATTTTTATTCAGGATAAATTATAAACTACAGGAATACGACGGAAACAGGCACCCACAACTAGGTAGGGGTGCGGGAACCGACGACCTCTACTGAGTGCCTATGACTGTGAAAATGGTCATAACTTGATCTTTTTTGTGTCACAAAAGTGTCATAAAAAGTCTCTATTAATTTCTGTATGTTGCACTTTGATAGTCGAGGTACTTGTAACCTACAAGACAAATATTCACTTGTAAAACCCACAATACCACATCAAATCCAAAAAGAAAGATGCAATATGGGGATTTAGATTGACCCCAACGGTCACCTTGAGAGTGAGCTTATAACCGAGCACTACACTACATCTTAGACTCCATGTAGTTCTAGTGAGTGTGTGAAATAATTGTGCCCTAGGATGCCCTTGTGTAAGTGCACTTGATAACAAGCTAGCTAGATGTAGTAATGTAAATAGAATGTGTGGATGTCAAAATGAACTTCCCCTCACTATGATGTGTATGCAAAGAAAGTGAAATAGTTTGCGAGAATTGAATTGGAAACAATGCACCACGAAGTAGTTGTACTCCAACAGAATCGTAATGGCTCCAGCGTCATCATAAGGATCGATCAACAATGGAAGAAATTGCTCAACAGAAACAAAGCTTGCACATATAGGAAAGACAACGGAGTGTCTTGGCATACTCATAAATCAAGAATGAAAGGGTACATATAGGGTGCTGAGTAACCCTAGTGCATGACACACAAGAAAACCCTAAACCTAACCCATGTGAGATGACCCTCCATATGTGAGTGGAGGACACATAGGATCCCACACACCAACACCCCCTTCATCGAAGCTAGGGTAGTGGCTATGATGAGTCGACATGAACAAGAAGACACTCCTAAACAACTAAGAAAGATGTGTCAATGGGGCCCGACAACTAAAGGCCTGATAAGGTGCCCATATACAAACAACATCTTCCTAGAAAGAAGAAGAAGAAGAAGAGAAGGAATATATAGCCCAAAGAAGATGAGCAGCTGCATAAGACCTCACCCCAAGAAGAGACCACAAGTGAAGAAACTTCACCTCAGTGAAGGGCTTGGTAAATATATCTGCAATCTGATCAACTGTCTGAATGTATTGAATGTCGATGATACCATCATGAATAAGCTCTCATATGAAGTGCATATGGATCTCAATGTGCTTCATCCACTGATGTTGAACTAGATTTCTACAAATTGAGATAGTGCTTGTGTTATCATAATAGATAATGGTAGGCTGCCGAAAGTGGATGCCAAACTCTGTCAGAATACCCTGTAGCCAAACAACTTCTGTGGCAGCATTAACTGCTCCTTTGTATTCTTCCTCTGTAGAAGATATCACAATTACATTCTACTTCTTGCTAGACCAACTAACATGACCCGAACCAAGAGAGAAACTGTAGCTAGAGGTAGATTTCGATGATCTAAGTCATCGGCCCAATCAGAATCTGTGAACCCAATCAAGTCAATATCCACCCCTCCATAATAGTGAATGCCATCAGTATAGGTTCCATGAACATAATGAAGGATCCACTTAGTTACTTTCAATGCAACTCATGTGGCTCCTGCATGAATCTGGACACAATCCCAACTAGCATAAGATAAATTGGTCAGTGTGAGTCAAGTAAATCAAACTCCCCACCAACTGTCGATAAAGGGTACCATCAACCAAGGGAGTAGAGCAATTAGAAACCAACTTAACCCTAGAAAGAAAAGGAGTAGGAGAAGACTTGTAATCGGACATCTGAAAATGAGCAAGCAAGTCAAGAGCATACTTAGGTTGTGAAATCACAATTCCTAAGTCAAATTGTGAAATATGAATCCCAAGAAAGTAATGTGGAGACCTAAGTTAGTCATGGAAAACCTGTTGGCCAAGGCGATCTTCATAGAATCAATGATAGAGGAAGAGCTTCCTATGATCAACAAGTCATCAACATAGAGAACAAGGATGAGTATGGAGTCATATTGCCATAGAATATAAACATTTGGATCAGAGTGACACCTAGTAAACCTGATGTAAGTAAAAATGAGTCCATCTTGGAATACCAAGCCCGAGGGGCTTGTTTAAGGCCATAAAGAGACTTCTTTAACTTACAAATGAGGGAGGGATCATGGACATAACCCAAAGGTTGTTCCATGTATATCTCTTCCTCTAGGTCACCATGAAGGAAGGCACTCTTAACGTCCATTGATGGAGTTTCCATCTATTTGTTGCGGAAATGGAAAGGGTCAGTCGAATAGAAGTCATCTTCACAACAGAGCAAAGGTTTTAGTATAATCAATCCTAGCTATTGGGAGAAACCCTTAGCTACTAATCGCACTTTAAACTTTTCAACGTCTCCATCTACTCCATACTTTGTTCGGAACACCCACTTACACCGATCGATTTTTCTTCCTTTCGGAAGAGGGGTGAGATCCAAAGTATCATTCTTCATGAGAGAGGAATACTCCTCATCCATGGAAGAATCCAACTCAGGAATACCATAAGCCTCCCGGAAAGACTGTGGATTAGAAGTAGAGGTAAAGAAAGAGTGGGGTCCAATGAAATCTAAGTGAGTACGTCTCATATCCGAAGTATCTCCAACTAAATCTCTAGTACTTTGCAAAGTTTTCCTAGCCCAAAGAGGACTAGGAGGATCAGGCTCAGAGTCGAAAGATTCTTCACTTGAGTGAGAAGGGACATAGTCCTCATCATCACTACTATCATAATTGGAAGACTCAAAGGTCTGATGATCGGGAGGATTAGGAAGAGGAGAATGCTCAACAACATCATCATATGATGAGATAGAATCGAATCAGCGAACTGAAGAACCTCAATAGGTAGATAAGTAGAATTCGAAGAAGATTCATCGAACTTAACACTTCTCTCAATATAAATATCATGAGAAGTAGGATTCAACAAACGATATCCCTTCACACCATCGGGATACCCTACAAAGATACAAGGTTTGGATTGTGGTTCCAATGCCTTACATTTCTTCTTGGGAATCCGAGCCATAGCCTTGGATTCGAAGACTTGAAAGTGCTCAACATTAGGCTTGCATCCAAACCAGGCTTCAAAGGGTGTCATCCCTCTTATTGCCTTGTGTGGAACACAATTTTGAATTTAATTAGCACAATTCATTGCTTCATCTCAATACTGCGGAGGAAGAGACTTCGAGTGAATCATACAAGTGGCCATCTCCTTAAGAGTATGGTTCTTTCTTTCTGTGACTCCAGAAGGGCTATAAGCAATGTATGCTTTGTAAGGAGATCCCTTCAAAAGTACAGAAATCCATGAACCTATTGTTTACATATTTGCCTCCATTGTCGGTTGAAGAACCTTAATAGACTATTCTGCCTGTTTCTCAGTAAGAGCCTTAAAGTCCTGAAAATGCTCAAAGACTTTAGACTTATGCTTAAGAAAATATACCCAAGTATATCACGAATAGTCATCAATGAAGGTGAGCACATAAAGAGCTCTAGTAAAAGAAGGAGATGGAAATGGACCAAAAATATCATTGAGAACAAGATCCAAGGGACGAGTAGCTCTCCAGGATTTTTTTTGTCAAAGTTCTTTTCAGAATGCTTTCGAAGGGTATAACCCTCACAAATACCCTTAGAAAACTTGACGTGGGGTAACCCATTGACCATTTCGTTTTGGCTCAATTGTTCAAGGTAGCAATAATTTAGATGTCCGAAATGCTCATGTCATATCTTACTAACCTCATTTGCATGAGTGAGCAAGGTAGTGGGCGTAGAATCAAAAGTAAAGTGGGAAAAGGTATATAACTGTGAATAGTGATCCACCTTTCCCTAGCCACTGTAGTGTCATCGTTAAGCTCATGAATAATCACCGAGTTAGGACCAAATTCCACTCACATTCCTTCACCAAGGTGAGTAATTTGGTAAACCGATAGGATATTGGTAGAGATATCAGGAACACTCAACACTTGGTTGAATGTTCCCCCATCCATCTCTATCGACCCACTATCAAGAAATCGACACTATCATGTCATTACCCATCGTGATTTGGGACATACCACAAGGCTCGATGTTGGTGAACTCAACATGCGAAGAAGCCATGTGGTGCGAGGCACCAGAATCTATAATCCATGTCGATGAAGGAGCAACTTTGGCTATAAGGGCCTTTCCTTTCTTCTTATCAAATTTAGACCCTTTTGCAGTAGAAGACTCGGTCTTGGAGTATTTTGTTTGATAGACTCGGGAACACCTATTTGATTTTTCTCAAGTAAATGAGTAAGGTGGTCAATTTGTTTTCTCATACATAGATGCTCTTTATGACCAGGATTCTTGCAATAGGAACACAAAAACTTGTCTTTATGTGCTCTAGGCTCAAAAGTCAAAGCGTTCGTGTTAAATTTAGTTTTGGTCTTGGTTTCCCTCTTAGGTTGATCATTTCTTTCTTTCTTCTTTTCAGTCTTCTTTTCCTTACTAGTACTTACTACAAGGGCATGTGACTTGGACTTGAGAGACCCCATTTGAATGAGTTTTTCCTGTTCTCGAATGAGTTGGGATGAAAAATAGTCAAAGGAGGGCATATTCCAAGTATTTCCCAAGGAAAATTTTGGAGCATAAAAGGTTGACACAAAGACAAAATATTTAGGACCTAACTTAGAGAGAATCGACAAGATCAGTTGAGAATCTTTCTTCTCTACTTGACATTCCTTTAACAACAATCTAGTGTGGACAAACTTAGAGAAGTATGCTTGTAGGTTTTCAAAATCACTAGGATTTAACCCTAGTAGTTCATTTTCCAACTCATGCGCTCTCATGTCATCTTGTTGTCCAAACATTTTATCCAACGTTGTCCATGTAGAATTAGGTGTTTCAGATAACTCAATGTGGAAGAGCAAGTCAGAAGAAACAAACATACAAAGAAGACCTAAAGATTCATCACTACGGTTTAACCACTTAGATTTTTAGAGTTCGTTATGCAGTTGAGTCTTAGTTCCCATGGTGATGTAGAATAACCCTTTACCTCTTAGTTTCATAATCATTTTGATCTCCACTCAAAAAATTTGAACGGTGTAAGCAAAGGAATTGAATAAGCATCCATTGTGAGAGAGAGAGAAGGAATGTAGAAAAGAATCACAACCACCCAAGACAATATAATAACCCCCTGCTTTCGGCACTTTATAGTTTAGTGTGTTGAATACAATCAGGTGCGAGTGTGCGTCGTGAAACAATTGGTCGCTCACCTTGTAATCAACATAATAACACACAAGAGAGGGGACCACAATTAAGTTTCGTGGAGCGTAGCAAAGCGACACCGTAAACAAGCACAACATGTAAAAAACATGAAAAGGAGCAAAATCAAATCCTAGTTGTGAGAAAAAGTGTCTCATGTCATGCAATGGATATCCCCTTGTTGTAAACTGTGGCAGATGCACTCACTAGTTGCAAGCAATAATAAGGGTAAATACAAGTTTTAGACGAACTCAAGATGAGTCCCGATGATCTTCAGAATGCCGAAAAAGTGCTCGGAAGGCAAATAGGTGCTTAGAGTGTCACTGCACACTTGAGTACATGATTAGTAAATTTTTTTGACAATAACGCCTAAAGATTACCATTTTGAAACATCCAATTTAGCTAATTTTAGAGCTATTGGAGTTAATTTAAAAGACAATTTAAATTATTTATCTAATCGAGAATGAAGAAATCGTAATTAATAGAAATAGATTTAATTACAATTAAATCTAATTAATTACAAATAGAAACTAATTAAGATAATGAAATCCTAATTAATTATGAAGAAATTCTAATTAAGATCTAGTGCAAATTAAATCCTTAATTAAAATTCAAATATACTTTCCCTTTTAAAAGGAATTCCCACCAAAAAATTAAAAACATACCATAAATGAATTTTAACAAACTTACCGTTTGTTTGAAATACCATTGGAGGTGGGAGGATCCCGAGTTGGCGATCAAAGTGCCGGGAAAGCCATGTAATGACCGAGCTATGTGGAGGTCACCAGATCAAAGTGCGAGGTCAATGCCACAAAATGTGTTGAGAGATACAACGAGACCTTGGCTGAGTGGTGGTAATGGCTAGGTTGAAAGAATGGGCACAAGTTCACCTGAAGCTATCGGGCGAGGTAGAGAGAAAAACTCAAACAACGAACGGAAAGAGGAGGCAGAGAAGCTAGGGGCTAGGCCACCATGTAGAGGAAACCAAGAGCTGAGACACAAAAGAGGGTGGGAAATGAGCTCGGCCATGTAGAGGACACGGGAGAAAGGAGCTTGAATTTTCCAGGTCAAACAATAAACTCGGCCAGGGAAAAATGACTCGCAGAGCAAAACGAACTCACCCGAGGTAGATCACGACTCAGCCAGGTTGGAAGAAAATGGTGGCAAGGATGTAGCTCGGTGCAGAGAAGAGCAGCTCGGTGGAGATGGATGCAGACAAAACACCTCTTCAAATGAATTTTTAACCTCTAAGCCACAAATGGAAAACTTGTATTCTACAAAAAGACTACAAAAAACACACAGAGAAACAAAAAAATAGAGATCTAAATATTTTACTTCTAGTTTAAAAATGATTAAAAACTAGAATAAAGAACCTCTATTTTAGCTAGTCTGCCAAATTTAGTTGCACTTAGCTAAATGTAGCTATAAAACTCCTAAAAGCTTCAGAATACCTGCACATGCACGAAGAACACAACAAACCAAAACAAATTTCCAAGAACAACTTGTTAAGAATGTTAGCAAGATTCCAAAAATGAATAATTGAAAAAAATGATAAAAGATTTTGTGAGAATTGAATCAAAAGCGATGCACCATGAAGTAGTTGACTCAATGGAATCGTAATGGCTCCAGCATAATCACAAGGATCGATCAACAATGGAAGAACTTGCTCAACGAAACAAATACACAAGGAATTAAAAACGACACCAAGAGTAATCACAACTCAAATCATGGATGCATGTTTACCTGATCTCAGCTCTGATACCATGAAAGAGTTTGCGAGAATCGAATCAGAAACGATGCACCACGAAGTAGTTGCACTCAACGGAATCGTAATGGCTCCAGTAATGAATCGCAAGGATCAATAAAAATGGAAGAACTTGCTCGATAGAAACAAAGCTTGCACATACAAGAAAGACATCGAGTGTTTTGGAATACTCATAAATTAGGAATGAAATGGTACATATAGGGTCTTTAAGTAACCCTAGTGCATGACACACAAACAAACCCTAAACCTAACCCATGTGAGATGACCCTCCATATGTCGAGTGGAGGACACATATGATCCCACTGAGACCAACAAAAGTGAAGTCTCTTGTACCTTGATTGAATGCCAAACGAATGCTTTGAAGTGCTTTTAGTGCCTTTTGAGTGCAAACTTAAGTGATAGTAATAATGATTAGAGCTTGTTCATTTATTTTGGTCACATAAATATGTATTTATATGATTCCCTTGTTTGAATTTCGTAATTGAAAACTAGAAGGCTGGCCCATAATTGGAAAAAGAAGCCAAAAGATAAAAGATACCCAAAAGAAGCAAGTAAGGTGGAAAAGGGTGTAAGGGCGCCCGGAGGGGACATGGGTGCACAGGTGCTCTCTGTCTTGGTGGTATTTGGTGTTTGAAGCCATAAGAGATAAATAAGTGAAATCTGACCGTGATGTAGGGTATACAAAACCAAATAGAAAACAAGAAACACAAAGAAAAGGCCAAAGACAGTTGTCAATTACTAGTTTTATTGCTTAGGAATCATATGAATGCTAGTATGTGTTTATGGACCTAGAAATGTACCCAAGTGCATGATTTTGTGTCTACATCTCATAAAGACATTTGGTATCCGACTAGTGTGATGTTGGAAATGTTTGGATATCCATTACATTGAAATAATATCTTATAATCGATTATATCTAAAATAGGTCTTCCCTTTTTTAAAATGTGAAATATTATGCGGAATTGTAAATGTTATGACTAAAGACTTGCATCAACAACTTTTGAAAATTTAGCCTTTATTGTTCCACCTTTCTCAACAAGGTCTTGTCTATGTTTACTATGATTTTCATATTCATTGTAGATCTCATATGTAAAAAATATTCCTCGGTTTTCCATCTAGATGTTTTTATTATTGTTCTATCTTCTTACTTTTTTAACTCATATACTTTCCCACAATGTTTCTTTAATATGTCCAACTTCAATTACATTCTATGGTCTTTGCCTAGTTTCCAATCGCATATAGTACAACTACATTTGATAGAGTATCAATAGTGTTTTCTCGGTTGTGAGTTAAATAAATGGATATTTGGCTGACCATTCAAATTTATAAGTCCTTCTTAAAGTCCACTTCCCACTCTTTATGATGTTTGTTTCTGGAATCTTTATCTGAAGTTTGAGTTTGATGGAAATTGGGATTATCACTACTATCTAAGTGAATTGAATTACTATGTTGATTACGAATTTCATCTGGCGTAAAGTCATTGGTAGGATTTTTACGCATTTGAAAGAAATTGAGTTGCTTATTGCATCCTTAAGGAAATCAACATATAAAGTAACATCAACATAATAAGATTCAAAATTACCCATTGGCACTAGTGCAACTATGTAATTTATTTGAAATATTTTGAAATGTTCATGTCACATTTCTTTTTTCCTTGGTTTCTTTTGTCACTTGCACTAGGGGCCATCGTATGGGTGATTTTGAAGTCTTCACATGTGACTAAAATATAAAAGTTTAAAATAAAATCTGTAAAAAATAAATTCAAGACAATGTGAAAAATAAACCTCATGCTACATGATAACATGGCTTAGGATACCAAATAGGGTTATGTGAGCATGCTATCGGTCCATCATTCATTGTATACAGATACATTCATGCCACTGAACGATGACTCAAATTCAGGTTATCATCTAGTAGCATGAATTTTGCTACTGTCTGACATTTTACAAGAATTTTATCACGTGACATATGGTATTTAGGTTGCCATCTAGTAGTAGTTCCGCATAATGCCTTGATAGTTCAATATTTATCTCTTACCTTTTTCACTTATACCTTCAAATTTTTGGCTTATACTTTCGGATTTTTCATAGGCTTATTCACTTTTACCTTCGGCTTCAACTCCAAATCTCAAAATTAACAAATTTTGGAATTATATTGTATTACTACATTATGGAGAATTAATCATATATAATATTATATTATAACATAATGGTGAATATACCAACATTGGTCGACCCTTAGTGGAAACAATAAGGCGAAATTAGGGTCAAATTTATTTATGACCCATAAAATTTTGGCAAACTGTTACCATATGGTAGTGAAAAAATCACCAATTTCAAACTTCAAAAATCCTAATATTCATACATGTACGAATATTCACTTCTAAAATGAATCCTTGATATAATGCAAACCAACAACAATTGGAAATAATCATAAATAGTTTGTGTGATTCCTCAACCAACAATGCATGTAGTGCTCTTGCAAATATGTTGGAAAGTGTTTGCAATGAAGTAAAAAATGTTTTGGGGAAATTAGATTTAATGCAAAGTGAAAGGGATGCATGCAACAATTATATGTTGATGGATTGTCATATGATGCCATAAAGGGCATGAAAATATCAAAACAAGTTTTTTTTTTACTTTTTGTTTTTAATCCTGGAAGAAATGATCCACTGCCAATGAGAAGGAAACATATTAACATTGATTGGTGTATCCATGAAGAAATGAATAAAACCTTTGGGAAAAGTGGTGGATGGTCTTTAACGTGCCTCATGTAACAATAACGAGGCTCTATTGTAATTTTTTTAATAAAAAACTATATTGTGATTTTGTGCTTAATAGGAAACCAAATTATTTTGATTTTAGATCATCTAAGGGAAGAGGAGGTGGTCATCATATGAGAGACCTAGTGTAGGCCAAAACAAAATGTACAGAACTATCCTACGAGAGGTAGGAGGAACAAAGTGCAAGTTTCCATCCATAGTAAAATTCACTACAATTCACCATTCATTCAATTTCCAATCTGACATATACATTAATTTCTCTAGGGAAAGTATATTGGGGTACACATATTTCTCATACTACAAGTCCTATTAGGGTAGTGTGAGTTATAGTGCCCCTTATAGTTTTGATGGTTCATATGGCAATGCATCCAACTATTTAGGTGGTGGCACATATAGTGGTGACATTACATTTTTGTGAATTCATGTACATATTATGGGAGGATTTGTGCCAAACCATCTACATAGACTACATCTATAGAGCCTCCGTGCTAGTTTCTTGAGCTTGATGATAACACTTTGTAGTACTCTCTGTAGCAGTCTATGCCATCTATGGTTACTCCACCATCTAGGGATGTTACACAAAGAGATGTATAGGATGTCTAAGTATCCCATTTAGTTACTTAGAGCATTTGAGGGTAGTAATGAGATAGATATTAAGGACATAAATATTTCGATCACTTATTTGTAGAGGTAATTAGCCATAATTTTTTTGTATCAAGTAATAATAAATTTGTCTTAATATATGTTTATAAGTAATTGATTCATAATTATGAATTATTCCTTTTATTTCTTGCAAAGTTTATGGTTGAGGCCATGACCACCCCTGTTGGATTAGATTATATTTGTCAGAATAACTATTTGAATTGCATATACATATATGTAGGTACATTTTCAAAATTGATTGAGGTATTACTAAGTTATTTATTGTCTATTGATGTTGGTAGATTGCTAGCTCTATTTGTGCATGTAAATAGTAACATGTTTGTGTTGCATTGCATCCAACACCAAATGAACATATCAAGGGGTGTTTCCCAACACCCTATTTCCACCCCAAAACAACTAGAGGCTACTCGAGTAGTGAGAACACATAGTTTAATTGTAATTTTTATTTCAAACAATGTTACTTTAAATTTCATTGTACTTACATTTTTTATGAATATATTTAAACTTATATGCACTCTTAATCTCTACAAGATTCACCAATTGTGTACTCGAGGTCTCCTAGAGTGAGGAAAACCTTTTCCTAGCATGATGCTCCCTCCCAGCCACATTCAAAACCTTTTGGAGAGGTTGTTTCAGAGACATTTTTATGAAAGTATTATGGATGCAACATCGAGGTATAATACATTTGTTATTTATGAACTTAAATCGTCATTTTATATTTGAAATTTATTTATGTATATTTGTTTTAAATTTTAAATTATATCATTGATGATTGTAGATGAATGTTTCCACAAGTAAGGATGTGTCTACCACACCACAAGACCTAAGAAGCCAAGTGAGATGTGATAGAATGCTTGCATTAGAGGTATAAATTCAATGAAATGCATATAAAATTGATTAGTTTTACATGCTTAATTTGAAAAATATTAATGTCTTTATTTTACATGCATGCAGCACAAATGGTAGAGAGGAGGGTCTCTCCTCATTTATTAAGATCCAACGCCCTGGATCTGCATCTAGAGTGAAGAAGGAACATTTATTTAGCAACTTGAAGGAGCCGAAATACACACACACACACACACACACACACACACACACACACGAGATATATGTAGGGCCATTTATAGTATTAGACAACAATATGACCCATTTTGTATGCCTACATGGCTCATGTTGTATGTTAATGACAATTTATATATGTTTTTATGGGATATATGATACATATAGATGTGCACATTTGACTTAATTTTCATATGTATGTATATAAAATTATAATTTACGTATTCCATTTTTATTTTAGTTATCTATTAAATGTTTTATTCATATTCAAGTCATTGAGTAATGTGGTGAGATGAGGCTATCATATTATAATTTCAATGTCTAAAGAGAGGTTTGAAATGGAGCTCATGGTTTTAAATATATGAGGAACCCAAGAACAATAATGGGAAGATAATGTTGTTCCACATGCAAGGGAAAATATAAAATCAAAATTGCAAGATTGAAGATAATGCTAAGGATATCAATTCACATTAAGCCTATAAAAGACTTGTAATTGGGTGAATCCAAATAATTACCCATAATAATATAAAATCCAAATCATTAGAAAGCGATTGTTAAATAATTTCCATAACATCTAAGTTAATGACCATGATGATTAAACATTCTAGGGAGACCCACAAAAATGTTCCAAATGGCTTTACGTTATATGAAAATGAGAATAATGTAAAATAACACAATTAAGACAATCATGGAACCCCAAAATAGTTCTTATATTGTCATAGTTTCATGACAAGTCGAGTGAAAGGATAAAATGGCTTAGGCATTAGTGAATTCACTCCTATTTAAAACATCTAGATCTATTCCATAGTTTTATGGCACAACCAAAATATTTGTTCATATATAAAACCACACAAAACATTCATCATTCATGTCCATAAGACATATGATGATTTAGAGAATACTTTTATTGAACTATCCAAGTTCCCTTTGTGGGGATGAGACCTTGTGTTTCTCAAAAATACTTCAAAACCAATTATATTGGATCTTGCTCATCCTAATCCTAAATAGAGCATCACAACTTTGGTTAAGGATTTTAGGAATTGAGGAATATGGAAAATTTGATTCTAATATGGAGACTAGGATAAATGGTAGTAGGTCTACTATTACTCATTATAGTTAGTTAGGAAATTCCCACTTGAGCCAATCGAACATGCCACAAAGCCCTTTGGTCAATTTATAATTTTTTGAGATTGTGAATGCCACTAGAGGAAGGAAAAGGTGAATCCATTTGGTGATGTGAAACTATAAGAGATATTTTGGAACAACATGGAAAGGATTATCAAAAGGTGGATTTTAAGTAATATAATTTTTAAAGATATGATAAATGTCAAGATGTATGATCGGACAAGAGGGATTTAGGTGACATTGATTGCAAGAACATGTTTGCCAAAGTTTTACAATTTTTTTGTCTCAAAGGTGCTCTTAAGAGAGGTCACCCAACCGATGTAACCAAGAAAGTCCTAGATAGTTAGGTAGTGAAAATATTCCTTTGATATACAATATCATCCCACCTAAATGTGTGAGCATTGTCTATTTAGCACCACAAGGTTTTTATATAAAATATTTCCTCAAACACCCTAACATTGAATCAAACTGACAATTTTAACACATTGCATTTGGTACCACATTGAGAAAACTAGGTGGAAAAGGAAAGAATCCAAAAGATGATTTTGTATATTGGTTTGAATATGATCTTTAAGAGCATATGAGAGATTCCCAAGTACCATGGTTTATGAGAAAATGCCTGTCAAAGTTTGACAATTTCTTAGTCTTAGTTCTCTTAAGATATGCCTCCCAACCAATGTAGTCGGAAAGGTCCAAGATAGTTAGGAAGTAAAATGATAGCTTTGATAAAATATACCATTTCACTCAAATGTGTGGGTTTTATTTATTTAGTGCCATGAGTTTTTGTTCACAAAATATTGCCTTGTACACCCTAACACTAACACAAACTGATATTTTTGGCATGTTGCGTTCATTACCACCCTGAGAAAACTAGATGGAGAGGAGAAAAAATGAGATATGATTTTGTAGACGGGTTCGATGGTGAGTTGTAGGCTCAAACATGAGGTTTTTAAGTCATGGTTTGCAAGAACTTTCTTGTCAAAATTTGGCAGTTTTTTGGTCTCAGGGCTCTTAAGAGATGTTGCTCGACCGATGTATCCGAAATGTTGGGGATGGTTGTGAAGTAAAATTATTCCTTTAATATCATAAAACCACATGAAAAAACATGTGGGAAGCACTTGTTTAGTCCCATGAGGTTCCACTTGCAAAATATCACACCAAACACCCTAACATTTACTCAAATTGATGCTTTTTGGCATGTTGTGTTCACTTCCACACCGAGAAAACCGAGTGGAGAGGAGAGATACTAAGAGAGGATTATTTATATGGGATTGACAACAATATGTTGGCTCGGATGATAGGTTTGTAGGTGTCATGGGTTGTGAGAACTTTCCGTCAAATTTTGACATTTGTTCTTAGTGTTCTTAAGAGACACCACTAGATCGATATAGCCGAGAAAGTCTGGAATATTTAGGAAGAAAAATGATACCTCTAATAATGTATACCAATCTTCTTAGATGTATGGGTATTTTTAGTTTTCTTCCATGAGGTTTTGTTTTCAAAATATCACCTCAAACACCCTAACACTGACTCAAAGCGATGTTGTTTTGCACATTACATTCACTATCACCACGAGAAAACTAGGCAGAGAGGAGAGAAACTGAGATAGAATTTTATATATGGGCCCAACAAAGAGATGTAGGCTCATATTGGAGGTTCATAAGTGCTAGGGTTTGTAAGAAAATTTTGATCAATTTTTGATAGTTTTTTGGTCTTAGGGATCTTAAGAGACGTCGTCGACTCGATGTAGCTAGGAAGGTAAGAGATGGTTGGGCAGAAAAATGATGCCTCTAATAGCTTATACTAGCATGTTTAGACATGTGGGTGTTATCTGTTTGGTCTCATGAGGTTCCATTCGTAAAAATATAGCCTCAAACACCCTAACACTGACTCAAATTGACATTTTTGGCATGTTATATTTGTTTCTACCTTGAGAAAATTAGGTAGAGAGGAGAGTGTAAACAAGGGAAATACAAAGTAATGGAATAAATAAGCAAATGAATGCAAATCATATCCTTCCTTCACGTTTCCTTGTAACCTCGGATGAGATGAATGAATAGTAGAGTTAAGTACCAATCTTGATGAATCTCATTGATGGATTGAATGTGGATGCTCCAAATATGACTCTGGATAGAATAAAATTCATGCTATGAGAAAATGGATGAGTGATGAGTTTGAGTATGAGATTGTTGATCAAATGGGCGGCGTAATGGTGTATGAATTCGTGTGGCAATTTGATAGAGTAAGACTACAAATGCCTTAAGCTTCCAAATATGATTTGTGAGGAGATGAACCTCTTATTTATAGCTGAAGGAAAGGCCATGGATTGAGGATCAATATTTGAATGAGTTACAGGTGAATGAATGCATTTTCTTGATTTAGCATGTTGATTTTGTTTGTGTAGATTGATTGAGTTTGAATAAGAATTTAAGAGGCTTTAATTTGAATAGTTGGCTCTTGAATTCTTCCATTTTATGTGCAATTTAACTTCCTCTTTTGTAGGGTTATAGAACTTGAGTGAGTGAGCTAGTGAAGTGGAGATGAGTGGAAGGTGAGTGGATATTTAATTTTTATTTTATTTAAATAGCTAATTAAATTAGCTAAGGAGTGTAAGTGTATTGTTTATGTATGATATAATTAATTAAATTAATTCTAGTGAGATGTGGGTGAATATTGATTCAAATAGAAATGTGTAAAGGGTAGTGTGTAATTTTAGGGTGTCTACATTTTCCCCTCTTTAAAGTGTTATTATAGAGTAATAACATTTTAAAGATAGTATATGGATGTAGATCAATGAACAGTTGATGAGAGAAGTGTGACGGACTACCTTATTTACCCCGATGAAGCATTTGGATGCCCCAACGAGTTAGATATGCTTGGAGTGTCCCCTCGAGCGGGTGGGTGGAGTGATAAAGTGGTGGCCATATGCTTGATAGAGAGAGAAAGAGAGAGAGATCCGCGAAAAATGGAAAGAACAGCGTAAAAGTGTAGAAATAGAGAAAGACACAAAGGCCAAATTTAGGGTTTAGGAAGGGAAATTAGGGGTTAAATAGAAGGGTGAGAGGGTAGAAAAACTTATTGGTCATTTTTTCTATTAGAGCCCATATTTATTTTGAGTGATTTTGGAGCTCTAATATTGAGGGAGAGATGGCTCAAATTTCATCAACACACACATCGTGCAAGAGTATGATTATCAGATGGGGACTGATGATGCTACCATGGTATATAGACTTGAATTTTGAATTTTGAATTTCATTTAATGTTAGTTTAGAGTAGAATAAAAGAGGAAAAAAATGCTAGATAGACAATAAAATGTGCTCACATGTTGCATAAAATGTGCTGCTTTGAAAATGCTTGCATTAGCATGAAAATGAGTACATCGTAATTATAAACGTATTATAAAGTGTAATGTGCATGACATTCAAAGTGTGTGATAACATAATGTAGCATGTGAAATGTAAGTGTTCTAGCATGAAGGTAGATGTGCTAAGTAGTAGGTGTGAGTTGAGTTAGATGAAATAGTTAGCATGAAAGTAAGATGAGAAAAATAAGTGAAAAGGTAGATGTAAAGTGTAATGAAGTAGGAATGTTTAGGAGATATTATATTGATGAGAGAGAAAATTAGATAAAATAGTTGGTGTTAGAGGTGATAAGCCTAGTGCACGTGGCATGGATGCATAAAATGGAGAAATATAAATGAATCATGCACTATTGACAACATTATCGGAGAGGTGGCACAATGAGTCACGAGACATTAGATTGCCAATGAGAAAGATCTAGTGACTCTAGAGGACAATTATTGGATTCTTAGATTTTTGATGAGGGGAGGTTGATAAAGTAGGATGATAGTTAGGTGCACATTGATCACACATACATACTCTGTTGAGTGGAGAGGATATTTATAGATAGATGATGGTGATACATTTGCAAGCATGTATGATGGCGATGATGAGGATATTGATCGGATTATTGCTACTTGCTAATAAGATCGAGAGCCGCTTTCAATTAGGGTTAATTGGATCATTCAGTGAGATGATGGAGTAAGAAACCATTTTTACATGGGGACCATACATATTAGCTCACTTATACATGGATCTACACATGGTAATGTATAGGAGTCGAGAGGAGCTTGGGACCGAGATACACTATTACAAATTTAGGCATGGGATCACATAGCCATGGGTTGTCAGGAGTGTGTGTTGAGGAACAAATGTCTAAAGGAGCCCTTGTTATTTGGATGATACATAGAGAAGCTAGATATAGGGGACATCAAGGTGTCTAAGCCTACTACTAGAAATCCCTAAATGATTTACAATTATGATATTTAATATGGAGGTCATATATGGCTTATAGATGGGAGACAAATCTAGAGGAGTTAGGGATAGTTGAGATATCTCCTTTGGATGATAGGTAATCACTCTTATATCATCGGGAGTGTTAGACCGAGATAGGGTCATGAGGCGAGTTGGGGGTGAGGTAAGAGATATTTGAGGATGAGTAATAGTATGATAGGGTATTGTGGGAGACTTTGCTTTTGGAGCACATATTAGGTTGAGCATAGCTAGGGTAAATTTTGTAGAAGTGTTGCCATAGGTATGGAATGTGATACGTGAAGGTATCATGGACCCTGGAGCGTTAGTGGGATATGGAGCTTAGTATGATAGCATAGTTCTTGTCTTATTTACCATTCCTAGAATGATGGTGGTGGTAGGTATGGTAGTGAAGTTACAAATATCTCGAGAGATAGATATTGAGGAGAGGGAGAGGACAACATACCCGAGGAGGGAGAGTTGATGCATATTATGCAAGATGCCAAGACTTAGAGGTAGGATAGACAAATGTAGGTTGGATAGGGATTGATCTTGGTGTATAGGTAAAGGGACTAACACAACCATAGGTACAAGGGTTTGTAAAGGCCAATGAGTCTAGGAGGATGAGGAGGAGGAGATGGATACATACATGGAGATGATGGGTAGGGAGATAGAGGAGAGGTTGGCGTATGAGGTTAGCAACACAAGTGTTAATTACATGACCTTCACAAGGAGATGTGTGGATGATATAAGGGGAGAGAGAAGATATTGTATATCGGTGTGATATTTTTATGATCCCGACACGAGAGGTTAAAAATAGAGATGGAGGCTATAAGGAGCCAACTACATGTTACTAAGGGATAATTAGAGTAGGTTACTACTGAGAGAGAGATATAACACAATGTGTTTTGAGGCCATTGGGATGGGGGATCTTACATTATCTATTAGCAAGAACCACACATGATGTGGGCTATTAAAGAGGGTTATATGAGGTTTTTTTGTCCTTGTGGATCAAAGAGATCTAGCATACAATAAGAGAGAAGGGAACATATTAGGGAGGTCGGTGAGATCTCATGCACCATTGATATCTATTAGATCAATACAAATTCCATAAACGAGATGAGGATGAGATGGATTAGAAAGCCCTAGAGTGGGATAGATTCATGGATGACTATATGTATTATATAGATGTATTATTTTGGTATACACCTCATGATGAAGGTATATTATTTTGTATAGATGTTGATTATGGCATTGTGATGTATATTCATGTATATGACACTTTTTTAGAAATTGTACATGGACATTTTATTGATGTATATAGATGATGATTGGTTTATTTTGCACATTGTAATTTGTTCATGGATGGATGTTTATTTATTTTTATTATTATGGTAAATGATGTGATAAATATGATATTGATGATGATGTGAGTGATTTTTCTCATAGCTTGAGCTTCCATTCAAGATATTGTATTTTAGAGAAACCTATTTTTCTATTGCACAACATAGTTTACATCATGATTATTAAGGAACCATGAAGAGTAACTCATTATGTGCATAATAAACACACACACACACACACACACACACACACACACACAACAACAACAAAACAACAAACAAAAAAGGTAAAAAGTAAAAAAAAACAATATACAAAGTAGATGTATACACTATGGATATAAATGAACCAAGATGATGATAAAAATACTTGTAATTGGTTAAAAAGTAAAAAAAAATTATAAACAAAAAATAAAACAAACCTAATATAAATAGTAAATGTACACATCGTGGCTATAAATGAACCAAGATGATAAACAAAATACTTGTAATTGGTCAAAAATTAACTAAGAAATAACAACAATGTCAACATAACTTTACATAAAGACAATTAACTATGCCCCTAATGTGTTCCATAGTGAATATTTAAATAGATTTGGATTGCCCCTGAGCAAGGATACATGCAAGGGGATTAGATTAGACTGAAAATTGGGGTCAAGTGACACTCTTGTTGGATCCACATTGAAGATTAATATGAGATTGAATGGGTCATTGCCCCCAAACAAGGATACATGCAAGGGAGAAATGAGAGTTGATATTTCCCAAGTGAGGATACATACGAGGGATAGGATTGGTTTGACACCCCCAAGAAAATATGCATGCAAGGGGTAAGATGATTTATTTTGATAGTCATAGGATAGTTGGAACAATCACTAGGATAGGAGTTAAAAGTTTGACTATGTGAAGTTGTGTTGATGTTTTGGGATTTTTTTTTTTTTTTTTTTGTAAATGTTTAGGATTTTTATTATTTGAATGTTTAGGATTTTATATTTTTGGATTTTTGTATTTTTGAATGTTTTGGATTTTTTATTTTTTGAATGTTTTTGAATTTTGATCTAATTGTAATAATCAATGAGATTTAGTTAGGTGATCCAAGATCCACCCAAGCATACACAAGAAATTAAAGGCTTATGAAGATAAATGGATGGATGTGGAAGAATATGACCAATATGAAATATGTTGCATGTCCTAAATACAAGAAACAAGTGATAGAAATAGTTTGGGATGAAACAATAAGATGGATAAGATGGAGTTATATAAGTGGATGTGCTAAAATTCCCCTAGCACAAGATTTATGTATAGATGAATCAAGAATAGAATCTTTTCAAATGAACCACATTCATGGGTTCTTTAAGCTCTTGGACGTCTTGAGTATCTAACTTGTATGCACATGATCCGAATTTGGTAGTGATAAGGTAAGGACCTAACCAATTTGGTTCAAATTTTCCTTTCTTATCCCAATCTTTGGTTGTTTTTTTTATTTTATTTTAACACAAGGTCATTGATATCAAATTGTCTTGGTTTGATCTTCTTGTTCTAGTTACGATGAAGTTAATTTTGATACACTTTTAGATGATCTAAAGTATTGATCCACTTTTCATCTAAGAGGTCCATCTTAGTAAGATGAGCTCATCTATATCCATATTATTTGATTAGATGTTGGAGGGATACATGGAGTGATGGGAGCTCGAACCTCTATAGGTAATACAACTTCAAAGATCATATACAAGTGAAAATGGAGTGGATTCTATTGGAGTACGGAAGGATGTGTGATAGGCCCAAAGGGAAGGATATATTTGTGTATGCCAATTGTGACCATGCTTATCAAAAACAATTCCATGATGGATTCTAGTTTTTGTTAGATGTTTCATCTTGGTCATTACATTGTGGATAATAAGGTGTGGACCAATGAAGGTGGATGTGGAAGCATTTGGATAATGCTTTAACAATTTTATTTTTAAACGACTTACCATTATCAGTAAAAAGGAGGAAGGAATGCCAAAGTGAAAAATGAGGTGGTTGAATATGAACTTGGAGATATTAGTACCAATGACATATGTGAGAGGCATTGCCTCTACCCATTTGGTAAAATATTTTGTGGTGGTGATAATGAATTTATGGCCATCAGATGAGGTGGGATTGATATTTCCTATAAGGTCAAGCCCCCATTGGGAGAAAGGCCAAGGTGTAGTGATTAGTTGTAAAGCTTTTGAGGGTGCGTGAATGAGGTTCCCATGTGTTTGGAATGCCACACACTTATTGAAAAAATTATATGCATCAGATTCCATAGTAGGCCAATAGTAAACTATGCATAATATTTTATTTGCTAAGACTGTGTCACTTATATGTGTGTCACAAATACCAGCATGTACTTCTTCTAGAGTTTGGAGTACTTTGTCTTGGTTGAGACATCTTAATAGAGTCCCATCATAGCCTCTTTGATAAAGGGTGTTTGTAAGTAGGGTATAACATGAAACATGTTGTGTTAAGGATCATTTATTAGGAGTTCATATTCTCAAGATAATTGTGGTCATGGATGAAATTATAAATATCATGATACTAGGGATTTTCAGGACCAACTATTTCACAGACCATGGTTGACTCAAGAAAAAATTTAGGCCAGAACCAATAATATGTTCAACAAGAAACTCGGTATGTGTTTGATGGGAATTGAACTCAAGAAGAGATCTGATAGTCACCATTGCATCTATTGATTTATTTTGGAGGTGAGGAACTTGTTCAAAAGTGATCAAATAAATAACCTTTAAGGATATCCACCATGAGTTTATAAGGAATTATCTTTTCATCTTTGACTTGGTATTCATTTGTGACTTATTTAATGATTAGAAGTGAATCACCAACACTTGTACCAAATCCTTGAGATTCCATGATATAGCCAATTTAAATCTATATATGATTGCTTTGTACTTTGTAAATTTTTGTGTGTAGGGAAGGCCAAGGAAATATTTTGGGATAACATTTCCATCTATGTGATAAGTAAAATACCAACTCATGTTCCATGGAAATTACAAGATCCATTGAAAATAGAGTCCAAAAGGTATTGTATCAATATAAAAGAGTTATTCATCGGAAATTCAAATGAAGAGGTTCCAATATTGGTAGAGGTGTCAAGCATTGATCTACAAATGCTTTTCCTTTGATTGATTTTTGACTAACAAAATCGATATCAAACTCACTAAGTAGAATGACCCAACTTGACATTGCCTGTGAGAATGGGTCTAGATAGTAGATATTTGAGGGGATCTACTTTTGCAATGAGTTTGGTTATATGATTGAGAAAATAGTGGTGTAGTTTGTTAAATGTGAAAGCTATTGCTAAACACACTTTCTCAACCTATGAATACTTTAGCTCATGATCAATAAGTGTTCTACTAAGATAGTAGACTACCTACTCTTGTCCTTGATCGTTATGTTGTGCTAGAAATGATCCTATTACATATTCTTTAGCAGATGTGTAGAGAATCATTGGTTTATATGATATTAGTGGCATGAGAACAAGGTGGAATTGATAGATATTCTTTTAGTTTGGAAAAAGAATCTTGACATTCTTGGTTCCACCAAAACTAGACATCCTTTTTTAGTAATTGATTGAAGTGATGACACTTATCCGCTAGTTGTGAAATGAACCTTTTGATTGATTGAATATTTCCTTGAAGACCTCTTAATTTCCTAAGATTTTGGGGAGGAGGCATTTCCATGATATCCTTGACCTTTGCAGGTCTACTTCTATGCCTCTCTGTGAAACAATGAATCCAAGTAATTTTACGATGTTAGACCGAAAACACATTTTTTGGATTAAGTTTGACCTTATATTCACACAATATTTCAAAGATGTGCCTTAATATTGCCGGATGATCTACTCATGTTTTATATTTTTGGGATGTCATCTACATAGTCTTCCATGATATCATGTAGCATATCATGAAAGATGACTGTCATCACTCTTTGATATGTAACACCTGTATTTTTAAGGCCAAAAGGCATGACCTTATAATAAAATGTTCCCCATGGTGTAATGAATGTTGTTTTATGTTGATCTTCTCCAAAATCTATATTTGATTGTATCCAAAAAATATGTCCATTAGGAAAGCATTTCATGACTTGTTGAATCCACGATCATATCTATGTTTGGTAAAAGAATGTCATCTTTTAGAAAATTATTATTAATGTCATAAAATTTGTACATATTATGATTCCCAATTTTTTTTTTTGCAATAGGTACTATGTTTGAAATCCATGATGAATAATTAAGTTGTCATATGAAGTCTACTTTCAATAGTAATGAAACTTTGGGATACATTTTCTCAATTTTTATTTGATAAGTTTTACATTTGAATACTACAAGGTGGTGTACCACAAGAGAAGGATCTAAGCTTCACATATCTTTGTAGGTCCATGTGAAAATATCTTAAAATTCCATAAGGAGTGTTATTATCTCTGCTTTTCTTTTTTTGAAAGACTTGCACCAAGTTGTAAAATCTTTGGTTGCTCATGTGTGTCGATGTTGATGTTTATTGTTTCCTCAACTAACATTTATGGTGTCTTTTTCGAAAAGATTCCATTGGTTGATGTAAATCATCAGTTTAAGATGAATTAGAGTCCCTCTCTCTAGTTCCTTAGAAATGTTTTCATTAGGAGATACATCCCTTTTATTTTTGTTATTTTTCATTTTTTTGATTTTGTGTTTCTCGAATAGTGCCTCAATGAGGTTCTCACTATGGGAGATACCTTTTTTATTTTTTGTTTTGATTTGTATCATTTTTCAAACTGGGGTACTCCATTTCCTCATCAAAATAATAAAATGCATTAAGGTCAATATTGAATTCCTTCCTATGATCATAAAGAGGGATGGGATCCTACATCCTGAGAAACTCTTCAACAACCCCATCATATTGAAAGAGATCCATGGGGACGTGATTTAATTGGTCCTAAATGATAAGTGTAGGATGGACAAGTTAGAAGTCAATGGTATTAATGGAGAGTTTTTCAATAAAAATGTTTATTTCTGCGAGGTTATCAAAGAGGCTATGTGTGGAACTTGTCTCATCATTGGAGTCAAGTGTCCTCACCACTAGTTCGAGACATCAAGAAGTATTGATGAAGTTTCAAATGTATGGAAACCAAGACCATGTTGATAAATATTTTATGTGCAAGATACTGGATCAAGACATCCTTGTTCATTTTTTCCAAGTCCTTTTCCTTTCCATTACATGTTTTTCATTATTTTGTGTGCTTTATTATATTTAGATGATTCATAACAAGAAGAAAATCCATCATCATATAGCCAAGATCTGAAGAACTCGGAATGTGTTCTTTGTTAAGATATCAAACCGTTGCCACAAAGACTTACCAAGATTATAGATAGGAGAAATTTTGATGTGGGGAACATTGAATTGACCATAATTGTGCGGTGATAAAGGTATTTTTCCAACATTAAGGTAATTTTAGAGTTTGTACTCTTCTATTCCTTTATCGATGATTTATAACATAGGTGGGGTGGAAGAAATGGATGGTGAAGTTCAGCAAGACCTTCGGGGTTTATGTGGTTTTCATCGTAGATGGGATAAGGTGGGGAGCCAAGGATTTATCTATAGAATGATAATAATTTACATGTGTATGTATTTCTTATGAAAGTTTGCAATACTTAAAATTTTTAACATCCGCATCTAATGTGAATTCTTTACCTTCATAAGGGAATTTGATGTGTTGATGAAAGGTGGAAGGGACAACTTGCATGGCGTGAATCCATGGGTAGTCTAGGAGGATGTTATAAGATGTTTCCACATCCACAACATGGAAAAATGTGTCCAAGGTTTGAGGTCCAAATTTTATTGTTAAAGAGATGGTACCACATATTGTCTTTCACTATTGTCATAACCACGAATAGTAATGATGTTAGTTCCTAGAATTTCTTCAGTATAACCAAGACATCTCAATAATTTCATGGAGAAAATGTTCAATGTGGCTCCATTATCTATAAGCGTTTTTTTAATATTGTGATGTGTTATGAATGTTTCTATGTATAAGGAATTTTATTGGTAATATTGGGATTCAAGAGGTTATGAGGACCAAATGATAAAATTGGATTGTTATGTGATAAGTTTGTAATTAAGGTCCTGAACTATGTTGAGAGTTAATATCCTTAGGAACACGTGCCTCATGAAGTGCATGAGTAAGGATACTTTGGATTGTGGGAGATGTTTTAAGTAATTCCATGAGGGAAATTTGTGCATTTGTCTTCTCTAATTGTTTGATTATATCATATGAATCAGATGAAGACTTTACATTTGAGGATTGTGCATTTGTAGTGGACTTAGGATTGGATGTTTGTTGTGGTGTTGTGGATGTGGAGGGTTGCTTAGTAGTGGGTACCCAAACCTATTTTTGTCTCATTTTCATAATGCAAGTAGGAGTGTTAAATTTTATAGTGGCTACCATGTCCGACGTATGATCTAACAATGAAATGATATAATCAAACTTAACATTGTTTGATGTTTGGCCCTTGTATTTTGCATTATTGTTTTTGTACTATACTTAAGGAATGGGTCATGGAAGAATTTTAATTTCTCATTTGGCATTCTATTACTAGATTGAACTTTGATTTCAATGTATCCATTATCAATTAAGTCTTGTATAAAGTGACGTAGTCTTACACAACGATCCATAGGATGACCATGTATGCGATGGTAGTCACAATATTCATTTTCCTTATACCACACGGGTTTAGGTTTTCCTTCTTCAAAAGGTCACAAGAGTACAAACCAACTCTTCCATACAAGAGTACAATGCATCTCTCCCTGAGTATCTCCTCCTCCAGATCTCTAAACGAATCTACATGAGTGCACTACAACTGTGCCTCCAAACCACCACTAGATCTCACATAACCAGGAACTACTGCATCTCCAAACTGTGCAACCAAGATCTCATGTGAATCTGCAAACAAGACCTCTCAAATGGGTCTACCAATGTGCAACCATAATTGTGCACCAAGAATTAAGTCTCTCCTCCATCACTGCATCAACCTGTGCAAACAAGAAGACAACCTCCTCTACAATATCTGGATACTATCACGTACCCAAAATCTATCCAATGAGCTACAATAATAGATCTCTATGGACCAATAATATAACATGATCTCATGGATCTACAATACAATATCTCACAACATGTGGATCTACAAGAAGAAACCCTACGTGGTTTGCATATTATCCTTTGAGTTGGTGATAAGTATGTAATTAAGGTCTAGAATTGTTGAGAGTTAATATCCTTAGGAATATGTTCCTCATGGAGTGCATGAGTAAGGATAATTTGGAGTGCGGGATATTTTTAAGTAATTCTATGAGGGAAATTTGTACATTGGGGGTAAGTGCGAAGTTGGGGGCCAAAAAGTGGACCAAAACCTAAACAAAGTAAAACGTGTACACATTCTATTATAACGCGATCACGTTTTAAATTGTCAGGTTTGGGATTTACCGAGGCATAACACATATGTGTTACATAATGCGTACGCATTACATAACACATATGTTTTGTAATGCATACGCGTTATGCCTACTATAAAGAAAAAAAGAGGCCCGAGCCTCTATCATTTTATCTCCCTCAAACGCGAGTTTCAGAGCTTAATCGTGCCCTCGCGTTTTTTCATTCAAGTTGGATCTCAAGATCAAAGGATAGTTTCTGGATGGCTGTGAAGATTTGAATCGATGATGGCACCATGGAGAAGAGGTAAGCACAATTCTTTTCTCAAAATTGCATTGAAATATGATAATTATAGATTAAAATTTGAATTGAATACATATTTTTTATTGTTACAGTTAGAGGTTAAGGGAATCAACCACAACTAAACCCTGTTATTCCTGTCATCCCTCCCAAAACTCCTGTCATCTCTTTGTACTAGTTCCTATCTTATCATGCACTTACTACATTCTTGTATGCTTCTTAGTCTTCTCCTGTTAAAACACCCAAGATTCGTCACAATTTGATGCCTTTCATCTGTTGATATTTTGAGAATGTCTCTCCATATACATTACTCCAATGCTTGAGAATGTCTCCAAATGCAATGAAATTCTGATTTAGACACTCAATGATTCTTGATTGTCTAATCCTATCCAATTTGTGTTATTACCTTTAAATCTGTAGGCATTTCAAGTGGTTTGCATATTATCCTTTGAGTTGGTGATAAGTTTGTAATTAAGGTCTAGAATTGTTGAGAGTTAATATCCTTAGGATCACGTTCCTCATGGAGTCCATGAGTAAGGATAATTTGGAGTGCGGGAGATTTTTAAGTAATTCTATGAGGAAAATTTGTGCATTGGGGGTAAGTGCACAAAGTTGGGGGGCCAAAAAGTGGACCAAAACCCAAAAAAAAGCAAAACACATACGCATTCTAATATAATGCTATCACATTTTAAATTATCAGGTTTGGGATTTATCAAGGCATAAGCGAGTACACATTACATAATGCGTATGCGTTACATAATGCATACACTTTGTAATGCGTACGTGTTATGCCTACTATAATGAAAAAAGAGGCCCGAGCCTCTATCATTTTATCTCCCTCAAACGTGAGTTTCATAGCTTAACCATGCCCTCACGTTTTTTCATTCAGTTGGATCTCAAGATCAAAATATCGTTTCTGGATCACCGGGAAGATTTGAATCAACGATGGCTCCATGGAGAAGAGGCAAGCACAATTATTTTTTCAAAATTGCATTGAAATATGATAATTATAGATTAAAATTTGAATTGAATACATATTTTTATTATTACGGTTAGAGGTCAAGAGAATCAACCACAACCAAACCCTGTTATTCTGTCATCCCTCCCGAAGAACCCCCTATCATCTCTTTGTACTAGTTCCTATCTTATCATGCACTTACTACATTCTTCTATGCTTCTTAGTCTTCTCCTGTTAAAACACCCAAGAGTCATCACAATTTTATGCCTTTCATCTCGTTGATATTTTGAGAATGTCTCTCCATATACATTACTCTAATGCTTGAGAATGTCTCCAGATGCAATGGAATTGATTCATACACTCAATGATTCTTGATTGTCTAAATCCTGTCTAATTCATGTTATTACCTTTAAATCTGTAGGCATTTCAAGTTATTTAGAAATCACATCACACCCTTCACTAGGCTTGATGACTACCCCTATCCTTTTGAAGGCACTTTTGAAAGCATCCATGGGTTTATCATAGCATAAATCAATGAATGGAAGGTCACTAAGCCATAGGCCAGTTGACTCCCATCCATAACTAAACAAGAAAGATCTACTAGGCTATTGATAACTCCCGTGTTTCTTAGACATACCCCTATCAAATTCATTCTTAAGCCAATCTAGTCATTCAGGGATCTTAAGGGACTACGCTCGGATGAGGTAGCCCAAAAGCACGAGTAGCGTAAGGAGCCAAAACAAAGCATCCACTAGCATTCACCTGGCCACCCGATGTGTTGGTGTATTTGTTTGATCCCATGAGCTTCCGTTTGCAAACTACTGACATCTAAGAGCCCTACACCGACTCAGACTGCAGTATTTCACACGTTTGCAAACAATAGGACAACGAGAGAATCAAATAGAGATGGAGAAAACCGGGAGATAATTTCATCTAGTGCTTGAACATGGAGGTTTTGGATCTAACGAGACGTCTCTAGGTGCCACAGAGTTTGAGAAATCACATGTCGAAGAAATTCTCTACTAACGAGTGCCAACCATGTGAAGGTGGAAGCTTTTTTGGCACCACTAACCTACATAAACATGTTAGTAAGAAATTAAATAGAATTTTAAATCATAAAAATTCAAGCAAAATCATTTAAGTAAATATTCAAATTAAATTCATGAAGAATATACCTTTGAAAATTCAATCCAATAAACCGCATGAGGATCAACTCTATTCTTGACGAGCAAGAATTGCTTCATGATTCGATTCACGAACCTTTCACTGATTCTTGTTCAATGGATGACCTCGATATTTGATCAATTTAAGATTTGTCGCAAGGACCAAATGTGAATAGTGAAGTATCTTCCAATGTACTTCATAGTCTTCAAACAACCAAATGTTTGATTTTTTGATAGGATATCGCCGAAGCCAAGTTCTAGTGACTATCACTGACCAAGTGGGATACTCAAGGTCTTCACCATTAATGACTGTGGAAGTCAATTTTTTCCCCTCTACACAACGAGACAAGAAGTAGTATTTTCCCTCTTCGTTAAATTCCATCACAATAACTACAAAAACGTGCTCTATGTATCACAAAGTAAAACTGTTTAGTCAATTTAAAAATACATTAAGATTTGACCATTTAATAATTTATAAATCTAAAACATGGCATGTACATATATGTATGTACCTTGTCGCACTAAATCGAGACTTGGTCAAAGTCGGGTGACGTTGTCATTTGATCTCGAAGACCCTGCAAGTTGTAATGCTTGTGGAATTTGATGTGTGTCGAGTGGAATTAGAGGTCTACAAGTCTATTCATCCACCCACCGCTATGAATCACATCCATTCCATGCAAAATCAATGCATGATATAAAAAAACATGTCATGCACCTAGTATAAATAGTCCAAGCATTTGCATCTGAACTACATAATGAGTGCATATCACTTGATCTTGCAACTATCATATAATCTTCAAAGTTTGCAGATGTTGTTCCTCTATCAACCAAAAATATCTACGAACTATTGATCTCTCTTGAGATTCATGGCCCATATTCTTGACACACTAATCAAAAATGTTTTTGCATCTGTAAATTTAGCACCATCCTTGAACTTTAACTCTTCTCTTGCAAGTTCTCTTTTCACACATGCTCCTGCACCATCATGCTCTCCTTTTCCATGCCCTACCTCAGTAAAACTCTAGATATGTTGTATATTTGTTTCTTTGTGCATCCTGCTTAGGCAATAAAACATTTGTGCATTCTTGAATTGTGATGTGCAGTTATCCGATCAAATGTAATGTTGATTGAAACTAATGTTCATCTCATTCAAGTTCGCATAAAACACTTGGAAACACCCTTGTACATATTTTGTAGAATGTGTCCGATCATCACTGATGTAGAAATGATACTCTCTTAATATTTTTCGATCTTTTTAGTGCTTTCTGGAGAGTGCATGAATGATATATGCACAAAAATAGAAACTTGCATTGAGTTATAATATTGAGATTAAACCTCCATTTATGGATGTAATGTGTAATTATCTGCGAATTCAACAACTAAAACAATAGTACCAAGTGGGAATGTGTCCTTTCTTAACTTGAATTGTTCATCCAACCATCGAGCTCTATGTGTATGCCTTGCATACTCATAAAAAAATTTCTCTCTGAATTTGACCATATATTTTGATACAAGTAATTGTTTTCTAACAAGCTCACACCTCTTAATTCTTTTCTATCTTTTAATTGATATGCCACCGATTTATATTTGGTGAAATCAACCAATTATTTTCCTATTGAATATGTACTCTCCTCATGGATACAACTTTTCATATTTGGCAAGCCACCGCATACATTGCACATTCCATCCAAACATGCTTTGATATAAAAATATTATCTTGTTGACTTTTCAAAAATATTGCAGAATAAATTCCCTTGAAGATTTTTGTGGGACATTTAATCCACACTCTATGCAACATGATGTCAAGATGCGAAAACATGATGTATTTGACAAAAAAACATCATAATGCATTGAAAATTCAACATGATGCCTACAACAACAAGTGGTATGTGAGTGATTGATTTTCACATAAAAGGGTTTGCTCATTTCAAAGAATCTTTGGCTAATGTTAATTTGTGGATTTTCATTCTTAAACTTAGAGAACAATTCTATTTTGAGTCATATCTAAGAATTTTTTTGCACATGATTCACGATTATGAGAACCTATTCTTCTTTTTATTGTATCTCTTCTATTCGGTGACACCCTTGTGTTCTCATTCCAAAATTTTACAATTAATTCTTTTAGAATATCAAATGTATTCTTGTCTTTTCATGAAGTTTGCTAGAGAAATCCCAATAGTCAAGTGTTATTGATTGACTCAAGACGTTTACATCTCTCTATTGATTTCATTAGTGTTTTTCTGTTTAGCTTCAAAACCTTTGCTTGTTTTTTTGTTTAGCTTCAAAACACTGCTTGTTTTTCTAATCAAGCGTTTATTAACTATTTTATCACTTACTATACAATTAGTAAGTGCACGCCATGTAGCATTACTATCTTTGGTGCGTCTTTTTCACCTACAATTTGGTATGCTTTATGTATGTTTTCAACAATTGATGCATTTTGATCAACAACATTAGATTTTCTTAACCCCAAGGTCTTCATTATAGGTCTCATCTTAATTAATTTCATCAATGTAACAAATAATTGACATCTTTGTGTGTCATTTAAATTCTCAAAGTAATTATCCCAAATTCCACTAGCTTTTCTTCTCACATTTCTTTCAAACATTTTGTTAGGCATTGATTTTATAATGTTTTCATCAATTTCAATTAAGTGAATTAGTTTTCTTCACAAAATAGAAGGAGGTGTTCTTAGAGGTGAAGATTCATTTACAAGGTTACTTTCTTCATTCAATGTTTTCATACAAATTTCAAGTTCAACAATTGGATTCTCAGGGAAGGGTTCAACAATTGGATTCATATCAATTTCTTCATCCATACCAACATTATCATTCAATTCAATATAATTATTCATTGCAAAATCATTATTCATTGCAAAATCATTATTCTCTACATTTTCATTATGTATTTCATCCCCATTTTCTAATACATTAGCTACATTTGATATAGTGGATGTACCTTGCCCTGCTCGAAGTTTTTGCATTCTCTTCAATTTCTTTATTCTCTTCTCTTCCAATTGCTCCGGTGTCTTGTTCTTGACTTTCCTCTTGTCCTTAGCTTGACGTTTATCGTCCATGATTAGAAAAAATCAACTAGTGGGGTAGGGGACAAATGAACTACTAAAAAATCATGCAAGAATGTAGAGAAAATTACAGACAAAACAGAATGTTTGTAGAATTCCTGTGAAAGAGATGAAAGGGACGTTGGGGGCCACTATATATAAACAAAGAAAAACTCATTCGTGTTATGAAATGTGTATGCATTATAACGCATACGCATTTTGTATTTTCTCTTTTTCCAAGCCATGCCTCAAGGCTTGGGATCCGGTTTGGATCCCCAAGCATGAGGCATGGACCTATACAAACACAACAAACAACATGTTTTTGCAAGAAAATGTAAAAATTCCACTTCCTCTATGATAAATCAAAATAAAACAATCGATCCATTTAAAAAAATTATACCATGACGTAGAGTAGAGTTTTTTCTTTCTAAAAATATAATTTTTCAAATTTTTAAGCTAATATAATGTTTCCATATTATTTATTTTCTAACCATATCTTTTTATAGTTATTTTTGAAGTGTAAATATGTCTATCTTTTATGGTGTATATTTTTTTGGGTGATCGAAATTAAAAAAACACTAGCCCAAACTAGGCATAATTCTATACATATTCAAAAAAAAAAATCTAAATTTCGATATTTTTTGAGGTAGTTAGGGGCGGAGGGGGGGCATTGTCGGAGTTCCGTTATTTTTCAAAACATAAAATTTATGTACTAGAAAACTCATAAATAAATAAAAATTCGCTATAAAAATCTAAAACAAAATGGAGCCCAAACTAGATGCTCCTAGCTATCTTTCTATAAAGGGTTTTCAAAAATATTAAATGGTGCTCAAAAAAAGCGGTGGGGGCACAAAAGTCACTCTATTATGTTTTTTAATAAAAATAGGAGCATCTCGTTAGTATTTTAGTTGTTTTACCCACTTAAACTTATCCATTTTCAATAAAATTTAGTAGCTTAGAAACTAGACTCAAAATGATACGATTCATATTTCTACAATATCTTCCAATTTTGAGTGTAACTATTTCAAAAAGTCGTACAAGTTGAAAAGTTTTTTTTTCAGAAAAATGCGTCCACTTAAGACCCCCTTTGGCCCCCAACTTGGTGCACTTACCCTTAGACTTCTCTATCTGTTTGATTATATTATATGAATCACACAAAGACTTTAAATTTGTGGATTGTGCATTTGTAAGACTTAGGATTGGACATTTGTTGTGGTGTTGTGGATGTGGAGGGTTATTTAGTGGTGGGAACCTAAACATATTTTTGTCGCATTATTATAGGGCAAGTAGGAGTGTTAAATTTTATAGTGGCTACCATGTCCACACATGATCTAACAATGAAATGATAGAATCAAACTTAACATTGTTTGATGTTTGGCCCTTGTCTTTTGCATTATTGTTTATATTATACTTAAGGAATGGGTCATGGAATAATTTTAATTTCTCATTTGGTGTTCTATTACTAGATTGAACTTTGATTTCAATGTTTGCATTATCGTTAAGTCTCGTATAAAGTGATGTAGTAACACAACGATCCATAGGATGACCATGTATGCGATGGTAGTCACAATATTTGTTTTCCTTATACCACACAGGTTTAGGTTTTCCTTCTTCAAAAGGTCATGTAAATAGGTATGTCACCATTTTAGCACTTGCTAATTGATGTAGTACACTTGAAAGACTTTCTACGATAGGCATGAATTGTCATCTTTTGACCTCACGTGGAGTAGTTTCTTTGCTAGAAAGCATTATAAGTTGTTTATTAGAATTTTCTGCATTTCGCTTCATTATTGATGAGTTTGGTTTTGTACATTTTGAACACAATGAGAATTAGTGATACCATCATTTACAACATTTCAATCAGTAGTTGATAAACTTGGTTTTATTGTGATTTTTATTATTTTTGTTGTTATTATTAAGTTGGTCTTTTGAAGGTGTCTTGATTAGGCCCTTAATGATGAGAGCCCTCTCAATTTTTTTATTTTTCTATAACTTATTTGAAAATTTTCAAGCAATGAATTCACATTTGAAATGATAATTCTGAATTTAGATTGGGAATGAAAATACTAACTAGTTTTTTCTAAGGAATGGAGCAAGGGAATCAGCTTGGGATCCCTCACCATAGTTTAAGAAACAACGTGAAAATCCAAAGTAAGGGAATTGGATATGGTTTTATTTTTAATTTTTGGATATTATGAATATCCAAAGTATAAAGTTTGATTTGATAGGCTTAAACTTGGATAAATTGAATATCCAAAGTATAAGGTTCAATGTGATTTGATTTACTTAATATGTGAATAAAATGAATATTCAACGTATAAGATTTTGATTTGGTTTTTTTGTTTATGAATTGTTTAAAATTGAATAAAGTGAATATTCAATGTATAAGGCTCTTGATTTAGTTCGATTTGATTTGGTTTACTTAATACATGAATAAAGTGAATATTCAATGTATAATATTTTTGGTTTGATAAAATTGGATGTGCTTAAACTTGGATAAAGTGAATATCCAATGTAAAAGGATTAAATCGTGGTTTGATTTGATTTTCTTAAAACTAGGATTTTGGTGAAATCAAAGGCTAAGACTTAAATGGTTTGATTTGATTTCCAAAGGGGTATATATTTATATTTTAATAGGATTTATTTGGATTGGATTTTGGCTAGAATTTTGAATACGAGTATTCAAGGTAGAATATGTAGATGTTGATAATAATTGTTTTTTTATTTTGAGTTGAATAAAGTGAATCTTCAACAAAGAAATGGGGTTTGAATTTGATAAAATTGTACTTTTGGACATGAATGTCCAAAGGGATAAAGTTTATGATTTTTTTGGTTTTGGTAGAACACAAGTTCTAATCCAAAGGGATTTTTGAAAAGCTAGTTTTGATTTTTGCTAGGATTTGATTTGTGTTTGTGGAACACAACCTAAAATTTCAAACTAGAATGTAATAAAAAGTGTAAAAGGAGGTGTTTGTATAAACCAAGTTTTATGATAGAAATTTGATAGAACCTTCTTTTTTTTACAAATAGGAAGCAACAAGTTTTGTAGAATGTTTTGGCTTTAAGAGGGGAAATCATTGGGTAATCCACACAAAGTTTTATAAATAATGCAACATACAAGAATGATATGAATGGGTGGATGCAAGCTCTTATCTCTCTAAATAGATGCATATTTTGATATATCTTAGTCCTGATATACCAAATTTGTATAGGGATAGAAGTGGTATGGGAGCCCTTAGAATACTGAAAGAGACTCACCAATTCATTACTAACCCGCTTAGAGGAGTGAATCACCATGTACAATGCATAGGATTTGTGAAAAGGTGGAAAGGTGATGGGGGAATGGTGTGAATGATGTCCTTATTACTGTCCAAATATTGATAGGGATGACGCCATAGACTTTGTTGTTACATCTATATTAGGTGATACTTGAAGTGATCCTAATCATGCTGAATTACTACCGTAAGTGGGGGATATGTTGGGAACTTAACTATGGAATAGTGTTATGATTCAATAACAAACTAAATCATGCAAATGCGGAACTAGACAATTCCCCAAAATCTATAGTAGTGGAAGCATATACTAGAAAATCCAAATCAAAACAAAGTACACACACATAACACAACATGTATCGTGGTTCACCCAATGTGGGCTACGTCCACCAAAGATAGATATCTCAATATAATATAATGAACAAGAGTACAAACCAACTCTTCCATACAAGAGTACAATGTTATGACATCATCTTTTTCTTGAAATTGTTGAAGGCTACAATAACATCTAAATTTATAGGCCAATCAAATTGAAAATAAATGAAATTTTATAATTATTTTGTTAAAAATTGTGTAAATTTATTGTAATGTGTGAAGTGTTTATTTGTTTATAAAAATAATAACAAACCCTAATTGGTTGAAAAGTACAAATGCTAATAACGGTTAAACAAATATGAAGACTATAGTATAATCGCCTTCGGTACTAATAATAACTATCACTTAATTTTTTTATAAGTTTTACCGTATATTTAGTGATACTATTTATCACCAATTTAATAAAAAGAATATTTTTAAAAAATAAAATTATTAATAATTACAATATATTGTAAAATATTTAATCTCTCTTTTAAATTTTTAAAGAAAATATCTATACTAGAATGTGAAAGCACCCTTATTCCATACATAACATGCAGAATTTGGTTTGGCTTACCATCTTCCAAACATTTAACTACAATTATTCCATTTCCAATAGAGGAGACTGATCAACAATTACAGTAAACGACGAAAAACCCATCTCCCCGAAAAACACTTGTTTCGATTTGGAGTAATACAATTGTCCCAATCCCTATTATGGTTCCTGTAAACAACGAGGCCAATGTAGTCTTCCCAAACCCTGCATCAATTTCCTTCTTTTCAACATAATTTCTTGCATTTCGTTCTCTATTCCACTCATAAATCAAAACTTTTATTAGCTCCATTTCTTCCTTAATACCTTGGATTTTCTTTTGGAGATGCAACAATGTCTCATATAAATTCGAGCTATTTGGATATCATATAAGTTAGAACTCTGAACAATTGATCTATCAATTAAAAAAAAATGGACATTTCTGTCTATCACTGTTATTATCTGTATAGTAACCCACCTTCACTATGGATTAATTAGTTACATAAAATGAGAATGTACCATATCTATCAGCGGTTCAACTAATCAATAGGTAGTTTAGTATTTTTATAAGGAATTTATTATTAGTTGGTTGACCATTTAACCTTGCAAACATAATGAGAATGTACTATGTACTATGTATCAACCAATCAATGGACTGTTTACCACTTTTTATAAGGAATTTATTATTGGTTGGTTGACCAGTTGCAAACATAATGAGAATGCACCATATATATCATATGTTTGCGCCCACCGTCAACCAATCAATGGACCCTTTACCACTTTTTATAAAGAATTTATCATTGGTTGGTTGACCAATCAACCTTTCAAACATAAATGATGTTTCAATTAGTTACATAAAATGAGAATGTACCGTATCTATCACGGTTTGCAACTTTGACGGGTCAACCAATCAATAGGTCATTTACCATTTTTATAAGGAATTTATTATTAGTTGGTTGACCATTTAACCTTGCAAACAAAATGAGACCCTTCACCACTTTTTATAAAGAATTTATTATTGGTTGGTTGACCAGTTGCAAACATAATGAGAATGCACCATATATATCATATGTTTGCACCCACCCGTGAACCAATCAATGGACCCTTTACCACTTTTTATAAAGAATTTATAATTGGTTAGTTGACCAATCAACCTTTCAAACATAAATGATGTTAAAACTGAATGTGAAAAATATCATCCAAAATAGTATAAATTACCCTGGCAAAGTGATGGGGATCCCTCTCAGCTGAAAACTCAGTTGGGTTTCTTCCTCTGCCGCTTTCATTGGATTCCTCAAGAGAACCACCATATAGAACACCTACTAAATCAGAAAAACAACTAGTTGCCTCCAATTGGGAATTATCAACATTACCATTAAATTCTGCAAGTTTTTCCATGAGTGCATTATTCTTGCAGTGAAGGTTCCTGATCATCTCATCTTTCTGAAGAAACATGGTTGCACAGGAAGCCACTTTATCCTCTGCCTCTGCAATTTTCTCCAAGGCTTCTCTTTTCAGCTGAGAAAGTTGTGACTCCAACCGAGAGTTCTCCTCCTTGAAAAATGCATTCTTTTCCAGGGCGTCTTCCATGGCGGTGAGGGAATTTGCACGCAGTTGAAAAGAAACATTTTGCAGTGCATGGTTGAGTCCGGGGTTGCTGCATTGCAATGTGTAGAGATGATGTTCCTGCACCTCCTCGCTAATATTTGTGTTCACATAGCATTTCAGAAACAGATTCCGGCCATCCCACCTTCCTGTTAACTTCTTTGGGCTGCTTAACAATGTTTCAAATAAGGAAAACAAATAGAAAAAAAATTCATGAGATTGAGATTGTTTTGGGGGATAAAATCGAGTAGTTTGTATTAAATTATCAATATTTCAGATTACAACATATAATGATGAATTTGTTTATAAAGGTAGCATATTAAAACCAGTTGGTACGCTGCTTCTGGTTTTAATTGTTTTTAACAGTCCGACTAAAAGGTGGTGTGTTATGCACTTTTGCGTGTCAATATGTTAATTATGATCTCACTGGTTTTTTTACGCTAAGCCCATGTTTTCAAACGCTGATGATCTCATACAAACTACTGAATTTTATCCAAAAATATCTCTACTCATTTTACGAATTGTTAAACTCTTAAAAATTAAAAAAAAAAAATCTTAATAATAGATTACAGAAAATGATAATGATATGAAACATTGATTAAAAATAGCACACATTTTTTTTTCAGATATTGTAATCTATAAAAAAACATTAAAAATAGATAAATTTAAGAAAAAATGAATAAGATTGAAATTAAGTTGGCATAAATTTAATAGAATAGATACCCCTCAAACTTTCTAAAAAATTAAACAAAACTATCCTTCCCAAAAATGGATTTAACAAAAAAAAAACAAACAAAATAACTTACATGTCAAGAGTTGGCATCTTGAACGAGCTTTTTCACATTCTTTGTGAAACCTTACATGGTAATTACAATAAAATGTAAAAAACCATTTCATCGTAAAAGTAAAGAGAAGCCCGTAAAAGTATACAAGATAAATGGGTTCCATGAACTTACCGTTTGACCTTTCGACTTTTTTAACTACGACTCTTTTATAATGCATTTAAAAAAATACAACAAATCACATGTGGTTTGTTTGTGCTATTGATTGGTGTATTTTTGAAGTTTCACTAGGGTTTGTTTGTTGTATTATAAATGTCAATTGGCTATCTTTCTATTGTGAATTTGTTTTCTATTTTATTTGAATTTTTTTTTATAGTTAAAAGTTTTTATTGGAATTATGAACCGGAGGGTTGATGGGGCCCCACCCGAACAAACACAAGCAGGCTAAAATAACACCTAATAACACCAAACAACACCACACAAAAGCCCAACAATGGCCTAGAGGAAGGGACAACGAAAATGAGAAATTATTTCCCGCCCTGAGGTGGGAAATAATCTGAAATATTAGCAATTCGTCCCTTCTTTCCTTTTCTTTTCGATACCTCATGCCACTTGCCTTGATCAGTGCTAACCAGGAAAATTTTAGTGGCAAATTTTCGTAAACTCGCGAATATTAGGGATTTTGGAAATTAGAAATGGCGAATTTTTAGTAGTCGGTTGCCACCACTCGTTCACGAAACATTTTGGCCAACAAGTCATTTACTGAGGGTTAATTCGCCTACTATTTATATGTAAAAATTAACTTATCCATGTATTCGCGAGGTATAATACATAGCCTGGGGGGTTGTAGGGGGTACCGTTTAATATAGACATCCAATAAAGAGGATTGTCCGTTCAACTTAGGTCGACGGACAACCATATTTGTCGTCCAACCTAGGTTGACTGACGATGATGATGGATGGTTGTTCAACCTAGGTTGGACGACAAACAATGGATAGCTGTCCAACCCGGCTTGGATGGTTGGGTTGGAGGACGAATAATGGAAAGTTTTCCAACCAAGGTTGGATGGCCGGGTCGACGACGACGATAACGGACGGACCGCCCAACCTGTGGGACAACTAGGTTGGACGGCAGGCAATGGACGATCGCCTCAACCCAAGTTAGATGGTCAAGTTAGACAAGAGACAATGGATGGTCGTCCAACCAGGTTGATACAACTGTTTGGGTTCGACGACGACAATGGACCCCGTCCAAGTGGGTTCGAAGGTAAAAAGGGATAGTTATCAACCTAGATTGGATGGCGGGGCATAATGGAAGACCGTCCAACCTAATTGGATTTGCTAAAAATACTTTTTTAGAAATTCACCATCAAGGTAAAAGTAGATTTTGGAGATTCGCCATCAATTCTAAACTAATTTTTTGGGGGTCTTAAAATGAACCCTGGTGCTAACAATCAACATAAGGTTATATTCCTCAAGAACTACCTCGCTTATCTCGATAAATTATCCGACTTAGAATATGATTTTCCAGTGAATGTCCACACTTTGTGCCACCTGTTGCTTCCTTGTTATTTGTATCTTCTTCTGTTATTTTTTTCTCCCCATTCTCATTACTCTCTTTACCTGGTTCCACCTTAAATGTCATGGATGAAACCAAATTTGGACATGGAATTCCCCAACCTGTAGCACCCTTCTTAATATTTTTTGAAATTTTTGTTAAGCGGGCGGGGAGACATGAAAATGACTAGGATGTTTACTGATTCGACAACGAAATGTAGTATTCTCAAAGTCTAGGGGTTGGATTCGTTGCATATTCCCAAATTTCAGAGGTATGTGATCTAGCATAGGTGTTTACTCAAATCTACTTCTACACATTCTTGCAAAAGTGCACATACCGGATTGAATTCGTTCCATATCCTCTTTTATAAATTTACCCAGAGCATTTTCGATATCCTCCAAGGCATACCAGAGATGCAAGGGTAAGTTGGGTAACCGTACGCACCTAATTTTGCACGTCTTTACATTGTTAAACGGTTACAAAGGTCCCCAATGATGATTCATATCCTTTCGGAAGGTGTTCAAGCTCCTAAAACCTACTTACAGTTTATATTTGTAGCCTAGTATGTCTTACTTAGCCCCTGTATGCTTTATTCTAGGTTCTCACTTCGAGTTTAGAGTAGTTTTGACCTTTAGTGTCAAAACCACCACCCCGACCAGGCGGCGGTTTTGCACTTTCCGCCCTGGAAGGATTGTGGTTTGCTCACAACCGCCGCCCGAAGCAGGTAGTGGTTTTGTAATCTCCGCCTCGCACCGGGCAGCGGTCATGTGTGATTTTTCCAAAATGTTTCACTTGTTCTTTAAACTCTTGTAACTCAAGTCAAGTCCAGTTTTAGAACGCGTTTGTTACCCGAATTTTCTATTTTTAGGCTTGATTTTCTCATGCTAATTCCCTCTTCTATTTTTAATAGTGATTTTCCCAGTTAACTACCTCTTTATGTGATGATTTGGCATCCCTTTGCTTCCAAGTGTGCTTATGCACTCTACAACTAACTTTCTATAAATTGAACGCTTGTTTTCAAGCAAATGGCCTGAGAATTTTTGTGTATCTTACATAGTATTGCTACAAAATCCTACTAGAAATTACTTATCCAAACTCATATCTCTTGTTCTATCTCTCTTCTATTTGCATTGCAACCAAAGCGCTTTAAGCCGCCATTTCTCAAGGACTTCTCTCCGTTGTTGCCTTTGATTCCCAAATTCCTTGAACTCACGTGGACACAGAGAATGAAAGGATAAATCGAGGGGAAAATTACTACAAAGTTTGGATTTACCTCGTTATGTGAATTCCTAGGTTGGAGTTGTTTGATTTCCTTCATTGTAATTATTATTGTTACATCATATCAAATAGAGTAGAAATCAATTTTCTTTCATCGTAAATAATTAGTTAATTTCCAAAAGAGTTTACACCTTTCATAGCAGACTCTCGATGACGGATCCTCTTCTTCCTATCATTGTGGATTTGAAGGAGAAATATATGTGGTAATTTATATACATATCATAGAATGTAATAAAAAAGTGTAAAAGGAGGTGTTTGTATAAACCAAGTTTTATGATAGAAATTTGATAGAACCTTTTTTATAAATTATAAAGCAGCAACAAGTTTTGTAGAATGTTTAAGCTTTAAGAGGGGAAATCATTGGGTAATCCACACAAAGTTTTATAAATAAGGCAACATACAAGAATGATATGAATGTGTGGATGGAAGCTCTTATCGTTGTAAATAGATGCATATTTTGATATATCTTAGTTGTGATATACCAAATGTGTAGAGGACAAAAGTGGTACGAGGAGCCCTTAGAATACTGAGAAAGACTCACCACTTCATTACTAACCCGCTTAGATGAGTGAATCACCATGTACAATTCATAGGATTTATTAAAAGGTGGAAAGGTGATGGGGGAATGGTGTGAATGATGTCCTTATTATCTTGTCCAAATATTGATAGGGATGATCCCATAAACTTCATTGTTACATCTATATTAGGTGATACTTAAAGTGACCCTAATCACGATAGAATTACCCGTAAGTGGGGGATATGTTGGGAACTTAATTGTGGAATAGTGGTATGATTCAATAACAAATCAAATCATGCAAATGCGGAAATAGACAATTCCCAAAATCTATAATAGTGGAAGCATATAATAGAAAATCAAAATCAAAACAAAGTACACACACATAAGACAACATGTATCGTGGCTCACCAAATGTGGGCTACCTCCACCAAAGATAGATATCTCAATATAATATAATGAACAAGAGTACAAACCAACTCTTCCATACAAGATTACAATGTTATGACATCATCTTTTTCTTGAAATTGTTGAAGGCTACAATAACATCTCAATTTGTAGGCCAATCAAATTGAAGATAAATGAAATTTTGTAATTATTTTGTTAAAAATTGTGCAGGTTTACTAATACTTATTAGTAATGTGTGAAGTGTTTATTTGTTTATAAAAATAATAACAAGCTCTAATTTTTAAAAGTACAAATACTAATAACGGTTAAACAAATATAAAAATATAGTATAATGTGCCTTCAACTTTTAAATTTTTTAATAACTAGCAATCGCACCCTTATGTACAATGCAATGTGAATTCCGAATGGTATGTGTTATTTGTTTTAGAGGGATATTTATTACTTTTGTAGTTGATGTTGATAAGGGGTGTGATTGATTTTATAAGTGTAGGAATATAGATGAAACATTACATTTAAAGGTTTTATTCATACATTTCAAATTTGTTACAAATCAAAACTTTTATATGCATTTCTTCTTGAATCTTATATTTTGATTTCTTGATGCAACAATGTCTCATATAAATTCGAGCTATCTGGATATCATATAAGTTAGCACTTTGAACAATTGATCTATCAATTAAAAAAATATGGACATTTCTGTCTATCACTGTTATTATCTATATAGTAACCCACCTTCACTATGGACTAATTAGTTACATAAAATGAGAATGTACCATATCTATTAGGGGTTCAACTAATCAATAGGTAGTTTACCATTTTTATAAGGAATGTATTATTAGTTGGTTGACCATTTAACCTTTCAAACATAATGAGAATGTACCATGTATCATATATATGTATCAACCAATCAATGGACCGTTTACCACTTTTTATAAGGAATTTATTATTGGTGCGTTGACCAGTTGCAAACATAATGAGAATGCACCATATATATCATATGTTTGCGCCCACCGTCAATCAATCAATGGACCCTTTACCACTTTTTATAAAGAATTTATCATTGGTTGGTTGACCAATCAACCTTTCAAACATAAATGATGTTTCAATTAGTTACATAAAATGAGAATGTACCATATCTATAGGGGTTTGCAACTTTGACAGGTCAACCAATCAATAGGTCGTTTACCATTTTAACCATTTGCAAACAAAATGAGACCCTTCACCACTTTTTATAAAGAATTTATTATTGGTTGGTTGACCAGTTGCAAATATAATGAGAATGCACCATATATATCATATGTTTGTGCCCACCTGTCAACCAATCAATGGACCCTTTACCACTTTTTATAAAGAATTTATAATTGGTTAGTTGACCAATCAACCTTTCAAACATAAATGATGTTAAAACTGAATGTGAAAAAATATCATCCAAAATAGTACTATAAATTACCCTGGCAAAGTGATGGGGATCCCTCTCAGCTGAAAACTCAGTTGGGTTTTTTCCTCTGCCGCTTCCATTGGATTCCTCAAGAGAACCACCATATAGAACACCTGCTAAATCAGAAAAACAACTAGTTGCCTCCAATTGGGAATTATCAACATTACCATTAAATTCTGCAAGTTTTTCCATGAGCGCATTATTCTTGCAGTGAAGGCTCCTGATCATCTCATCTTTCTGAAGAAACATGGTTGCACGGGAAGCCACTTTATCCTCTGCCTCTGCAATTTTCTCCAAGGCTTCTCTTTTCAGCTGAGAAAGTTGTGACTCCAACCGAGTGTTCTCCTCCTTGAAAAATGCATTCTTTTCCAGGGCGTCTTCCATGGCGGTGAGGGAATTTGCACGCAGTTGAAAAGAAACATTTTGCAGTGCATGGTTGAGTCCGGGGTTGCTGCATTGCAATGTGTAGAGATGATATTCCTGCACCTCGCTAATAATTGTGTTCACATAGCATTTCAGAAACAGATTCTGGCCATCCCACCTTCCTGTTAACTTCTTTGGGCTGCTTAACAATGTCTCAAATAAGAAAAACAAATAGAAAAAAATTCATGAGATTGAGATTGTTTTGGGGGATAAAATCGTGTAGTTGTATTAAATTATCAATATTTCAGACTACAACATATAATGATGAATTTGTTTATAAAAGGTAGCATATTAAAACCAGTTGGTACGCTGCTTCTGCTTTTAATTGTTTTTAACAGTCCGACTAAAAGGTGTTCTGTTATGCACTTTTGCGTGTCAATATGTTAATTATGAACTCACTGGTTTTTTTACGCTAAGCCCATGTTTTAAAACGCTGATGATCTCATACAAACTACTGAATTTTATCCAAAAATATCTCTACTCATTTTACGAATTGTTAAACTCTTAAAAAAATCTTAATAATAGATTACAGAAAATGATAATGATATGAAACATTGATTAAAAAATTGCACACATTTTTTTCAGATATTATAATCTATATAAAAAAACATTAAAAATAGATGAATTTAAGAAAAATGAATAAGATTGGAATTAAGTTCCCATAAATTTAATAGAATAGATACCCCTCAAGCTTTCTAAATAAATTAAAAAAAACTATCCTTCCCAAAAATGGATTTAAAAATAACAAACAAAATAACTTATATGTCAAGAGTTGGCATCTTGAACGGGGTTGGTTTCACATTGTTGTGAAACCTTACATGGTAATTACAATAAAATGTAAAAAACCATTTCATCGTAAAAGTAAAGAGAAGCCCGTAAAAGTACACAAAATAAATGGGTTCCATGAGTACCGTTTGACCTTTCGACTTTTTTAACTACGACTCTTTTTATAATGCATTTAAAAAAATACAACAAATCACATGTGGTTTGTTTGTGCTATTGATTGGTGTATTTTTGAAGTTTCACTAGGGTTTGTTTGTTGTATTATAAATGTCAATTGGCTATCTTTCTATTGTGAATTTGCTTTCTATTTTATTTGATTTTTTTTTTTATAGTTAAAAGTTTTTTATTGGAATTATGAACCGGAGGGTTTATGGGGCTCTACGAACAAACACAAGCACGCTGAAATAACACCAAATAACACCAAACAACACCACACAAAAGCCCAACAATGACCTAGAGGAAGGGACAACGTAAAGGAGAAATTATTTCCCGCCCTGAGATGGGAAATAATTTGAAATATTAGCTATCCGTCCCTTCTTTCCTTTTCTTTTCGACACCTCATGCCACTTGCCTTGATCGGTGCTAACTGGGGAAAATTTTAGTGGCAAATTTTTCGTAAACTCGCGAATATTAGGGATTTTGGAAATTAGAAATGGTGAATTTTTAGTAGTCGGTTGCCACCACCTCGTCATTTGAAACATTTTGGCCAACAAGTCATTTACTGGGGTTAATTCGCCTACTATTTATATGTAAAAATTAACTTATACATGTATTCGCCGAGGTATAATACATAGCACGGGGGTTCAGAGGGGGTACCGTTTAATATAGACATCAATAAAGAGCGATTGTCCGTCCAACTTAGGTTGGGCCGACAACCATTTTGTCGCCCAACCTAGGTCGACGGCGATGATGGATGGTTGTTCAACCTAGGTTGGGACGACAAACAATGGATAGCCATCAACCCGGCTTGATGGTTGGGTTCGACGCATGATAATGGAAAGTCGTCCAACCAAGGTTGGATGGCTGGGTTGGACGACAGACAATGGACGGCCGTCCAACCCAGGTGGGACAACTAGGTTGGGACGGTAGACAATGGACGATCGTCTAACCCAAGTTAGATGGTCAAGTTAGACAGAGACAATGGATGGTCGCCCAACCCGGGTTAGCATGACAGTTGGTTGGACGACGCATAATGGACCCCATCCAACCCAAATTGGTTGAAAGGTAAAAAAGGGATAGTTCTCCAACCTAGATTGGATGGCAGACAATGGAAGACCGTCCAACCCAATCGGATTTGCTAAAAAATACTTTTTTAGAAATTCACCATCAAGGTAAAAGTCGATTTTGGAGATTCCCCACCAATTCTAAACTAATTTTTTGGAGGGGGGTCTTAAAATGAACCACTGGTGCTAACAATCAACATAAGGTTATATTCCTCAAAGAACTACCTCGCTATCTCGATAAATTATCCGACTTAGAATATGATTTTCCAGGTGAATGTCCACACTTTGTGCCACCCGCTTTGCTTCCTTGTTATTTGTATCTTCTTCTATTATTTTTTTCTCCCCATTCTCATTACTCTCTTTACCTGGTTCCTCCTTGAATGTCGTGGCTGAAACCAAATTTGGACATGGAATTCCCCAACCTGTAGCACCCTTCTTAACATTTTTGGAATTTTTGTTAAGCGGGCGGGAGACATGAAAATGACTAGGATGTTTACTGATTCGACACCGAAATGTAGTATTCTCATAGTCTAGGGGTTGGATTCGTTGCAAATTCCCAAATTTCGAGGTATGTGATCCGCGCAAAGCGTTTACTCAAATCCACTTCTACACATTCTTGCAAAAGTGCACATTCCGGATTGAATTCATTCCATATCCTCTTTTATAAATTTACCAAGAGCATTTTCGATATCCTCCAAGGCATACAAGAGATGTAAGGGTAAGTTGGGTAACCGTACGCACCTAATTTTGCACGTGCTACATTGTCAGAAACGGTTACAAAAGGTCCCCAATGATTATTCATATCCTTTCAAAAGGTGTTCAAGCTCCTAAAACCTACTTGCAATTTATATTTGTAGCCTAGTATGTCTTACTTAGCCCCTGTATGCTTTATTCTAGGTTCTCACTTCAGTTTAGAGTAGTTTTGACCTTTAGTGTCAAAACCACCACCCCGACCTCAGGCGGCGGTTTTGTACTTTCCGCCCGGGAAGGATTGTGGTTTGCTAACCACCGCCCGAGCAGGTAGTGGTTTTGTAATCTCCGCTCTCGCACTAGGTAAAGCGGTCATGTGTGATTTTTCCAAAATGTTTCACTCGTTCTTTGAACACTTGTAACTCAAGTCAAGTCTAGTTTTAGAACGCATTTGTTACCGAATTTGCTAATTTTAGGCTTGATTTTCTCATGCTAATTCCCTCTTCTATTTTTAATAGTGATTTTCCATAGTTAACTACCTCTTCATGTGATGATTTGGCATCCCTTTTACTAAGTGTGCTTATGCACTCTACAACTAACTTTCTATAAATTGAACACTTGTTTTCAAGCAAATGGCCTGAGAATTTTTGTGTATCTTACATAGTATTGCTACAACAATCCTACTAGAAATTACATAGCCAAGCTCATATCTCTTGTTTATATCTCTCTTCTATTTGCATTGCAACCAAACCGCCTTCAAGTTTGCCATTTGCTCAAGCACTTTCTCCTGTTGTTGCCTTTGCATTCCCAAATTCCTTGGACTCATGTGGACACAGAGAATAAAAGGATAAACTGAGGGGACAAATTACTACAAAGCTAGATTTACCTCTATTATGTGAATTCTAGGTTGGAGTTGTTTGATTTCCTTCATTGTTGTAATTATTATTGTTACATCATATCAAATAGAGTAGAAATCAATTTTCTTTCATCTCGTAAATAATTAGTTAATTTCCAAAAGAATTTACATATTTCAGTAGCTCTCGATGACGGATCCTCTTCTTCCTATCATTGTGGATTTCAAGGAGAAATATATGTGGGAAGTTATATACATATCATAGAATTAATTGGAAAATTTCTTGTTTCAAATTAGTTTAGATTTAACACACAATTACACAAGCAATTGGCTACATCCAACTGATTTTCTGTATTAGATTCATTTATTTAGATTAGAAGCTTTGTTTTCCAAAATATTAGAAAAGAATAAAAAATTTACTTTCATTAGATTAGTTTCTTTCATTTCTTTATTCAGTTTATATATTGAAAAATACCAAAAACATAGTGTAGATTTACTTTGCTTAGTTAATTTTTTTCACTAGATCAATTCAATCATTTCATGCATGACAATTATGGGGCCTAGAGAACCCATAGATTTCATATTTGAACCTGATAGTGCCTTAACCAAATCTAGCAGTACCATTAGTAGACATTGACCAAGGTCTTAGATTTAATGTATTTTGAACAACCAGAGATCTACAAGCAATCACTAAACAACTAGACGTGTTAAACATTGAAGACGACAAAGCATATGAGTTTTGGTCAAAACAACCCAATTATAGATTGCCTTGAAAGCATTTAAACATTCACATGACCATCAACAAACAAAATCAAGAAAAAACTTATGCTATTGATCCACTAGTTAGGCAACCAAATTTAGGAGATTTATTTATTGACATAGACATGGGATTGCACATACAAGTTGCTAGATCCCCAATACTATATTCACAAAAGATTGAAAAACTCCTAGTTTTGAACATAGAAGCTAACAAGGCTTACGATTACTGGACCACCCCCGTGTGTAGATTACCCAACCGCCCTTGGGCTTAGATTCTAGATCATACCACATGACCATAGAAGGACCACAACTAGAGAGAGTTTACGGTTGTGATCCAATGGTCCCCAACCGAACAGGACCAAAACTTAGTTAGAAATAGACATTGGATTGAGAGCGTTGGTCTTTAGAACCTCTCCATTACCACCTGACATCATTAGGAAATTGAACGTTCCTAAACGAAGAAGCTCATCGAGCCCTCTCGTTTTGGACCGAACCTACCAATCGTCCATAGAGCTAACAGATTCACACCTCTCTCGTCTGTTCCATGACCTTGTTTGGAAATCATTACGAGGCACCCATTGGTATTACACATATTCCACAACCATTGGAGAGAATATCTACAGAGCTTGATATTGATTGGAGTCTCCGCGTTCATTATTCTCTTTATCCATCTAGGTTAGACATGCTTTTTTTGCACTTGATGAGAAGATTCCATTATTATGAGTGGAAGACATTGTATTGCCTTGTCAACCTTTGCATACAATTTATCCCATTACCACATTCGTTATCATTTAGCCATCCACATTTATACATTCGGCTGCCTCAAAGCATGACCTCGGGGAGTCGAGTGTGGTGAAGGTCGTGTGTTGATTTTCATTCGTATAAATTGGTGAACCCAACGTGAAGAGCTAGTATCTTTTCACACCCATCTTATTCATCCACCTTCCATCTCTCCCATTATTCTACGGGTATTTTTATACCCCCCAAATATGTCGGGATATGACAGATACAGCCAATCCATTTTGGGTCTAGAGGCATACTACTATCAAATGGGAAGACAACAATAGTCTCCCTCGCTATTTACATGGGCAGACAATTACTTGACCCATTTGCATTCCTCTCAAACTCCTCCTCCTCAAGGGACCAATAATGGTTCCTCGGTTAGGATCGAGGAAATCGACCAACTTACACATACACAACAACCTAAGCTCTTAAGCTCTAATAATATGAATTTTACGGAGAGTCGGGTTGTCTCCTTGGATTTTGTTTAGACAACCAATCAACATGTAGTTTAAGCAACTCCCACTTTTAGATGGTGAGTATTTAGTGCGTTACACTAGAAGTGAACAATGCTTCTAAAGTAGTATAAGTAAAATTTTGATAGGATGTAAGGACATGCATATGTCTTTCTTCAAAACAACACCACTACCCCTCCTACAACGAAAAATGTTGCTAATGAGGGGTGGCAAAACAATGAACAATTTATAGCAAGATATCACACTCCTTCAACAACCTACAAAAGTTCAACAACATGTGCCAAAAACAAATACCATACCATCATGGGAGAGGTCATCTCAACATTGGTGGACAAGGTTAAGGAATTAGAACTTTCTCAAAACACTCAAGCTTCATATGCTAGGCAAGGAAAGATTCCTTTATTCAAAGAACTATGGCCAATCCTATTACACCAAATCCTCTGGTATACATGGGTTCTCCTAGCCCCGAGGATCTTCTCACTAGGTCGGGCACCTTGGGTATGACCCCCCACGCACATATGGATATCCACAACAGAACTAATCGAAGTGCATTCTCAAATGCCATGCTAACTGGAAATGCAACATTCCCTAGCTTTGTGCCTCCAAATCCATACCAAAACAATGTTCCCCCTATGTACACATATATTCCAAATCATCACAGGGGGACATGTACTCTTACCCATATGGTTAGCCACAGGGGATTCCTTATGCCCCAACAAACGTATATGTTGCACCATATCAATAACCAAATTCCGCCTCCACCTCTCCAACTAGATGTCAATGGTCGAGTCCTACGTGGTAGGTACCTACTCAAAATATCTCAAGGAGATCCTCTTGACTTCTCCATATGGGTGTCATGCTCCCAAGGAATCTACCAGATCTTCCAAAATTTAAAGGGGAGGGAGATCCAAATTCCCACATCAAGGCATACACAACTTCCATTCGAGAGTCTACTCCCATGGGATGCAGTTGTTGCGAAAATATTCCCTAATACTTTAGAAGGTATTTCTCTCGACTGGTATTATAGGATACCGGAGGCTTCGATACAATATTTCAAGAAACTCATGTCGAGTTTATTAAATCTTTTGACATGACCAAACTCTTGAGAATAGGAATCAGAGAGTTCCTCCACATTAAACAGGAACACAACGAGTTTGCCACACATTTCATCTAGAGATGGCGGTAAGTCCTCTACTCTTCAAAAATCATGTCTAATATGGATCAAACAAATCTTTATGAATTATTCCTTCATTCTCTTAATCATGAAATAAATGAGGAAGTCGAGAAGTTCCCACTTAGAAGCTATGAAGAGGTGCTAGAGGGTGCTCTTTGGATAGAACAAGTAGCAATATACAACGGTCGCAAGACCTATGGTTCTAATAGGAGGTTGATCACTTCTCAACCAAGGTAATTCAAGTTACCCAAATAGTAAAAATAACAACCAAGGACCTAAGGTCCTCAATAAAAACCGTGGTGTTACAATCTACGATGGTGTTACCGATCAAGCGAAGAAACCCAACGTTGTTAATACCTCGAATACAAATAATGCTAACAATAACAATAACAATAATAATCAAAGGAGTAACAATTTCACTCCCATGGTTAATGCAGTGGACTTCAATCATCACATCAACAACAACAACAAAAAAAAATCTAGGCTCAAGGCCCTAACCAGTATCCTAACGGATACCCAAATCAATTTCCAAATCAAGGGCAACGACCTCCCAATTTCAAATACAATAACCAACAACTGAACAATAATCGGAGCTTTGGGCCACAAAAAATTCCAATCAAAGACCTTGGGATTATGATCTGACCTTTATTTTGGTTTCCATAGGGTTTGAGGGCACGATGCCAGAACTTGTAGGATTGTAACAAGTTTTTACAACATTTACCCAAAGACCAAAGACAACTCTTTGTTGATATGTTTTTGGAAAATCCCTATGACATGCCTACTCAAAACACTTATACGGGGCTGTGTCCCCCAAAATGTTCCACTTAGGATCTTCAACGATCCTCTCCCAACACATCCCAATAATGGTAAGCTAGACCCCAACGGATCAAACAAGGGTATCATGGTAGGAAGTAATGATCATGAAGCTTTGACTTCATCAAACCCATTGTGGCACCTCCATTGGATGGTCATCAACAAACTAAGATAGTGGGTCTTGTAGAGCTAGAGATTGAGCCCCAGATAAAATTGCCACTAGAACTAAAGATTATTCTTTGCAACCTATTCCGATTTACCCATCTATAGTGGATGATATATGTGAAATGCTTGGAAAGCCGGTAGGATCTTATGACTTGATTAGTGACCTTACGAAGACCTTTTCTCACATCTCCTTCTTGGACTTGTTGAAGAACTCCCTACTCATAGAGTTGATTTGTTAGAAGCATTGGGTCTTGGACACTTAATCAACATCACCCTCCTCTCTGGAGGTGTAGATAAACCATATATATTTTTATGTCTATCCTCTCTGCGTAGCCAGAAAGAGATGTTGGATTCATATTTGACATCAGTAAGATGCCCACAAATGTTAAAATAACACAGTAGAGTGATGATTTATCTTTGTATTTATAGGTTTGGATCTACAATAACTATGTAAAGTCATGTTATGATTGATGATGGGGCAGCGGTAAACATTTTCCCCTTCTCTTTTTCTTGAAGTTAGGTTATGGAGAGACTAACTGCTCTTCAACAAGAAACACGCTAAGAGGTTATGATAGCCTCAAGGAAACATCAATCGAACTATAATCCTTCCAGTCACTTTGGGACCCAAGACAATCCTCACATATTTTTATATTATAGACTAGAAACCAACTATAATATGATCCTTTTCATCCTTGGATACACCGCATGAAGGCAATTCCTTCCACTTTGTTTCAAGAAGTAAGATTCCTACACTTGGGGAAAGTATTTGTTGCACAAGGTGACCCAAAGCCCTTTGATATACACCTAGCCAATATAAAGAAGAGACCAGAGTACATTCTGAGTTTGAACTCCCGTGAACCAATTAAACAAACCAGTGAGTTCAATGCTCAAAACAAAACTAGTTCCTACAATAGAGTTAGAAACTAGTGGCTTGATCAAGGAGTTCTTGCGGTCAAGGAAGAAACTATTATTATAGATATAGTCAAAATAGAAACCACAACAAATATATTTGAGTTGTTGGAGAATGATTTACCCATTCTCCTTCCATTTTATTCCATGGGCATAGGACATGCCCTGGGACTCGGCTCTCTGCCAGCTGATGAGGTTTGCATGGTGGAAGTTTTAGAAGAAAAGGAAGAGGACACGAAGGATGATCCAATGTCAATCTTCCCAAGTAATTGTTGGGCTCTTCACTTTGATGAGCTAAGTGTCACTTTGGCACTGGGGCAAGTGTGATCCTTACTTCTCTGGAGGGAAAGGTCATGCCTTTCACTTTTAAACTAAATTTTGATGCACAAACAATGGTGTTGAGTACGAGGCTCTCCTTCTTAGTATCATAGTATCCAAAAGGATGGGTTCTCTCAATATTAGAGTAATGGGTGATTCTCAACTAGTAGCAATCAAGTTTCAGAAGTATATGAGACTAGAGTGGAACACCTCCAACTCTATAAACTGTGGTGCTTAATTTGACAAAATATTTTGACTTCATCTCAATTGAAGCCATTCCATGAGAACAAAACCTTCTCACAGACTCCATAGCCACCTCTACTTCTCAATTTTTTCCGAGCAAGAAGGAGAAGAAAACTAGTTTCACTATTTTAGTTCGTGTAAACCCTTAGTGCGCAAAGTATCAACAATCCCAATCTTAGCATACGTTGAGGCTGAGAACAACCCTGTAACCCTCGACTATGTAGAAAATGATGAAGCTATTTTAGGGTATCTTAATGCCTACATGGATTTACATCCCAACACCATAAGAGAGGCTTTTCTCTCATTCCTCACTCGTCCTCCTATTTTGGAGATCATACGATGGATTCTTCCTCCTCGAAAGGCCTTGAAATTTTGAGGTAGAAGAGGAGGGGAATTGGAATTACCTCTAGCCCTCACCTAAGTTGAAGAGGGTAATGCCTCTTTGATCAAAGGGATGATTGATATTAACATGGGATGGAGGAAGACCCAAAAATTATGAAGCTAGGTTCTTCACTCACCCCGAGGAAATATAAATACATACGAAAATACTTAAGGAGCATTCAAAAGCCTTTGCATTCAACTACACATAAATGACAGGAATTGCTCCTCATGTGGTAGTTCACAACCTAGTGACCAGTTTGACACAAAACCCATCAAGAAGAAGTCTAGACCGATGAAGCAAAAAGTGGCATTGATGGTCAAAGAGGAAGTGATGAAACTCCTACAAGTGGGGTTCATTAAGCCGATGATTACTTAATGTGGGTATCTAACATCGTCCCTGTTCTTAAAAAGAATGAAAAGATCCACATTTGCATTGATTTTGGGATATCAACAAGGTGTGTCCCAAGGATGATTTCCCACTCCCATCCATTGATGTCATCATTGACAACAATAGCTAGCTATGAGTTGTAGTCCCTCATATGATGGATTTTTTGGGTATAACCAAATCAAGATCTCAAAGAAGATCAAACAAAACCACATTTATCACTCCTTGGGAACCTATTTTGTTATAGAAATCATGTTGTTGGACTTAAGAACGCAGGTGTAACTTACCAATGGAAATGACTTATATATTCCATGATCTCATTCATAAGATTGTGGAATCCTACATTGATGACCTTCTAGCTAAGGCTAGAAATGAAGCAATCACCATGAGGTGCTTCACATCATCTCTCTCTTTAATCAAATATGATGTTACACTAAATCCTGAAAAATGTGTGTTCGGTGTAATGGGAGGAAACTACTAGGATACATCATCTCTTCATGAGGGATTGATGTAGATCCAACAAAAATGTGAGCAGTTATGGAAATGGTCCCACCGTCAGACGAGTCTGGCATTAGGTATTTCCTCAGAAAACTTGATGTAATCCAAAGGTTCATTCCTGACTTAACCTTCACCATTCATCCAATAAATAATCTATTGAAAAAGGATTGCTACAATATTTGGATGGAAGAGTGTCACGAGGCATTTGAATCGGTCAAATGATTCCTACTATCACCCCCCATGCTCATGCCTCCTAAATCAAATCTCCCTCTTATTTTTTATTCACGAGGGCTACAGATGTCTCATTAGCTTGCATGCTATCTCAAGAGGATGACGATGACAAATGAGAGCGTGTAGTCTATTTCATCATTCAAACATTGCTCGACTATGAGACACGCATTATACACGCAAGAAGAGAAACAATTTATGGCTATAGTTTTTGCAATGAAATGGTAAAGACACTATATGCTTAACAAAGAAACAAGGGTTATCATCAAGACTGATCATTTACGAATGTTTCTAACACATGGATCGTTATCCAAGAAGATGGAAATTTTATAACTCTGATGGGTGAGTTTGAGCTGAAATTTTTAATTAAAATTTTGTCAAAGGACAAATCATTGTAGACTAGTTAGTGACAACCCATTAGATGGAGGCAATTTAGTTAATAACATGGATTTCCCGATGAATGCATATATTATGTTGAAACTAATCAAACCCCCATTTCTGCATGTCCATGGTATACTGACATTATTAATTTCATTATGGACCATGCATACCCCCGAAAGGGAAACATCGCAACAAAGAAGAAGGCTATGCATCATAGCCACTAAGTACGTGATCATAGAACAAGTGATCCATCAAAGATCCTTTGATGAAATGTTTCTTAGATGTGTCGACGAAGAGGAATATGAAAATATCCTCTATGAATCCCATAGTGGAGTGTGTGGAGGCCACTTCGGAGGTCATGCCACCGCTCGAAAGATACATTGGATGGGTTATTTTTTACCTAAGTTAGAACATGATGCAATAGAGTATGTATGCACAAATGTCATAAGTGTTTGGAGTTCTCCCATGAGATCCATATACTAGCACATGAGGCTCTGCAACCAATGCAACACCATGGCCCTTTTCCACGTGGGGTCTAGATTTGATAGGGAAGTTTTCTCCCTCATCAACAGATGGCCATAACTTCATAATCATAGCCACAAAATATTTCACTAAGTGGGTAGAGGCCATGTTTCTTACAACCGTACCAAGGTGTGTAATTGTTAAGTTCATTTTGAACCAAATTATCTATAGGTACGTGGTTCCCACAAGTCATTATTTATGATAATGAAAAATCTTTCAAAAATGAGGAAGTGTGTGAACTGTGTGAAAAGTTCAAAATAAATCACCACACAGATTCTCTCTATTACCCTCAGGCCAATGGATAGGATGAGGCAACTAACAAGACGTTAAAGTCCATTCTCCTTAAAACTATCAAGGAGAATAAATGAGATTGGCACTTAAAGCTCTTTTCGGCCTTGTGGGCCTATCAAACATTAGTAAGAATGCCGATGGGGGATAAACCCCTTTTCTTTGGTATTTGGTGCAGAAGTGGTTTTACCGCTCGAAGTTGAAATACCTAGTCTTTGTATCTCACTACAAGGAATTCTGGGAGAAGAAGGCTATCGAGAAGCGCAACTCTCTCAATTAGAAATCCTCAATGAAGCTCAACTCAATGTTGAAGAAATGACATATAATTTACGTTGTTGAATGGCTCGACAATATAATAAGAAAGTATACGAGCATGAAATATGTGAGGGATATTTAGTTTTAATACTTGAAAACCGAATATAAAAAATACCAATGAAGGAAGGAAGTTCAGGCCAAGTGGTTGGGTCCATATCGAGTCATAGAGGACTACAAGAATGGGGCATATCACCTATGTACACTAGAAGGTGAGGAATTTTGTGAATATGTCAACTCTCTTCATCTAAAAATGATACTACACATGATTCACCAACATTTCCATATGTATATTACTACATTCTCATTGCATTCCATCTGTCATCTCATTTTGTAAAATTTGTAATCAAGGGACTTATTTTCAAGTAACTCTCAAAAATTCTACAAAACATTGGAAATTACTCAAATCATATCTCTTCAAAATAGTCATATTATTATCATCAATTATTCTTATCACTTCATCAGTTCAATAGACAAGACGGTATTTTGACACTAATCCTACCAAGACCTACATACTTGGTTTTCCTATGTAGCTTTCTTCTAGCATAGTTGTGTTTGCCCATGGTCATTTCTAGAAGCTTCATGATGTCATATCTTTCCCTAGAAAAATATCTTTGGTACAAAAATATTCTAAACATTTTCACCCGGGACGTTTGTTTGCCTATCTCAACCTTTGGTGTTGAGCCCCCACATCTTCTTGGTTATGTGGGGTTGATTCTAGGGAAACCTCCCTTCCCAAAAGCACAATTAAAATCCAAAGAAAAAACGAATAAAAATTACATATCTCAAGTCAAAATTCAAATCAAAATTTTTATTTTACACACTTCTTTTCCCCACCAACCTTCGGTGTTGAGCCCACGTATCTTACTAATTACGTGAGGTTGGGAAAGGAGGAAGTTACCTTACTCGCCTATGCCTTGTCCTTGGTGGTGAGCCCATGCTTCCTACTAATAGCATGGGGCAAGGTGTAGGGGTCTCTTCATATAAAGTTAATAATAAAAGCAATTTCAATCAAATAAAGTGCTTTGAAAATCTTAAAATCCCAAGAAAAATGAATTTAGATGTACATGTTCCAAAAGAGATTCAAAACCTTAAAACTATATCATGTCAATCAAGAGGCCATATTCAGATCTAAGTCTAGATAAACTTGCAAACAATCACAATTTAGGTTGTGTAGTGAGTTGTATGCAAAGTTAAGTTGTGGGTTCCTAATTGGGTTTATATCAAAGTCTTGTCTTTCCCTCACCATTTCCATCTCTATCAAAACCAAACAATTTTTGTCCCTCCTGACTCTTGGTGTTGAGCCCTCACATCTTACTAGTTATGTGGGGTTAGGAGTGGAGTGAATTCCTTTTATCATCATATCATTATTCATCAACATTTCCAATAAACAAAAATAAGTACTAAACATTACTTGAAAAGCTAAAGTTCAACATTACAATGTGTCTGCATAATCATCATATATCAACATTACAAAATAACAAAAAGAAAATCATTTGTTAGCATTCATATCCATTACATACATTTTGAAAAGCATACAAAATTGGAAATTCTAAACATCTAGAGTACATATGCAATCAAGCCACAAAGAGAAGTCAACTCTATACAAGGAATAGCCAAAACAAAAAAGAATATATATATATATATCATGGAATAAGTTTTAAGTACAATGCCATCACGCACTAGGCATGGTCAAAACATCGCAATGAGCCCAAAATACAAAAAAAAATATATATATGCCTCACAAAATGGCAACAAAGCAATAATGGCTCAATAGCCTATCAATCCCTGTGGGATCCCTAAGAAGGTGCACATCTAACTCTAAGGCTCCTACTATGGCTACGAATTCATGAATGTACTGAGTGATGTGAGTGGCCATGACTACGGCCACTAGCCGTGGTCTCACTACGTGAGAGGCTCTGCCTCCTCTCTCTCTCTCTTGACAACCTCTAACCCAATGACCCTCATCTTTAGATCCAAAATAGTCTTCGTTGCCTTCTAGAGAGGCGTAAAAACATCGTGTGTGGAAGCCATCCAACAAAGGCCCACATCCTCCAAAAATATTTTCTCTAGTCTTCCTCATAGGGAGCAACAGGGTATCTACGTAGACCCGATGAATAATATCTCGCCACTCCTCAACATTCGCTACAAAATAAAGAAGCAACGACGAGTTAGAAAACTACAAAAAATAAAAAATAAAAGTACGACATAGTGATTAACATTTCTAAGCTAACAAAACCAAGAGAAGAGTAAAACACTTACTCAGATCTCAGGCACCCATGCAGGGTCTCCTATGTAGTTGGTATGGATCTTTGTGAGGGGCCCATTATGCCTCTCCTCCTCCTGAGGCAATGCGTTGTCCCACTACGAACTCCTCGTCTCCTCCATCACATGGAAGTTGGTCCTCGAGACTAGGGTTTTCATCTCACCATTTGCCTCCTCCCTCTCAGCCCTGGATATCTCCTGAGTGTCATGCCACTTAGTGTCACTATCCTCCTCATCATTACCTCTCTCCATGTAGGCCTCCTCTCCTACCTCCTCTTCTGTCTCATCTCATGTCTCTGCCTCGGTCTCTAAGTCTATCTCAATAGGAGCATCCTTTACTCCTCCCTTTGTGTGCGGGTGTGGCCTCAAGTAAGAAAAGGTGTTGTTCTAGGTCTAGATATTCTATGAGCATGGAAAACCTGTCTCACTATGCAATGGGGACTCTTGGGGTCACAACTGTCACACCGTGATCACCCATAGGCCAACCCGAGTCTCCCTAATACTCATATACACCACCGACACATAGGATGAAGGATGATCAATTATGATAGTCCAAAATGTTGAGGAACTTTGTCGAAGGGATGGGTCTCCACTCTAGATAATCTATCAACCAACTAATCTAGGTGGGTGGTGGAACACGCTATGATTGTGTTCCCATCCCGCCCCATAATCCGGCCATGTCATGATAGGGCATAGAAATCAAGTCATTTGTAGTAAGAGTAGCCATTGGCTTATGTGGCACCCGAGTATTGACATCCCCATTTCCATCTCATGCCCCGATGGCCCCTAGATCCTGTATTGGTTCTCCCCTCTAATAGGGGATAAACCTCTCATACACCCAACTCATCACAAGAGTGGGGTGGCTAAGTGAGTGACCGTAATCTAACCACTTGGTAAAGATCATGATAGGTGGTGGCAAGTATATTTGCTCCCAGGCATATGTGTGTATGTACTACTCAATTTTCATCACTATGGGGGCCCAACAATATAGTAACTTTTCCTCCCCCTTATCCCCAATCAACTGCGAGGCCAAGATACCTATAATGGCCTTACAAAGTGTAGGGATATGAGTGAGAGGGACAAAAAGAAGTATTATACCCTGTTTGGTGTCAGGTGACACCCCATCATCTCCCAAGTATGTGGCCCAAATTCTGGCCCTGTCTGTAGAACTCGCCATCTCAAGTGTCAAGCATTGGCCAAGTATCGAGACACCAAGTATCCTATATACATCCTCCAGAGTGATAGTCCACTCTCTTATAACCCCGATAACTGAAAATTGTTCCGGTATACGTCCTAATAGATAATAAGTCACACAAAATCTGACTGGGAGGTGCGATGTGAGACACCCATGCAATCCTCCAAATCCTACTACTGCGGTAGTATGTCTATCTCATCCTGTGTCAACTGGTCGAGTATCGTTGGTAACCACTCACACTCTCTCTACTCCAATGGACATATTCCTCCTTCTACATTCATAAAACAACAAAAGAGTGAGTTAGTAACATAGGCAAACTCGTCAAAAACACAACAAAACAAAACAAACAAAATTCAAAAAAAAAATTAGTCCAAGTATGCTAAATTAGCTCGTTGTCCAAAAAGAAAAACCGTCCACCTGTGTAGGGTGGTGATTTCATAATCGCCACCTTGCCAAAGTGGTGATTCTATAACCACCACCTAGCAAGGCGGCAATCTATGTAACCTGCACCCCGCAGGTGGTGGTCCTGTCAAAATCGATGGGCATCCTTTAAGCCCTAAAAACTCCAAAAAAATGTAAAAATGGACCATTTTAACTAAAATAAAAGACTACCCCATGTGCACCCCCTAGGGACCACTTCAAGACAAGAAATTTCAAAAATAATCCCCCTAGACAAATATTTTTGACATTTTGCATTTTAGGTTTTAAAATAAATAATTGAAAAAAAACTAACCTTTTTTACGTGTGGCTGGTTTCTTGGTTGTGGAGGCATGATCACGATCTCACACCAATATTTTGACTATACTCTCATTGAAAATGGTCACCGTGGGCGTAGATCTCAAAAATCACCAATCGAATATGCACAAATGAATTGAAAAATGAGTTTGTTTTGATTATATATATATATATATATATATATATATATATATATATATGTTTATTTTAACTTTATTTTTGAGTGTGTGTGACCGCATGGCTAGAGCATTGGCGCAGGTATATTCCTACCCCCACACAAATGGTAAGTCCTCTTGTCATTTTGATTTAGTGTTTATTTTTTGATATTTTATCTATCTACACTTGATTTTTCTTTCACCTTGCAGGTAGCAGAGCTTGGATGGTGAAATTTCGGCACACGGGAGTGTCATGTATAGCTTCTAACTCCCCATTTCGGGAATGCCATACTCGGACTCTATGTTTTACACCTCTTCATGGCTAAAGTGCTTTTGTGATGGGGTAATATGTACGCACCCAATTTTACACGTGCTACATTTCAAGAAATGGTTACAAAGGTCCCCAATGATGATTCATATCCTTTCAAAAGGTGTTCAAGATCCTAAAACCTACTTGCAGTTTATATTTGTAGCCTAGTATGTCTTATTTAGCCCCTGTATTCTTTATTCCAGACTTCCCACTTCATTTTCCTTTGTTTTGGCCTTTAGTGTCAAAATCGCCACCCTTACTAGGTGGTAATTTTGTAACCACCGCCTAGGCAAGGCGCAATTTGGTTGTAACCACCCTGCATAGGGGTGGGCAGCGGTCTTGTGTGATTTTTCCAAAATGTTTCACTCGTTCTTTGAACGTGTGTAACTAACGTCAAGTCCAGTTTTAGAATGCGTTTCTTACCGAATTTACTAATTTTAGGCTTGATTTTCTCATGCTAATTCCCTCTTCTATTTTTAATAGTGATTTGCCCAATTAACTACATCTTCATGTGATGATTTGGCATTCCTTTGCTATCAAGTGTGCTTATGCACTCTATAACTAACTTTCTATAAATTGATGCACTTATTTTCAAGAAAATGGCCTGAGAATTTTTGTGTATCTTGCATAGTATTGCTGCAACAATCCTGCTAGAAATTGCATAGCCAAGCTCAGATCTCTTGTGTTATCTCTCTTCTACTTGCATTGCAACCAGACTGCCTTCAAGTTGCCATTGCTCAAGCACTTTCTCCTGCTACTACCTCTGCATTCCCAAATTCCTTGGACTCACGTGGACACACAGAGAATGAAAGGATAAACTGAGGGAAAAATTACTACATAGTTGGATTTACCTCTATTATGTGAATTCCATATTGGAGTTGTTTTTTTTATTTCCTTCATTGTTACAATTATTATTGTTACATCATATCAAATAGAGTAGAAATCAATTTTCTTTCATCTGCAAGTAATTAGTTAATTTCAAAAGATTTTACACCTTTCATAAAGCAGCTCAGGTGAAGGACCCTCTTCTTCATATCCCCGTGGATTTGAAAGAGAGAATATATGTGGGAATTTGTATACATATCATAGAATTAATTGTAAAATTCTTCTTTCAAATTAGTTTAGATTTAATACACAATTTTGCACATGAAATTGGCAACATCGGTTGATTGTCTATATTAGATTCATTTATTTAGATTAGAAGCTTTGTTTTCCATAATATTAGAAAAGAATTATAAAAAATTTATTTCATTAGATTAGTTGCTTTCATTTCTTCATTCAATTTATATATTGAAAATACCAAAAACATAGTGTAGATTTACTTTGATTAGTTAATTTGTTTTTAGATCAATTCAATCATTTCATGCATGACAATTACGGGGCCTAGAGAACCCAAAGATTTCGTATTTGAACCGATAGTGCCTCAACCAAAATATCTAGTACCATTAGCAAACATTGACCAAAGTCTTATATTTAATGTATTTCGGACAACTAGAGATATACAAGCAATCACAAGACAACTAGACGTGTTAAACATTGAAGCGATAAAGCATATGAGTTTTGGTCAAAGAAACCCAATTATAGATTGCCTTGAAAGCATTTAAACATTCACATGACCATCAATGAAAAAAATCAAGAACAAACTTATGTTATTGATCCACTAGTTAGGCAACCAAATTCAGGAGATTTATTCACTGACATAGACACAAGATTGCATATACAAGTTGTTATATCCCTAGTACTGTATCAAAAAGATTGAAAAACTCCTAGTTTTGAACATAGAAGCTGACAAGGCTTACGATACCTGGACCACCCCCATGTGTAGATTAACCAACCGTCCTTGGGATATATTCTAGATCATACCACATGACCATAGAGGGACCACAACCAGAGAGAAGTTACGGTTGTGATCAACAGTTCCCCAACCAAACGAGACCAAAAATCAGTTGGACGTAGACACTGGATTGAGAGCGTTGGTATTTTGAACCTCTTTATTACCACCAGACATCATTAGGTAGTTGAACATTCTAAGCAAAGAATCTCATCGAGCCCTCTTGTTTTGGACCGAACCTGTCAATCGTCCATAGAGCTAACGGATCCACACATCTCTCGACTGTTCCATGACCTTGTCTAGAAATAATTATGAGGTGGTCATTCATAGTACATGTATTCCACATCAATCATAGAGAATCTTTGTAGAGCTTGATATCGATTGGAGTCTCCACGTTGTTATTCTCTTTGATCCATCCATTTGACCCATCCAGGTTAGATAGGATTTTGTTGCACTTGACGAGAAGATTCCATTATTGCGAGTCGAAGACATCGTATTTCCTTGACAACCTTTGCATACACTTTTTCCCACTACCACATTCCCTACCATTTAGCCATCCTTGTTTCTACACCGACCGCCCGACACGACGTTAGGGATTCAGTGCGGTTGAAGGTTCGTGTCAATTTTCATCTCAGTATAATAACCTTACCCAAATCAATGTTATTGTGATTGGGTGTGTAATAGGATTGAAATATGAGAACCACAGAGTAACATACAAACCAACGTTTCCTCAAAACCAGGGGCCCTCAGATAAACATCGTTGATAATCCTCATTATCTCTGAAATGAACAATGAAAAAACCCTTTGAGCATAATGAAATTTCACACTTACTTGTCCAGTTCTCAAACACCCATTAGTATAGCAGCTGAAGAGGATGGCAAAAGACCATTAAATCTGCCTATAATAGCATCCTCTGACAGAGTCTTGAGATAAGCATCTACAACCGTGTTTTTAATCTCCAAATCAAAGTCTTCCTCAGCCAGATCGACCAAGAAAGCCTGTTTGTTGGCTTGGCTGCCCCCAATAGACCCTAACGCCTCTTTGAATGAGGACAGAGAGGGGTAGTTCCTTGTCATGACTGATATTGCCTCCTCCTGCTTGAACCGCTACCCTAAATCCACCTCTCGAGCCCTTGCCACCTGCTGGGATTCTATTCGGCTCTTGTTTGTTTCCTTTAGGTCTCGCATCATTTTCCACGGCTAAGTCTTCCTTCCTCCTACCACTTCCATTCTTGCCTTGATCGCCTTCACCTCTATTCGGGATAGATTTCTACCCATTCCCCTTCCCAAACATGATGTTGGGGTTAGGTTTCTTCCCCTCCATCGTCTCCTAAATTATACTATGTATTCTTATTGCCCTTCTATTCTATTTGAATTATAAACAATATTTTTATAATTAATATTAAGATTTGATTAAAAAAATATTTCAATAATAAGTGGTATGCACTATATAATAAATTTAAATAATAAATGGTGCCCACCACATAATAATAAATATGTATAATGAAGAATACAATTTAAACCAAACAAAGATTATGATAAATTAAAAAAAGTGTAGATGTGTTTGAACATATCATCCAACCAAACAAAAAATAAACTAGTTACTTATTGACACATTTGAAATGGTACAAGTGGTTATTTTTGTGCATATTAGACTTTATCTTGACTTACAAGTTCACAAGGCTCTCTTTCAACTACACTTGATCAAACTTGACAATCAACTCGAGTATATTACTCTTTTATCATCACCTTAAGATCCTTCTCAACCACCTAAGAACTCTTTTTCTATATTGATCTATTTCTTCATATATATCACCCGTATTTTTAAGAACCCTCTATCAGTACAAAAACTTATAAAAATATATTTTTATTCCATCATAGGTTGTTCTTTACATGTCGTTGTTCTATTCATTCTGTAGACATGGTTGTTTCCTATAAAAATGGATTTGACCGGTGAAGAAATTATATGTGACTTGAAAAAGGTGGATTGAAAACCTTGGAGATGTCAATACAATTGGAGTCATGTAGGGATGTGGTGCCAAAAAGATGTTGATGCACAATATATCTTAAGTGGTCATGTAGGGGCACATGAACTTTGATGTCCAAGGTCATCTATAAAGCTCTTATCATGTTATGCGCAAGGTATAATAACACATGTATTTTCTTTGTTGATGCACAAAGAATTCAAATCTTCTCCTAAAGCCACTAGTCTTTAATTGGAATTCATGCACACTTAAATGATGTCCCCACACACTTATTTAACATCCTTGAAAAGACATATAAAGGTCATTGTTTATTTAACGAGTAAAGAATTTGCAAGTATGTTAGGGATGATAAGAGTTGTGAAAAACATTATTACATCTATTTTTAGCTTTGTGGGGGGGATACTTATGAGGAAAATGGTCCTGCATAAATATTTACCAACATTAGAATTTAATTCATCTGCAAATAGACAAGTAATTAGGTTAATTTGATCATCAAGTACTTATCTAATCCTTGAAAAGAATTCTATTGATAGTATTCTTGGAGCACTTTAATATATCTATTTTTGTTGTCATTTGTGTTTATCAATTTTTTATTTTTTTAATATCTTTGAGGGTCGTCAAGTTATAAAGGTGAGGGGCCACCAAGTTAACCATATCTATACAAACTTCTAAACCAAACCCCTAAATCCATTTTAGATTTGTAGGATTTTGTAGATTTTAGGGGGACAAGAGTCACAACACACGTTTAGAGAAAAATGTAGCTGCAAGAAAATGAAATCATAGAAATTTAATGTCGTAGTTTGTTTTCTTGACAAATAACACATGTGTTTACTAAGACTATAAGTAAAACCATGATATTGATCAATATTTTTTTATAACTTTGACATTGTTCTCTATTGGGTTCATATCTTATAGTTACACAAAATCAAACAAATGCTTATTGTTGCTAATAGTTTAGATTGTGATAATAGGCCTAGAAACAACTCAAAATATCTTGTGACATCAATCTTAGAAGATAAAACTCACTTTTTTATATGTTTTATTGAGCACTTAATTAGAGAGTGTTCACTATATTTTACATTACTACTTTTTTAACATTTTAAGTCACCTTAGACAAAAATTAAGTTATCTTTTCATTGCTTTCAATAAGATTTTTGACATTTTCCCACATTTTATTTACATGAACCATTACAAAATTATATGGTGTCATAAATCCACCTTGAATCCTTTGTAGTCATACATATTTTTATGAAATAATTATGTTACTAAAAATGCATTGTTATGTTTATTTTTCATAAAATATTCATTGGGCCCGTTGTTTACATGTTGTGTAAAATTGTTGGTGACATATCATAATATTTTTCAATCATATTTTGGTAGATCTTGACACCTCTCAAGCCCTTCCAGAGAAAATAATTTGTAAATTGGTAACAAACATTGGTTACAGAGGATCGACTATGAGGGTTTAGCCTTCAAATACCGGTGATGCTTTCAAATGGGACACCTTTTAGATGGCTATGTGCATTCCAGACGCAAGGAAAAACCAGTGTTTTGGAAGGACCCTCTTCTAAAACATCTCACAGTCAATTCATACCCAATTAACGAATCATTAAGCCCCTTATGGGAATACCCTACCAAGGAAGGATTCCCAAACCATCAAAGAAGAAGCCACAAAACTCTAATCCTCTCATCTCTATTGGGAAAGCACAATATTCTTCTACCCAAGAGGTCATTTGAGAATCTACAAGTTATTGTGCCTTGTTACCCCTCATTAAGGGTCACATTCCTATCAAGAATCTTGAAGTTGTTCTTCTGATCTTCGTGGAAGAAGGTAACAAGGATTGGATGGTGGTGGATAGGAGAAAGAAAGGACACGCCAAACTAAAATCCACCATCATTTCGGACAAGGAATGAGTCTTGTCTTGTTTTTTATTTTTATTGTTTTATCTTTCCTAGAGGCATGTTGTTTCGGGTTGTATCTTTGTTGTGATTAGGTTGTTGGTTGGGTGCGGGGCATGTTGTGATGTTGACTATTTCATGTTGGGTAGTTTGATTGCTTCTTTTCTTAGTGTTTTGTTTCTTATATAGGTTCTTAGACCCTTTTCCTTCTCGCACTCTATTTTGTATCCAAGTTTTGACCCTTTTGATGCGTTGGGGTATGGTCCCCATCAAAAAACCATTTACCAATAATAATAATAAAAATTCAATCATACGTCATAATATGATACTTTTTATATGTAAAATTTATTTTTATATTAATAAAAAAGGCGAGTGACCAAATCCTCTTATATATATAAATATATACACATTTATCCCTTTTTTAATTAAAGAATATATTTTAATTTAATTTCTTATGTGTGGGTGACATGGCCTCATAAAACGTGAGAATTGTAGAATGTACGATATATGGACTACATAAAAACAAATTATAATATAGAAATTTGATTAAATGAAGTGTTAAGTCTTCATACAACATCAATAACTATAAAAATAAAGATTTAATTAAAAATAATAAATGGGTCTAACTATTATTATACTAATACTAGTATTTTGTGTTGCTTAATGCATGTTTACAATGGAAATTCCATTCAATAAAAATCTCAAATCTATCCATTCCGACTCCCACAACAAGCCATACACTATCCCTTTGTCTTTCCCTGGAATATTTTTGTTAGACGTTAAAAATAAAATAAAAAATTACCAAATCTCCCACAAAGTTAGGGTGTGAAAAAAATAAATCAAATATATGATAATTTAAAAATATCTATAAAATGGGGTTTTTAAAAATTCCTTTGGAAATTTAAATAGATGTAATCATCCATTAGGTATAGAACTAGAAGGCTCAAAATAAGTTATATGTCATCTGGGAATTCCCATAGAAATTGTTGTGGTGTCGTAACCCTAGGTGTGGACACACTCTCACAACAATAATGATAGTACGAACACATATTATTGGATGTGAGATTCTAGATTGCGGACTAATAATAAGGGATGAGGTCGGGATCATGACCGGGTGACTTTGGCGGAAAGGAAACCCCACAATCTTAGCGGCTTAAGCCTAAGAATTTTGTGCGGCTAATCCCTACGATTTTGGATTCAAACCAAAAAGGTCTATTTTGTACTTCCTCATGAGTGATTTTCTTAACTAGTTTTAGATTACAAACTTCTATTAAAACACCTAATATAATATCTATATCCTATGGAGAGATTCAAATTTCTATGCAAAATAAATAAATTCTACTTACACGTTATAGATTTACATCGTTATGGTCATTAGGATTTATCCTACCATAGTAATCAATATTTTTATTCACATTTACATCTATATGTATATTATCCCCATTTGTATTAGCATAATAAGAACATGCATATAATTTATGAATTTGATATTTTATTTTACAAACAAAGACTAGATTGATTCAAATGAATCTAAATATGATCAACAACACTACTCAAATAAGGAACACTTCATCTACTAGATGTTCTTAACCTAATTTTTTTAGGTGATATAAAATGTACACATGTAAATACCAAGAAATTTAGGGATAATAATATTTAAAAACTTATATGTTTTTATGTAATTAGGATAAATTAGAAATCAAATTATGAATTAGACCTTAATATAAGAGAATAAGAAACCATAATAGACCAATGAAACCCTAGAGTTATGTAGATCTATAATACACAAGTCCTTAAGAATATTTTAATTGTTTAGGTTTTAATGACATAAAATAATCAAAATTTAACCCAATTCATATTATGGAACTATGATGGTAAAGTATAATAATAATCAAAACATGAATTTAGGTTGATATAGGACAATCTAGAGAGATAATGAATAGAGATAAATTTGTTAGCTTGTAAAGAAACCAAATAGCCTTATTCTTCTTGAAGTATGATTGCACAATAGAAAAAGAGATTGGTAACCACCTCTAAAGGATGCCATCAAATAACCAAATAAATTTGGCTACCTAAAATGCTTTATGGGATATAAATTATAGTAGAAGATAGTTCATTGATTTTGTTCTGTAGACACTCAAATATGGCAATTCACTCTTTGATATTAGTAATGTAGTTTTGACAATGCATCCTTGTTAAGATAAATATAATTTTCCCATTCCCGCTTAGTACATTTTGAGGTCTCATGTTTAGATTGTTTATCCTTTCACCGACATGCTGTCAAATTCTGAGAACACAATGCACAAAATTCATAGGAAAACATCAAGCAACAAGTTACAAACTTTATATGGCCTTTTTTCCTTCCCTAGGTAAGACCGTATAGATTGGTCGAGATAGTATATCTATTCTCTTTAGGTTGTCCTTTCATTGATAAATCATCTACAAAACCCTATATAAGAAAGTAAACACTACCTCATTTACTAACCTGGAAATAATATGACACTATATTGATACATTCACTTTTGACACTTGCAAAGGACACCCAAGGCTCCATAAATCTTGCAATAACACGTATATAGTCATTAAAGCAACAATATCCTTAGTTTTAAAGATCATTACTAGGTCAAGGCATAAATCTCCTTCATCGACAAGAACTCAAAGATCCCTTCTCCAAGTATCTTAGAAAGAGACAACTTAACTCAAACATTGTCAAAGGTGGTTATAAAATCTAGTTGCATTAATTCAGATATCACATGTTAGGTGGAGAGCGGCATGTAATTTGAGACCTCTTTGGAGTAGTGTCAATGTCAGTGGTTCACAAGGGTGCCCACAACCCAACTAATGTTTATTTTTCAGGACTTCCTATCCATGGCTAGGGTTTGATAGTGACAGAGTGTTTCGGATGACCGATAATGTGTAGAAGTTAGAGAACCCAAATCCTAGCAAGTTTGGAATTGTACAGAAGGTGCAGAACCGTATGGTACATCGCTAGTAGTTTGGTACGACCATGTATCCCAATCTATTTTTCAATGACAGTCTCCGAAACAAAGCTTGTTCTAATCTAGATCTCCCTGTTTCAGAAGTGCATCATTCCATAACCTTTAGGAAACATTTGTAATCAACTAAGTGCACTCATTCCTTTGTATTGTAAATTTCATTTCTTGTTTAGCATATTTTTATTAGTATAAGAGTGTTATTCTAATTGTGATAATTAATGTTAGATTTTAATTAATCATAATATCCACATGTTGTTAACCCTTACATCCTTTAGTGTACTTAATTCACTAAAATCAATTAGGTTTCATGTTAAATCTAATTAGGGTGTAAACAGGTTCTTGTTTAGAGTTATTGTTCCTTTCTTTAGTTCCTTTATTATAGCTAAGACTTCTTGGTGGTGTCCATCTATCTCTAATTTTTTGGAACATGGCCTTAGAATTTTGTATATCATGTGGGATGATATATAATTATCCTCTCCTTTTTCAAACCTTATCAAGATCACTCGAACACAAGGAAAAATTTAGTGGTGAATTTTTCTTTAATTCATGAATATTTTAATTTTTCAAATTGGTATTTGGTGATTTGGAGTAGTACACAACATCATTTCACCTAAATTATCAGGATGCATTTTACTTTTTGGGCCATCTCACCTATAATTTAAAATTAATTTCATATTTATGAATGTATATCACCGTTACCTCAAAACTCAAACTAGGCATAATCGCCAACACATATACTATATAATAATATTAAGCACTTTGAGGTCAAAGGTAGATCTACCAGAAGCCTATTTATTTTTCATTTGCTCCATAATAGTTGTCTGCTTGCATAAAAATAGTATGCACGAAGTTGCAATCAAACCGATCATCTGTAAATTCAATGTGGCTATCTTTTGCATCCGTATGTATACATAGATGTTTGTCATCTTTAGTTGATAAAATTATGTAATTGGACATAGGTGTTTCTTAGTCATTTTCAGAATTCTCTAGATGTTCCTTGTTGTCCGATGTGATGATTTTCGGTAAGAGGTCAAGTCAATTTTAAAAAAACTGTATTATCTTATTTTATCCAACTAAAAAAAAGGCCAATGCAACCAACATCCACACCAAATACTTATACAGTTACTAACTACTAAATGAAAAACTATGTTTTTATTCATTTCTCAATTTCATATTTACGTTAGGTAATAATATGAAAATTATTTTCATGCAGATCACACTCGAGAGAATTAATGACAATAACATGTCACCACTTCAAAATATTATTGATGATGGCATGCCTCCACTAGAGGAAAATCCTTATTATGTATCTCCATTAAATGACATTTCTACTTCACATCAAACGTCAACTTTTGTTACATAAATTCTACTCACAATTTCATGTCAAGGAAGAGGAGACTGGAGGACATTACTAATGATGAGATGCAACTAATAGATGAGTTTTCTACTCATCAAACACCAATTTCAGTTGAAAACAGTAAGAAATCTGAGCAAAGGAAGAGAAGTAGATGGACAATTGGAAGGTCTTTTAAGTTTGATTGGGCACTAAATATCCATTCATTGAACCAATTATGCCAAAAGATACCCCAACTGAATGTAGATGTGCAATATGTAGTTGGAAACATGGTAAGGAACACAAAATGCAACTCAAGTTAGACACAATCGAGAAACATTGTGGAAAAATATATATTTGTCAGTTAAGCAAAACAAATAAAAAACAATAAGAACAGAAAGATGGAAAAATGTAAAACAATGCATGCATGTAAGATACACACAGAGTATGAAAATTATTAGAAACGTGTTGCTCGAGGATTGTTTCAACTACCCGAGTTTTAGTTCGGTATGTATTACAAATAGTAATTCTCATAACATTCATATGTAATGCTTATATATTTATAATTGTATTCATTATTACAAAATAATTTCAAGTATCTTTTTTTATTTACGTTTTATTATTGTGTATGAAATTGTCTTCCATATATGATAAAATTCTAAGCACCATCAATGTCGAAATATAGTATAATATAATTTTGGATAGGTAAATAAGGGTTAAAGGGTCCCTTTCCCTTTGATTAATAATTCAAAATTTTCAAAATAGTACAATATCAAATTTCATATACAAAAAAACCATTATGGGATATCTATAACAGTATAACATAAGAAATCGTATGATAATATTTCCATAAATTCATTTTTGGAGGGTAGAAGGACAAACAAAATCTTTATAGGAAGTGTTAATCCCTTCAATTTCAGCTTTTTTAGCATGGTTTTGTACGCTTTTTCTTTCTTTTCTACCTTGAGATGCTCCTCATCAAGTTAAATTGGAGCCTTCAAGGCATCAGAAATGGGACTTTGAAGGCATCATCGACTCACAACTAATTACTTTACTTGCAAAACTTAAAACAATATAAAAGCAATCCTCTAATGTTTTGAAGTAGAAAAAGGTACCCATCCATGTGAGATAGAACCAAAAGGGGAAAGCGGTGAGGAGCCAAATACAAGTAATTCAAAAAAATTTAAGGATGACATCCAAATCTTTTCTATGCTCATCCCTAATGAAGATAACCTCCATCGCCACCATTGCCCTCTTGTTAGGATTGAATTTCATTATGTTATCACTAAAGACCACATTTATTTTTAGATTTTGACCACATACGATTTTGAATTTTGATATATTCAAAGCATGTGATGGCCTTAATGACGTCCAAGACCTTCGACTTTAGACTATGAAGACAATATGTAACCTTGTGTTTGTGATGGCTTCGTGAAAATCCATCTCTCTACGCTATATGTGTAGGTAAAACCACGGATTAAAAAATCCTCCATTAAAACCTTTAAGAAAAACTTGGTGAGTACAAGTGGGAAGCAAATATTTCTAATAAAAGTGAAAAAACTAAGAGGGACTATTTATATTTATAAATAGAAAGGACAGGACACATGGTGTCATTTGGTTTGTTAAACACAAGTGGAACCTATGTGCATATGCATCCAATCGATCGCAATTGAAATCCATTCAGCAAAGGATACATATATTTTCAATTGGTTGCATTCCCTAGCAAAACCAGATTGTGTCTATAGCAAGTCGGCTATGATTTCATCTAGCTAAATGTGATTACAAATGACTAGTTGCATCTACAGTTGGTTTGGTGTATTTAAACTCTCGTTGCACATCCGTAATGCAAACAAATGAATGCGACGATATATATGATCAGTGGCTTTACGGACGGTTGGTGGTTATAAAGACAAATGTATGTGTTTTGGTCATTTAGTCGTGCATTATACCGATCGTTGCATTTTCTACCATCTCGTGTTTTTTATTTTGATTTGTTTGTGTGACTATATGACTTTTACTCCTATTCACCATGAATTTGAAACATGTTTTCATAGATTCACCCAAAAATGTCAAAGGGGGATTTTGGTAAGGGCTCTTAAAATTTCCCCTACTCAAACATTATGGTGAGTGGTGTTATATTAAGCCCAAAACAATATCAACATACATTTTTGTATATGAGTGTTGCACTAGATATCCAAAAATCTAGGGGAAAGGGTTTATGTAGTTCTCCCAATGTGAATAAAGTGTAAGGTGCTCCACACTTAGACCGAATAAGAAAATAGAACTATATGAATGCACTTGGACCCTTCATTTGGCACAAGACATTTGGAAAACGTGTGAATTCAATTTTTTGAGTGCATCATATTTACAATATTAAAATTAGACTATTATTTACGACTACTTAGGAGATTTCGAATATATATAAACATTTTGTATAATTATCTTTAAGGTTCCTTAAGTGATGAGAGATGATAATGACCATAGGGGTTATTTGTGTGTGTGTGTGTGTATATATATATATATATATATATATATATATATATATATATATATATATATATATATATATATGAGACACTTTGTTAAATTTCTATCAACAACCTTGTTCAAAAATCAGGACTAGGTTGATCTAAGAAAAGTGCTCAGATTTGAAAAACAATTGTTTCCCATGGATATAGTATTAGCAACGGAAACGGGACTGGACAATATTGCTCTTAACTAGGGATCTCATTTTCATATGGGGTCAAAACTCCAATAAAAATGAAAATAAAAATGTTTGCAAAGTATAAGAATGAATTTATGAAAAATTGAATTGATGGTAAGCCTTAAATTTAGCACAAAAAGATGTCGAAATATGTAAGAATTTTAGTTTTGGATAATAGAATTAATCTGTTCCTTTAATTTTTCAAACCCCTTAATTAAAATATATTATATAGAAATTCCAAGAAAATAAAAAGTTCTAGAGTAATAGTAAGTTAAATTCTGGAACACTAATTATTTGATTAAGTGATACACTAATTATTTAAATTATAAGTGTTTGATTGAAGTGAACCCAATCACTTAATGTTTTTTTAAGGTAAAATTAATATACATAAATAAATTCCAAAAACTAGATACTATAAAATTTAATTAAAAGAGTGACACAAGTTTTTAAACCATATAAACTCGAGATATATAAAGATTGCATTAAAAAACTTAAAAAGGGTTTCAAATTCTAAAGTCGCCATAATAATTCGAAAATACAGCAATCACGCTTACATTCACAAATATGCTTAGTATATTTAAATTATATAATTGGCATTAGGCCCGGGGGCATTTTCAGCCTCACTAATGATTACCCTGAAGTTTTCCTACATTTAAAATGAGTGAAAATATTTTTTCACTCATTTTAAAAAGGAGATATAAATTTAGAGGGAATTCATCATTGAAATTTATGTTTTATATATTTTTAATGAATAATATTATTTTATTATTAGATCAACCATAATGCATGATCTATTATTCATATGGATCATTTGACATTCTTTATTTTCATGGTGTATTATCTATTATTCTTATTTTGTATTTTATTTTTATTTTTTAAAGTTGAATAAGAAATTAATTTCTATATAAGTATTCTCTTTATTTTTGACATTAAATTGAAGAAAATAGCTTATTCATATAAAAATATTAATACATACAATTCTTTTCTAAAAATCTAATTACCACCAATTAAAAATAAACAATTTATAAAGAACTCTTTATAATGGAGAAGAGAATTTAGCACACTCTTCATAATTCAATATAAAGTAATATAATAACTAATTTCATAATCATTAGTTCCAATAAAGAATAATATAATAATTAATTTCATAATTATTAGTACCACATATCTCTAATATAATTGATCAAATATTTAAATATTCAATGTAGATTTAATTACTTGACTAAATTATCAATAGAGAGTGGGTCAATGTTGAATAAGGTTGAAACACATATTTTAACATTCAATAATACAAAATAAATTTAACTAGTAATCGCATGTGTACAATGCAATGTGAATGCTAAATGGTATTGTTATTTGACTTAGAGGGATAGTTATTATTTTTGTAGTTGATGTTGATAAGGGGTGTGATTGATAGTGGAAGTGTAGGAATATAGATGAAGCATTACATTGAAAGGTTCTATGTGTACATTTCAAATTTGTTACAAATTCATACATATACATTTGTAAATCTTATATAATGAGTGGTAGCTTTTTGCGGACTATTTTATTTGAACTAAACATGAATACATGAAGAATTCCGTACATTTGTATATTTTATATCATGAGGGATAGCCTTTTGTGGCCAATTTTTTTGGCACTAAACATGAATACATTTGATACAACTTTAGATAATTAATTACTTTTGCTGTTAGTGTTGCAACGTGTTTGAGAGAGTAGTTGTATCGGTTATTTAGTTTGTTTTTGTTGAAAAAATCTTTTTTGTATTGTCGATAACATGTTGATAAGGGGTGTGATTGATAGTGGAAGTGTAGGAATACACCCATGGTAAACATCCACCAACTCAAAATTGTGTCTACTTTTGCTATTTATTTCAACCTCGATATATGTAATGTATATGCATGAATTTAATATATTTTTCACAATTCTTATAAAGCTATGGTCAATATTAGATGGTGTTTGAGCCAATATAAGTTTATTAGGGATTTTACATTTTTCTAGGGCTTTTAGTGTTTGTAGACCTCTATTATTTTGTTAGAGTCTAAGGTAAAGTTGTTGTGTATTTGGGATGTTCTTAATTAGTGTAAGTGTCTCAAACATGGTTTTTCAGCAAGGATATGTAGTATGGATCATAGAGCAATCGTTGGAGCCTAAGCATTTAGTGTACCAATAGAAGATTTGGGCATAGACAAGTAACACTCCTTTATATTCAAGTACAACCTAAGGCATGTGGTCTTGTGGAGTTTACCAAGTTGACACAGGCTCTGGTCACGACCAGATTCCACAAGACTACACCTATTCCTGAATGGCCATACAAAATTAACTCTTATTTCAAGTACAACTATGCCTATTGTGACATATGTCAAATTCGCCTATTGGTTGCATTATCATGAATGAGTATTGACTTCTCATTATTCAACATGTAGATTTTGAAGAGGTAGCACCATTTCCCAGTTCTGATATGTTTTCCCCAATTATGATGGTAGCAACCTTTGTGTAGAAGATAGTTAAAATGCAATAGCGAGAATACGGATGATGTTGATACTTGATAGTTAATTGAATGCTCCTGAGCATGACATGTTGCATTTGAACAAAACCATATTGTATTACATTGTGACCCACCTCCAGTCATATCCCTTAACAAAATAGGTAAAAATATTTTATATTAATAGTGCAGTCTATTGAACATTCAAATGCCTTACAAATACATGCCTTACCACTCCAAGTCTAATATGACTCTTAAAAAAATTGGGATCTCATTTACCACTCTAAAATGCATTCATTCAAATCATTAATCCTGCATTGGTTGGTAGTCTTAGTCCATAGTAACATATAAACTCAATAGATAATGATTCTTATGCCAATGAAAACGATGTCATTATGGAAGTGGCCCTGCTACTTGTATATTCTCTCACTAAAATTGCTTGCAATTGATTTTTCAATTTGATAAATATTAGATCTATGTCAAATTATCAATATATGGCATAATTTCTCAATTTGTATTTCTACACTTTTTTCACATGAAGGGCATACTTTTTAAATTCCATGTCAAATTATCAATGCACAACATAATTCCTCAATTTGTATTTCTACACTTTTTCACATGAAGGGCATACTTTTTAAATTCCACATAAGGGTTGGATATTATATAAGTTATTTTTGTGAAATTTATGGCAATGTTGCTAATTTGATCACAACAACCAAGTATAAGCTTCAAATTATAATTTCACAACAATAAAGGAAAGATTTGAAAATTATAAGTCAAATCTCTGAAATTAGTGCAAATCCCAAAAATAGTTTTAAATTTTTAATAGACTAAAATCAACCGGTTCTAAATTCGAAATTATAAATTGGAAGAAATTAAGCACAATTATAATTAGCTTCTCAATTTTAGAACCAATATCTCATACAGATTAATTATATATCCAATTGTTCAAATTGAATCTTCTTAACTAAAAATAAGAATATGAAATCAAAGCAAGTTGAATAAACATGGGAGGAAAAAAACTTTATGTGAAATACTACAATCGTCAATAAATTTCAATCACATGAAATAATATTCAGAGTTACAATAAGTTGCACATTAAACAACTTATGGGACAAAGGTGTCAAGGCAGATTACAAAAATAGGCCTCGCAAAAATTGTCCCTCTGGCTTACCATGCCATGCTTGAGCAACCTTGTCATTCCAAGAAAAGTTCCAGTTTATTCCTGGATTACACCAACATAAAAATAAGAGAATGTTAGAATCCTATAAAGAAATAAAACAATAATTCCCTTCAGAACTATTATAATCCTTTCTGAAAGAAAAATTAATAAATATAAAAATAAGCTCCAAAAAAATGATGAGAAAAAATTTGGTAGAAGATTCGAAAAGCATTACTAGGCCATCCCTCTTCCTCCATTTCAAGAAATAGTATGACAAAGGAAGAAATGAAGAACTAATAAAATAAAAGGGGAAAGAATATCGCCTGCCTCCATTGTACAACAACATTGCACCATTCATTCTGCAACAAAAATCAAGTGGAGACATTTAAAGCAGATGGTAAGTAACAAATAAAATTTTAAGGCAACTCTGCACTTTGATATTGAAACTATGGTAATTTAGAAGTCTCCCGCTGTAAATGGTTCCTCGCATTTTTCCTCATCCCAAAATTCTTTCGTCAAGGATGTACTGCCATTTAATATTTCCCATATGTTTGGCTCTTGTTGACTCTAGTTTTGTCACCAATGATACTTCTCTGATCACTTTGGTACAACCAAGATATAGTAATCTTAACATTTTTAAATTTATTTCCAATTTCAGCGCCTGCCAGAACAACCATTTGCAACATCTTCCTTTGTTCGTAATCATACATGTATGTTTGTTTTCGACTAGTGCTAGTGCTCTGTCATTTTTTGCAAATATTTTTTTTGAATCATTTTTTGCAACTTATGTTTTTTGAATCATCACATGGGGTTGTTGATTAACAATGAAAAGTTGGGGGAACATATGGGGAAGATACGATGAGTCTTGATATTTTCTCATTTTCCTTGTCTATTCATGTCACCTACATCATCACACTTTCTCTTATTTGATTCCAGAGAGAATATCTCGCCACATTGTTCTGCAGCTTCATTACCAGAGTTTTCATGTAAATATTATATATTTTTATTTGTTATTTCCATCAAGGGAGATCTCAAACAAATCAGTCTCTATCTCAGAAGGTAGGTTTCTATTTTGCTAGATCTAGTGAATTGGACCACCCAACATTTCCCATCCACGACGAATCAATTCTCATTGAGAAAAGATCATCATTGTTTTCATTAGGGGATGTTAATGGAATTTTACATGATTGTTCAGGAGTGGCCTTTTGAAGCATGGATCAACCACCCTTTGGTCATTACCAAGCAAATACTCTAATGGGCTCTACCAAAATTTACCAATAGAGTCACATCATAGTTGGCTGCAATTGTTGGGTATAGAGGATGGTTGAAGTCATCTGAATTACATATAAGAGAGTAAACCTCATCACCATTCAATGTGTAGAAAATCTCCTCTTTGCAGGATTGAAACCACATCCAATGGCAATGTTTATGGCATCCAATGATATTTCTTTCTGATTTCTTGTCTGATAATCTATACAATATGAAATCATGTATAGCCATGTAAGTTATATCACCTTGTTCCATTTTGTTTGCAGATCCTTTCGTAAATGTCTTTCGATGATTTGAACGGTAAAGAAATATAATTATGCACAATAGTATTATTGAACCCAAACAGATGCAAACAATTTCCGGTTTTGAGATGGATGCTCTACATTGCATTGGTCCACAATTTATAGGCATGCATATGTTTATAGGGTTATTTATGTGCATAGGATTGAAGAAAGAGTAATCAAGGTATCCAAGGAAGGCCCATAGAAGGTTGGAATGGATATATGAGAAGTGGTGTTGTTGGTTATAGCCCTATGCTCAATGCTCTTAAATCTTGCATTGTTCAACACCTAATTACAAAAACCCACACAAAAACAATTTAAAATTCAGTCCTTCAAAAACTACTTTTGGTCATAGGGGAAAACTGTGCATATAGTTCAACATCAAATCATATAGTTTTATTATAAACCTGAAGTTGATCTGCCAAATTCACCATAAAAGCATTGTGTATGGGTTCTACTGCAACCCAATTTTACCATCTTTGAGCACTTGCAAGCCACTCACATCTCCTTGCATTAAGACAATGACGCCACGAGATATCTGAATGAGGTGCCACTCCAAGGATAAGATCTGGATTTGGGAATGCATGATAATAATTTATGTTCATCACCTGGGTATGCTTTCCAAATATTTTGTACATACTCTTGGCGAAGAGGCGAGGTCTATACTCAAATGTGAGCTATTATATATGGTTTCTTGTTTTGTATGTTCAGATATGGAATAGCTTCAATTTTTAAATAACATTGTACGATCTATTTATGCTCATCACAAAGTGGAATTTGGCAGGTTACATGTTTTTTGGGTGGTGTGAATTGGGCATTATTAGTTGCTCAGATTTGTCAGCTCTATCCAAATGCAATTCCTAGCATGTTAGTAGAAAGGTTCTTTCATGTTTATACTCAAAGTGGAATTGGCCAAATACTGTGATGATGTGTTCTATAGAGGAGGGAACCCTAGGATTAATTATGTGGGATCCAAGGAGAAAACCTTGGGATTGGAACCATCTCATGCCCATTATCACACTAGCATATCCTTGCATGAACTCTAGCTACAATGTAATCAATAGCACACTTTGTGTCATGACAGAGCAGTTTAAGAATGCAAATAAGATTTGTGAGGTATAGTTTTGTTGCATCACTTTTTTGGTTAACTATATTTTCTTGTCTTGTGAAATTTACTTTTGGGATTTGGTTTCTGGCAGAATATTATAATGAATAAGGAAGACTTGAGTGCTCTCTTTGAGCCTTACCATTTCTTCAAGTCATACATAAATTATTTGCAAATAGACATTGTAGCTGGAAATGAAGATGATCTAAGGACATGGAAGGGTTGGGTTGAATCTCGGTTAAGGCATCTTACTTTAAAGGTATTATAATATTATGCTTTTATTATGGATATTCTATCGTTTTGTGATGTATAATTATAATCCATCAGAAACTTACTATTTGCTTTTGCAGATTGAAAGGGTTACATGTGGGATGCTTTGGGTTCACCCTTATCCTTCTGGGCTACAGTGACCTGCTTGCTCAAGGACCACATTATGCATTTTTATGGGTTTACGATGGATGGGAGTGCTAGCACAAGGAGGCCGTAGTTTTATATATGTGGCCCTATATACGAATTTAAGCTTTCAATGGGCACACATCCTCTCTAGAAACCAGGAATAGACATTTATGTATATGTGTTCCCTGGTGGGGCAGTATGAAGTACATTTGTGAGAGGGTCAAATCAAAGAGGAAAACCTTGAAGTGGAAGCGGGAATTCTGGTGATGATTCTGTAAGAGTTGCAAATCAAATGGTAGCTACTTCGCCTTGAAGCGGTTGTAGATATAACCAAAAAAATTTCTCTACGAAAAAATTTAGTTTTGTTTCTTATAGTTTTTGGATATAAAAAATTAACCAATGCAAGTGATAGTAGTTGTCTTTTAAATAGCACAAGTTCCAGAGACTTTCTTCTATTGTTATCAAAAATTGGCTAACTTGGATATGTATGATGTTGTGCTCCATCTCTAAACCAACAATTGTTTGCATGTGTTTGGGTTAAGTATGCATGGATTTCCATACCCTGTTGAAGAGTGGTTGAGTGAGCACATCATTGAAGAATACTTGAAATAGTCATTACATTAGGCTTCAAACCCTCCACTTTCTGCATATCATAGAACATCTTCAAGGCCTAATGAACATCACCTTTCTGCACGTACCCTGCAACCAGAGAAATTTTTAGGAGATGGAATAGTTGGTAGCTATTTTTGTATCAACAAAATAAGGAATGCATGTATTATAGGCTAATATCTGAGAAAAGAGGTAGATTTAATAAAGAGAAAACACAAAATTTATTGGTTTCCTTTAAAAAAATTGGTTGGACTACGTGGATCCTCGTAAGTTTTACAATTAGCAATCAAAGGTTACAAAGTTCAAAATGATATTAGTTTTTATCTACAGATTCTTTGGTTACACTTCGCAATGAAAGGTTACAAAGTCCGAGGAACGATGCAGTACACTACTTTGTCAACAGATCATGAAAGAATAAAAGCAAATCTAGTCATCATCACCGCTTCTAGAAAGGGAGCAAGTGAAAATATCTAGTGATCTGATGCCAGCATAAACTTTCTTCGATGATGGCAGGGGTAGATGGAGAGGTCCAACCCAACAGGTTTGTAAGTCCCCTTACAAAATTTACTCTTCAAATCTTGGGTTGTGTATTCGCATTCCAATTGATCGCTCTGGTCAAATGGCGAAACCGAATATCCCAGTGTTTTAGTTCAAAAGTAATATACCTTGATCCCACTTCTACTTTCCTTTGCCATTGCTCAAATTGAGTGGGATCTTGAGGCTATCTTTTTTCCATGGAGACATGGGAGTGATAAGAAGGGGAGGCTTTATTCTCATTCCCATCCATATGCCCCTACATTTTTCATTGACCTGAGGGATTAGTGTGCACAAGGTTTTAGCTCTTTCTAAGCTCCATATTAAGTTTGTGGGAGATATCACTTCTCTTCTTCTCAATGCAAATGTGAGAAACTCCCATATTTTCAAACATCCATCATAAATCTATTCAAATTTCTCCTCCTCATAAGAGGTGAAGGCATCAATAATTTTCTGTAAAATGGCCGTAAAGTGTGCCTTGAACCGACTATTAAAGGCATGGGATCTGAAATGTATAGCAAAGGCAAGATGGTTTACCATAGTGAGCCCTCATGTAGAGACCAGATGAACTGGATTTTAATAGATGCTCATAATCTCTCTCTTTCCATGCAACCTGATTTTGAAGAACAGAAACAAATGCATTCAGCTGGCTTTCCCTACATACAAATTGATCATAAAGCATGTGTTATTTTCCAACATAAGATTGCAGAGATAGAATTTGTAGAGAATATTTTTATGCTCTGCACTAGCTGAGGAATAGGCTATCATGAACTTAGATTCATCTTTTATTTCATGTGGAAGGCCACATGTAATTCTTGATAGCTTCCAACAAATAAATTGTTCTTCTAAAAAGATATTATATGCAGGAGAAGGTCTCCTGCATGTAAGTAATTTTTCACTCATCATGCAAACCATTTGTATTTTTACAAGACATTTAAATTTGTCTTCTTCCTCTTTGTAGAATTTTTCTTCCCATTTCTTACTTGCTTTCTTTTCTTCTTCCATCTTGTTTCTCAGGTCCTCATTTGATGTTTTGAATTCATTAAGTTCCCTACAGGTATCATCCCACAACTATTTGAGTGGCCAGTAAGTCAGTTCAGTCTATGTAGATACTATTGACATAGCACTTGGTCTTCTGGAAAATTGAGATTCTTCTTTTTTCCATCATCTATTGTTTGACCATTGTCAATTCTTCAGTCCTATTTGTGAGCTGATTTGTTAGTTGCTCAATGAGCATTTCCCTCTGTTCTAATTTGAGTTTGAGGAAGTTTAATTCCTCATCCTTCTCTCTGATGATGAGTTATGCTTTGGAAAAAAATAGAGTCTATTTTAAATGTTGTTTTTCCTCCTTTTTGAAAGTTCATTGGGAAATGAGCATTCCTCTTCTACCAAAGGGGATTTCCCTTTCCATTTCCAGGATGCCAATTCCTCTTCTTCATGTGACTATGTTTTGGTTCACCAAACTCTTGAAAATCATGTTCTTCAAATCTTTCATCTCCCTTCTCCATCTCAGTTTGGCTTGGTCCAGGAGGAGTCATGGCCATGCTGCCAAAATATCGAGCAACTTCTTTTTCCAACCCATCATGTTCTTCCATCTCTTTTGGAATTTCCCTAGATCTCTTATGAACTCTTCTTCTTTGGGGAGCTTCAAAATGTCTGGAAATGGGTTTCCTCCTAGAGCTTCTTCTGACTTTTACTTCATGCTCTAGCTTAGGTGAACTATCACTATCAGAGACAGATATTAGTTCTCTTAGTATTATTGCAGAGGAAGGAGTTTCTTTGACAGCACAATAGATTCTGCAACTTTAATCCTTCTTTAGATCTCCTTATTTTTGGTACATTACCCCCACCTATTTCTTTCTTTTCCTCTGCAGGGGCATCAATCTCCAAATTACTTATAGGAGAAAAGGGGTTGGTATTCCCCTCCTGATAATATCAAGGTTTTTCTTAAACTTGTTAAGAAACTTTTCCCATATTTCTTCTCCATTTTTCTTGAAAGAAAATGGTGCTGGCATACCAAATGGATTAACCCATGATGTCTAATTGTTCCAACTCCAGGAATACCTCGAGCCATTTTCTGGATGGAGTAAAAAAGGAATCATGGAAGATTTACTATATATTCTGGTTTTGAATTCCCATACCTAAGATATATTAACATCTTAAGGACTTCTCTTCCCACAGTCCCAAATTGACCATCGTAAGTTAAATACTTAACTACCCAAAATGCTACCATGTCAAAGGGTTTGGGAAAGTTGGTCCTTCTGACCCCCTTTATGATTTTCTTGGTGTTATAGATATATTGGGGCTCAAATTCCCCCTCTTGTATCAAGGTTTCCACCAGATCTTTAAGGGTTCCCTTGATAGGATTTGGGACTTGCACAATTGGTATTAGACACATTACTCATTGTATTGACAAGTAAAAGGAATTATAATGCTTCTAAATTTAGTTCTAGATTCTTCTAAATTTACAACAAATTCCCTTACCAATTCGTCATTATACCTCAAGAAATTTTTCAGGAACTCCATCCACCCTGCTCGTCAAAAATGGCTGCCACTTCTTCATCTGCAAGAAGTTGGGTATCATCCTCTAGATCTGACTTATTTTTAATCCCCATAAAAAAGAGGACGATTCAAATTCTTCTTTCTTCAAATTTAGAATTAGCTGCAGAACTACTTTGGATTTAGTTGCGGAACTATTATATTTAGTTACGGAATTGTTGTGTTTATCTGCGGAATTGATGGGTTTATTTGTAATTCAAATACAATTCTTTTGCTTCCTCTTCGAAATTCTTCTGCAACTACTTCTCAACTTCGTTTATTCCACCCAAATGATAGGTAATTATAAATGTGCCGCCACTTTCTTATTCTATCAACATCAACCTCATGATTACTTGTTTTTAATCATAATGCACAATAAATGACTCATCATACCGACCTTTTAAATAAAGTCTAATCACACATGTGAACTTTTAATTTAACCTTTAATAAGTTCAAGACATAATTACCATCCTTTTTTGATGTAATCCCTCTGTCTTGATGACTCATCATTCCTAAAAGTGAAAAAGGAAAAATGGTTAGAAAAGACAGCTGGAATTCAAAAAAATCTTTTTGTTTTGCATTAGCCATTTATTGAGGAGACCAATCACCATTATTGGTTTTCAATTGATCTTTGAGAGATTTTTTTGGGGGAAGAGAACGCCATTTATTGGTTTTCATTCTTTCCCTTTATATTTTTTATATTTTTTATATTTTTAAATTTTTTTGGGGAAGAGAATGCCATTTGTTGGTTTTCATTCTCTTCCCTTTATTTTGGATCCATGCATCTGATTATTTGATCATTTTGGAAGAACTGGGTACTTCCATATGATCAAATTATTTGTCTTCTTCAATCTATTTTAAGAATTCATCCCTAATAGGAGGCTTCCTATAAAGTTTTATCCTATGTCCATTGACCAAAAGTGTCCTTTTGTTGCCATCAATGGGAAGTAGCTGAATAGAGCCATTGTCAAATATATACTCAATCTGATAGGGTCCCTAACCATCTAGTTCTCAACTTGCCCTTGAATTGCTGGTACTTGGAATAAAACAAGTAATGCCCAATCTCCTACCTTGAATTTCCTTTTCTTGATATGTGTTTCATGCCACTGCTTCCTTTGATCTTGGATTATCTATGTTTGTTGAAGTGCTTCCATTCTCAACTCATCCAATTCATTGAGTTGAAGAATTCTTTCCTTGTGTGATGCATCTAACTCAATACCCACTTTATCTATTGTCCTCAATGTTTTTAGTTCAAATTCAATAGGTAACAAGGGATTTTTCCCATAGACTAACTCATATGGTGAAAACCCTATTGTAGTCTTCCAAGTTGTATTATATGCCCAAACAACCTCAAGTAGTCTCTTTACCCAATCTCTTTTGCTTGATTCAACTATTTTGGTAAGGATGTTTTCCAATTCTTTGTTTGTTACTTCTACTTGTCCATTTGATTGTGGGTGATAGGGAGATGACTTCTTATGATTGATCTGATAGTACATTGTGAAGGCTGGATCATATTAAACATGAACCGTGGCCCTTGATCTGAAACTATACTCCTTGGTGCACCAAACTTCATCATAATTCTATGCCAAAGGAAATCAACAACTACTTCTTTAGTGGCATTTGTTAAAGCCTGCACCTCTTGCCCACTTTTCACATAATCAGTACACACAAGAATGTGCTCCTTTCCTTGTGAAGGAGGACTAAAGGGACCAACAAAATCCAGCCCCCACCTTTCAAATGGTTCAATCACTACTTGAGGTTACAGAGGCATTTCATTGGTAAAGGTTGGTTGTCCCATCCTTTGATAGGGATCACACCACTTGATATATCTCTTCACATCTTTATACAAAGATGGCCAATAATAGCTAGTGTCAAGTATCTTGTGAGCTGTTCTTTTTATTGAAAAGTGTCCTCCACTTGGTTCATCATGACATTCCCTAAGTATGTCAAATATTTCATCTTCTCTCACACACCTGCGTAAAACCAAATCAGGACCACATTTAAACAACATTCCATTTAACCATTTAAATTGTGCATTGGTTTTGATCAACTTCTTCATTTGTTTCTTAGTGAAAGAAGGAGGAAACTTCCCTATTGCAAGATAATTTGCCATATCAGCAAACCATGGTGTATCAGCTGAAATAGCAAACAATTGTTCATCTGGAAAGTTTTCCTTAACTGGATCTTGCTCCCTTGTAGTGGTCAATCTTGAAAAGAAATCATTTACCACATTATATTTTCTTGATTATCTACTATGGTAATATCAAATTCTTGTAAAAGTAATAACCATCTAATTATCCTACCTCCAACCACTGGTTTGTTCATTAAGTATCTAATTGTTGAGTGATCTGTATGTACAAATATTTTGTACCCTGTGATATAATGTTTGAATTTATTAATTGCATAGATCACAACAAGAAATTATTTTTCAGTGGTAGTGTAATTTCTCTTTAGTGGGAGTAAGATTTTTACTAAGGTAGTAAATAGCATACATTTTCCCTTCTTCATCTTTCTGTCCCAAAACTGCACCTATTGAGTTATTTGAGGCATCTGTTTGGATGTGAAAAGGTTTCTCCCAATTAGGTCCTCTCAATATTGGGGCAGTGATTAATTTTTCTTTAATTTCCTCAAAAGCATGTTGACACTTTTCATCCCAACAAAATTCACAATCCTTGGTAAGTAAACTAAACATGGGGGCAGCAATTTTACTAAAATCCTTAATAAAATGCCTATAGTATCCAGCATGCCCTAAAAATGACTTGATATCTGTGGGGGTTTGGGAACAAGCAAGTCTGAAATAATCCTAATTTTGTCTTGGTCAACTTGAATTCCTCTTTTTGAAATGTGGTGTCCTAATACAATCCCCTCATCAACCATCATTAAACATTTATCATGACTAAGAGACAAATGGTGTTCCTCACATCTTGTTAGTAATCTGTCTAAATTCTTCAAAGCATCATCAAATGTGTTTCCATGTACAGTAAAGTCATCCATGTACACCTCTACACAATCATTCGTTAGGTCTGCAAAAATTGCTAATACTGACTCTTTGGAAGGTTATTGGAGCATTACATAGTCCAAATGGCAATACCCTATAGGAAAAGGCACCCCATGGACAAGTAAAGGTAGTTTTATCCTAATCCTTAGTAGAAACTCGATTTGATTATATACACTAAAGCAATCCAGGAAGGAAAAATATTGTTTACCTACTGAGGTTTTCCAAAACTTGCTCTATGAATGGTAAGGGAAAATAATCTCTCAGTGTGGCTTTGTTCAGCTCCCTATAATCAACAAAAATTCTCCATTTTACGTTCTTTTTAGGCACAATTACAAGAGGAGACACCCACTGACTATATGAGATAGGGTAGATAAAACCTACTTGTAATAGTTTTTCAATTTCTTGCTTGACTATGTCCCTTAAGGCTGGATTAATCCTCCTCTAAGGTTGCCTAATTGGTTTAATGTTTTCAATATAGATGTGATGGGTGAAAATACTTGGATGGATTCATTTCATGTCTTTATAGTCCCAAGAAAAATATCTAGTATGATCCTTCAGAACATCAAACAATTTAGCTTCTTCATCATTCTTCAGCTAGTTATTAATGTTCAAAATTTTACCCGGTTGAATCTCAACATGTTTGGTTCCAATGTGTGATGAATTGATTTGTTGAAAGGGTTTCATTAAGGTGTTTAGTGGACATGGATGTGGTAATAACATATGATATGCAGCAACATCTCCAAAATTACCTTGAGAAATAATACTAGAAAAAGGACAATAGGAAGAGTTATGATACTTATCTTGTTGTCGGTCAAACTCCTCATCGCTGTTGTTTTCCAAAAATTCCTCACCATTTCCTAATATCTTTGAAACTAAAACTACTAATTCCGTGGCTATTTCTGCTCCTCCCAAGAGAAATCTCATTCCTCCGGAGAAAAATTATTTGCATTTGCATGGGATCGTTGTTGTTGTGGTTCGGAGATAAGTCTGAACGTTCCGGAACTAAATGTGATGGTTCTAGAACTAAATCCGTAGGTTCGAAACTAAGTCCATAGGTTCTAGAACTAACCCAGATTATTCCAAGGACAATTGGTGTTTGTTCAATGGTTGATTAATCATATCTTCCATCTCCGTATTTCATCCTACAACATTATTGTAGCCAGCGAAGACAAATTTTGTTTATTAGTGTCAGGATCATCAACCCACAATTGCTCTTTATTATCAATAAAAGGTCATGCAGAGGGGTATAAATAAATTTTCTTAGAACTCTTACCATTTGAGATAGTCATATCACCTGATCTGTAATCAATTAAGGCAACAACTGTAGCTAACCATGGTCTGCCAAAATAATGGGATAACCAAGTGTTTTACCTTTTGGCTGCAATATAAGGAAGTCCACTAGATATTCCCATGACTCCACCATACCCGCCACATCCTCAATAACTCCTTATGGTTTTGCTACAGACTAGTATGCCATTTGTAATATGGTGTTAGTAGGTTGGATACCTGTTAATGGTAATGTTTTCAAATTGTCCACTGTCATTACATTTATAGTTGCTCCCAAATCAACCAAAACATTATGTATATCTTTATTCCCTATAGAGATAGAAATAACAGGGCTACCAGGATCTCCATATTTGGGAAGTAAGAGTTTTCCTGCTAATAAATCAGCAAGTTTCCCATCTACTTTAATAGTCCTAGGGTATTGCTTCTTCCTTCTAGGTATTTTTAAACATAACATCTTGATTAACTTGTTCAACTCCGAATGTCCTTGATTGCTTGTAACAATGGTATTTCAATATTTAATTTCCTCAACTCCTGCACCAACTCAGATTCCTTGGTCCCTATAACTTCTTGAAATCTCTCTAGGAATGGAGTTTAGCAAAGTTGCTACCTGACTCCTTTTCTTTTTCATATTTCTTGGGAACAACCGCACTAGGGGTTTCAGTTTCTTTTTGTTTTAGTAATTATAATAGGTGGACTGCTAATTAATTTTCCAGATCTGGTTTGAATATCTTTACAATCCATGGCATTTAGATCCATTGGTTTTTCTTGTTCTACCCCATAGACAGGAGTTGTTTGTTTTTTTGGGATTAGCAACTAGTTGTGCTGGCATTTGTGTTTGAACCACATTTTTGTTTTGTGAATTTTGTGTTGGGAACCCATTATGGCTTGTTGATTCTGATTGGGATATGTCCTCCCTTGAGCATAATTATTAGGGCTCCACCTAGGTTGTGACCAAGCATTCGAGTTACCTTGACCAAACCATGGTTGTTGGTGTCCTTGGGCATACCAATATTGTCCTGACTAATCTTGAGGATTCCATGTTGGTTGAGGGACCCAAGGTGGTTGTCCCCAACTTTTTGGTACTGTCTGAGCTGCCCATGGCATCATCTAGGGGTTAGGAACTGAACTGGGCATGAACTTCCCTTGGCTAGGTTGTCTCTGGAAAAAATTTACTTCTTCTGATGTAGATGAAGTGCTTTTTTAAATCTAATTTTTAATAAATGGAGAAGAGAACATGCATTACTCTCATGGTCCCTATATTCACGAGATAAGACACATTTCTGTTTTATCCAGGTGGAAAATCTCTTATTGCATGCTTCTTCCTGCATCTAGGACAATACATAGCTAATGGTTCAGTTTTAACATTTTCTTTAGCTTGCAATCCATCCATGGTGGAGGTTAATTGAACTAAAATGTTTGTTTTAAAGTTTTTCAGTTCATCCATCAGTTTGTTCATATCTTGGGTTCAGACTTTTAACTATTTTTTCTTTTCTAGGTCCACCCCTTGTTCTTGAATAGCTTCTACAAATGTCTTTAATATCATTCATTATTAATTGATCAATGTTTCCACCTCCCATCAAATCAAGGGCCTCCCTAGATTCATCATCCAGACCTTTAAGAAAAATGGTTTTGCTTAACTCCTCTTGTAGTACAAATCCACATATTTTACTCACAAAGAGGAATCTATCTAAATAATCTTCCATATTCTCATCCTCCTCTTGCTTGATTTTGAAAAATTATTCCTTCCTATTCCTCCCTCTACAGTAGTCTTGATACTTGTCTAGGAAGGAAACTTCCATTTTTGCCCAAGTGGTAATAGAATTAGATGTTAATCCCATAAACCACCTCATTGTTGCATCCTTCAGGGTAGATGGAAACAACTTGAGCTTTTGATTATCTATTTTGTAATCATAAGTTTGACACAATACTTTAAATTCAAATAGAAATTGGTCAAGATCTTTAGATGACATTCCTCTAAATGTGGGTAAATGTGTAGGTGAAATATTCTTCATGGGTGTATCATCATCATCCAATTGAATTGGATAAGTAAAGGTCCTATCAGGTTCTCTTTCGACTTCTCATGCCATTTTCAAGTAGTACCTTCTAGACTTTTCTCCCAATCAATATGGTATCTGCTTTTTGGGGAAGGTGAAAATTCGAGGAGTAGGAGGTTAACTACTCAATTGTGAATCGAACTTGCTCTAAATGGATCTTGGGATATAATCCTCTTTCTAAAGGTTCCACTTCCTTTCTGGGACTGATCCAAGAATTCCAAAGGTGGCAATTCTACTTCTTGTCTAACAAGGGACAATGGTGCTTCTAATTCTTGGTCAACTTCCTTATTTGATCGAGAAGATGCTGATGATTCTTGTTCAAATATTTTTGGGAGGAATCGACCCTTGGAGTCTCTTGGTCTACTCATAAATTTTATGATGATGTAGGGAAGATTCTTCAATTACTAGATATATGATTGTTGCTCTTGTTGACACCTAATTAGACAATTCTAACTATTGGGTCCCTAGAAACAACATTAGAAATGATGGGTGTTATTATTCCCTTCATTTAATCAACTCTTTGTTGATGTCATATTCAAACCAGGGGGTGTGTCGAAGCTATATGCAACAAGAAATATTAGTGATCTAGTAATTGATTGTAGGTATTTGTTATTTTATTTTTTGGGGGGTTTTATAGTGTCTTTAGGATTCCATGGCCAAATCCTTATTATCTCTATGTTGTAAGAAACTTGCTTAAATAAACACTCATTTCTGGAATGAATTACTGGAAATAAACACAAGTATAAGAATAACTAGATTCTTTGAAATAAACACACAATGCAAAAGTAAACACACTTTGCTTGGAAATAAACACACGGTTAAAAATGTTGTGAAAAGCTTATAAGGAAATGAAAATCTAGTCTATAACACCTGCAGGGACAAGTATAAAACAGAGTTTAATTTAAAGAATCAAAGACATTTACAAAATTAATAGATCTACACTATTTGCTTTAGAAATATAAATACCAATGAAACGAGAATCCTGGTTCTTGGAGGAGTGGGCCCTTGCTCCACCTTGAATCAAGATTTGACAAAGTGATATTCTCTCAAAATGAAGTGGCTATTTTATTGCTGAAATATTTTGTCTTACAAAAACGTATTGAATCTTTCTATATCTCTATCTCTATGTGTCTGTATGTATATGTTCTCCTTCTTAATCTATCTACAGGTCTTTATATATGTATTTCTTTCAAATATGCATTTACAACCATAATTGTTCTACCAATTCAGATGGAACCGAATTATGCCCAAAATAGATGTTGAATTTGGAACCTTGTTGGACGTATAGTTGTCTGATAAGTTATCCTTGGATCTTGAGTATGAAGAATTAGAAATCTTCTGATCTGCTCCTGATTGAAAGGCTTCATTGATTGCTCTATCATTGGATGTCATCAAAATAATAGATTCCCATTGGTTCTAGAACTTTGGAGAAGTTTCAGAACTAAAGGGGATTGTTCTTGATCTAACCGTGAAATTTTCGGAGCTAAACGTAGGAGTTCTGAAACTAAGTGTTGGGGTTCCAAAACTAAGTCCAAAAGATTTGGTAAATTCCTTTATTAGTCCATGTTTGTGATGATGATGCAACATTTCTCATCTGCACAATCGTAAACATATTACATATTGCAGGAAGCTAATCCCATGATATCTTAAAATGTTGCACTATAGATACTCTGATTACTTAACAAGTTAATGCTTTTCTTAAATTTTGATAAAATGCATTCATTTTAAATTGTGAAAAAACTTCCCAAAAAAATACCCTTCCTGTAAGCATGGCACTCCAGGAGACTGCATCCTTCTGAGGCATTCCATCAAACACTTGACATGCAATGTCCACCCTGTTGCATTTCCCATAGACACCCACAAGTGCATTGCCTAAAAACACATTCCCCTCAAACCCGCTTCGAACAACATACCCATGCAACTCCATGCACTTCCCCAACTCAGAACACTCCCAATAACACTCACAACCGTTGCTAAATTTGGCCTCAAAAATCTCCTCTACATGTCCCTAAAGATCCCCAGCGCCTCCTCCCAAAATCCATTCCGCACAAACCCCGCAATCATGGAGCTCCACAACACAACATCTCGTTGAGACATTTTTTCAAACACATCACGTGCATCCTCCAAACTGCAACACTTGGAGTACATATCAACAAGTGCACTGCCCACAAAAGAATACAATTCATACCCACTCCGAATTATGTGGACATGAATTTTTCTTCCCAGTTGCAGTGCATTCGAGGCTCTGCATGCCTTGAGAACGCTGTAAAATGTATAATTATCGGGTTGAACAGTTATAGGTGTATAATTTTTGCTACATTGGACGGACAACATCGTGTGTAGTTCAGACCAAGATAAACTTAATTGCTCAATTGCCTCGTCAAATTGTTCAGTTGTCCACTCCTTCAGATGCCCTCTGGTTCCATGATTTTCCAACCTCTGCCTTTTTAGGAGCGGCATGAAAATAGTCCTCCATTGGTGCAGCTGCTTCTCTAACATTATCCTCAACATCTGGAACAGATTCCCCAAGCTTGGATGATGTGGGTTTCTCTTCCCCAACTTGGTCTTCCTTTCTCTGCCCTTTACCAAGGCCTAGGTTGGATTCAGTAGCTTCAGCCATTGCCTCTCCTGCCTATAATTTTAACTTTTATCTTCACCACAATTGTTCTAAAAGGCTTACATGGAAAAATATCAAATTGCTACCTATAAGAAGTTTCCAGAGACTATTAAACCCGCGTCAGATATAGATCTAGATCAATCAATTTGAATATAGTAAAATAAGGAGATAATTTGGGGTTATAGATTTATTTCCGTGTGCAGAGTTGATTTCACAAATAATGGGGATGGCTATTGCAAAGCTCGACTTCTGCACTCGCTGCAATCATCCAAAACGCAGAATATATGGTGATTACCGTAACAGAACAAGATCCTCGAAGAACCCTGAAAACCTAGGTTTTAAATCCTGCGATCCCAGCAATGTGAATTTGTTATTTCTTATTTCGGGAACTGCTGTGGATTTGGGAATTTTAGGGCTAAGAACACAAAAACGTCTAGACGCCCGTCGAAACCGTCACAATGACTGGCCGTCAAATTTAATCGCTTCAATAAAATTTCAAAATGGCCGTCAAATTTAGGATAATGGTGTGAACGACAGAAAGGCCTTTCCCATAGGGGGAACACCTTTTCCGTAATTAATATTTTTTTAATTTAAGAGATTAATAATATACTAGCATCGCGTATGTGTACAATGCAATGTGAACGCCGAATGGTATATGTTATTTGTTTTAGAGGGATAGTTATTACTTTTGTAGTTGATGTTGATAAGGGGTGTGATTGATTTTGTAAGTATAAAAATATAGATGAACCACTTAATTTAAAGGTTATATCTCTACATTTCTAACTTGTTACAAATTCGTATATATACTCAATAGTTAAGATTGGTAGGTAACTCTCCATTGTACCGCACTACACCTAATATTTAATCTAGTGCAGAATCCAATGACTGTCATATACAATGAACAACTACCAACATTCAACTTGTCGTATAAGCTAACAAATGGCGCATACATCGAAAAATTACCTCGATTTACTACCTAGATTGTCATTGACGCATTTTCTTACTCGCATTTATACTTGAGACGGATCAACTACGCTAATTGACCGTGATGGATGTACGTTGCAATGCGAGTCGTCAATCTCCTGATGCCTGTCAGAGACTCCAAAGGCAAACCCCATTGTAAGAAATTCCTTTGACATAAAACTTTAGAAGAGATTTGAATGCTTTTGAATGATATTTGCTAGTGGTGCTCTTAAAAATGTTAGGTAATTGCCAAGTGAATGAATGGGTGCATTTCACTTGCTTATATATGCTTTAGTAAGATATATTTCACATTAATTCTAACCTATAAAAAAAGTACCTACTCATCAAAGATATAAAAATAAGAGAATGACCATTGGGTGGCTAGGGACAAAGCTATCAATTTCATACCAAACCACCAAACAATTTGGTCCCTATATGATAGTTTCTTACATACAAGGAGTGAAGTGTTGTAAAGTTTTTGGGTACAACGATTGGTAGTAATATATTGTTATGTATTAATGTAAGCATTAGCAGGTGCAATGTAGATATAGGTGATCCTTATCAAAGCACGCACAAACTTGGTGGGGTCATGGTATGGACCAATGACAAAAAAAAAAATTAAAAATTATTTCTATTTTCTCATTGAGTGCAGCAGACCATAGGGCCCACCATGTTTGTGTGTCTTGAATTCTGATCATCTGTAGAGATAAAAATAAGTTAGGATATAACAAGCTAGCTCAGAATTTGTGCACAAGTCATGATTTAAATATTAAGCCAATACTAACATTATCAAATAGCATTTAATACCCAGCATAATGAACATTTAAAAAATCAGAAGACCAAGGCAATTGTAACTATATTACAGGATTGATCTAACATATAATAAAATACATTTCTTCAAACAAGCTGTCATTTCATGAGATATACCATGTAGCATCATTTAGGTCACTACATGCAAAAAGGAACGAATGGAAGTGCTCCCGTGAAGAATGAATCATAGTGCATGCACATTACTTGCCTCGTAGACGGCAACATTTTGAGCCAAAGTTCTGGAGCATATGAAACTCAGGGCTCAAACACCAACCAACCTATCTTAACCATTGTTGTTGACTCCAAATTAAAGAAGGGCCTCATGATGCATGAAAACATATAATCCTTGCTTGTTTGTGTTAAAGAGTTGCAGCTACTTGAATTCAACAATCTTCCTCAAGAAAAAATCAATTTGAGATTACAAAACAGAGCATATCGCTCTATATTATGAAAAGTAACAAGCACCTCATTTTGGAAAATCCACAATCCAAGAAAAGAATGCATGTATAATTAGCAAGCTTGTACTTTTTGAAGAATCCCTCAAACAATAAACCTGGATGATCATTTATCTGAACAGAACCTACTCAATTATGACCATATGATTCCTCCATTTGAATCCCAAAACTTTTTCAAAGAATTTGTCTGTTGTTTCTTGAAAATTATTCATTTGGCTACTTCAGCTCAGAAGTAGAGGCCTCTATCGGATAGTTATGAATGTGGTGTTGAAAAGACTAAATACTTCAACCGCATGGATGAAGCATTTGGTCTGCTATGCTTATCCATCTCTCCAAAATTGTTATTTCATGTTGAGGCATGTACAACTCCAAACCAAGTTTGGAATGCATTGGAGGCTCTCTTTGGAAAGCAAGATGAGATGCGGGGTCATATCCTTGAAAATGAGCTCAACTCATTGGATCCAAGGAGTTTTGATAACATTCAAGATTTCTTCACAAAATTCAAGGCCTTATTGCTTCAGCTGAAAGGTTGTGGTATTGAAAAATCCAAGGAAGAAGGAAAATTAATCCTTGCTATTCTATCAAAGTTGGGTCCAGAATATTCAGTATTTGTCTCTACTTTATGCACAGTTAGGCTCACAATAGGAGCAACTTGGAAGATTCCCACACTGGATACCTTCATTGAGTATCTAATACATGAGCGCGATAAGCTTATAAATATGGGTACATTAAAGAATTCCAAATCTCATGCACTTTTTGTGCATGCAAGTGAGAAGAACAATTCCAAATCTAACCAAAAATTCAAAGGCAAAGCGAAGAAGGATTCAGATCCAAGAAAAGAAGGAAAGCCCAAACCTCCAGATGGATCTATAGGCTCAAAAGAAAAGAAGGAAAAAAGGGCAATTCAAAGTGCAACTATTGCAACCATGGGTACCATCCAGAATCATCATGCATGAAGAAGACCATTGATCTCATGGTGCAGTCACTTCAGCAACATAATCTTGGTAGCCTTATCCTAGAGAGTGCCAAGAAGAAGAAGGAAGAAAAAGCACCAGAAACAAGAGACAATGCTCATGCCTTGATTTTTATTCATTCTTCTTCAAATGCATGGATCATAGAATCTGGAGCTTCACACCACATGGCAGCCACAAAAGATGCTCTTTCTTCTTTGAAACCATATATTGGTTCTCCTATTCTCATGGGAGATGGTTCTTCTGTAGAGGCAACTGGAATAGGGAGGATGGAGGTTGGAATTGGAAGTTTTGAGAATGTGTTACATATTCCAAAGCTTTCGTTAATCTTCTTTCTGTGTATCAAATGACACATACTGGAACTGGCAAGAGAGTTGAATTCACACCAGATTCAGTGAGCATCTATGACATGCAAGACAACTCCAAAATTTTTGTTGGTAAGGTGAATCATCAATCTCATATGTACACTTTATCTAACTTTTTTGACAAATCAGATTCTACTTTACTACTAACACATGCAAATGATGAAAGTAGAATTTGGCATGAAAGATTTGGACATCTGAATTTTAGATACATGCAGCAACTTAGCAAACAAGAGATGGTGAAAGGCTTTCCTACCATAGAATTTTCTGATGGAGTTTGTGAAGGTTGTGCTCTTGGAAAGCATCCACAAGAAAAGTTTCCAAAGGGGCATGCATGGAGAGCCTCTTCTCCATTAGAGCTTGTTCATAGTGATCTTACGGGCCCATTTCCTGTACCTTCCATGAGCCAAGATAAATATGTGCTAACATTCATTGATGATTGCACACGATATACATGGGTATATTTTCTCAAATTCAAGTCTGAAGTGTTTGAGCATCTCAAGATCTTCAAAGCTCAAGGCAGATAAGCGATGGGAAAATGATCAAGATCCTCCACACTAGATAATGGGGGAGTATGTCAACAATGATGTCCAACATTTTTGTGATGAAGCAGAATACAATTGCAAAACACAGTTCCTTACACTCCACAATCAGAATGGGGTAGCTAAGAGGAAGAACCAATCTTTGAAAGAGATGGAAAGTTGTATGTTGCATGCAAGGTATCTTCCCTCCAAATTATGGGCTGAAGCAATCAATTGTGCTTCATACATACAAAATAGATCTCCTCACAAATTTTTCATAGGAAAACACCTTTAGAAGCATGGAGTGGCAGGAAACCGAAAGTCACACATTTCCGCATTTTTGGATCACGTGCATGGGCCCATATTCCTGCAGACAAGAGGAAGGCTTTGGAGCCTAAAAGAAAAGAATGCATATTTGTTGGATATCCAGATGGTGTGAAGGGTTATAGATTGCTATATCTTTCTACAGAAATGCTCTTCATTGAGAGGAGTGTCTATTTTGATGAAAGTCCCATGCAAGCATCTTAGGAGCAACATGCCACCACTTTTGTGCTTCCTCCTCTTACTAATCTTAAGGATGATGCATGTAATCACATTGATCTAATTTTAGATTCATCTCGAATCAGAATAAAATGCACACATGCATGCATGTGCGGAACCTAGATCCAAATCCAAATCCCAATTGGGATTTCAATGATGATTCAGTATCTCCTGTGAGAAATCAAAGAACAAGGAGCTTGGCTGATATTTATGATTCCCCTTATGCATTTTCTGTTATTGATCCCATCATTATGCCAATGCATGCCTATGTGATTCAAGCATCTGATTCTCAAACTCATGCAGATGCAACAGGGAATCCTCATTGGGAAGTAGCCATGGATGAGGAGTACAATTCTCTCATTGTGAATCAAACTTGGGACTTGGTTCGACTTCCATCTAATCGTAAGCTTGTAAGGTGTAAGTGGATCTACAAAATAAATAAATTAGCAGATGGTCTAGTGAGAAGATACAAAGCAAGGTTGGTAGCCAAAGGTTTTCAAGCAAGTTCATGGCATTGATTATGATGAGACTTTTTCTCTGGTGGCAAAAATGGACTCCATTTGATTGGCTCTTGCCATTGCAGCAACAAGAAGGTGGGATATTCATCACATGGATGTGAAGAATGCATTTCTTCATGATGATCTTGAGGAGGAGATCTACATGGAGCAGCCACAAGGGTATGTTCAAAATTCCTCATTGGTATGCAAACTGAAGAAGTCCCTATATGGCCTCAAACAGGCACCAAGAGCTTGGTATGCCAAAATGGATTCTTACCTTCTATCTCAAAATTTCATGCGATGCAAATCTGATCCAAATGTTTATATGTTGAGAACATCGACTCTTTTTTGCTCATAGTACTCTATGTAGATGATCTGCTAATAACAGGTGATTCAGCCACAACCATTGCTAACCAAAGTAGCTTTGCATGATAGATTTTCCATGACGGATATGGGTCTCCTCAACTTTTTTCTCGGTCTTGAAATCAGCCAGAATGAATCAGGTGTCCAAGTTACTCAATCCAAGTATGCAAGGGATATCTTGGCTCAATTTCACATGAGTGACTGTAAGCCAACAATCACACCTTTCCTATCGGGGGTAAAGCTTGAGGATGGCCAGGATACACCATTGGTTGATTACACACTCTACCATTAACTTGTGGGGAGTCTTCTTTATCTCACTCACTCTCGTCCAGATCTATCATATGCAGTGGGTGTTGTTTCCAGATACATGCAAGAGCCTCATGAGCTACACTAGAAAGTTGTGAAGCGGATACTTTACTATGTTCAAGGAACCATCAGCTATGGGATTCATTATTCAGCTGGATGTACTTTGGATCTCATTGGCTATACTGATTCTGATTGGGCTGGTGATAGCATTGATTGCAAGTCCACTTCAGGATATGTTCTGAGTTTGGGATCTGGTCCTATTTTTTGGTCAAGCAAGAAGCAATATGTCATTGCTTTATCATCAATAGAGGCCGAATATAGAGGTGCGGTCAACATTACCATTCAAGCCATTTGGCTACAAAACTTCCTAACTGAGCTTGGTATCCTCTTTCATCATCCAACTGTTATTTGGTGTGACAATCAAAGTACATTGAAGCTTTGCAGAGATCCCACATAACGATATCCACATGCATTTCATTTGTGAATTGATACATGATGGAGTCATCGACTTGCAGTACTGTGCCACTTCAGAACAAATTGCTGACATCTTCACGAAGACATTCACTGAGCGAAGTTTCACATTCTGTGAGATCTTCTTGGGGTGAAGAACACTGCAACACAATAGCTGTCATGCATAGTTCATGCATTTTTTTAGGGGGGGTTTTGTTCCCACAAGGTTTTCTCTCTTTCCTCTTTTTGTCTCCTTAGTTAGACTTAAGGGGGGTGTTAGCGTTAGTTTTTGTTTGCTCCTCCTTAATCGGTGGACAATCAAAGAAAAACTTTAATATAACTCATGCAACAGTATTGTATCTTTTAAATTGGAGTGTCTATTTTAAGCCGTGTAAACTGCAAATTAATTTGTTGTCACCCCTCTTTTAACTGCACTCTTTTTTTCTGCGGTTCTTATTAATACTTCATTCTTATGCATTGTAATCAGTTCATATAATAAAAATTTCTTATGTTCATTGCTAGGTTTTTTCTGTTTCTAAATCTGCATGTTTTCTTTTCTTTTCCAACTAGGTCTAAGCTGAATTTTGCAGGTTTAGCTACAATTTTACAATTTCATCCAAGCAAGGTATGGAAAACAAGTCGCCCAACTGCACATTTAGAGAGATAGTATCAGAAGGAAGAAGATTCAAATCTTTGTGAAACTTACTCTCTTAAATGAAAAGAGAAACATAAGCACAACGAGCTTCTTAAGAAATATATTATGGTAGATGAGATTACCCGCAACAAGCTATTTTTGTGACAATGCAACAAACATGGCACCATGTACTTCAAATTTGGTTAGCCTAGGATGGCTGCTAAAAAATCAACAAGATTTATCTCAGGAAAGGGCAGTAACCTGTCTGTGTCTCCACTAAACTCAATTTTCACCACCAAGTTTTTGACATCAGTTGCAGACTGCAAAACATTGTCTATAGCATCCCAACACCATTGCACTCCTCGCATTGATAGCGACTCCAAATCTGAAAGCCTTCCACACTCCACTTTATTCACCTTGCCAGTACCAAAAACATCAAAATATCACAATTAGAATCAACACCAAAATTCATTGAGGATATTGTGCCAAATGCAAATATTCCATCACAACAAAAACCAAAATGATAAAAAACAGATCATCTAAAAACAAACTAAAAGCACCCAAAATTAATTTCTGCAAACCTGCATTATTTGCTATTGATAGTTGTCGTAAGGAATGATTCCCCCTTATTTGAATCCAAACAGCCCCTTGAATTTCAAAAAGTTGAAGTTTGGGAGAAGTTATGTTCAGAAAGCAATATCCTATACCATAAAAATCAAGTCTGCACTGCTCCAGATACTACAAATCAATGTCAACTATTTTGGCGCCATCATAACCTAGTAGAGCCAAGCTCTTCAGCATAGGACATGCACGAAACATACCAAACACAGCAGTGTCTTGTACACAAACACCGACCACTTTCAATGTATGGAGTCTCAATAAAGGACTCCAAGCTGGTAACTGTTTAAGAGAAACACCCCACAACGTGAGGCTTTCCAGACAAGGCGAACATGCAATGTAATCAAGAGTACTGGGACAATTGGGTCCAAGGTTTTCTCTCCCAAGTTGTCCATTCAGAGTTCCAAATGCTTCAATGTTCTGCTTGTGTAATACAACCAAGTTAGCAAGCTCTTGCCAGAAAATGGGCAATAAACAATCAGCTCTTCCAATGAAAATGTTGACAAGACCATGCGGCTGACAACTGCATCTGACTGGTTCATTCTCTCATCACAGACTGTTCTAGGGAAATAAAGGCTCCGTACATGTGTCGTTGCCTCTCTCCATCTTTGAAAAACACAGGCACAAATGGCCACATCTCTAGCATTCTTAATAGAAGATAAAATATATTGAACTACTGCTTCAGGAAAAACTTCCATAATCCCATCCAAAGGAACATCATCAATATCCATAGCTTGAGTCATTGTAGACCCTATTTTCTATTGGCTGGATTGAGGAGATTACCCGCGTGACCACATAAGCCAAAAACCCTGGATCCGGCAGTCCTTGGCCATATGCATTTCTACCATCTCCTTTCACACATATGAGTGATTGATTTCACTCAACAATCTAAATTACCATTGAGAGGAGCTTCCCACCAATGGAACATATAATCAAAATTCCCCACACTCACCACCCCCGCAAACACACCCCCAACATAGACAAAAGAAACCCTAAAAATATATTTGGGCATTTTGAGAATGCATGCAAAGTAAGATGTGTTCACAACATGAAATGGCAGCACAGGCTTCGCACGTCATCTCCACCTCCCTTACGCCCACCTTGCTAACTGTCAAATTAATGCAACTACGAGATTACTGTAATTAAATTTACCCTGAACAAAAGCGGGCATGCAATCGGAGTTCGGTGTGCTAAAAACAGCAAAAACAACTTTAAAAAGGCAAAAAAACGTCAAAAACGCTCGTCCGACCAGTCAAATTTAGGCCTATCATGTGAACGACTAAAGAGGCCTTTCCCATAGGGGGGACGCCTTTAACGTAAAAAATGAAAAAAAAAATTATAACTAGCAATCGCATGTGTACAATGCAATGTGAACGCCGAACTGTATATGTTATTTGTTTTAGAGGGATAGTCATTACTTTTGTAGTTGATGTTGATAATGGGTGTGATTGATTTTGTAAGTGTAGATATCTAGATGAAGCATTACATTGATTTTATTGATTTTGTAGTGATTGATGTTGAGTTCATCATGTCATTGACATGAATATCATCTACTTGTCTATCTCTACAATTTCTTACCTTCAATGGTTCGCTCCAAGTCACTTCTTCAAAGCAGCAGGGATTTGTCAAGGCAAAATGAAAACAAAGGATTTCCAACTCTTGGAATTGCCAATAGATCATGACATTGTAGATCTATGAAAGAACATCTGAGACTAACTCTCTGACATGGAAGGCTATCAATTCCATGCAGGCTCCTGTAAAATTAGCAGAGACACTATTTATTTAGGGTTTTCAAAAGGAGTATGAAGAATTTGAAGCCAAAGTTTTCCCATTGATTATATTTTTCAAAAGTATTATCTTAACCTCAAGTGTGGATAAGTTTCTCCCAAAATCTATAAGGATTCAATTGGTCCTTTGGTACAGTTCTATATCATCGATTTTATTAGACCCGTCGTAAGAAAGATTAAATTTATGAAAAGATTGTTGAATAAAACTGATATAAATATACTCCAATCTTTCCATTAAAAATGGTGGTACTCCAAGAAATCAATTCTTTTGCAGAAGTAATGATTTTTTTCCAAATTGAGATTAAATTTATCATAAAAATCTGATCCTTAATCTTCCCCTTCATAAGGAATAGATACAGAAATTCAATCCCCCTTGTGAAGTATAAATGCAGAGAACACAAATATAAGCACAAAAATACCAAAGCCATTTTGACAACCAGATAAACCTTCACTCTAGAATTGTGTTTGTGCAGTGATAATTTTGCCATAAAATATGAGAGTTTGCTTCAGTATTCAGCAAAACAAAAACACACAAGAACTCCGATTGATAAGCTCATTCAAAAATCACAAAAATTTACAGTTTTATAAAATGAAAAAATCTTTAATTATAGATTTTTAGACAAACAAAACTCCATTAAAATTCTATAAATATTATAAAAGATAAATTACATTTTTAAAATATATTATTTTCTTTGTAAACCTAACACGCTATAGAAATGAGAATTAAGCGTAAAAACATTTAAACAAAACTTAAATATAACAAACAAAAGTCCAATAAAATTCTATAAATATTTAAAAAGATAAATTACATTTATAAAATACATCACTTTCTTTGAAAACGGAGTAAAAAAATTGAACAGTTCCACCAATAAGATTACAGTTTCACATTTTGACAGTAAAACTCGATAGATGAAGCTAAATAGAGATTCTTGGGATCTCCACACCCATACATAAGATTGTGATTGCCAAACCCTAAAACAAGTTATATTAGCCTTTTCAAGTTCATGTCAAACCCTAAAACAAGTTACATTTGCCTTGAAAAGCCTGTTCTAGGTTTGAGATATCCCACAAGAACGCTTATAATGATACATCCTACAGACAATCCCACGCCCAGTTTTATCATGTGGGACTCTTCTCTCTCTTTCTCAGATCCTTCAGCCCCCTCTCTCTGCACAAAAGCATCTGTTCTATCTGCACCAGCTGGATTTTTCATCAAGTTAATGTCTTCTTCAAGTCCCTGGATTCTGGTGCAGATGTCTTTTAACAATGGCTCAATCTGGATGCCAACAACATTTTTCTCCATTGTAGTGCAGCTCTCTGCTACAGATGGCTCATACTTGTCACACTGCACACATTCTTTATCACAGCTCACATGTTGAAAACCCACACAACTCAGGTCAGACAACCTCCTTCCAGTTCTCTTATGAACACCCTTGTTTGAAGGTTTTCTCTGAGATGAAAACCTTGGGGTTTTTTCCCTCATGCTTGCATATGAAGCATCAGAAGAAGAGCAGGACCCCTCTGCATCAGAACTGCTGAAGAATCCATGCATGGACATAATCTCCTCATCTTTCTGAAGCAGGAGACTATGATAGTAATCCAATTGCTCTTGAGAAGATTCAATTTTCTGGTGGGTTTCTCTCTTGAACTGTATGACTTCCATCTCCAACTGAGCTTTCTCCTTCTGTAACATGGAAATCTTTTTCATGGCCTCATCCATGGCAGTGGAGGAGGCATTTCTCTCAGCTTCTAGTTGAGAATAAACATTTTGCAGTGCCTGGTTATGTGCAGAGCTGCTACCTTGAAATATGTCCACAATCCCAGCTTCTACTCAACCGATGCTGAGATACATGCCTCCCATGGATCACTTGAGATGCAACAATTTCCATCACTGACCAAACATTAAATTGTAAAATTTGACAAAAGTGAAAATTAAATAACTGAGACATGCATAATGTTGAAGACGTAAGGTTTTCACAGTCCATAAATATGATAGAGAAGTTTTTCTTATCCGTTCTCCTAACTATCAGGCACGTTCGCGGATGACATCATATTTATATTTTGCCAAAATAATTATAGAAACGTATTGCAGTATCAATGCCAATATGTCATACCCATTATCATCAATTTTACTCACATTATATGATGAATGATTCATGAAAATTAAAGATGCCATGTCTCCAGAATATTGAAGACAAGGTTTTCACAGTTCATGTAAGAAATCTTATTTTGTGTAGTAGTATGGCAGCGATTTTTCAGAGTTCATAAGTGAAAAATATATTTGATGACCATCATTATTGGCATTAGGATATTGAACTTTTAACCAGCTTAACTAATTAATACATTAGGATCATGATATATTGAACTTTTAACCAACTTAACTAATTAATACATGAATAATTTATTCAAGATCGTACCTGTCACTGGGCTGATTTATCGATCTTAACCAGCTTATGTAAATGAATAATAATACCGGATACGTTCTTTATATGCATGATTTGAATGACTTTGTATGCGCCATACGATTTTAAAACCTGTGCGAGGAGGGCACATATCTCCCACTTCGTATTTGTTTCATCCCGTTATTTATGGGGTAATTTCTATCGATTTCTTCCCAAAAATGTTCTTGGAATGGCGCTATAGATTAGGGCTTCGCGGTTATGGTTGTCAAGTAAGTAGTTTATATAAATAAATAAGGTGCCATTTTTAAAATATGCAAAAGTATATTCATATTAAGAATACATACAAATATAATGTTAATGCGAAGGAAAAGAAATAAATATGTATTAAACAAGGCCACGGAATGGCACATACTGCCATTGGGGCTGGAATGGACTTGGGCAGTGTTGTCCACTCAAAATTTCCCCGCGCTTAAAGTGTTTTTTCAAAATTTTGAGTTCTGGACGTCTTCTCGGTTGTCTTTGAAAATGTTAAAAGCCAAGAAATTGTAACAGATCTGCATTCGTGGGTCATTTTGTGTGTTTCTCGCGTACTTCGCGTATTTTTTATGCCACATGTCCCAGCAAACGGGCCGCTTTGTTGCATTTTCGCCCGAAACGCCTTAGCCGCGTACTTCGCGTATTTTTGTCCCGCATGTCCCAGTTTCAAACGGGCCCCTTTGTTACGTTTTCGCGCGAATCGACCAAGTCGCGTACTTCGCACTTAGTCGTTCCAATTTCGCCCGAAACACCCGAACCGCGTACTTCGCACTTTCTTGTCCCAAATGTGCCAATTTCGAAAGTGCGCTCTGGTCCATTTTTCGGCCGAAATGCCCGAACCGCGTACTTTGCGGGTTTTCGTCCCCAATGTCCCAAAGAGCATTTGTGCGTCTTCTCCCGGTTTCGCCTGAATCGGCCGAGCCGCGTGTTTCGCTGACCCCGAATATGTTGCTTCTCAAATTGGTAGATATGAATTCAATGCGCATTGATTCCCTTTCTCTCTCCAAAACGGCTATATAACGGGCAGAATGGACTTGGGCAGTGTTGTCCACTCAAAATTTGCCCGCACTTAAAAAGTGAATTTTCAAAATTTTGAGTTCTGAACGTCTTCTCGGTTGTCTTTGAAAATGTTAAAAGCCAAGAAATTGTAACAGATGTGCATTCCTGGGTCATTTTGTGTGTTTCTCGCGTACTTCGCGTATTTTTGTCCCGCATGTCGCAGTTTCAAACGGGCCCCTTTGGTGCATTTTCGCCGAAACGCCTTAGCCGCGTACTTCGCGCATTTCTGTTCCAAATGTCCCAAACACTTCCGGACCTTTTGTCACGTTTTCGCGCGAATTGACCAAGTCGCGTACTTCGGAACTTCTTGTCCCAAATGTCCCAAGTCAAAAAAGTGCAAGTCGTTTCAATTTCGCCCGAAACACCCGAACCGCGTACTTTGCACTTTCTTGTCCCAAATGTCCCAATTTCAAAAGTGCGCTCTGTTCCATTTTTCGGCCGAAATGCCCGAACCGCGTACTTCGCGGGTTTTTGTCCCAAATGTCCCAAAGAGCATTTGTGCGTTTTCTCCGGTTTCGCCCGAATCGGCCGAGCCGCGTGTTTCGCGCATTCGCGTCTCACATGTCCCAAGAGAACCAAGTGCCATTCATACCTAGTTTTTCCCGCTGACCGCGAATATGTTGCTTCTCAAATTGGTAGATATGAATTTAATGCGCATTGATTTCCTTTCTCTCTCCAAAACGGCTATATAACGGGCAGAACCCCTTTTACATTTTCCACACTGCTTCCTTGGACGAACCCCTGCAATCTAATTGCCTGCGCAGATACCCGTTCCCTACTGCAATTCCTTCCCAAGTCTAGATTGCAATTCTCTCTCAACTACTATCAGTATGAAGATCAAATTCCAGGGACAGGAGCAAGTTTCACCACTAGAGTCTGCCGTTCTCAACATTGGAGACAGTGAAGCTCGACATCTCGACTTCGGTGATTTTTGGGCGAGGGTGGCAGATACAAACCCTACTCCATTGGCACAAATGATTCACGACAGTGGTTTGGCCTTTGCTGGCGGTTTCCCGATCTCGGTACAGTGTGCTGATACCGTGCTTTCATGCGGAGCTCATTTCGACTCCGCCTCGAGCGAATTGACCAATATACACGGGGAACTCATTGCCAAACTAGATGCTGCCGCCATTAGCACTGCTCTGAGAATCCCAGAGATGGATAATGCCATAGTCGTTTCCCGGGATCAAGCACAGGCCCTGTTCAATCAGGACAGCGACAAATACAAAGCACGGATTGCAAAGTCCTGGCTGAAGAACCCTAAGAAAGGAGCTTCTCGTCTGACCAAAACCCTCTTGCGGGCAGATTTTAATGAAGAGTTGTCTGATTTCATAATTCTGTTGGCTCGGGTTATGGGCTTGCCCTCCACCAACGAGTTCCATTTCTGGATGTGCCCGCTCATCAACATGGTGTGCGAGGGAACACAGAATATCAACTGGGCGGAGATCATTAGCATGAATTTGGTAGAGCAGCTGCTCAACGTGCAGCAAACAAAGAAGTTCTATATGACTTCGTACCTGATGTACACTCTGGCAGCATCAAGGCAGTGGTTTGGTTTCTCTTACATAGATGAACACAAAGACGATCCGATATATGCATACTACCCGCAGTTCACCCTGGAGACCAGCAATCGTAATTTCAGAAGGGTCAACGACGCTTTCACCATGTACGTGGTCAGGCTGCTCGAAGGTGATACTGCCAGGAGATTCTCTGATGAAGCTATGACTCTGATATCGCACTACGGTGCTTACTTCATCCAGTTCAGAAAGTTCTCTTATATCAGGTTAGCGGGCTATGAGGGCAGCCCTCTGAGACTGCCCATGTTCTGCAATGATAAAATGGCCTTGATAGAGATATGCAGGCAACTAGACAAGTTGCACAGAACTTGCAGAGATAAGAGGATCACTGGTTTACACTTTCCCATTTCTTTGGGAAATTATACCTGCAAAACAACCCTAGATGCACAGAATGTAGAAAGAGCCCTGGTTCCCATCACGGTTCACTTCTTCAAGCCAAGGACTTGCTTCGACTTGAAGAGGTTCATTGGGCAGAACATCAAAATAATCTATCATCACAGAGGCGATACAGAAGACTATTGGGCCGATTGTGCCGATGACTTCGAGGCTAGAAGGAGACATTATGGCAGGTTCTCTCTGCCATTGATCCAAGAACTCGGTCTGTATCGAGTTCCTGAAGGACTAAAGGATGACAACTCCGATCTATACTCGTATGAGTATGAAAATGTGGTTAAGCACACTCCTTTAGAGGAGGTGGATTGGAACAGGAAAGAGAGGGACGACCTGGCTGAGATCCTCGGTCCAGTTTTAGTCAGGACCGAGTGGCAGTCTGACAGAAAGTTCGAGAGTTCAGGAGGCATTCAGGAGAATCCTCTTCTAAGGACGCTTCAACACCGAGAAGAGAAGCATCTATTCCAAGGTCGGAAACACCAGTAAAGACCCCTTCTGCCTCATCAACTCAGGGACCTGCAGAATCCACTCCTTCCTCATCCACCCAGGTATATAAGAAGAAACTCAAAGAAGCAAAGAAAGAACCTGTGGAAGAAGATCTCCAGGAAAAACAGGCAAATTTGCCTATAGGACCAGAGAACATTATTGTTCTCAGTGAAAGTGAAGAAAGTGAAATGCCAACCCTTGCAAATGCTCCTGAAGATCCAGCTGATAAAGATAAAGAAGTCCAGAGCACTGAAGTTCCAGGTGCTGCAGATCCTTCTACCACAATTGCCTCCAGTACTCCACTCACATCTCAACTTGAGTCAACAGCTGCAGACCTTGAGTGCCATGAGCTCCCTGTCTCTTGGTCCCCTTGCTCCTCCTGCTGATTCCTCTTCCTCATTTGCGTGGGTGCAACCTTTGGTCGACAAAAGGAAGAGGAGATTTTCTTCTCAAAGCTCAGGACCAAATTTTGATGCTGTGGCAGCTTTGTTAGGTACTACTCCTTCTCGTGCCAAGAAAGCCAGAACTACCTCCAGAATAGTGTCTGATGCTCAAGGCCAGCAATTCCTGGAGATTGCCAAACCTACAACGGATAAATCAGAGCAGGACTTGCAGGTATGTGACTTGGAGCTCTCGAGAATCCCAATGGGAGAGTCTACCCCTGAAGGTGAAATCCACAACCTCCAGGAAACAGTCACAAGAGTCATTGGGAGGGTAGAAAAGGGCCAGCAAACTATTGAACAGTTGGAAGAACAGGCCCAAGTTCTCACAAGTTTCATCAAGTCCTTTTTGTCTAAGGACAAAGTTTTGGACCCTACCCCCTTGACTGCTCTCCCACCTCCTGTAATTCTAAGCCAGGATGAAGTGCAGAGTATTAAAGATATGCACAAGTATTCTGTCTATGGCAGAGCTATTGAAGCCATGGTGGATGACATGCTTGTTGCTGGGTTAAACTTCATCGGCGAAGCTTTCAAACTCCACGAAAAGGTGAGCAATGTGTAACTGAAGCTCTCCTCCACTATCAATACCATGGATAAAGAGCTCAAAATCTGGAGCAGTTGCATAGCAGATCTTCGCCTTATGGGACAGACAGACGAGAACATTTTGCTGGCGAATAAAGTTTTTGATGATGCAAAGGACAATCTATCAAAATCGTGGGTCTACAGCGTGGAGTGGAAGATCAGAGTCTTGGAGGAGGCTTTGGTAGAAATGAAGAACAGCTGGCAGAAGGGCGAAGCCTTCAAGACATTGGTTGTCTCGGCCTTCAAAGATATACACTGTCATCTTCAAGATGAAACTTCTGGTGCGCCCGTTTCCTTACAAGAGATCAAAGCTCAGTTCAGAGCTTTTGTAAAAGACAATTTATTCAAGGAAAGCTCCATCTCCAAAGAAAAAATGAAGGAGATCTGCTCTCTTCAATCTGCCATGAAGAAGCAAATAAAGATTATCATACTCATGTCGAGTTTGATAAAGAGATGGAGAAGTGTCTGGGATTTTGGACTCAGTCTGCGGCCAACACGTCAGTTCCCCGTGGCAGAGACATAGCCGAGGCGTTGAAGAGATTCAGACAACGGATTCTGAAGTCAGTGGGCCCCTCTCAGTGACCGGCTACCTGTCTTATTCCCCATTCTTTCCTCCGCTTGCCTTTTTTTTCCGTTTTCTTTGTAATAGGTTGAGGCACTGCGATTTGGCGGTCCTTAACTATTCTTTAGTTAAAAGAAAAGGTTACGAAGAGTAACTGGCTTGTAAGCTACATAATGGCCTTTCCACGCCATTTTGAAAAGAGGAAGAACTTGGCATATTTTCTGAAAGTGTAAATAGATCACAAAGAAAGCAATACAGAAAGGCTTTCCGTTCTTTGTCTATCTGATTTCTGTTATCTCTGTGTTTCCTTTTAATTTTGTAAAGATCATTTATCTCTGGTTTGTTAGTCTCACTGATTGCATATTTTCAAATACTGCAACCCACGGTGATCTTGTATAACCAAGGAGGAACTTTGTGTCTTCGATTAATAAAACCTTTGTGTCCTGACAGATGCTATTTACAGAACTTTGGGTCTTTAAATTTCATCTTATTCATGCAACGCAAATGATCTTGTTTTAAATTCACTACAACTTCGCATACATAAAGAATTATTCTGCTATCTATAATTGTGCATGCGGCTCTTCTGCTCATCCTCGTATTCCCTTTCCTCAGTCCTTTTGTAACTGATGATCCTTGTAGGAAACACTTTCGTAATATCCAAGTTCAACCATAAAATCATGTCTTGCGTACATTTGTAAATAAGTTCGTTTCTGAATAAGGGAACCTCTCCCATTAAAGAGGAGGGACTTCTTGTCCCCTGATTGTTGCTCTTCTTAAAAGTCTTATTTGACGACCAACAGGCAGGTGCCGAGCAGAAAGACAAGAAGACGTGAAATTTGAAAACATGTTGTTTGGGGTGATCAGCGAAATTTGCAAATGCGATTGCAAAGACTAGTAAAAATGCTGCGAAATGCAGTTGCAGAAAGACATGGTAATCTAGACCTCTTCCAACATACTATTAGCATATGCATTGTAAGTTTTGTTGTGGCAGCAGCTGGCAGCATGGTTGCTCGTGTATGGAGTGTCATTTGTTAGATCCGCCTCAAATGTCGCTGTGGCCAATCTGACATACAAGTTTGCTTCCCTTTCCCTTGCCAGTGTTAAAGCATTACCAAAGGTTCACCCAACTCGAGGTTACTGCATCTTTGACGCACGTATATGAAGGATGGACGTGGGTTTTTGTTGTTTCGAGGCGTTTCGGGTGGAAAAAAGGCGTGACCACCAGCTAAAGAGGTAGGCGTGTTACCTCCACCGCCTTTGGGCGGTGCGAGGTGTATTCTTGTCGGGAATGCATAGCGACTTCCTGTGCCAGTAGATAGCCAAACAACAGTCATGTTGCAGTATAGTCGAAGCCCTCGTGAGCGTTCCCAACAAGCAGGATGTCCAGCTGTGTTGTTATCTGCTCTGTATCGAATGCATCCTCAATTCGGGACCCTCCTTCAAGATATTTTGATGTTGGTTGTTGAAGCAAGCTATAATGGATGAGGTTTCCTATGGTAAACTTGAATAAACCTTGTTTTTAGTTTCTAAGATTATCTCTAGCCGTGTCAAAACTGGTTCAAAGTATCTGCATGGTGCAGTATGTTATCTCCGTTTTGAGTTCACGACAAAACGATCAGATAACCCCTACGAAATTTTTGAAGTTGATACCCGAAGTCCACTTAGTCCTTTAAATCGGGTTTTCGGATTCCCGGCGCATCGGAACATGCCTAATCCAAAACATGTTTTATGCCTGATGCTTTCCGATACCCGAAGTGCGCTTAGTCCTTTGTATCGGGTTTCCGGGGCTATGTAACATCTAAGCACCTCATGCTTTATGCCTCATGTTTTCCGAAACCGGAAACCCGAATTGCACTAAGCGCTCTCGTGTCGGGTTTTCGGACCTCTCAAACATGCTGACATGGCATTGATGCCGAGTGGTCGGTGAGTTGGCACGTGCCGAGCTGAAATGTATTAATTACCAATTTTCTTATAAATACGCGGATTTCCACGTCATTCTTACCATACGCATTTTTAATACGTGGATTTTTCGTTCATGCTCTTCCGATTTCGAAACCCGAAAGCTCGCCTTGCTCGATTGAATCGCGTATTTTCGATCTTCCAGTTCTCTGTTTGAAGGTATTTTTCTCTTCCTTATTCATTCTTAGTTTTTACGGATCGATTGCGCGTGTATGCGTCCCAAATTCTTGCCGGGTTTTGAGGGTTTTCTTTTCTTCTCGTTTCGGAAGTTGTTTTGAAAAGGGTTTTAGGTTTTAGGGTCTTTCTCTTCAAAACCACTACTTGGCGCTATTTCCTTGAAGTTTTAATTAAATGCATGATGCATGAATGACAAAAAAGGAGATTGCATATTTGGAATCCAACGAAAAAGCTTGTTTTTCTTCTCGGGTTTTGAAGATTGTTTTGCAGAGTCAAAGACCCGAAGTGTATTGAAAGTTTGAGGTGTCGGGGTTTCTTCCGTTCGCGTCATCAACAGCAGGTGTCGGGGTTTCTTCCGTTCCCGTCATCAACAGCAGGTGTCGGGGTTTCTCAAAGTTCCGATATCAAGAGCAGGTGTCGGGGTTTCTCCGTTTCGACATTGACAGTGAGTGCCGGGTTTCCCAGAGTTCCCGTTATCAACGCAAGTGTCGGGCTTTCCCAAAGTTCCGACATATCAAACTTGTCGGGTTTTCAGGATTTTCCGACATCCTCCTCAGCGTGTCGGACTCTTCTATTCTTCCGGCATATTCAGTAGATCGGGATTTTCAGTGTGGACAACATCTCCTGAGTTTCGAACCTTTCTTCCTCCAACGTCCTTCATGTCGGACCCTGGTCCATCGCAGGAAAAGGCCGAGAAGTCTGGCAGAATGAAATACAAGTTCAAGAAGCCGGAATTTCCATCGTACATTGATTGCAACTATGATATCAGAGACACCGAACTTGGCAATATAGACATGGAAGACTTCTGGAATAGGGCGAGGAGTTCCTGCCAAACTCCGTGGATGACAGCTATAGCTAACAGTGGCTTGCCTCTCGCAGCAGGTTTTCCCATGTCCGCCCAATGTCCGGAATTCATTTTGGCTTGTGCATCTAGTTATGACTCGGCTTCTCGGTCTGTGAGGAGTCAGGGTGGCGAGGTAGTAATCAGACTGGATGGAGTTTACTTTGATGATCTCCTAAAACTGCCTAATTTTGAAGAATATGGGGAGTTGAACATCAAGTCGGCTCAGAAGGCCTGGGATACCAATCAGGAAGAGTGCATCAAGGATGTAAACAAGAAGTTCCTGATCAAGGCTAAACCGGCAGTATCTAGATTTCCTAGGACTATCCCCAGAAGTGATTTCATCCAAGAAATCAATGATATCATCACCCTGTTGAGTCGGGTTTTTGGCTTGCCCGAATCAAATGTATTTCATGGATGGATGTATCAATTTATGGTTACTATCAAGAAAAACCAGCAAGGGATTGACTGGGGGACTCTCATCAGCAATGAGATTGATTCTCAAATGACAACGGTCTTGTCAACTGGGAAGTTTTATATGTTTTCATATGTGGCTTATGCAGCAGCCGGGATGAGGAACTATCCTGGGCTGGATACTAACGGAAGCAGAACGGCGAACGCGGTTTATAAATATTTCCCTCAAATAATGAAAAAGGGGTGTAAAGAACATTTCAGAAGGGTAAATGATGCCTTCTTCTATGAGAATATCTGCCGGATGAACCCAGAGCTAAGGAAGACAAGAGTCTCAGATGAGGCTTGGGCTGAAGTGTCCAAATGGGGGTGTATCTTCTTGCAATTTAAGAAGTTTACATATCTTCGAACAGTCATGTACTCGGGGGAGCCTTTTCGTCTACCCCGCTATCCAGGGGACAGGTTGATATTGATAGAATTGGTTAGACAGCTGTTGGATTTCCATAAATTCCAACAAAGCAAGCACAAGGCTGCTGTATCCTTCCCAATTTCTATTGGGAGATATACTTGCTCAACAGTAGCAAAGGCCAAAAATGTTGAATGCGAACTTCAGGAGAAACTGAAAAAGCATATGAAGTCTCGAGATGGTTTTGACATCCGGGGAGTGCTTAGGGCCTATGGAACCCAGCATCTGCACAGGCCAGACATAGAGGATATTTGGGTTGATCTGCGTAATGAAGTTGCTGTTCGCAGAAAGGATAATAGTAGATTGACTATTGATGAGATTCAGACACTGGAGCTTGCTGATTTGCCAGAAGGCACGAGTGACAATGAAAGTGTGTTGGATATTTCCTATGATGGACTAAATGAGGATCAATATGTTTTCCCACCTATTGATTGGTCAGCCAGCGAAAAAGCCTCTATTACAGATAGGTCGGCTCTAATTCTTGCTCGTACCAAAAAATGGCTGTCCTCTTGGGGAATGAATTTTAAAGATGATAAGTTTCGAAAGTTGGTTGCTTCAGAGGCGGGGCCCTCCAAAAAGAAAAAGGACAAAGAACCTTCTAGGGGGCCTATAAAAATAAGGATTCCCAAGAAGAGGAAAGAAAGACAAATCTCTTCAATTATTTCTCTAGCTGAAACGGTGGATGTGCCAGAATCACCAACACCACCAGAAATAGGAGAAATTAATTTGGAAGAAGGAGCAAGCCAGCTCCTGGCTTCATCATTTGTTGATTATCAAACTGAAGAGACTTTGTCTCTTGCATCCCAGGCTTTGGAATCTGAATCTGTGCCTCCCCCTCAACAACCACTCCAACCTCCTCATTCTCCATCCACTTCTTCAAGCATGGCGGTATTTTCTCTGGACTCTCACCCCTCTCTGCTGGAACCCAAGTGATCACCAATACGCCCCAACCTGTGCCTCTCTTTATTGAATCTACTACCACATTAACAACTGTTCCCCCTCCAATAGTAGAATCTTCTCCTCTTGAGAGTAGAATACCAGTTACTACAACATGGGCAATTTCCTCTGATACGCCACAATGGCTACTCGAGCAAACTCCGAGGAAGAGGAAAGTGATTGTACCCCTACCAGCCTTCGATTTCAGCTTAGTCAAGGCTTCTACTGGGAAATCAGCCAAGAAACCCAAAACAGTTTCAAGGGTTTTGGTGGATGCTTCAGGAGATAAGTTTGCAGAGATTGCCACTCCCTGGGCTGACAAAACTAGAGAGGATGTAACAGCCTCTGATTATCAGATAACCAGGGTGGCTCTAGGGAAAGTGACAGCAGAAGGGGCGCAACAAGATGCACGGGATTCTATAGACGTGCTGTGCCAAAAGTTGAAGGAAACAAAGGACAGCAGAGATGAGCTTAAGAGAAAAGTGGAGCAGTTGACAGAGGTTTTGATTAAACTCTCAAAGCCCCTTGAATCCATACCACCTTCTTCTGTTTCTGGCGGATTCGATTTCTCATCGGTGCCTACGATTGAGAAGATTGCTAAAAAAGGAAGGGTGGTTGATGAATGGATTCAAAGGGTGCTCCAACAGGGGAAGGAAGTGATTCAAGAGGTGGTGAAAGTTCATCAGTCTTTAGGGGACATTCAGAAGGAGGGAGAGAAGATGGATGAAGAATTCACTCAAGAAATTGGACAGCTCGATTTGACTTGTGAAGCTCTTCAGGTGTTAAAGCAAATACCAGCACACCTCTTGGTGGAAGAAGGTATTGTCCCAGATAAAGATAAGCATTTCCAGCTGACCAAGGCCATCAGGTTCAGAGTAAAGATTCTCAATGAAGCCTGCAGCAAGTTGAGAGAATCAAGGGATAAATTGATTGATGGGAAAAATGATCTGGAAGAAGAGTTGCTGAAGATCTGTCCAAATGTGTCAGTTGGGAATTCAGGTATCTTATCAGCAGATGATCTCCTCAAACAAATCCAAGAGTCTGTCCAGCATGAATCAATACCCGGATTTGGTCTTGAGATCATTGATCGGTTTGTAAGGATTGAACATACTTTGGAGGCCTTAAGAAAGCTCAGCAAAAGATTGAAAAAGCTTCCCCGCGCAAAGGATATTCATGAGACCTGCGAAATTTGGAATGATCATTCCACTGCACCTGACGAGAACGAAATGCAAGGCATAATTCGGAAGTTCCAGGAATTTCAGAACAAACAGTCTGAGCTGGAGGAAGAAAAAGACTAAGGAGCAAAGGATGATGATTCAGATTAAGTCTCAATGTTTCATGTCATTTCAATCTTGAAATTGACATGTCTTTTTCATTTCTGTTTCGTCATATTTTTGAATCACTATTTTGACTTGATCTCCTGCGTGAGAATCATGCAAAACTGAACTCTAGTTAAAATGCTACTTTTTAGGATCTGCCGTATTTTATCTCTACTTCTTTTCTGTTATAAATAAGGGATGCTTTTGCATTCCAAAGGGTCGAGAATTTTTGGAATATTTAGGGGCTATTGGAAAGGAGAAAAACTTTGTGTTTTCTTTCAATCATTTCGAACAATAGGATTTGATACTATTTGACAGACTTTGTGTTGTGGAATATATCTTACTTAAGACAGTGCTCTTATGTTCATGATCTTAAGCTATTCTGTGCAAAGAATCTTAGTGTTTCTAATTATCTCGGACATTATATTTATGATCTAAAGCTCGTATGATTATTTCGTGCTCTGTGTTTACTTGAAAGAAAACACGTTTCTCGCATTGCCTTTCTATTGTGCTTCTTTCATTGTAACAGTTTCTAACCCAGTTCATTTACGAAAGCAATATCCTTGAATCGTGTGAATTTGGATTTCGGGATTTCATCCCAACCGGCGATGGTTAGATTAGTGTGAATACTGTATATATTATTTTCGCCGTGTTTTAGATTAGCAATAAACAGGCAGCCTCACCTGTCTCTTGTGGCGGGTTTTTGGAACTCGGAAGCATCGCAACATCATGCTTCGTGTTCAATGTTCCCCGAAACCCGAAACCCGATTTGTTCCTTTGTGATGCCCCGAAAGCCGACTTGTTCCTTTGTGGCGGGTTTTCGGAACTCCGAAGCATCGCAACATCATGCTTCGTGTTGGATGTTCCCCGAAACCCAAACCCGATTTGTTCCTTTGTGGCAGGTTTTCGGAACTCTGAAGCATCGCAACATTATGCTTCGTGTTGGATGTTCCCTGAAACCCGAAACCCGATTTGTTCCTTTGTGGCGGGTTTTGGAACTCCGAAGCTTGACAAATTATTTTATTCAAGTATCATGTACAATAATACAAACTTGTTGGCTTGAAGTGAATATGTTTGGTCACTATTCACTGTCCACTTTGCAACCACATGTACAAAATTTGTTCCGTGCACTTTTCACAACGTAGGCACTCTATTATGCAACATGGGCCCCCTCCCACATTTATCGAATCTCAATCTTAATCACAACATATTTTTGAGTTGGGCAAAACACAATCCATGGGTAATGTAGGTAATTTAGGCGGGAATTGTCATCCCCTATAGTCCATTGGCATCAAGAAGAACCCTATATGTGCTCCTTGTTACCCAGCGTTCGTAGGCGCTGCAAGATTTTAGATAGGGTGTTTATTATCCTTACAAAGCATATATGTTTTTAATGGGTTATTATTTCCACCCAAGTAGCAATTTTTTGTAAAATAGTGTTTAACATGACACATTCAATATATGGAAAGAATATGGGTTCATTTAAAAAAGCGATAATTTTATTAAATTAATCATAAGTGGAAGAAGTAAAATCAATGTTTTTAATTAAATATTGATGCATTTAATTGTTTAGTTAGGGAGTTTTCAACTAAAAAATGACTTGTTTAAGAGTATTTTGTCAAATTATTTACATTTTAAGAATTTTATGTTTTTACATTGTGTATACAATTTTAGATCAGATTTCTAGATAAAATTGTGTTCAAACCATTCCCATAAATTAAAATAGTATCATTTTTTTATTGTTTATAAGTATTAAATAAATAAATAATATAACATTAGACAATTACTCCCCAAATAATTAAAAACCACAAACATATCCTTCTAAATCAAATAACTTATACCGTTTGGTGCTAAATATCAACTGTTTATTGATTTTTGTAATGAGATTGCTAGGTCGTTGAAAGGATTGTAAAGATATCTTGGGTTCTAAATTTTTTCCAGCATCAAATTTTACAATCAATCTAATTTATGATGAAATGCTGGAACGATTGCTTAGCACCACCGAACATATTCCCTTGTAATCCAAGACCAGCTTGCAATACTCCGCTTTTCATATGGCCTTTGTGTTGAGTTTGAAATAACTGAACATGTGTTGGGCTCTAGCGCATTCTGTTATAGTTGTTGTTTCCCCTTAGAATCCTATGAAATCTACGGGTCTCCTTGGGAAATTTGAATTGAAAGTAGGTTTTGGTGGCTTTTTCAGTTTGAGTAATTATGTTGTCAAGAAGCAGGAAAATGATGATATTCATAGATCAATATGGATTTAGAGTGTTGCATCCAAGGACGGCGGTATTGTTGAAACAAATCAATTTGAAGAACCCGTTTCTCTGGGAACAAATCAAGCTGACATACACAATGAACCATCTATGGAGATTGCTTTTTTATACACATGCTATGGGAAATAAAATGGTATAATTTTTTATGGAGTATTTAAATACATTAATTGCAGAATTTATTGTGTATGTCAGCGTTATTGCACAGTATTCAAAGTTGAGTATTCTTATGTTTAAACTATATGAAATCAAAAAATTTGAAATTCTTGCTTTTTTAATATAAAAATGTTGAAATGCTTATAAAAATATTCCAGCCAATCAAAAAATCAAATCAATTTAAAAAATAAATTAAATAAATATATATTTTTGAGAAACTATATACCAAACATATGGAAAACTCTGAAGCATTGCAACATCATGCTCCGTGTTGGATGGTCCCCGAAACCCGAAACCCGATTTGCTCCTTTGTAGCGGGTTTTCGGAAGTTGGAAGCATGAAAGCATCACGCTTCGCGCCGGTTGTTTCCCGCAATCCGAAATCCGCTTTGCCGAACGCAACTCATTCCAATGAGCTGGACCTTTGTTTTTCGTGAAGCTCCTAAAGTCGTGCAATAAGGAACCAAAAAAGGATACCTAAATAATACATGAACTTGTGGATAGGTGGAATTCTTGTTAACATAGATTTCTCCTTAATTTTTGTGAGATAGATATTCATATTACACTCCCATATCACTGATTTTCTATGAAGGTTTGGTACTTGGGCAATATCGGTAAATGATATAAGATAGAAGCTTGTTTTTTTGTTATATAAACCTCACGACTTTAGTGCTTTTATTTGAAAGATACATTGTTGGATACTAAATGCGAAGTCGGTCGAAGACATCTGGTGGGCATTATCATTGCTGCTGTGATTTAAGTATGATCTATTGCATGGTTAAGGTTGTATTTCTAGTCACTTGGAATTGTATCCTTGTGAAGCAGAACCAAAGGAAGTGAACATGAATGAGTAGGATATATATTGTCATGAGATGTGTAATTAAACTTCACATGTATGTTAGAAAGTTGTCTGTTAAGGAACATTGCAAGATTTCATTTATTTAAATGGTAGATGGCATAAATTATTAGGTGAGGGTTATATCTTATCATGCTCAGTTCTAGCGAAACTGACTCTAATAAATATTTGTGTAGATGGATTATGCGAGTAGATTATAGGAAAAGAGTGTAAGGGTTTCTTCAGTTCAAATTATGGAGTTCTTCGTAGAAAGTTCAATGTGTTGTAGATTTTGTAACCTTGCTTGCAAGGAGTGTGGAAGATCCCTTGTCCTGTTATGTTTGGGAAAAAAAACTGCGTGGTGAAGTGCTCTTCCCTTTTGTGGTCAGGCTAGTAAATCCGTGTATAAACGTTGTCCGGAGGAATGATATTCTGCCTGGATCTTGGATGTGTATAAAGGAATACGTAATAAGAAAATGTCCTTGTGTAGGATAAGGTATGAGAGCTGTGTTTGATCATTTTTTTATGGTCCAGGACCAAATTGAGGGGATATACGACAGGTTGGAGTTTTGTATGTTGTTATGAAACATTATTAATGTGGACGTCATTGGGAGCGCTGAATATTTTCTGAGTTTCTGTACAGCTCTTATTCTCAATCCAGCAAGGATGCAATTCACAGGTGGAAGCAGTTCAACCAGGGTTGTAAGGTCCTGTGGTATGCAAGAACATGTACGGAACTCAAACCACGAACACGGTATAAATTGTGCATTCCAGAAATTGAAACTGAAAGTACGGAAGATGAGAATGCAACAAACATATGAACGATGTGAAGAAAGTTAAGATAAAATGCGAAAAAAAGGTGCTAACCAGTATGACTATGCATATACAATACCGATATTGTTTTCTATACATGGGATAAGGTATGAGAGTTCTGTGTGATCATTTTTTTATGTTCCAGGACCAAATTCAGGGGATATACGATAGGTTGGAGTTTCGTATGTTGTTATTGGACATTATTAATGTGGACGTCATTGGGAGCGCTGAATATTTTCTGAGTTTCTGTACAGCTCTTATTCTCCATGCAGCAAGGATGCAATTCACAGGTGGAAGTAGTTCAACCAGGGTTGTAAGCTTTGGTATGCAAGAACATGTATGGAACTGAAACCATGAACACGATATAAATTGTGCATTCCAGAAATTGAAAGTGAAAGTACGGAAAATGACAATGCAACAAACATATGAACGATGTGTAGAAAGGTAAGATAAAATGCCAAAAAAAGGTGCTAGCCAGTATGACTTTTCATATACAATACTGATATTGTTTTCTGTACAATGGACATGACAGAGTAGGTCTTTTTGAACAGTACGAAAGCTGGTCAGCAAAATGCTATATCCAGGAACGACTGTGCAATGAAAACCAAGTCGAAAAGATGCTCTTGAACTTGAGAAAACTAAAGAGACAAGCACTATATTATTTACATGGGAAGCATTGGATCGCAAAACAAAGCTGGCAAAAGTTTGTACAATGCGTCTGTCAAAGCATCTGCAAAGGTGAAGAGAATGGGGACATTAGCAATAAATAAAATTTCGTAAATGAAAAAACTGCGATAGTATAAATGCGGGAAGGTAGAAACCTTATGGGTGGATATCAGTGTTGACACTGACAATGGTGTTGGTTTGATCAAGCGTGAAACTTCCTTGCAGAGCAAAACTTCGGAGGAGATGTACAATGGAGCTTTTGTTTTGTATGTACTTTTCATGAGTTGTTTCAGCCAGAAGAGGCAGTAGTGTGGACAAGAAATGACCAGCAAGAGTGCATTTGACAGTCGATGCAGATGTTCTTAAATCACAGATCAGTCGGTGGCTATGGTGAAAAGCGCTCTCCTGGTTGTAATTTGTACATGTGATTGTTGTTTGTTGCAATGAAAGAAGGTCTTGAACTTCAAAGTTGCATTTTGTGCATACAATTTGAAACGGCTTGGAGTACACATTGGAGGCTCTTAATACACCTTGCACCTGAGAAATGGCAAAGAAGAGGAAAGAGATAATATTCAGTATTGCAGAAATGGAATACTGTATTGAATGGCAGTCCGCTGCAATTTGAATTTTCTCACCTCTGTTGTTGCAGTCAACAATGTGCGCATATCTTGGAGTGCTTGTTCAGTCCTCAGGGGGGTGATAAATGTAGATTGGCAAGTTCTCAAAGCCTTGTCCGGGCTGTTTCGCTTGACAATGTTCTTGAACAAATATATAGGAACTTGTTTTCTATGGAGTTGTTGTTCAATTGTATCAAACAAGGCTGCAAAAGCCTCGTACAAGTATAACTTGTAACCAATGAAATGTTAGAATGGTCAATTTGTTTACAGTGAAAAAGAATAAGCAAAGGGACGCAAAGTGACAGAGATAATAGAAGGAGGAAAAGACACCTGTGCTTTGTCCTCTATGGAGAGGCCATCCTTAATTTCAAAGACAAACTGTGTTCCAGACTTGCGGGCAGCAGCGACAACAGCTGCAAGTGTCCCAATTGTATAGTTATCTGTGCTACGAAGGAGCTGTTTTATTGAAGTATTCGGTATGAACTTGAACTCGTTGCAAACTGGAGGTATGTTCTCTATGGTGCTGTTGTTATTCAAGAGAAGAATGTAGTCACAATCTCCACGATCGTAATTGGTCTTTGGCGCTATGTTGAATTCTTTTATGCTGACTCCTTTGGATGGTAGAAGTTTTGTTTGATGTGCCTCAATTTGCTGTCCAGTCACGTTTAGTGTGACGGTCATTTCACCTTCTTTGTCGGTTAAATCTATGCGCAGAAGCTCTTTGTTCAGGTCTTTGTTGAGTATTGCTTTGTATGCAACAACGACATCCCCTTGAAACAAAGCGCCGACCTTGCGACTGTTGAGGTCATCGATCGATGTAGGTGTACATGGAAGCGTCTGTTGCCTGCAAAATAGAATGTAACTGCATGAATGATATAGCAAGTTGTAAAGTGACGGTCAACAAGATATCTGCAATTTCTTACGTCTTTGCTTCCTTTTGTGGCGGTTCATTCGCGGAAATGGTTTCCAAGTTCCTCTTCATCTTGTTGTCCTGGGAAGAATATTAGAAAAATGAATTCCAGTAAGTGCAGAGAAAAGAACACAGTCCAATTTGTTAGCAAAAAAAAATGAAAGCCGACCTTGCGACTGTTGAGGTCATCGATCGATGTAGGTGTACATGGAAGCGTCTGTTGCCTGCAAAATAGAATGTAACTGCATGAATGATATAGCAAGTTGTAAAGTGACGGTCAACAAGATATCTGCAATTTCTTACGTCTTTGCTTCCTTTTGTGGCGGTTCATTCGCGGAAATGGTTTCCAAGTTCCTCTTCATCTTGTTGTCACGGGAAGAATATCGAGAAAAATGAATTCCAGTAAGTGCAGAGAAAAGAACACAGTCCAATTTGTTAGCAAAAAAAAATGAAAGAGAATGGATTGTTGTTTTCAGGAATAAATTCTGGAAGATAAAAAGGTGTGATAGTGTTATAAGACATAGTTTTTTTTGCAATGGAATACAAATAGGCAATGTATAGAGCTTCCATGGAAGTGGTTCGCATCGAAAAACCATGGCAAAGAGCAAGGAGCGAACCTTTTTTTTCAGTTGTCAAACTAGATGAAATGCAAGATTTTTGCTAAACAAACTGGTTGTTGCAAGAAGGAACAAGTATGAGCATAAGTCACAGTCAAAGAGTCGGAGGCCGATATAGCATTTGTATAATGTAATATTATTAGTAGCAGATATTATTGGAGTATTAAAAAAAAATGCATAGTTTTTGAAGCGATGGAAAATATGTTTAACAATAAGTTTTTTGTTGAATACCTTAAGAATCCTGAAATTGTTGTGAAATCGATGATAGTTGTTGCCATGGAAAAAATAAAAAATAGTTCTTGTGAAAGTAAGAGCGGGTAGAAAATTTGTAAGTGCAGGAAAATGCTATGGAACTGCGAAGTTGCTTTGGTTGAAGTCGGGAAAATAAAGTTTTAGCTGTCCACGTCAAGTGCAAGGAAAATGGCAGAGTGGTCAGTCCAATATACATGTCTTTGAAATATGTGGCTGGAGCTATTGCAATTTGACCATATGTGGTCGATATGTTTTTTAGTGAATGGATTTTCCTTTGCGATGCAAAAATGAAAGTTGCAATTGGACATGTATTTATTTAAAAGCTCAGTAGTATTATTATGTTTTTGCATATCGATATTAAAGTCTCCAAATATGTATGTGCATTGTTGTTCAGATGAATTCGATAAAGCTCGATCAATAGTTGCAAGGATATTGTGAAGTGTCGCATTTGGAGCTGCATAAAGATTTATAATTGTTAACTATTTGTCATGGAGATGAACAACAGCAAGCAATGCTTCTACTTTTGCGCCATGGAATTGCATTGTGTGCAGAAATGGTATATGCAATTTAGCGGAAATCATTATACCGTGTACATGATGTGTGTGTATGTTATGGAAGGTTGAAAGTAGATTGTGCGCATTGCTATCAGATATGTGTGTTTCTTGTAAGCACAATATGTCAGATTGCATTAGGCTAAAGTCGTGTATGATGTCTTCTACATGAGCATGAAGGCTTCGGGTATTCAAAGAACAAAGTAAAATGCATGGGTGGATATCAGCCAAGAAGAAATCATTTTGAACTTGCCATTGTGCTTGGGATTCAAGGCGATTCATTTCAATAGTAACTTGATTTCTTATGTTGAAGTTTTTGTTTGTCAATGGTTGCAGCAAATACAAGCTTTCTATACTCTTTACACGTGATAGCGCTGTGTAAGTCAATCCATGTCTCGCGACCCCAAGTGGGCTAAAGGCAAGTCCGTCTAATGTAAGTCCTTGGGATCTATGTATCGTGCGGGCACATGCAAGCTGGACAGGGAATTGGCTACGAATTGTCAAAGTTTTCTTATTTGGAGAGTGTTGTAAAGGCTTTGCAATTCGTAAGATAGGCACAGATTGTGGGTCAATGTTGGCGGGACGCAAGTGTGCATGCTTGGCAATTTGATGTTGGCCAATGCTTAAATCGTTGAACCGGATCCATATGATGTCTGATTTTTGGCAGTAGTGTAAGCATCAAAAGTGCCGTCTGACCCGTTGACCAATCCATCCTGGATATCATAGTTACCAACAAAGAGTTCAACCAAGATGCCTTTTTTAAAAGCAATTGTCTTTGGAAGGCAAATTGTCTTGGCGTATGCATTTGTTTCATCATACAAAGAATCCTGTTCGTCAATTGCGTTGATGACAATCTCCTCTCCAGGCATTTGTGAAAGCATTTTCTTGTTATGGCCATTGACATCTATGTTTTTTAAAAAAGGTACGGAAAAGAAGGATCATTCGGCGGTGGTCTGTGACACCTATTGTTGAGGTATGAAATGTCAGAATATGTGTGCGAACATGTTCGAATTCTATTAAGGATGGAAACAAAGAGTTGGTCCTTTTGTCTAATTGTTTCAGTCAATTCATAGACCTTGACCTTGTCAGCCCAAAATCCATATGGAATCGGTTGTTTGTCTATACGAGGTGGTTCAAATACGAAGCAGTCGCTGACAGGTTGGGCCTGGTAGAAATCACCACAAAAGACCATGTCAATGTTCCCGAAGTGCACTGTGGGCGTTTGTTTTATATCCCTTAGTCGATTGTCAGTGTGATATAGTAATTGCGCACCGACAAGCGATATTTCATCTATAAAGACGAGTTGCAATTGTTGATAGTGCTTTGACAATGTATCTAGTCGTTCAGCGCCCAGCGGTGTCAGCAGAGACTTGTTAAACGGCAAAAAGAGTGCTGAATGGAATGTTGTGCCTCCAGCATTGTATGCTGCTTTTCCTGTGAACGCCAAAATGAGACCTTTTGGTTTTAGTGGATCACTTTTAGTAGAATTGCTATAGATACGAATCAAAGTCTCAAAGATCATTTTTGCAGTAAATGTTTTTCCTGTTCCTGCACCTCCGTCAGGAAGAGATACAAAGGAGTTGTAGGATCAATATGTTTTTTCAGTGCAATGTCTTTTACGATTTCTTGTTGTTTTTTGTTTAACATTCTCATTTTTTTGTGATACAGTGCGTTATCGGAGATGAATGGATGTTTTCCGATTTCAAACAGTTTAGTTTTTTTTTTGGGTGGTATCGAATGACACAAAGGAAGATCTAGACGTATGTCATATGTTTCATTGACTGGTTCAGTTTGTTGTTGGAAAGAGAATGTTGTGGAATCATTGTTTGCTTCATTCTTTATGTCTTGAAGGGCTGATGTTATGTCACCCCATGTATTGTTGATATTGTGGACAAAGCGTGTCTCATTTCGCCATATAGTGTTACGATGGAAAATGTATGCATCTTGCCATGTCAATATGCCTTTCTTGAGGCTTTCCTCGCTATTTTGGAATGGAACATATAACAAGACCTTCTCTCGACAATAATTCTCTTTGTCCACATGTTTGTTGTAATTGACAAACCGGATTACACGCTCTTTGCCTTTTTTGCAATCTGGTTTGCCATCCTTAGTATATCCAGAAACAAAATCAGCAAGGCAAATGTCGACAATTGCTTGTGGCCGTGCAATGTAATGGTCTATGATAGATCGACACATAATGCTTTCGGAGTCATCAGGTTCTTGATTCAATTGTTTTGGATGCTTCAAAATAAATGTTCGGTCTTCAGCACAAGAAGTGTTTATGAACATGCATTTCCTAGAACTACCATGTAACGGTATTGACAAAACAATATGTGCTGCTTGTTGTGCAGACATCTGATGCGAATTAAGCATTTCATTAGATAATTTTTGTATCATTTGGACTGCATCAATGCATGATGTGTAGTGTTCTTTACGTATTCTTTTGAATGCTTTTGTGGTCGATCTATCGATTTTTGTCATGTACGAGCTCACATAAGTTGCAGCTGCATATGCATTAAGGATAAACTGTGCATCTGTATTCGCCTTCCATATCGGCGGCATTTTTTTTGAAAAGGTATTGCTCCATACTTGTGATGGTTTTCTTTGCATGAATAGTGTTGGCCGCTTGATAGTGCTTTGGATAGCTTGTATGTATTCAATTTCATTCATGTTCAAATCATCTAGAAACATATCAAAGGAGAATGAGCTGTCATAGCGTTTGTTTGCCAAAATTGAGAAAATGTGTTTTGCATTTTCAGATACCGATGGATAAGTGGTTTCTAGTGGTTCAAGTATTTGTGTTTGTTTTATTGGAGGCTGGGGGAAATTGTACCTGCATTTATTTTGTTTACCTTTTTTGCAACTCTGTGTATGGTGATGTTCATGCAAATTCGCTACTTTAGGAGCAAAAGATTCGTATTTACAAGTTATGTACGTGTCGACAAAGTGTGAAATGGACGGGTTTTTGTCTTTTCCATATACAGGTGCGTCTTTTGTCCATACCAACCAATGGCTATGGGCATTTCCCCGGCTTTGAAATTCAGTAACCCAGAAATAGTCAGCAATGTCTCCAAAGAATGTGCTATCGTCACACAACAATTTTTTGAGTGCGTTTAGCCGATGTTTATAGTAGCGAGTACATGTGATTGGATCGTGTTTGATGTGAAAGTTTTTGTCATTATAATCACTAGGCTGTTGTTTTCCAATAGGAGAAGATTGCATATGTTGGTCATATAGGTTTGATAGTGCAAGTGAAAGGGGTTTCCAACAATGCTCAGCACTTGAAAAGGTCAAAAAAAATGTTGGGGGTCCTAGTTGTCGTATCATGGCAAAAACATTTTTTTTTATTTGTTGCATGTAGTTTGGGGAAATCCATATTTTTTTGAAGTCGATGTATCCAATATCGGATTTCAATATTTTTTCTAGGTTGGGCTTGTATTTAACATCTTTTGCTAAGAGCTTTCTTCCTTTCAGTTGCCCTTTTCGAATCCGAACCCAAATGCATGCTCGCACTTGGGCAATAATGATCTTTATTGCTTTGAAAAACAAGTTGGCAATATGATAAGAAAATCGCCGATCAGTATGCAAGACTTCCCATTGAGCAATTTTGTGAAAAGAAATTGATTTCACAGCATTTGCGTGACGAGGTTCACCAAAAAAAAGAGTGGGAAAGTTCATCTCCTCTGAAAATTTATCTTGGAATATACCAAGTGGACGTTGAGCCTCTGCCGGAGCAATTTGTATTACCTTATCTTGCAGGTCAACAATGCGTTGCGCATTTGTAAATCGATGGACTAAAGTATCACTGATGTATTCGTTGTCACTTTCTTCGTCCGTATCACTATTGCTTGAAATTGTTTGATTGTCGAAGTCAACATCAGTAATTGATGGAAGGAATCGAATCCATTCTTTATTGACATGAACTTTTTCCATACGGTACAAAGTTGTTTTGCAAAGTTGATGCAATGCTTTCATGATGGCGTTAGGTCGCACATTTCCTGTATGAAAGGCATCTTTGTATTGTAAACGACGTTTGAGTTCGACAGCAATAGTTTTTGTTTCTTCAACATGTCTTGGCAATGCTTTTTGTATTATATCCACATTGGAAGGCACGTTTATTATGGCTCCTTTCAAGGCGAATTGTGGTTTTCTATGTGTGCAATGCCTTATTTGTGCAAATGCTATTCTCATAGCAACTAGCCTCTCTTCAAGATCAGTAAGAACCGCTACAGAAGCAATCTCGGAGTTCAATTCTATGCAAAAAGGCGATGCAAGTTTTGGCAATCTTCCATTTCTCAAACATCTGTAGCAATCAACACATATGTTTTTCTGTTCTTTTAATTTTTCGTCTTTGCTCAGAGCAAAATATGTTTTTTTTTCTGGATCTTTTAACATAGTCATGTTGGACTTGAACTTCAATTGCTTACAAACTGGACAACCATGTATTGGCGTATCATTAATTTTTTTTTGAAATTGTGTATACAAATCTTAGATTTTGATTGCTTGTTTCCATTTTGGCGAATTTCAATTTTAAGACAGCGAAGCGAAATTCTAGAGTGGTTTATCACTTTTTTTTTTGGTCATTGGAGTGTTTCGAAGTTTGTGAGCATTTATTGCTTTTTTGGGTTCGTATTTCATGTTTCATCTTGCGCAAAGAATTGGTTGATTGTGATCTTTGTGTCTTCTCATGCAAAAAGGAAGTACAAGTAGTGAACGTAGTTGGCGATGCTTGAATCAAACCTTCATAATGAGAATGACGTTCATTTGAAAAAAGCACAAAAGATTGTATGTGGTTGCTGGTTTTGATAAACCAGAATACACTTCGACAATGGTAATGGTTTGTGCATCCCATACTTGTATTTTTACATTAAAAATGATCGACAACCATTGTAAGCAAAATTGATTTCCTTCAATTCTTCCATTGTTATAGGGAGTGGCAATGTTTATAATAAAGCCTTGCCAATTTGCAATGTGCGGTATGTTTTCAATTATAGCAACGTGAAGGTAATTTTGCAAGCAAGACAAAGCATGCAAATTCTAGGACAAATATGCATTGCAAAAAGACTGTGCAACATATCGCCTCAGGCAATGAATGTCAAATTCACGATTGCATAATTGACAAACAGAGTCAAATAGGCTTTCACCACACTTTAAAGTAGCATGTTTTATTCTCATGCGGCAGCTTCATTCGCAGACTACGGTCAACATTGTTCCAATTAGTCTTAAGTGCAATACAAGAGTCAGAAATCGTGTTTCTTTCAAGTGCAACAGAGAAGCCAGGTTTTTTTTTCCAATACAATGGCTCATAGTGGCCGCAACTAGGGTTTGCATCATGAAACAACACACAGAATGGAAGCAGATGGCTTTGTGCATTGAATTGGAAATAGTTATTGCCTCTTGTTTTCGACCAGACCCATATCGGTATGTTAAGCCATTTTGCTAACCAGTTTATACAGAAGTTGTCGCCCCATAGACCAATCTCGGTTGCATTTGCAATGGGCATTGCCGAAAGTCGCATCCGACGGAAATATGTTTGCGCATCGTGGATATGATGCAGAGCGTAAAGGGTGTCACGATCTAATTCCAGATGGAGCGATTTAAAAGCATCTGCATCGCCTCTATGCAAAGAATGCAAGAAGTGGTCTATGATTCCAGTTCGGAGTTCAATAGAGGTATAACGAAAGTGTAACAAAACAGCAAATGTATCAAATAAGCAATCGCCCACGTTATACTTGAATGCAATGTCTCTAAAAAGGTTATGTTTTTTTAGCATGTCATCAATGTGAGCTGGTTTCTTGTTCGCAGGGACATAGCCCTCTACAGAAATGCACATGGCAGCCATAGTTTTATTTTTGGTTTTTTGTTCAGTCCAATAGCAAAAAAAGTAGCAACAGGGAGAGCAGAATCCCCATAGCATGAAAGAGAATTCCAAACAATGAAAGCACATACTGTCAAGAGAAAAAGATATAGCATGCCATACGGAGCGTATATTTGTTGAGTTCAACTTTGAAAGCTGGATTATGGCAACAGAGACGGGGTTTCGCACATTGATGTTCGCTACACTATTCACTTTTTTGAATATGCTGACTCCCTGCAAAAAAACATGCACACATCAACTTCGATGTTGCAGAGACACATGAAAAGAACTAAATGCACATGATACTAAACCGATTCTCATTGCGAAAAGAAAATCTTGGTCGCCCCACCGCATGTTGTGCTTCACATAGTTTTCGTGAGCAGAAAAAGCTAGCAGAAACCACGTCAAGTTGTTCTGCTATGGAAAGACATGAAGACATGGATTTCTCCCATAAAGCATTTTTTTTTTGCTTTAAGCGAAAGCGAGAAGCCTAGTTGCATGAACGTATTATATACCTTCAATAAGATGTTTTGGGAGAAATTTCCATTTGTTCAAGTTGGCAGTCAAGGAATAAGCCTTACTGTTTATTAACATATATGGTGTAATTGTTTCAAATGAATAGAATTCAGCAAAAACAAAAATGTATAGATATTATCTTTGTTTGAAGATTAGTTTAGTAACTATAAACTTTGTGAACTAGGTTAAGAGGTGATAGGAAGTTGACCAAAAGGAAGTGTTTTGTGAAGACAATGATGACGCATGTAACTAAAAGCAGCTAACTTGAAGATTGGAGTCGAAGTGCGTAAAACTGAAATTACAACATAGATGAATGCAATGTCTCTAAAAAGGTTATGTTTTTTTAGCATGTCATCAATGTGAGCTGGTTTCTTGTTCGCAGGGACATAGCCCTCTACAGAAATGCACATGGCAGCCATAGTTTTATTTTTGGTTTTTTGTTCAGTCCAATAGCAAAAAAAGTAGCAACAGGGAGAGCAGAATCCCCATAGCATGAAAGAGAATTCCAAACAATGAAAGCACACACTGTCAAGAGAAAAAGATATAGCATGCCATACCTGGAGCGTATATTTGTTGAGTTCAACTTTGAAAGCCTGGATTATGGCAACAGAGACGGGGTTTCGCACATTGATGTTCGCTACACTATTCACTTTTTGAATATGCTGACTCCCTGCAAAAAAACATGCACACATCAACTTCGATGTTGCAGAGACACACGAAAAGAACTAAATGCACATGATACTAAACCGATTCTCATTGCGAAAAGAAAATCTTGGTCGCCCAGCTGCATGCTGTGCTTCACATAGTTTTCAGAGCAGATAAAAAACCAGCAGAAACCACGTCAAGTTGTTCTCGCTATGGAAAGACATGAAGACATGGATTTCTCCCATAAAGCATTTCTTTTTTTTTAAGCGGCGAGAAGCCTAGTTGCATGAACGTATTATATACCTTCAATAAGATGTTTTGGGAGGAATTTCCATTTGTTCAAGTTGGCGATCAAGGAATAAGCCTTACTTGTTTATTAACATATATGGTGTAATTGTTTCAAACGAATAGAATTCAAAGCAAAAAACAAAAATGTATAGATATTATCTTCTCTGTTTGAAGATTAGTTTAGTAACTATAAACTTTGTGAACTAGGTTAAGAGGTGATAGGGAAGTTGACCAAAAAGGAAGTGTTTTGTGAAGACAATGATGACGTACGTAACTAAAAGCAGCTAACTTGAAGATTGGAGTCGAAGTGCGTAAAAGCGAAATTACAACATAGATGAATGCAATGTCTCTAAAAAGGTTATGTTTTTTAGCATGTCATCAATGTGAGCTGGTTTCTTGTTCGCAGGACATAGCCCTCTACGAAATGCACATGGCAGCCATAGTTTTATTTTTGGTTTTTGTTCACCCAATAGCAAAAAAAGTAGCAACAGGAGAGCAGAGAATCCCCATAGAATGAAAGAGAATTCCAAACAATGAAAGCACACACACCTGTCAAGAGAAAAAGATATAGCATGCCATACCTGGAGCGTATATTTGTTGAGTTCAACTTTGAAAGCCTGGATTATGGCAACAGAGACGGGGTTTCGCACATTGATGTTCGCTACACTATTCACTTTTTGAATATGCTGACTCCCTGCAAAAAAACATGCACACATCAACTTCGATGTTGCAGAGACACATGAAAAGAACTAAATGCACATGATACTAAACCGATTCTCATTGCGAAAAGAAAATCTTGGTCGCCCAGCTGCATGTTGTGCTTCACATAGTTTTCAGAGCAGATAAAAAACCAGCAGAAACCACGTCAAGTTGTTCTGCTATGGAAAGACATGAAGACATGGATTTCTCCCATAAAGCATTTCTTTTTTTTGCTTTAAGCGAAAGCGAGAAGCCTAGTTGCATGAACGTATTATATACCTTCAATAAGATGTTTTGGGAGGAATTTCCATTTGTTCAAGTTGGCAGTCAAGGAATAAGCCTTACTGTTTATTAACATATATGGTGTAATTGTTTCAAACGAATAGAATTCAGCAAAAAACAAAAAATGTATAGATATTATCTTCTGTTTCGAAAATTAGTTTAGTAACTATAAACTTTGTGAACTAGGTTAAGAGGCTGATAGGGAAGTTGACCAAAAAGGAAGTGTTTTGTGAAGACAATGATGACGTACAGAACTAAAAGCACCTAACTTGAAGATTGGAGTCGAAGTGCAGAAAACTGAAATTACAACATAGAAAAAATGAAGTAATCTAAATTACACAGGCATGAGAATTATCTGACAACATGCCTCGGCAAATTGGCATTTCAAAGTTCAAAGGACTGCAGGGGCCGACCAAAAAAGCCTTGGGGATTTCTAGGCAAACACAAGCAGCAAGTGTAAAGCTAATCGCAACAATATTTGACACCTTTTGCATGCTTTGATAGTTGTTGCATTTGGCAGGCAGATTGTCATATACTCTGTCAGCCCCTGCCAACATCCTCCCAGCATGTGTCAAAACGAGAGCTATGGATGGAGAACCACCAAAAAATATTGAATCGTAGGTTTCTATCAGATGTAGTCGGCACCGTTGTGAAGAGGAGTTAACGAGAAGGCACACATATCTGGTCTGAGATGTTTTATGACATACGAAAATGGGCTTGTTGATAAAGGCAAGGAATTTCAGAAAAAAATACTATTTGCAGTTATATGGTGAAATGCAGAAGCCTTCGAAGATAATATCAGAGTGCGCCAAAATGGGAGCTCTAGTATAGGGATTGAGGTTCCATCAGAAAATGATGATGTTTTATCAAATGCTGTTGTTGCAAGTGACTGAAACTACAGTGACCAATACTTATTTGCCAAATGAGCAGGCACATAGTAGGCTCTCAAATCGTTTAAACGGCCTCAACAAAATCTGATGTCATCAAAATTACGGTCTGAAGAATGGATGAATTACTTAATAGAGATTTATTTGATGGGGAAGTAGTGAGCATGGAGCTTGTTTGGGATGCCATTTGATCAGCAAAGAGAAAGATTTGAAGAGTGAAGCCATTACATTAAGCCGAATTGGCAAGCTATACTCCTCTGTTTTGAAATTGGAAAATCAGGCCCATCGTTACCACTTTGAGAGCACCAAAATTGCCATTATGTGTCCTCGCCACCATGTGCCCTCGCATAGCAGACTCTAACTGGTATAAGTACTCATCATTGAAGGTCCGTGAACACCAGAAAAATATTGTGGATGAAGAGAAAAGAGAACATGACAAGAAGAATGAATTTGATGCACAGAGGCTGCATGAAGCAATTGATATGATTAAGAAGAAACGGGAAAAGAGTGTAGAGTCTTTCTTGCAGTTCATTTATGAAGTGCACACTCATCCAGATCCGAGAAAGACACTGATGGGTTGCTACTCCAGATAATGTTAAAGCAGCTCTCCGAAAAGCCATAGTAGCATACCACCCTGATAATAACTGCCAATATGATAAAAACTGGCAGGTTCTGTCTGAAGAGATCACAAAGATTTTTAATTCCAAATATGAAACCTACAAGAAAGCATGACAAAGGGTTCTTGTTATTATTATTATTAAGGAACCAGAAAAATAGAAAGTAGGACCAGAAAATTTTGATAGCATTATGCAATAGAAGGGGCCAGTTTTGCTTCAGTGGCGACTTTATCGTACTGGTGTCACGACTGCGAGAAGGAAATTGACGCGGCAAGGGAGGTAGCAGGCACACTTGTTTGCACCGTATGTAAAAGTAAAGTAAAGTGGATGAGTTGAAGACAATATCCTTACCTTGAGCAGTAAAGTAAAGTGGATGGTGGATTGGTGAGCAGTCAAACAAAACTTGAAATCTGCAATACATTCCTAAATCTGCAAACGGAATTGATGGGCAGTCAAATCTGGAACTTCAAATCTATTCTGCGCATTTCCAAATTAATTAATTTAATGTGTTTGGGCAGATATGACGACCACATAATCCAGGCAATTGGCGAGCAGTCAAATCTGGATTTTCAAATCTGCATACCTAGTGCAATTCATATAAGAAAGTGCCATTCTATTCTGTGCATCCCCAAATCAATCAATATAATTTGTTCGGACAGATCTGACGCAAGACCAAACGAATGCAATTGTGCATTGTCGTTCGGAGTGGGTTTAATGTAGACTTGGCACAAATGCAAGACGAAACTAGTGCAAGTGTGCATTCTCGTGTGAATATGTTTAACTAGTCTTATCTGCGCATTCCCCAATTACTTTATTTTTGAATAGACAAAGGAAGTGGCACTAGGTACTTTCTCTCCTGATTCCAATGTCTCGTTGAGTAACTCAAAAAAAATCAAACGGAATTTCAAATCTGCAAACGGAATTGGCGAGCAGTCAAATCTGGAATTTCAAATCTATTCTGTCACTGCTGTGCATTCCCAAATCAACAAGAAAAAGATAAAATAGAAAAAGTAAACTTGGATCGATATTAGTCACAAAGAAAGTTCTAGACTGATTTATTATTATATGACTAAATTTCATCCTAGAATCCATGAAGAATTATCAAACCAACATTTGAACACAGTCTTTACCCATTCACACGCAACACCGATGGCTTCAATCTGGCTCACAATCTTGAGAGCTATGGTTCAATTTTTAAATCATCTTGAATCCCTTTATTTGTGGCGTTGGGATTTTCCATTTAATTGGCAGCCAGGACACTAAATTGTTCATCCAATACATTTTAGGTGGGCTTGATCATTAAGACGATCAAAAAAATCAAAGCCTCGTGTAGAAAAACTCTAGCACTTTAACGAATCAAAAAACCTGGGGAATCCAAGCATTTATGAGAAAAGCTATTTCAATGACTAAAGATCCCCTGTTTTTTGCTGCTGAGGCCTCTGAAATGTGCAAAGGAGTTAATGCCCACTCCAAATCCCACAAATACCCTTCCCACACTCAAAATGTTTGGATAGGGTGCAGCCACCAGAAAGATAGCTCTGTGAAGATCTAGAAAAACTCTTGTGACGCAACCATAGTTGGTTGGATTGGCGATCGAGGCATGGTGATCAATCTCAACCTAGACTGTAGATGAGGATCCTGTTAAGTCTGCGGATCGGACACAAAAAAGAATAAATAAAAGTCTTATCAAATCCCTCAGACCTCCAGTATTGTGACTGGAGCGTTCCAGGCTATGTAAGATTAGGAAAAACCATCTGTGAAAGTGCTAAGGAAAACCAGAAATGAGCCGTTGAAGAAGAGAGTTGGCCATACCATAATTAATGTGAGCTCCCATGGAGATGATTTAGGATTATACATTCACCTCAAGGTGCCTATAAATAACCTAAATGTTTCATAAATGTTGCAGTCTCTAAATTGTGCACTTGCAATATGTTGGAGCCTGTAAAATGTACACTTACAGTAATATATTTTGTACATGTAAATTGCTAAAATTCTGTAACCTCTAAAACGTACAGTTGCAGAAGAAATGCTGAATCTAAAGTGAGGAGTGTCATCTCCTCAAGCGGCTACTCCACAATTAGTTTTAAGAACAGAAAATCTTTAAATCTCAGGGGAAAAAAAAACAAATTCCCTTGTTTTTAATCAAATAAATTTAAAATTATTTGCAGTAAACGAATCTTGAAGACAGAAATTCGTCCATTTTTGTCTTATAAACTTCCAAACGATACAATTTTTGTATTTCCCACAACAAATATTCATACAGGGGAATAAATCATTCACATTCTGAATAATACAATATAGAACCCAACTAATTGCTCGTCCCATGCAAAAACAGAAACCAAAATGCGAGATGGCAATGAAGCACCGGTTACAGGAAAACATGCAATGCATGAAATAAGTGACAACTTGCAGAAACTCCTTAAAATTTACAATCCTCCAAGAGAACAATCTTTGAACACAATTTGCCAGACCTTTGTTATACAGCTGAAATGAAATAATGCCTACACTACAACTGCAGAATTTGATGAGATCAAAGAAAATGGACAACATATTGTTCTGAAACCACTTACCAGTCTAGTCAGGACCTTCAATCGGGAACCGCATTTTTCATGTGTTTTAGCTAGCGGGTATGCAAGATCTATTGCCCCGCATTGCACCCATAAATCTTTACAACCCCAATCACAACATTCCTTGGCCCAAGTCTCATATTAATCGAAACAAAAAATGAATCAATGCGACAAGAATTACATTCAAGAATTGCAAGTGCTCGCATAATCTATACTCGATTTTTTAAAATGGAATAATTAATGTTTGTTGTCGGGATTGTTAAATGTTTGCATTCAATATTTCGATGTTGTCACATAATTTCTTGATGATTTGAAACCATAGGTTATAAATCAAAAAAATTTGGAAATTCTTGATTTATTTAATCAAAAAATACCGATATGGTTATAAATTTGTTTGATGCCAATCGAATATTAAATCAATGTTTTTAAAAATTCAGATAAATATATATTTTTAGAAAACTATAATTCTCTTGGTATTTATGGTATATAAAAAATTGGTCCCAAACTCTATTTTATGGTTAAAATATTACTATTTTTATTGACTTTTGTAATAAAAACATAATGGTCAAAAATCAAATTTAATGTATAATAAAAATGTGAAGGAATATTAAATCCTAAAAAAAAAAAATAGACAATCAAAATATCAAATTTAATGTATCACTAGTTTAGTTGTATGCTTACTCGTAATTGTAAATTCGTTGAGATGTCGACAATCTATGCAATCTAGTGCCCAATGAGTGCACTACTCATCAAAAAAAAATTAAGGTATGAAAAATATATTAAAATTACACCATCACTTGATTCACATCCCACCCTTAAGGCTTACTACCATTATTTATATGTATGTATAAGATAATCAAAAATAAATTTAAAAATGGTGACTACGAGGTTGGTCTTATATATGTTATTAAGATCAAAGGGGAATTAAGGCCTAGGCAAATTAGGCAACTTCCTAGGGTGCTAACATTTAGGGGTGCTAATTTATTTTAATTTACTATAGTTTTTATAGTAGAGTAATTTATTACTTCCATATATGCTAGTATTAGTATGACCAACCCTACATACCAATTCAATTCATTCAAAATAAAATTAAAATTATATAATTGTATTAAGAATATGATATTTAGGAGGCCTAATACTTATGCAAGTGTCTTTGTAGCAAGATTTTTAAATTTAATCCATACTCATGTATTTTTCATACTTTTTATTGTTTTGAAGTCTTGGAATTTTTTTGGAGGAGAGATCAAGAAAGGTGAATATGTCAATCACATGGGAAAAATAAGTTATAAACAAAATTATTAGGAAGTTTTTCTTGGATGGTAGAGGCATAACATATCAAGTAATACAATATTTAGTCAAAGTTAATTTTGTTTCTACCATAGATTTTATTTATTTATAGGAGGCGTTAGCTCTAGTATTGCCTAGGGCGCTCATAACCCTTAATCCGGCCCCGATTAAGGTTGTACAAATATCTTAAATACATCTATTTGGAAAATGTCAATAGATATCAATCTCAAGGTTCTTATCTTGGATTTTATGTATACCACATTGATTAATAATCTCATTACATTCATATTTCTTTGTAATGATAAAAAAATATTTTAAGAAGAAAAGGGCCTCAAATTCTACCTTATGGTTAACATATTACTATTTTTATTGACTTCTCAAAGTAACTAAAAAAATGACAATCAAAAGTCAAATTTAATGTACAAAATAAAATATCATAATATAAATATTAAATTCTTAAAAATTGTCAAAAAGAATACAAAATTTAATGTACATAAAATTAATAATATCACACCATCAAATCTTACCCCTCTTACCCCTTACTACTATTGTAAAATTTATATCCACATATATCTTATTATTAAATAGGTTTATATATTTCATTTAATAATATATAAAAAATAAAGTTAACTTGAGGGGAAAAGCTGGAGTTGGTTCTATTAGGGTTTCCTCCACGTGCACTTGTCATTCTACGGCCTCTTCGGGAACTACGGGATAGTAATACTATCAATTTTTTCTAGGGTTTCTCGCCCTCTAGGTGCCTCTATATAATGAGCTCTTCCACTTCAAGCCCGGTTGTTGAAACCACGGTGGAGATAGTGGAGCTTTGAACAATGGCACCGCCACCGAAACACCCTCGAAAGTTCGTCCCGAAAGTTTTTCACGAGGTAATGATTCTCCTCCTAATGTTGTTTTACCTATTCTGAGTTTAATGTTGTTTGTCAATGGTTGGAACAATTCAGCCTCATTGGGTATTTTTGGGTCGCATCCCCTCTTAAAGTATGCTTAAATCTTAGGTTAACTCAGCTTGGGCTCCTCATGGTGTTTGGCTTGAAAGCGTATAGAATATAACAAAAGGATTTTTCCTTTTCGCATCTCGACCAGCCAATGCCCCTATTATATTGGTCCAAAAGGCCACTTGGTATGTTCATAACTCCTTGTTAGTCCTATCTCCATGGATCAAATACTTTGTGGTTTCTAAGTATGTTGCACTTAAAGTGCCAGTTTGGGTGGAATTTCCTGGCCTACCCTTGCCTTGTGTTCATTTCTTGCATCAAATTGCATCTTCCATCGGGCGGGTGGTCTGTCTCGAACCACAACATTTTTATAACGCTCATCCGTAGAAGCATGTATGTGTTGAAGTAGATATTTCTCAGGAACTAAAAGAATTTGTGGAAATTCATATGGGAGACATGTGTTACTCCCAACATATCTTATATATCAACTTGCCTAATACTTGCTTCCATAGTGTCAGGCCTCTGATCATAAGATCAAATATTGTCCTCTTTATCTTCCTCACACTCACCCAATAGCTAAAGTGGCTCATGAACCAACCAAACCCCCTCAAGAGGAGGGGTGGCAAACAACTGGTGGCTGGAAAAATAGGAATAAAACTCAGCAACCTAAGGCCTTTGGTTCAAACGACTGCGTGAGCCAGATGTTAAAGAACAACCCCATAGCCCACAAGCTAAAGAGCCAACTGCTACTACCAACTCGACAATCCAGTTACCTAAATTCTCCAGCACACCCAAGGCGGCCTCAGTTCTCATGGACCAAAATTTTTGTTCACAATGTCTCCATTCATCCACAACCACCACTGTTGTTAACAAACGGTTCTGTTAGAAATAATATTTTAGTGTGAATATTATGTGATAAATAAATAACAAATTTTATAAGTTGTTATTTATTTGGTTGATTGGTTTTATGTAAATAGTAGTGGTTTGAACCACACACGTAAATAGGGAGATTGGTTACCTGTTGTTTAGGAGGGTGAGCCATATTTATATGATGGTTGCAAATAATAATACTATCTTCTGATTTTATTAAAATTGGCTACATTTGAAGCTTCACCTTCATTTGGCATCAGAGCAGGTGACCGATCTGAATTTTTTCGGTCTTATTCATCATTTTCAGAGCCAAGCAATGAAGACCATGTGTTGAAGCTCACATTCGACGAACCATTTTTATTGATCAATAGAGGAGTTGTGCAAACCACGAGCAATTTTGTTGTCACTTATTTGTATCATATATAATTCTCATTCTTGTTTGGTGCAGTAAAACGTTCAGTATCTACAAATACGTGTTTTTTCTGCATAGTTCTGACCTGTGAATTTTTTGTGCTTGAAGATTTTTGTCTGGTTATTGATTGAGGAGGGTTTTATTTTATTTAGTCTTTATTTTGTATAAAGACTGTGATTTGCAAAGATAGATAAATTTACAGAGTCTCTATACTGGCAGCTTTGGCAATTCTATTTTGAGGAAGCTCCTCTTATTGCGACTTGCTCATAAAGTTTTGGACTCTATTTTTTGTGCATCAGCTTTTGCAGATCTAGGTAGGCAAGTTACAGCCCCAAGCTTGCTTGACACCATCCGCATGAACATTTGGTATCCGCAGTCTTAACATTCTCCTACGCGCATTGAGTATTTTATAGTCTCCTCTACTCACCAACAACGACCCAACGATGGCTGCATCAATATTGTTATTCATACAAATCCCGCAGTCTTTTAAGTTGTTGGTTATATTTTAGATATTACGTATTTTAATATCTGGTCTAGCTTTTTTATAAGGATTGTTTTAGGAAAGTAATTAAATATTACTTTCACTATTATTTTTCTTTGTGTTTATCACATTATTAATAACGAGTCATTGTTGAAAGGTTCAGTTGGTATATGTGTAAGTCATTCCCGTAAAATTAATTTTGAGTCAAATTTTGTAAGGACGCATTCTCGATTGAAACCAATGTCCACCAAGTCTGTTAATAATATTGGGGGTAAATATGGAAAGGTCAATTTCCGTTGAAAATTTGAAGGAAAATACTTTCATACTTGGCAACTTCAGACTCAATTGATTTTAATTGAAAGAGATCTCTGGGATGTTGTTGACGACACCGCTACCCGACCGACAGGTGGTGACGAGCTCAACAAATGGAAGATCAAAGATAAAAAGGCATTAGCCACCATTGGCTTAGGGATTTCAAAGCCATATTTACATCATATCGATCTAAAGAAATATTCTAAAGATATTTGGGATACATTGAACATGCTCTTTGGTTCACAAACTGACAATGCAGAGATAACTATGAAGCAAAAATTATTTGGGTTGAAAATGGAAGAAGGAGAAGATATAGTTGCCCATGTCAGCAAGTTCCAATCACTAATAACGCAACTAGCAAGGATAAATGAAGCTATTAAAGATACGATGCAAAAGCAATACTATTGAACAACATGCCCAATAGTATGTCAAACGTGGTGTTCACTTTAAGTAAGTTAAATCCATCTCTAGAAAACATTATTTCTACATTACTTGAAGAAGGAAATAAGAACAAAGATATGGAGTCAGAAACAAAGAAATTAATGGCTACAATGAAAAATCCCAACACTTCTTACCAGAATCCTAAACATGGAAAAAATAAAGGTACATGTTTTTATTGTAAAAAGCAAGGGCATGTGCTTTTAAATTCTAAAAAACGGGCAAGAGATCTGCTTGATAGAAAATTGACAGATATGGCAATGGAAGTTGGAGAATTAGATGAAGAGGATGACTATATTCAGAAGAATGATGATGACTCAAATGATCAAAGTGATGAAGATTTTTTATATTAAGGTGTGTGATTGTAATATTTCTCCTCCATATTCACACTAAGGGGGGAATGTTAGGAATAATATTTTAGTGTGAATATTATGTGGTAAATAAATAACAACTTATGTAAGTTATTTATTTGGTTGATTGGTTTTACGTAAATAGTGGTGGTTTGAACCACACACGTAAATAGGGAGATTGGTTACCTATTATTTAGGAGAGTGGGCCTTATTTATATGATGGTTGCAAATAATAATATTATCTTCGATTTTATTAAAATTGGCTACATTTAAAGGTCCGCCTTCAAGTTCATAGGGTCCATCCAAAAGGGCCCGAAGTCCTCACCACTCCCGAGATCATAGCCCAAAGCACATAGTGTAGACTCTGCGGAAGAGGAATACAACGTTGAATATGTCGGGTGGAAAAGAATTGAAGCGTAGTATTTTTGAAGCACAACAATGCTCAATTCTTGCAAAACCGGTTTGGCGACTTAGATGGCTTGGAAACAGAGGGTATGGCCCTTGACCAACATTTTTCATGAATTGTTTATCTTAGAATGTGAGGGGTCTTACTAACTCCAAGAACAAGTTTATTGTTCATGAATCTCGACAAAAAGTTGTCAATTTAGATGTGTTTTTTTTGCAGGAGTGAAAAGTTACTGAGATGGTTTGTAAATCCATTTGGCCGACAGCCTAGAATTCTTCGCATAATCATGATGGGGGCATGGTGGTATAATTTCCCTTTTTCCCCAAAATGGTGGCAATTTTCGATCGATCATGGTGTCAACCCCACTAATCGTGCAATATGGGTCCTATTTATTATTGGCGTCCGCCCTTTTGGCCTCATTAATATTTATGCCTCTAATGATGCAACCGAAAGGGTTTTTTTGGTGGTGGATATCATGCACATTCGCGATGCTTATTGGACCATAAGTGGTGATTTTAATACGATTGATTTTCTCATTGATAAATGTGGGCACCTGCCTATGTAATGGACATCCGGAGAAAGAGAGGCGTGGTTTTCATGCGCAAAATAGGTTTGGGTTTTATGACCCTAATTCCTCTCACACTCCCCCTCTAAAACTTGGTTCACTTAGTCCAACTTTCAAGGAGGATCGGATCATGTTCTTAAACATCTCGACAGTGAGTTATCTTTGTCAACTCAAGATTTTTTTGAGTTTGACAACATTTATTCCTTACCTATGGAGGTCATGCCTAACTTTGTCCTTTTGGACCACTCCCCCATTCGATTTCACATCACTTAGCAAGATCGGCACATCTTTTGTCATAAAGGCCATTTTTTTCTAAATATTGCCTTGATGCAACATGGGCCCACTCTCAACCACATTAAGTGGGTGTGGAATTTGTCCCCTCAACCAAGTCATTTTCAATGCTTTCATCCACCTATGCATGCCAACTAGACTCAATGGTGGGAGGATGTTATGACTCGGACTACTAGATTCCTCAGAATCTATGGCCACCACAGTGCCAAAATTATGAGCCATTCATATTCTGCTACCACCTTCACTCGTAGCCGAGTAGTGGTGGCACTCCAAGGTAACCCCTTATTTGAATCTCTGCAGACTTCAAGTGGTAAAGCTTCATTTAGAAAAATCAAATTGTTGAAGATTACAATGTTTAGGGAGCTCAAATTTGCACCTACCATTGGCTTAAAATTAGCGATCAGTGTCAAAATAATTCTTTCTTTCCCTCCAAGCTAAAATACCTTCTCAAAAAAATTTTGCCATCAAAAATGGTGAAATTCAGGTTACTGATCCCCATCTCATGCTCCAGGAAATTTTTCAACATTATAAGTGGCGTTTCAAGCTCAACCGCCCTCGACGAGTGACAAATAGCTCTTAACCAATGTTTGGTTGTTGTATCCTACAAGCTCTCTTCTTCCACTCAAAAGGTGGCTTGTGATCGTATGCTTTCCGTTGATGATTTGCATGAAGCGATCATGCAAATGGCCAATGATAAGGCCCACGAATGTGATGGTTTCCCATGAGTTTTATAAATCGCTATGGGACGTTGTGGCCCAAACCTTCTTCAAGTCTATCTTGACGGTTTCCGAGAACGATCGCTTGGTCTACGTATCAATAAAGGGAACATCAAATTTATCCCTAAACATGGTGATCCGAAGAAAATCGACAACTGACGACCGATTACCGATTTGTCAACGTCGCGTACAAGATTATTGCTAAGGCTCGACTATTCGGTTGGGTCATATTTGTCTGTTGTCCTCCAATTGGAACAAATTGGGTTCATTCAAGGATGGTATATTCTAGACAACATCATTGTTATTTGGGAAGGTATGGAATGGGCACACAGATCTAATCAATCTGTTATGTTCATTAAAATTGAATTTGAAAAGGCTTATGATCGGATTGAATGGCTGTTTATTCTTGTCATGCTTCAAGCCCTTGACTTTGGCCCCATTTTTATTCAATCCGTTCGGATGCTTTTTGCCAATGCTTCTGCCCAGATCACCATTAATGGCCACAATTATGAGTCTTTTTGTTTGTTCCATTCCATTCGCCAAGGTTTCCCATTGGTGCACATGTACTATATGTGCTCATGGCTAAAGGTTTTGGGTATCTATTGGCACATGCCAAATCCCAAGGGCTTATCGGATGAATTATGTTGCCTTTTGCGAATCACTCCCAATTGCTTAATGGTCACTTCACAAATGAATCTTTCCTTACTCTCATTGAGGACGAGACCAATATCCGCAATGTCATGCATTGCCTCGATATCTATTATTTAGCCCCTGATTCCTCCATTCAATGGCACAAAATGTTTTGTTACATTCAATCTTTCCTCCCTCTGTCCATTTGGTTGTACTCATTTGAGTGGAAGATTCTTGCTCATGGTGAGATTTTTAAATTCCTTGGAATTCCTTTTCCTTTCGGGCATCGCGTAAAAGTTTTAGCGTATTTGATTCAACATGTGGCCAAAAATTGGAGTCTTGGATCATGAGACCATTGTCCCTAATAGGAAAATTCCATATTCATTCCAAAGTCCTCACATGACCACCCATGTTTACTATTCATCATGTTGGGTGCCTTCCAAAGCTTTTATTTAGAAACTAGAGAAGCTCCTCAAAGCCTTTCTCTGGGCCAATGCCTCCACTAGCAAAGGCTTTCACAAAGTTGCTTCAGAAATTTTTTTCCTTCCCCATGATTCTGGGGGGTTGGGCCTCATAGACATTCAACAAGGGCAAAGCGCTCTGTGTGAAATGAATAATTTGCTGCATTAAGGGCTCTTAAGCATGGAAAGTACTTTTGTGCCATGGCATCGAGGAGGGATCAACCTATGGCCGCCCACCTAGAAAGGTTTTGGGTTTGTCAATATTCTCATTGCTCTTGTTCTTGTTAAAGTTATGGGTACCTTCGTGCTCAAAAGTATATGGAAAGCACGGAAAGCATGGGAATATATCAAACCATGGCTGCAATGGAAAGGTAATGGATTTCGTAATGGTCTCTCCATCAATCACCAATCTTTATAGTGGTCACATGTCATAGAAGCTCGGGATCGGTGTCTTGCAAAAGTCCTTAGAATTCCACGCCTCAAGCTTTTCAAGCGCAAAATTTGTACCATCCAAGATCTGTTATGTAAACACTCTCAATCATGGTTTTCATGGCATGATCTTAAAGATCGGTTTCACTCACCACCCACAATTTTTTTAACATTACGATATCATCAACTCGGTCCCTAACCATATGTTGCATAAAATTTGAGTGCAGCCCTCCTCCCTTGGTGAACGGAATGGAAATGGTATTTTAACACTTTGTTTCAAAATTACTCACTCATAAGGGATATCGATGGCTCTCCCCACATTCGCCCAAGGTTGAAAAAATCAACACTTGGTGAGGAGTGCATTCTTCCCCTTCATGTTGGGGAAGGAGATTTGTCTCGTGTCGAACCAAAAATTTCTCATTTTCTTTAGTGTATTCTTCACCAAGGTCTTCCAATTGGCTCTCGCTTGGTTCAAATTGGGGTTCTCCGGCTCCCAAATGTTCATTTTGTGGCCACTTGGAAACCTTGATACACCTCTTCTGGTACTACCCCAAAGCTCGGTGTGGTGGAATTGGATTCATTCCTTTTTCTTCCCTCTCAAACTGAATGTTTTGCTCAAGCAAAGCACATTCTTCTAGGAGATAGCCCCATAATTCCACATATATTCACCCAGATTTGGCATGTTTTCGAGGGGAAATTTTGTTTTGGATATGGAAATAACGAAATGTTTTTTTCTTTACTAATTCTCGAATTTGATCAAAGATTTCAATGTATAACAAATCTATGGTTATCTCAATGTGCTTCAGTAGATTCAAGTCTAGGCTAATAAAGTGATCCTAGAGGTGGAACATTTACATAATCTTCTGACATTGGAATGATGCCCGTGTAATGTCATCGGGCACCACCTTTGCCTTTTTGGCATTCTCTGTCGCATGGCGATCATCCTTGTGCGAGTCATCGAATTCACTCTCAACGGATTTCATTCAGTCATGTGCACCACTCTTCGTACAGCCATCAGCGGAGGAGTGTCTCCCCGCCACTCACTGTAGGCCGGGCGCTCCCCGCTCGTCAACTCATATTGGGGCTTTTCGGTGGTTCTGAGCCGCACACCCATGATGGCTTGAACTCGCCACCTTCGACCCCGTTATCATCGGACAAGATCCCCCTTATTACTCTTGTCATCTCTCCCACAGGTGGCGTTGACAATGAAGAGGAGGCATCCACTAGTTCGGGTGGGATATTCCTAATACCAAAGCAAGGACCTCCTTAGTTCTGGTTGGCCTGATGATCAAGATCCTCATCCTATTGGTTTTTTTGCGGTGATGGCATGATTCTGTCCCTTTTGTTTTGATGTACTCCTAGGCTTCGCCTAGTGTTTTTGTGTTTTCCTAGGCTCAGCCTAGTTTATTTGTGGTTTTGGGGTGTGCTCTCATACCCCCACTTTTTGTTGAAAACTATCTTGTATCTTATTGCTTTTAATACAATATAAGACCCTTTTCATCAAAAGAAAATAAAGTTAACCATGGACATGCTATAAATTAACCATGGAGATGGTTCAATATTAATATTGAGTAAAAACATTTTTATTTTTGTGAAGGTGCATTCACACGTTAATAATCTCTTTTCAATTATCTATATGTAGCATTCTAAACTAAAATAAATTTTAGTTATTCTAATATTTGGAAAATGTCTTTGATTTTCTAGGATACTACAAAAAATCATTGTCTATAACAACAAGATGGAATTCATTCAAAGTAGCATCCAAACAATTTTAGAAATATAAATTTGAATGATATATTTTGAAACCAAAGACTAATAGTTGAAGACACGTGATGTATTTGAGATGATATTATAGGTGTAAGATCTACTGTGTCTTCAAAATCATATACTGAGGATTAACCGAGTAGGGGTTAATCTCTAAGGCTATGTTAAATTTATAACCTTGATGAACGATAGTTTCTACCTCTTTTAAAATGTTGTTTCATAAAATTCTATAAAAATTCTATATATTTACCAATAATAAGATAAATAAAATTAAGGAACAAAATATAATAATAGACATAGAGTTTCCATATGCAAGAATAATATATTTATTTTTTAAATTTAGAAGTGCCTATCTATCACATATATTTGCAAGGTTGACCCGCCAACTAATCAATGGATTGTTTAGGGGGAGAGGGGGTGGCTATTTACATTAGTTGGTTGACCAATCGGAGTGTCTCAAATACATTTTCTATTTAAGAAACAATCGGATTTTTCTTCTATCTCAAAGATAATGAATATCTAATTTGAGTCCTCAACTAGTTTTTAGGATATGAAAAATATTCTCAAATTCTCATGTACACATTGGTCTATCTTCAAGTGAATAAAGTTGTAAATGAAATTTATTTATATATGTATTAATGTTCAAGTTATTATCATTGTGTCAAATCCATTTTAGCAAATAAAGAACTCTCTTATGTTAATTGTTCCTAAAAAAACAAATGAATTTTTATCAACCACCACATTATTTCTACACAAGACATGAGAAAATGATCTTTACATGCATCTGTTCATTTTGATGTTATGTTGTTCATATTAAAATTAACGTTATCTACGCTCTACAACTATTTTTTTCATCCAAGTGAGGCCAATACTTCTCAGCACAACTATACCAAAAAGCTAGGGCCTCTTGAAAGATCAGAGCATACCTAACAAGCAAATGTATAAGTTAGTTAAAGCAAGTAATCATTCTGCTAGGTAAAAAAAATCCAAACTACTTTCTGAAGAAGTTGTGTTGATGCTACAAAAAGAAAGAAAGAAAGATGTCATAATAATGTCCATGGATGACCAATGTACGTCAAGGTGTTTCCAAAGTACAGTAAGTTACAATAGCTAATCAAGAGCACTAAAAGGAAGAGATAAAACAAAACCAAAAAGGTAGATAAAACCAAACATGTAAACCTGAGACAAGCAAGTGTTTACAAAGGTCATATGATAAATAGAGAATTCTGCCAAAAGAAGGGCCTTTCCAAAACAAACAAACAACGAACCCAAGGGAAGGGAACATGGATAACAAGGCTCTAGTATGTCTTAGATTTAAGAGCAGGAAAAAATTCATCATTCTTGTCATGCAGAGACTAATGAAGTTATAAGGAGAATGACTTGGGCTGAGAGAGACTAGCTGAACAATAAATATTAGGAGGAAGCAAGGTGCTCGGAAGGCTTTATCTAAAAAGGGAACACCCTGCGTATCACTAAAAGTTGAAGTAACTATACATAGATGAATTTGCGATCAAGAACAATGAAAATATAAAATTATAAAGAAAAATAAGGAATGTGTGTTTTAAATGAGGGAAAATCATGATTTAGAGATGTCATCCCACATATATCTTTAACATATTTAGGAGATGTTGCGCATATTGTCCACCAATTTTTATGTCTTTCATATGTTTTATTGATTCAGTTTGATCAGTTATTATTGTATGTGGAGACATTGGACACTTGATTTTGTTGATGTTTCTTAGATACTTCCATGTTTTAACATCACGCTGATTTTAGATACTTTAACACTTGGTAAGTTATTATATGTTACACTTTTTTTATTCATGTTATGAACATTTTATGTGATTTAGAGATGATAATATGGATGATTATGTGATGAGATAAATGTGATGTCTTGTATTAGATATATCATTGATTTTGATTGTTATTTCTATATTGATGGATAGATAGATGTGGTGTGATTTTATTTGATACAGAGTTGATTGATGCTCATGATTAGTTACATTGTTAGTTGATTTGATTTTAGATCGAGTAAGTATGAGGTTTGTTTTGAGTGTGCAAGATTATAAGTTGTGCCACGAGGAGAGCATGGGACTCAGTGGTAGCACTACCAAGATACACAAGTTCGCCTTGCCTAAACCAACCTCACCTTATTGTTACCTTTTCATTTATGTGTAGGTGTTGTATATGGTTTGATCACTTTATTTGATTGGGTTGGCCTCATTTGTAACTCTTGTTCCCTTTTAAAAATTAATTTCGTTATTAATCCTCCTATTTGGGATTGTTTATAGGTTAAGACGTTTTTCATTAGTGGATGTTTTGTTTGTGTTAAACATGGTTATGAGAGTCTTGGGATCATCTAAATTATTTTGTGGGGACCACCAATCACCTTGAATACTTCACTTTTTCTCAAATATCATATTTGATCAAAAGTGGCATTTTGGAGTCTTGGATGGAAAATATGGGGACCCAATTGCCTTAAAAAGGACCCTCTAGACCTACCCCATGGATGGGGGTGAGACTTTTTATGAACTCAAAAATATTTTTCCCTCACAAAATTCCCTCTCAAGTCACCATCTTTCTCTTGACTTGTCTCATATGAGTGATCTTGGGATGGGGGTAGCACACATTTGGGGGTTTACTTTTTTAAATTTTTGTCTTTTGTCATTTATTGAGTTGGGGGCTCTTGGATGGAGACTTGGGTATTTGGGACATTCCTAGATGGAAGGGTGACACATGTCAACACCCCACCCACCGCCCCGGGTTTGGGACGTGTAGATATTGCTCTATTGTATCCCCACTTTGGATTTGGGGGATTTTTGGAGGAGTTATGGAGAGCTTTTGGAAGTAACAACTTTGGCTTGCTTGGAAGGAGCTTGTGAGGAGACCATAGGAGCATTCAAAAGCTTGAGAATTCTAGCTTGATTGTGAGGTAGACCTCACCCACTCTTTTCTTTGATTGTATTATATTGCATGTAAACTTTTCTTGATTTGATGATGTTTTGTGTTGGGCATAGGAGTGAAATTGGTTGGCTTTTCTTCATTCTTGTGTTTTATTTTCTTTTATTCCTCCACCCCTAATGAGGGGTGGATTTGGGAAGGATTTGGGAAAAGGAATGGATCATTCTTGTATCCTCATGACTTCTTAGGGAAGCCATGAAGGCATTTGGTATTCCAATCCCTTCCATGGGGGAAGTAGGAGGGATTTTCATTTGGTTTGAAAATCCCCTTCCTATCCTTGCCAAGGAAGCATGCAAGGCTTGAAAAGCCTTGGCAAGGAGGAGGACATGGAGTTATAAGGGTTGGAGGTTTTAAGTGAAGTAAGGAGATATTGTTCTTGGAGGATGATCTTGGTTTATACATTTACTGTTGAAATTTTTGGGATCCACTTCTCCCTTTCCCATTATCCATTTTGTTTTGATTGCATTTTTGTGTTATTCATTTGGGTGTGTAATGGAGTTTGGTCCTCCCCTCTTGTTCTTCTTGTTGGGTTGTTGGAACCTACTTTTTGCTTGGTATCTTGGTGGCATGTTACCCCTCTTTCCCATGGGCTTGGGGGAGGCTAGCATGCCCTCTCTTTGGAGAAAAGGCATGTAATGATGCCTATGGTTGGGAGGTTTTCAAGCCTTCTTCTTAGTGGTGTTAGAGCGTGGACAAAGTTGAAGTTGGAACTAAGTTTTGAAGTCACTCTTGGAGTGTTTAGGAGTTTGAAGTTCAAAAATTGGCATGTTGTTCCCTTTAAAAGGGAGGTTTGTAGACTTGCATTGTTTAGTTTTTGTGGATTCTAAACTTGTATTATTATATTTCTTATGTACAATGTAGACTTCATTATTGGAGTTATTGTGTATTCTTAAGGAAATGTGTAAATGGGACTATTAATATTAGATACCTTATGGGAACACTATAATAGTCTTGTATATTGTAAGGTTGTTAAATCTTATTGGAAAGAGCTTTTGTTTAGTTTGAAAGCTTAGTAGTTTATTATGGATTCTAAAATTTTGGAGAATTTTTGTTAGTTCCTTATAGTTTGGAGCTAGTTCTAGTAAGGAGATGGTTTCAATATAGTTCGAAATGTGTCTTGAATTGAAAAATGATTTATGAATTATTTTGTTTTTCTCGAAGTTGAAATGGAGTATAGGGTGTATTTTTTCTTTAAATAAATTCTGATTTAACTTAACTAAATTTGAGTTTAAGGGTATGCAATGTAGTTCCCTGTTAAATGTAGCTATGAGAATTATTAAAGTTGCAAATAAACTCATTTAATTACAGAATAATAAAACTCCCAAGGATATAATCTCAGAAGTTATAAGTGGTCTACCATATTATTAGCTAGTTCCTTAAATTCTATTTACTTAGCTTTAAATTTTCATCAAATATAAGTGTACACATTTATAATCAAGTTTCTTATCCAGTTACAAATCTCTTGAAAACCTCCTCTTGTTATTCATTTAAATTTTTTTGACAAAATCTAAACCTAGTTCAAATGCACACACACACACACATGTATATGAAAAGATTGTATAATTAAATTTAAAAACAAAGATACAAACTTAGAATCAGTCAAAATCTGCACATGTATCATCCTCTCCCCCCTCATCTTGTTTGAGCTTGCCCCCTTAACGGGAATGCATCGTCTCCTTCCCACCACTTTGCCCCTGTGAATTCCGTCGCCCCTGCCTATTAAAATGCCACAAAAAAACAAAGATGGAATGTTAATAAGAATAAAATGAAACACGAGAGAACTAGGTTAAAGATGGAGGAGGAATATGAGAGTCCTAGGGTTTCAAAATCGACATATCAAATTTAACTAATCCTATGGCCACAATACAACTTAATTCCTTACACTTGGTATGTATTCTCATTTGATCTCTAATATGTTCAAATGGGTCTAATTCAACTTTGAAGTATTTGGCCATGTAACTACTCTTATACATTAGAAACTAGCAATTGCACAGGAGCTGCAAATTACGCGAGAGAGAATCTAAATATTGATATATTTATTTTAGTATGGGAGAAAATAATATTTTTGGAAAAGGTCTGCTCGGAAAACATTGCTAGATTTTGACACTTTTCAGCAAAGGCAATACTTGTTCGTAGATTTGACAGGGATGACAGAGATGAGTCACGTGGTCGCTCCCTTGGTGAAATGCATTGTATATCGTTGATAAGGTCAAGCAAGGTGGTCGAAGCTAGTCATTTGTATAACGCATTTCGACATCATTATTATATATTGTATGGTTGTAACCAAGTGTCATATCTGGGGACTCCAAAGAAAAAATCCATACAAGTGTCTTGGATCCATGTACCTGTACCCCATACCGGTTACCTAGCTTTTTAGAAAATGCCATCTCGAATGTACTTGTCAACTTAAAATGTGGAAGGTCGAGGTTTTCATTTTTATGAATTTTGGTAATCAACTGCATATCTGATAGGAATGCTATATTTTTCAAGGGAAAATATGATTGCAAGAAAATATGTTGGGTAGTATACTATAATATGTATTCTTGGGAATCATGGTTGGGCCTATATCTTGAACCCTAAACCTGCAGCAAATTGAACATTGTTATTCTATTTGTAATTTGACACAAATCAGAAATAATGATAAATTCAAATTCAATACAAAAATTAATTGCAAACCACCAATCAGTGCACATTAAGTTAAAGTATTCAAATGATAAAACTATATTAAATCCTTCTAGTAGTTGAAATACCCCTAGAAACATCTAAACAATACTTGATAGAACATTAAATATCATACAATTCAATAATTTCCACGTCAAACAAGGGTTGTGGCACAACTTTAGTATCGCCCTACTTATAGTTTTTATTACTATCTTCCTCCCTAGCTCTTGAATATTATAAGACTAGAGATAAACATTTTCATCACTTGCATGTTGAACGTGTTTAAGCCAAAACAGGGATGCAACGATTGGCTCAGATAAACAAGAAAGTAGCAGATACTAATAGCCATCACTGTGTGGAAGGCGAGGGCAAGAATAAGGTACAAAATGTTAACAAGGCTTTAAGGCTTTTGAAAGAAATGTGTCGTTCATATGCCATCTCATGGAATACCATGGTTGCAAGATATGCACAAAATGAATTTGTTGAAACATACTAAAGGCACACACTCTGTTTGACAAAATGAGAATAAATCCATTCTTTCATCATCTGGCATTCAAATTCTAACCTTACATGTCAAAAGTCCTAGAATTCAATCAAATTTCAGTTGTGCATGTCAATAGTCTGCATAATTTTAAAAGAGGACGAGTTGTTATTTGATGTCTGAAAGTCCTGATGAATAAACTAAATTTACAGCGCCACTAAACTGACATTTGAAGAAAAACAGAGCCAACAATAGAGAACGACTATTTGTTTCAAAACCAAAGAGGAAAAAAACTTCCGCAGAGGTCATTACCTCTTCTCCTTTAGCCAAACCCTAGAAAGAGAATTTCCTTGGATTCACAAATTAGATTGATTGTTATGATAAGTCGTGTAATGAAAATAGGAAAAATAGCGGTCATTTTCATACTCATGGATATGGTGAATCACCTCGTTCGGAGATGTAGAATTTGAAAGAGGATTTGTTCCGATTTCAACCTTTCCCGTCTCGCTTCGATGTAAGTAGAGCTAGGTCAAAAATGCCTGAAATGAATCCGTGTTAAGAGGAGAGAATTTGTAATTCTTTCAACAACGAGAGAAAATAATATATTTATTTATTTTGGCATAGGAGAAAATAATATTGTCGGAAACGTCTGCTTAGAAAACATTGTCAGATTTTGACACTTTCTACAGCAAATGCACCTTCAAAGGTGGACGCCTACCAACATGAATAAAAGAAATGGAGTTTTTAAAAACCCTTAGGACATTTCGATTATTCCTAGGATATATTTTACCAAATATTTTTAGTGAGAGAAAGAGGCCTTTATTTTATTTATATTGCCTCAAATTTAAAGGGAAGTAACGAATTTATATTAGAGCTATTTTGGATCACTCACTATTATCGTTATTAAATTTTCCTAGAGAAAAGAATTTGATGAAATATTGTTGAAGTGTAATTAAACTAAACAAACCCTCTGTCATAAATAACTTCTTGCAGGATTTGTTATCACCATAAAGACATATAACTATTGAAACAAACACAATCTCTTCCCCATGATCCTCCTTAGCGTTTGGGATAAACTTCTTCAACCCAAGCCCTATAGATAGCTAGGGTATCGTTGGGAGTGAATGATCTCATTCCTAACCAAGTTTATGATTGGGATTTATAAATAAGTAAATTAAACAATCGTTCAAGGTCACTACCTTCCCCCCTTGTTTTAACCCTTACCTTCTTTGGTTAGGATCCTTATGGGAGCTAGTGTAAATAAAAAACTCAAATGTAGACGACTGTGAAATCTAAGCCTTGATGACATGTTACACCCTATATTAACTATTGCTTTGGAATAGATATTGTTCAATCACATTTAACTCTTAACAAATGAAGATTTTAAAAAAATGAATAAACTAGGGTAGGTTATGGGTTAAATTTTTGGGGCACGATAGTTGATATTAGAGCTTAGTTTTAACACCAGACGCTCTGGGGATTATGAAAGTAAAATTTAATTATGTTGGATTAATTAGTTAAGCCCTTTGATGATCTCTTCAACTATCACATGTTAAACCTAAAACTTTTCCTTTTCCTTCGCTCCCAAGATGTTTAGAAGTGGTACGAGGCGTCGATCCATCGGAGATCTGGGAACATAGGTCACCTACGTTGGAGCTAAGTGTAACAAAGTTTGGACTACATATCTTGGAGAAATTACAGCATATGATGGTGGTTTTACAAGGTCGCCTTCCTACGTAGTGAGAGCTGGTAGAGGAGGATACTCAACCGGTGAGGGTGCACATTTGGCGACACATCAACATGATTCACCAAAATGTGAGAGGCCTTGTATCCCTTTTGTTTAGTTTAAGAGGGTTACCACACTTCACCAAAGCCGGACACACAACATTGCACAATTCAGCCACCTTCACCTATTAGAGAGATGGTTGTGCATCGTCGAAATGATTGAAACTACTAGTGTCATCGGGGATATCCTTTGTTTATAACCACCTACTTATGGAGGGGCGACCAATGATTTTGGAACCGAATCATGGCTCTAATCTTGATGATTATTTTAGATTTGCATTCATATGAGAGCAATGTCTAGACTCAACTTGTTATTCACCTCCTACGAAGTGACAAAAGGTGTTTGGTGGAGGAATGAGGAGTGGAAGCTCCATTTGATATGAGAGACTATTACTTGGGAGATGTTTGAGGAGTAATTTCATGCCATGTACATATGTCGAGCTCTTTGTTTAGAAGAGGATTGATGAGTTCCATGACCTTCGTCGAGGATTGGGCATTGTGGCTTGAAAGAGTCTTGTTTCTAGACCTCTTACAAGTATGTGGATTATTTAGAGGATGATAAGTTACAGGTGAACATGTTTATCAAAGGCTTGAATGCAGATCTAGTTAGTGCAATCAGGATTTTATCTCCCTTGACCTTGGAGAAAGCGGTGGAGAATGCATATTTGACATAGGAAAACATGGGCAAGGCCCAAAAGTATCGTGAAAAGAACAAAAATAGGATTAAGAGTGGATTAAATTGTATCAAGATCATATATCAAGAGGTGTAGATCCACCACCCAAAGGAGGTTTTAGGCCTCCACAGACATCCCCGAAACCTCTACCACACCCATAGCAGTGATCACAAGGCACCATGGACACCAAGGAGTAGAGGACTACACATTCACATGATATGTAGAGAGGTAAAGGCCGAGAGAGTTTTTGGTTTTGGTAGGGATAGGAAACATGGGTAGTTAAGCAGTACATCCAACACACACATGAAAGTTCGTCAAGGCTAGAATAGTAGCTTGGTGCATCATAGTACATGTGGTACTTCCACTCATAAGGATACACCAATATCTTACATTTGTGGGGCCCATGATCACTATGCTCACCTTTTCCAAGACAAACCTTCTTTTACTAATAGAAAAAAAGACACTTATATCCAAGAATACTATAACAAATGTGGGGCATGCACACTATGTCTATGCCATAGCAGATAATCGTCAGGATGAGCACCAAGCCACAATTATTAATACCACATGTAGTATCATGGGTATTTTTGTATCTGTGTTATTTGACTCCAAAGCTTCTGATTCTTTCATTTCACCTTGTGTAGTGGACCGTTGTGGGATGGTGGCATCTAGGTAGTCAAATAGATGACATGTTGAGTTGGATTTTGGTGCCAGAGACTTGTTGTTGCCGGAGTTTTGTAGAGGGTTGCTTACTTGATTTGGGTGTCTTCTCCACTACTTTAGACCTCCTTGTTTTACCCTAAGGATCCTACGAGATAATTTTTGGTATGGATTGGCTTGAGTCACACCAAACCAAAGTGGATTGTTGGAATAATTATATTGAGTGTCGGGATTACTTGGGGAGTTCAACTATAATTTATGGTATTCATAGGTCGATTTCCTTGCGTATAATCTTTACTAAGAAGCTTAAGCGGACCATGCGCAAAGGTTGTGAGATGTATGTGATCACGATCATTGATCGAGCATAGGATGGTCCAGCTAATTCACATCTTTATTAACACCATGTGTTGAGAGAGTTTATAGATGTCTTTTTTAGTGATCTTCTTGGTCTATAACCTCACAGAGAGGTGGATTTCACTATATAATTGGTATCGTGTGTAGCTCAAGTTTCTCAGGCACCATATAGGATGACAAATCTTGAGCTCCATGAGCTCAAGATCCAGTTAGAGGAGTTGTTAGAGAAGAGTCAGTGCACCCCAATGTATCTCCTTGGGGTGTGTTAGTGATCTTTTAAAAAAAGAAGGATGGATCTCTTGGCTTTGTGTTGATTCCTGGTTGTTGAATAAGGTGACGGTGAAGAACCAATATCCCCTTCCGACGATATATGATTTATTTGACTAGATGTAGGAGCCAAAGTGTTCTCCAAGATTGACCTTAAGTCGAGGATATCATCGATTGTGTATTGCAGGATAAAATATCCACAAAACATCCTTCTACACTCTTTACGAACACTACGAGTTTATTGTGGTTCCATTGTCTTGACTAATGTTTCTACAGTCTTCATGAGCCTCATGAATGGGGTTTTTAGGACATTCTTAGATCGGTTCGTCTTAGTGTTTCTTGATGACATTCTTATATATTCCCTCTTAGAGAAGGAGCATGAGGAGCATTTGAAATAGGGTTTGAGGGAGCATAAGCTTTATGGGAATTTAGAGAAGTGTTATTTCTTATAAATAGAGATTCAATATTTGGGACACATATCTCGGCGAAGGTATCTCTATAGATCACTCAAAGATTCATGTCATATTAGATTGGTGGCACCCACTATAGTGACGGAGAGGTTAGGAGTTTCATGAGACTTACAAAGCTACTATCACTTATTTGTATAGGATTTTCTAGGATTTCTCATCCTATCACTTCCCTTCAAAGTATGAAAAGGGAAGAAGTTCGTCTCAGTTAGAAAATGTGAATAGACTTTTCAGCTACTCAAGGATCTCGTTGACTACATGCACCTATTCTTGAAGTACCGGATCCATTAGGAGAGTTCGTTGTTTACACTGATGCTTCTTTGGAGGTGCTTGGGGAAGTCCTCATACAGGAGCGGCTTGTTATCGTATTCGAGTCACGAAATATCGAGTATTACGAGCTTAACTCTCCTACCAATGACCTTGAGCTTGTAGTTTTGTTCATTCCATAGTTCGTTAGAGGCATTTTCTTTTAGGTATAACTTTTATTTTGAGGACCGATCATTTGAGCTTACAACATGTTTTCTCACAGCCTAATCTTAACGCCCATCCATAACATCGGATGGAGTTTTTCTATGAAGATGATATGGATATATAGTAAATTAAGGGAAAGGAGAACTTTATTATTGATGCCTTGAGTAGACGATGCCATGAGCTTGCCGCTTTGAATCTTCGTCCGACCTACAAGGCAGAATTTTGTAGCACCTTGTGGGTGACAGATTTTATGAGGGAGCTAAGTAGGTGCTTGAGTCACATGGTTCCCTAAAGGGAAGACACACGGGATGTATTTTAGAGGAATATGATCTTCTTCATTTTTAGAGGTGCATTTATGTTCCCAAGGTAGGAGATTTTTTATAGCTTTATTCTCTTTGAGGCTCATCGAGCACCATACGTAGCCCATCCGGAGTGAAGAAAATGTACATTGATTTGAGACATTTGTATTATTGTCCAAATTTACTGACGGGATATATCATATTTTGCATCCCGTTGTCTCAAGTGCCGAGGGTTAAGGTCAAGCACTCTCATTCAACAAGACTTTTGTACCCCCATGATATTCTCGAGTGGAAATGGGATGTCATATCTATGGATTTCATTGTTGTTCTTCCCACTTCATTGTATCACCATGATGCCATCATGGTAATGGTGGACAAGTTGACCAAATCTGATCATTTCTCACTAGGTAAGGTCACTTACCATGCATACACAATTGCTAGAGTTTTTCTTGACAATATTGTGAGGATGTATGGGATTCTGAAAACTATTATTAATGATCAAGATATTATTTAACTTCGATTTATGGACTTCTTTCCAAGCTTCCCTTGGTACTAAGATTAATTTCAGTTCAACTTATCACCCCAAGATAGATGGACATGACCGAGACGGGAACTAGGTACTTGAGGACATACTAAGGATGTACATTATGGATCAAAAGAAGAAATGGGAAGACTATATGTATTTGTTCGAGTTTTCATACAACAATGATTATCACAATTCCATTGGTATGGAAACTTATTAGCATTATATGGGAGACCTTGAAGTACACCATTGAGTTGGGATAAATTATATGAAATGGATTTTCTTTGGCTAGCTTTTCTTCAAGATATGGATTATCAAGTTACTCTAATTATACAATGTCTTGAGTGGGCATGAGAACGCCATAAGGTGTATGCTGAACACGAAGAGGGTTGAGCATCACTTTTCGTAGGTGAAAAGGTCTTCTTGAGAGTGTATCCACACAAGAGTCCGATCTATTACGGAAAGGGCTCTAAGCTATCCCTCGCTTCATTGATCCTTTTGAGATATTGGAGGTCATTGGTCTAGTTGTTTATTACCTAACATTTCCACCACACTAGCTCGTGCCCATGATGTATTACATGTTTCTTTTTTGAAAAAGTATGCACTGACATTTCTCAAGTATTGGATTGGTTGGCCTTGCAGGTGGAGGCCGAAGGACAGTGGACAATGGAGCCCATATGTATACTGACATACCATATATTGGCCCTTCAAAGGCGAGAGCTGGACTAGGGTAGAGTCTAGTGGGATCGATGTGATGAGACAACATCCACTTGTGAGGATGTGACACCATTGACGGATAGATATCCCTACCTCTTCCAGTGACTTCTAGGAGGAATTCTAATTCTAGGGGAGGGGATGTAGTGCCCATTAAATTTTATGTCTTTCATTGAAAAAGTATGTACTTGACAGTTCTCATGTATTGGATTGGTTGGCCTTGCAGGTGGAGGCCGAAGGACAGTGGACAGTGGAGCCCATGTGTATACCGACGCAACATAGATTGTCCCTTCAAAGGAGAGAGCTAGACTAGGTTAGATTCTAGTGGGATCAATATGATGAGACAACAACCACTTGTGAAGATGTGACACCATTAAGGGATAGATATCCCTACCTCTTCCAGTGACTTCTAGGAGGAAGTATAATTCTAAGGGAGGGGGATGTAGTGCCCATTAGCTTTTATGCCTTTCATATGTTCTGTTGACTCAATTTGATCAATTATTACTGTAAGTGGAGACATTAGACACTTGATTTTGTTGATATTGCTTAGATACTTCCATGTTTTAATATCATGTTGATTTTGATGCTCTAACACTTGGCAGGGTATTATATGTGATACTTTTACTTATTCATGTTATGGACATTTTATGTGATTTAGAGATGATGATATGGATGATTATGCGATGAGATGAATGTGATGTTTTGTATTATATATATCATTGATTTTGATCGTTATTTCTATATTGATGGATGGATGGACATGGCGTGGTTTTATTCGGTTGATAAAAAGTTGATTGATGTTCATGATTAGTTATATTGTTAGTTAATTTTCTTTTAGATTGAGTAGGTATGAGGTTTTCCTTGAATTTACAAGATTAGAGGTTGTGCCACGAGGAGATCATGGGACTCAGTGGTAGCACTACCAAGATACACAAGTTTGCCTTGCCCGAACCATCCTCACCTTGTTGTTACCTTATCATTTATGTGTTGGTGTTGTATATGGTTTGATCACTTTATTTGTTTGGGTTGGCCCCATTTGTAACCCTTCACCCTTGTTCACTTTGAAAATTAATTTTGTTACTAATCCTCCTATTTGGGATTGTTTATTACTTAATAATATTTTGGTCATGTTTTTGGTTAGTGGGTGTTTTGCTTGTGTTAAGCATGGCTATGAGAGCCTTGCGATCATCTAAAGTTGTTTTGTGGGGACCACCAAACACCTTGTATACTTCACTTTTTCTCAAATCTCAAATTTGAGTTAAAAGTGGCACTTGGAGGCTTGGAGGGAAAATATAGGGTCCTTATTACCTTTAAAAATACCCACTAGACCTACCTTTATAGATGGAGGGGACTTTTTATGCACTCAAAAATAGTTTCCCTCACAAAATTCCCTCTCAAGTCACCATCTTTCTTTTGTGTTGTCATATGTGATTGATCTTAGGATGGGGGTAGAACACATTTGGGTGTTTGCCTTTTTAAATTTTTGTCTTTTGTCATTTATTGAGTTGGGGGCTCTTGGATGGAGACTTGGGTGATTGGGACATGCCTAGTTAGAAGGGTGACACATGTCACCCTCCCATGGGTTTGGGGATGTGTAGAGCTTGCTCTATTTTTATCCCCACTTTGGATTTTGGAGGGGTTTTTTGGAGGAATTTTGGAGAGCTTTTGGAAGGAGGAACCTTGGCTTGCTTGGAAGGAGCTTGTGTGGAGACCATAGAAGCATTCAAAATCTTGAGGATTCTAGCTTGATTGTGAGGTAGGCCTCACCCATTCTTTTCTTTGATTGTATTACATTGCACATAAACTTTATTTGATTTGATGATGTTTTTGTTGGACATGGGAGTGAAATTGGTTGGTTTTCCTCATTCTTTTGTTTGATTTATTTTTATCCCTCCACCCCTAATGGGGAGTGGATTTGGGAAGGATTTGGGAAAGGGAAGGGATCATTTTTGTATCCTCATGGCTTCTTGGGGAAGCCATGAAGGTATTTGGTATTCCACTCCCTTCCTTAGGGGGAGTAGGAGGGATTTTCATTTTCTTTGAAAATCCCCTCCTATCCTTGCCAAGGAAGCTCGCAAGACTTGAAAAGCCTTGGCAAGGAGGAGGAAATGGAGGTATAAGGGTTGGAAGTTTGATGTGAAGTATGGAGATATTTTTCTTGGAGGATGATCTTGGATTATACATTTACTCTTGGAAATTTTGGGATCCACTTCTCCCTTTTCCCATCATCCATTTTGTTTTGATTGCATTTGTGTGTTATTCATTTGGTTGTGTAATGGAGTTTGGTCATCCCCTCTTGTTCTTCTTGTTGGGTTGTTGGAACCTTGTTTTTGCTTGGTATCTTGGTAGTATGTTGTCCCTCTTTCACATGGGCTTGGGGGAGGCTAGCATGCCCACTCTTTGAAGAAAAGACATGCAATGATGCCTGAGGTTGGGAGGTTTTCAATCCTTCTTCTTGGTGGCGTTGGAGCTTGGAAAAAGTTGAAGTTGGAGCTAAGTTTTGAAGACACAGTTGGAGTGTTTAGGAGTTTGGAAAAAGTTCAAATTTTTGGCATGTTGTTCTCTTAAAAAGGGAGGTTTGTAAACTTGCTTGTTTAGTTCTTGTGGATTCTAAACTTGTATTATTAGATTTCTTTTGTATTGTAAACTTGCATTATCATATTTATTGTGTATTATGAAGGAAAAGTGTAAATGGAACTATTAATATTATAAACCTTATGCAAACAATGTAACAATCTTGTATATTGTAATGTTGTTAAATCTTATAGGAAAGAGATTTGTTTAGTTTGAAAGCTTGGTAATTTATTAGGGATTATAAACTTTTGGAGATTTTTTTATTTCCTTATAGTTTGGAGCGAGTTCTAATAAGGATATAGTTGCAATATAGTTCATAAATAGGAGGTTGAAATGGGGTATTGGTTATATTCTTTATTTAACAAAAATCTTAGACTATTTTGAAGTGCAGTGCGGTTCGTTGATATAGAAAAAGAAATTAAAACTTGGTACGATACGTTGTTGGGATGCGTTCATACAATATATTTTTAAAGAGTAATATATATATATATATATATATATATATATATAAAGAAAACAACAAGCTTATAGTCTTAGCAACCTATAAAATATTAGAAGCCAACAACAAGCTTATTATGAATCAAAAGCCATCTAAAGCAAGATTTCTTTGACCTAATACAAGAAGACCACAAAACATTAAATCTATGAGTCCATCTACTAATGGGCTCACAAACACTCCACTTAATGTTAAGGCCCGGGAAAGGTTTAGGGAGAAGGCAATCTTTTCATAAAGTTGTTTGGAAGTTGCCTCTTGGAGAAGGGGACCTTTGAGCCACCTCATAGTATCCCAAAATTCATTCTCATCCTCCATAATTAGTCCAAGTAGAGGGAGTTGTGAAAGCATTTCTCTGCATTGTATACATTTTGAACTGAGATTGAGGAAGCTTATAGAAATCTTTAAGGTCTGTCCATTCCATCCACTTCCCAAATTTGTACAAGTCATGAAATATTTTAATTACTTTCTCAAACCAAAGGGGGGCAAAGAAGCTCTTATCAAGGCAAGGATCTTGTCATTATATTTTAGATTCGACAAAATCAATTTGTAGGCTTGGCACCTACTGTCAAAGGAAGAGAAGATAGGTTACCCAACCACCAAGTTCTTCACTTGTTCCCATGCCTTCCAAATTGATTGAAGAATAAAGGACCCATGAGGAGCAATAAGAAAGCACTAAAATAGTAAGTCAACCAAATGAAGTCCTTTCATCTCTCTTGACCCTTCAGAGCCTATTGGCAATATTGAATCTCACACAAACTTTCAAAGGTTCAATTCCAATGAAAGCCCTCAAGTTTTATTTATTTTTGCACTTAAAAAAACCATGTGAGTACATACCCACAGGCCCTAGGTACATATCGAGTATGGATTTCCATACTGGGGAGGTACCTAAGGCATGTGGGTATGTGCCCACATGGCTTTTGTTATCACAAAATTACAGCACCCCGATAACTCACGTGTGTGTGCATGGGCCATCAGTGTAATTCGGTAACATGGAGCTATCCCTCAAGCTGTGGGACTTGCGGGCTTGAGATAACTCTCGGAGAAGGCCGGCTCGTTTTCCTAATCCTACCTGCCACAACTACTCCTAATGAAAGAAAACAACTAACTACACCTATTCTAACATTCCAAGGAGACAGGGAGAGAGGTGCATGAAATGAAATCCTACACTAGAAGCGGTGATACACCAAGAAAAGGAGTGCTAATCACTTCTCTGGCCTGCAAAACAATGAAAGGATGAACCTAGAGAGGGTGGTCATGCACCACAAACCAAAATATATACATCCACCATTCCTAAATAAGCACAAAACAACCAAAACCCCGTGATAAAACAAAGGATATGCCTGAGATCTGCGCAAGCACAATGAGAGGCAAGAAAAATAATAGAAATGATGGAAGGATTGATAGATGAATCACAAAACACCATTTTATTACTCCAAGTATGCACTGATACATTGCTTTAGCAAAAGGAGGCAAGAAATGCCATTACAGACTTTGGAGAAAGGCTTGAAGCCCCAAAAGAGGGGAGCATGGGGAGAAAAATGACTAACAACCTTTATAATGCATCCCCTTTACAATTTATAGTAATTTGGAAGAGAGGAGAGAGAAGATGGAAAAACTCGGATGCATGCATTCTCCACCTACCAAATGCAAAATTCAATTTAAAACATCATGGGACACTTGCATAGCCCATCACTGTTGTATTGTAGCTTATGGGACAAGAAATTGGCTCTCATGCCCCATTAATGGTGGTAGTTGGTTGTATAGTGCCCTAGAGTGCAAGATAAGAAATATCATTTTTTTACCCCTTCCGATTATCAAAACTGCAATCTAAAGATGGTGGCACATAGAGGACTCTGAGACCTTTTCGGAAAGTCCAATTTTGTGCAAAACAGAGCTCGGGAGAAATTTATGGCGTTTTGAAATTGCAGACCAATGGGAAAGTCAAGGGCCATTACTGCATAGCTTCCTAGTTCATTACGCTAATCCGAAGATACATTACTACCCCTTTGTATCGTTATTTTCCACATGTTTTACTTCACCCTTTTTGTGAAGTAAAACAACCCATTTTCACCGCATGACTTGATTATTTCATTTGCTCACATTGCGGGAAATTGAGTTTTCTTTACTGCCATGAGTGCACGGACCAACTCACTCTCCAACTCATTTTTCCACTGCAGCGATCTCAAGTTACTTTGCTTTGTTTTGGCTCACCGGAAGCAAATCCCCCTCCATTTCACTGCTTTACTCTAGCTCGTCTAACTCCTTGTATTGCATTGAATGACATATACCTTACTTAGCTCAGTGGGTGAGCTAAGTAAACAACTCGCCAATCACCGCTCTTCATTGCCAATGATCAACTCGCCCATTAAATGCGGTCATTTGACTTGCTTCGACTTGAATAGGCTCGTCGACCTAAGTTTTCACTCACTGAAACGCCACAATGCATTATCACTTAACTCGACCCCAAGTGTTCAATGCGGCGATTTCAAATAGCTCTACTCGCTTTGCGTTGAATATGACTCCTCTTACTATTTCAATAAGAGCTCTTCAGATCGCCACATAGAACTATGGCTTTCTCTCGCATTCATAGTGGTACACCCTAAGTTAAGGGTCCACAAAATCAATTATTTATGATATGGGATTGTGAGTTTTTCACTAATATGTAGTTTAGATTTGTGTTAACTTATATTTTTGTTTGGAATGTTCAATTGGAGGAAAACCATATTTTGAATTGATTTAAAATAATATATGTGAAAATGCTACAACCATGGTGGAAACCAATACTTGAATATAAGTGAAATTGCTTGAACATTGACTTTTTGTACTTGTACATGGGTGAAAACTCTTACATGTCATGATGTGATTTACTTGTAACTCGGCAGAACTTCAATAATCAAAATTTTGGTTTTTATTCCATCAAGTATTGGATATTTTAAATGCAAAATCTTGTTCAAGTATTGGGACGTGTTCACTTGGCCCTTCTCCCCTAAATGGGCATAGCTCTACTTGGTTAACTCGCCTCCCAATGCAAGACATTGCCCCTCATTCACCGCTTAACACTTCTAACTCGGCGGCCCTCATTTATTGCGTTGAACTTGATCCTCCTAACTCACGAAGTAAGTACTCATTTAATCACCATAATACACTCCAACGACTCACCTTCTCATTGCATTGAACTTTCATTGCGTTGAACTTTCATTGATTTACTTTGCATTGAGTTCCACGGAGTTGAAGTTGTTTGCCCTCACTTCACCACAATGCATTCGTTGTAATAGTGTTTGGGCGTGCAGCAGAAGAAACGCAATTTTTGACCACCTTGCACTCATCAAATCTGAAGTTTGAAGATGTTGGTGTGTAGAGGGCTCCGAGACCTTTCCGAAAAGTCCAAGAACGAGCGAAATGAAGCTTTGAGCGGAAAGTTTTGGCCATTTGAAGTTCTACAAAAAAATTTCATTCATTGTGTCAATTTGACTCCTTACTACTACTTTTTCCATACCTACGTTGATTTGACCCCTTACTACTGCTTTTTCCAAACTGCATTGATTTGACCCCTTACTACTGCTTTTAAGTAAAGTAGTTCTAATTCACCACTTTACTAAGAAAAGTAGTAATGGATAGTTTTTCGAGATCTTGGACTTTCTGGAAAGCTCTCGACCTCCTCTTCACGTTGAAATCATGAAAATATTGTTTTGATGGGGTTAAGTGGGAGAAAAATGGAAGAACACCTCCAAGCATAGGGACTTAGAAAAATTGCAGTAAAGTACCCCCAAGTCCATTTTTCTCAAGTTGCCCATTTTTACCAAGGGTAAAAATGGATAACATGTACCCACAACATCCTGCTGTGCAGAAACATATCATGCCCGGTGCATGGGATACTTGGCATTTTTGGGCGAGTCTAGATTATGAATATAATGAATATGTTGATTTGTCTTGATTTTTGTGTATACATTATAACATTTTCAAAATGTACTCATTTTAAGTTTGACAAATGAATATCATGACTTATGGCATTAAATTATTAGTATGCTTTGTGGTTATTTAGCTTATTTTGTTTGCTTTGTGCATATTATATGATTAATTTGCTTATTTAGCTATATTTTTTTATATTTTATTTTTAAAATGAATGGCCATACCCAAGCTCTTGACAAAAACGGTGAATCAATGTACCAACTCCCCATCCTTGTATCCGTACATGTAACAACTACCTAGACATAGAAGAATTAGGGTAAAGGAACCCTACATTATAAAAAAATCAATTACAAAGTACTAAAAAATATAAACATGGCAATGGATAAACCTAAAACGTAAACCCCTTATCATAAAAGGCAAGTATACGAGTCTTGTGAGGATATGACCCCTCAAGGAACGATGCAAATTGATGAGAATGAACGCGACAAATTATGACATGAGGATATTGATGCCATAGCAAGGGTTTAGGCCCAAAGACCTAAGGATGCCCTAAAAAACCAAGAGCTCGCCCCTACAATATGATGGTTGTCATAGCATGAGAAATGTTAGGTGGCATGTTAATATCAACACACCAACTCAAGTCTTTATAAGTGCTTGCCACTCGGTCTCTACATATTTTCACTAAACAAGGAGAGCCGCCACCACCATAGCGCAACTACGATTCCAATAAGCAAGCATGCTATTCAAAGGCTTCATAGTGTTGTCCCCGACAACTTCATATATTCTTGGATGGCCAAATTGAAAACCTTTCCTAATGGTGATTATAATACCCACCCCCATCACTACAAAACCATAGACCAATGGCCATACCATTTGAAGTTTTAAACCCTTGCAATCACTAGTCTAGGTTTAACATATACATTGTAGCAGAGGCATGCTTGCAGGTATTGCATCAATAGTTATATTGGGGAATGCTTCGATTCTTGCCCCCATTTAGTTGTAAGACAACCCATGGGTTATCAAATTAAGCAACTGGAATGAGTAGTAACCCTTAAAACAAATTACAACAGATTTGGGGTATTTTCCATAATCTCCCGCCAGAGGAAATGAAAACATCATGGACCAAGTCCTGAAGGGAGTGCCACACTCCCAAAAATTCCTATGTTCACAATCACAATTCACTAAGGAAACATGAGAAAACAAATGGAATGAATTGAACATAAGATAAATAGCATCTAACAAGTGTAATGCATAGAAATGTTGCCCCTTGTTGGATGATTGAACACATGCTTCAAATATGAAACCCCTAAAATTTATTTCATCATCTGTCTAGAAATGGGTCTTTTAGTGTTTATAATTTGATTTTAAGACTCAAATGTGTGATGAACCAGATTTTTAGGAGTTTTTGTAGAATCATAACAACGTATTTTGTAGACCTATGGCTATGTAGTTTGTAGACCTTATAGCACTTACTAATCTTGCTATCAAAGTTACAATTAATCTGGGTTTTGATTCTACTTATTAGCTATTATTCCGAAGTACTTTTTTAATTCTAATATGCTTGAAGACAATGGACAATCTATGTGGGCATGCATGTGTGGGCCCGCATGTGTCGTAGAATTATGGCAATGTATTTTTAGACCTATGGCTATGTATTTTGTAGACCTTATAGCACTTACAAATCTTGTTATCAAAGTTACAATTAGTTTAGGTTTTGATTCTAGTTATTAGCTATTATTCTGAAGTACTTTTTTAATTCTAATATGCTGGAAGATAATGGACAATGTATGTGCGCATGATTGTGGGCATGCATGTGTGGGCCCGCAATTGTCTTTACCTTCATCTTTACATCCATCTCTTTTTCACTTATCCACAGCAAATGGCAAAGTAAATCCCCAAATCTTGTAAAGAATATATACAATTGGGTAACAAAAGTATTCCACAACCTTTAAGCAGACGTGACAGCATAAACCCCAAACATCAAGTTTTCAACCCCAAGTTATTACTACTTTATAAGTTTATGAAATGCCTGCCAAAAAAATTTGTGATTAGCAACATGTCTAAAGTGCACTTATTATAATGATGAACATAGAAACTAACACAGCTGCTCTGAAAGACAGTGATCAAACCAGTGATAAAACATCCCTGGCTTAGTACCAAAAATAAAATAGGAATCATTTGCCAAGGTGGAAGACAAAAATTTGAATCTATAGCCTATGTATCAGAATTCTTAAAGCTAAAATGGGGAAAACAATAGATCCTAACATTTTGCTTTGTATACATAAAGTCCCAATAGTTATCAGGCAACCTCTCTATTGATAACAAAAAAAAAGCCCTCTTTTTTAATAAAGCGCATTTGTTAGGCTGTGAATATGTAATGATCCCTAGTGAAGACTTTCAGTGCCAACACCAGGTAATGGAAATTGGCTGGCAAATGATTAGCAACATGTCTTAAGTGTACTTATTATAATGATGAACATAGAAACTAACACAGCTGCTCTGAAAGACAATCATCAAACCAGTCATAAACATCCATGGCTTAGTAGCGAAAACAAATTAGGAATCATTTGCCAAGGTGGAAGACAAAAATTTGAATCTATAGCATATGGATCAGAATTCTTAAAGCTAAAATGAGGAAAACAATAGATCCTACCATTTTGCTTTGTATACATAAAGTCCCAGGCAACCTCTCTATTGATAACAAAAAAACAAGCTCTCTTTTTTAATAAAGGGCATCTGTTAGGCTGTGAATATGTAATGATCCCTAGTGAAGACTTTCAGTGCCAACACCAGGTAATGGAAATTGGCTGGCAAATGATTCAACTAGCATTTTAAGATCAGAAATGTCGCCTTGTTCTTTAAAGTTGTTTGACTCCATATATTCTGTGAAATCTTTCAGTTTTGTGCCTTGCACTGAACCCTTCACCTTAATTGCTATCTGCACTCCCTCGTGTATTAAATCTGCAACTTTGATAAAGTCGTTCTCAAGAAACCCACGGGTGGTCAAGGCAGGTGTCCCAATGCGAATACCACCTGGAACCAATGCACTTTTATCGCCTGAAATACAATCAATAAGAAAAACCATTATCATCTTGAATAGGGAGGACTAATACCTAGCCTTCTATTATAATCACAGAAGGAAAATTCTTGTTTTTGTCACCTGGTACAGAATTCTTGTTCAAAGTAATTGAAGAAGCATCCAAAACCTTTTCTGCTCTTGCACCATCAATGCCCTGATTAATCATTACCCGGGGCATTAAAAACATGTCATTCAATCGGATGAATTCAATAGAGAAGAAATCACAAGCAGGTTTTGCTTTTGAACAAATTGAACCAACCATATTTCTTCTTTCAATCAGTTATGTTCAACTGAACCAAGCAGGCCATTCCTCCCAGAACACACAGAAGAATCTTACCAAGGGTCTCAAATCAACAAGAACAAGGTGATTGTCACTCCCACCCGAGACCAATTTGTAACCCAAATCCATCAGTCTCTTTGCAAGCGCTCGACAATTTGCTACAACCTGCCAAAATTATTCTACATAATCAGTGATTCAGTAATATTTAAACAGCAATAATAGACACAGCTCATTTACAGGCAACACAGATATAGTTCAAGGTAAACAGTTGAGAGTACTATACCTGTACTTGATATGCCTTAAACTCTGGAGTTACAGCTTGCTTCAAACACACAGCCAGTCCTCCTATGGAATGGTTATGCGGTCCTCCCTAAGTACCCACAATAATCTCATGTATATGTTAGGCACATAGTGATATGAAGTGTACAGTCTGCAAAATTAAGTACTTCTAAAAAATTCTAATCTCGTGTGTAAAAGAGGCAAAATTAGACATCACCTGTAATCCTGGAAAAACAGCATTGTTGATGGCTGTTTCAAGGTCGATGCCTAATACTGGTTCCTTCTTGAAGAATATCATGCCTCCACGAGGGCCTCTTAAAGACTGAACATTGCATTCCCCATGCAAATTAATGATTTAGCAGTTCTTAAGGGTAAACACTAACTTTTCATAGGAAACAAAACATATTCCAATTCGGAGGAAACCGAAAAAAAATTGGAATTTATATCAGAAGAGCATCAACACACAGCATATGTAAAATCAAGTCAACCATTAACTCAAATATCAGATGTAAAAGTTACAATTTTCAAACAGCCAAACAAACAATGAAAAGTAACATTTATTAGCACTACAATCATTGAGCATATCATATGGATTAATCCAAGAGATACACAACAGTTCTCACCAATAGCATCGACCTACCTTATGCGTTGTCGTTGTGACAACATCACAATAATCAAATGGATTGGACATTACAAAAGCAGCTACAAGCCCACTTATATGTGCCATGTCCATCATCAAAAATGCCCCAACTGAGTCTGCAATCTTCTCAACCATGTCCACTAAGTTTAAAGACTAATCACATCCTCACGATGCACCAAATAGTACACACTACATCTTACAGGAACTTACACCAAATTTGTGGACAAAATTTTTCGTTAGAAATAGTTCAATTTCACTGATCCTTTGTGAAAACACACAACTGTTATACCTGCCGGAAGCGAGGATAATCAATGTCTCGTGGATATGCACTAGCACCAGCAATAATGAGCTTTGGTCTAAAAAGGGTGGCAGTCTTCTCAAGAGTTTCATAATCAATAAGTCCTATACCCAAAAAAAACAAATACTACAACAATATAAATATTAGGTAAATCACAATCAATATTCCTAAACTCTGTAGCTTATTGCAATTAATGCTAATATCCAAAATATTAAGCTCACCAGTGGCTTCATCCAAACGGTATGGCATGGATTCAAAATAAATAGATGTAGCAGAGACTCGCCTCTTTGCAGTCATGAACCCATGAGACAGATGCCCTCCATGTGGCAGGTCCAAACCCTGAATTTTAGATGGTAGTTTAAAAATAACTCGTTCATATTCTATATCCAAAATCAATAAGGATGAAAACCTCGTCAAAAATGTCCAAATTCAAAATGTTCATGTTACAAACATACCATTATTCGATCATGTGGTTGGAGAAGAGCTGTGTAAACAGCAAAATTAGCTGGGGAGCCAGATAATGGCTGCACATTAACTGCCCATTTACTGTTTTCAAGGTGAAAAGCTGCCAAGGCCCTGTCCTGGCAAAGCCTCTCGTTTTGATCAATAAATTCATTACCACCATAGTATCTGTGTAATACAAATTCCAAATCAACAGAATAACTAATCATTGTGAGAATATGCCAAAGCAATGTACCTGGAGATGAGTAAGCATGTCTAGTTCATCGATGTTATTATCGAAAAACACATATAATGATATTTTCAGCCCCAGAAGAACTAGAATTACAGTAAAATGAAAACGATAGGAACACTACAAGAACTTGGAATCTTTGGTCCAGAACTACAGATCCTAAAGGAAACAAACAGCCAACTCAGACAACATCAAATTAATTTATGTGTCAATCGATCACTCAAGTTACAAATTTACGCATATACCTCTTTCCAGGTTGGCCTTCTGAATACTTGTTTGTTAGGCATGATCCAACAGCTTCCATCACTGCCTGAGAGGTAAAATTCTCAGAAGCAATAAGTTTCAAGCCTTTGAACTGACGCTGCTTTTCTTGCTCAATTATTGCGTACACTTCAGGATCAAATTCACTCAAACCAGGATCTACAAAGTTGTGTTTGTTATCTGCAAGGTATAGTTCATATATTCATTGCCAACTAATGAGAATCAATTCAACATGAACTGCCAAAAGAGTTCATCCAAGTTGCACCATTACACATTGGTGTTTGGATCAATATGGTTAGTTTCTCTAGAATCAAATTGGAATCAATACCACCGATAGGTAACATATTAACTCCTTGCTAACAATTAAAATGAACCCAACTACATGTAACAACAATTCTCTATGCTGGTATTATTTTTCAAACACGTGTTTGGTAGGTTTGGACATCAGTTGTAACTCACCTGAAGAATTAGATAATTGTGCCAAAACTGAAGATAAAGGCTTTCCAGTAATCAGGCCTGTTCTTATACAGAATGATCTATGTGATGGACAGTACCAGCCACCTCCTAGTTTTCTACATTTCTTCTGGCAGGGAACCCCATGTAATTTTTCGTGTTTTGGGCATGATATTTGAGTTTCGATTCAAGACCGAATTGCCCAAAATACCCATTCCAACTGCTTCAGTGGCCATGATAATCCGAACAGAATATTTGAAGCAATATAATATATTTCTCTAATTCCCACTTCAAAATGTTTAGTATCGACTGAGATTACCTGTTCCACATGCTCCACAAAATAGATAATTGTTAAAACCTTCACAAACAACATACTTTCCATATACACTCCTCTAGTTAGAGATTACAGAACAGAAAAGCTGATGTCTATGTAATGAATTAACTTTACTTTGCCACCTTGCCCGATAGGCAGGGGCTGTACATTCAGAGTACACATTCTGTTCCTTTTAGTCTGTTTTGAATGGGGCCAGATCCATAGATTTATAACCTACCAATACAGAATAGGTGTTATGTTTGTCTAATCCATAGATTTCTCACCTACAAATACAGATTAGGTGTTATGTACAGCTTCTCTATTTCAATACAGTGTAAAGAGAACGCAAGAGGCATGAAGGTTCAAAAGGGTATATGTGGCATGAGCAATTATGTCAAATTTGTGTCACGTTCCTGATTTGTGTAGACATTTAAATACCGCTGTAACAGAAGAAAGTATCCATCCATCACAAATGCTGCTCACACAAATCCTCTTTAAAATTTTGTTATGTATGGGAATGATGTGTGTCATCATGAATGTGACAATCAGAAAGGATTGGTGTCAATGTCAATTACTTGACAGCAGTAGTGCTTGCTCAGGTGCAAGAAATTACAGATGTTCTTAAATCATGTCTTAACCTAGACAAAACCTTTACAAGGGAAAGAGGCTTGGAAATGGGACATAAGAAAGACTTTTGAAAATATAGATAGAAAGGAATAGGCAAAATTTCAGACTTATTCAGAAAACAGGAAGATGTCTGACTCATGGCAGCAGCTTCCCTGGAAGAACAAGAATCAAGCAGGCCCAACATAGACCCCACAGAAATATCAGGGGGAAAAGAAAGAGAAGGTTGTACAAGTGGGAACCACGCAAGGTAGGGACGATGAGTAACCCATAGAAATCCTGTGTCTGTGGGGGCAGCAGGGGTCTGCACAGATCATTCAAAAGATCGGGACTTTGCATATACTTAAGATATTCAGACATTTACAAAGTATAAATCAAAGAACAGAAGCTCAATTATAGCTAGAAAGAAAAACATTACGAACATGATTAAGGAATGAGACTCAAAGGTGATAATTGAGGCGGTATACAAATGAAGAATCCATAGTTAGCACTTGAGATGTGTCATGGATGAGATTTTTCATTTTTGAGATATGCAAGAGTTCTGATGACATTTATTTTGAAGATACATTTAAAAGGAAGAATAATGCTGCTGATAAATCTGCCAATTTGGGGACTAACTTCATCAAAGACAAAGCTTTTCCTTCCTCGTCACCAACTCTGCAGAAGAATATGATTCGAAAGACTTTAAAACTCTTTTCAGAATAGAAGAATATCAACACTTGAATAAGATGCTCAATAGCAGGAGTTAAAACTAGTCACTAAATTCTGGTAGTAGCAATAAAAACATTTTGACTGTGGATATGAGGACCAAGGAAAGTCTGAGATGTGCATGAACAAAGAGATCTTTAAATAGGACTCTCCGTTTCATTTTAGATTTGAAGATTGAACATTGTCAATCCACCTATATTTAAATTTTAAAAATAGATCTTCTTTTACCATTGGAAAAGGAAAGGTCATGATGCACCGCACGTAACCATTTTTACATATGAGACCCCCTGGTACAGGAAATCCTAAATCAAGGCAATTACACAAAACTTTGAGATTTTATTTTGAATCTAAAAACCCATTGAAACAACTCTCATGTTAGAATTTCCTTTCTTTCTATTTTTGGTCTTGTTGCAAGTGAAGAGATACAGTGCTTACAAAGCCTATAAGAATAAGAGAGAAAACTTCTGGATAAATCTGTGTATGCTGATTTTTTATCAACATTTTGGATCACGCTTTGTGATCCATCATAAGGAAGAGGATAGTAAGTTTGTGTACATGGTCATTTTTTACTTTCTTATTTTATTTATGATTCATTAGTTCCTTTCCAAAACAATTTGGCTCAAAGGAGTCCAAAATAAGAAGGCCCAACATGAGCAAGTGTTTGATAAAAATGAAAAACTGGAATCGGTGTTTCAAAATATGAATGATCAAAGAGATTCAATAACATTGATAAAGAATTGAATATTGTTCTTCATCCAATTCCTAAACAAAACTGTGTTAAACATTCGAGTCTCAGATATTCAAGGACACAAAGTGAATATGGACAATATTCCTGTGACTTTTCAAAATGCTAAACCCGCAACAAATTTGGCAAGCACCCATTCTATTAACAGTATGCTCCACAAAGTGGATGAACTCCACTCCATGGACAACATATTGTGGGATGAGAGATCATACAAGACTTAAATGCCCTACCGAAATGGCTCCTGTTAGTATATTTGATAGCTTTACACAAGAATTTGGAAGCAAATCACTTTTTGCAACTTCCATTGATGAAGTTAATAGACAAACCTTTGTTAGTACTGATTTTGAAGGTGCACAGGAGGTAGGCATAAGCAATAAAGATTTATTTTCAAGAGGATCAAATGATAGAATTTCAGATTGTCTTATTGATGATTTCAATCCATTGCCCAGATAAAACTATAAACCTAGATGAAACTTTAAACAGCATTATCATTATCGAGTTTAGAGCAGTAATTGAACTGCAGTAATAAAAACCAAGATATCATGTCTCTCTTGTAATAAACTGCAAACAAAACTTGAACAACCCAAGAAAGGGATACCAAATATTATTAAGTATCATATCTTAAAATAAGATTTTACAGTCATATTTCAGCATAGATGTAGGTAACATGAATGGAATTGCAAGGCATGAGAAGGTGTCTAGATGGTTGAGAACTAACCATTGGCTTCTTTTTGACAGAGTGTGCAATTGATGGAAAAAGTTCGAGAGTGTTAGTAAGTAAAAATAAAAGGAAAACACAAAAAAATTGTACACAAAATAATGAAACATATAAATATGCCAGCCTTACTGATAAGAAGAGAATAAAGGCCGTCTCTTGTACAGTCTATATATAGCCCTTTCATGTCCTATTTCAACATCTAGTCTTTTCATCAAGTACATGAAAAGTGTGACACTGTTGTTTATTCCCTTATGAATACCTGTCCAAGGAACAAGCTGGTAGATACTATCTGGAGAATAGTTACCTAAGCATCAGGAGACAGGGATGGGGTCTTTGGGACAACAAAAAGTTTCTTGGATTTTGAGGACAGCTATTAAAATAATATAGCAATATTTAAAAATATACAAAAATATTTTAAAAAAATTTTAACCAAGCTAAAATAATCTGCAATTTTACAAAATAATTACTAAATCAAACCACTAATCCAATAATACATACGATGAGTGAATTTTTTTAATTTTTAATATCAGAATCTGAAATCATGAGTAAAATGATAGAGATACATCAACAAGCTAACTCGGAGCTAAGAGTCGAGAAAGAGAGATGACTCAAGAATACATGATATGTTATGATTACTATTCCAACTGAAACTCGAAGATTAAAAAAATTGCATGATAAATTAAGATGCTAGTTCCCAAAATAGAAAAATGTCTACAACTCAATAATCACAGCCAACATCTGAAGGAACACTAGCGAACCGCTCCTCCTCATTGGAACTATCAACCTCATCTTCATCTTGTAAGGGGATCCCAAAGAATCCTTGTTGCTCATCTTGATCTTCATCATCCTGCCGTGGCTCCTCAGAATCTACTTCCCGCCATAATATTGGGGTGTCCTTATGCTGAAGTGTCTTGCGATCCATGTGATCCATGAGATGCAAGGCATTGTGTATAGCAACAAGTTTATCCGCTCTCTTAGAGGTAAGTTTGTTTCTCTTAAGAGATTCCATCCAACAACATGTCGACTCATTCCTATCAAACAAAGAGGAACTAGAAACTTGGGAAAGGAGGCGAAGGGCGAGTGTCCGCAACAATCACGGAGGCCCATACAATTGCCACCAACCCACCGGCAAGTGTGCCAATGTAATCCTGTCTATCTTAGCTAAAGACTTGTAGCCATCAAGTTCAGAAAACTTGAGCCACTCAAATCTGACTTGTGAAGCTTCCTCTACACTATACATTTTTTCCAAGACCTTCAAGAAAACCCACTTCACCTCCTCGTCATCTAAGGGGTCGACTCTACCAAGTCTCTTCACATAACATTTCGGATTTAGTGCATATGCAGCCATATGTAAGGGGGCGTTCAGTTTGTCCCATCTCTCTTGTTGAATGATAGGCTGAATATTTTGATAATAAACCTCTAGGGCAGGGTCCCTCACTCGAATAGCAGCCTTTATCCGACTAAGCATGTTATCAATGCACTCATACATCTCACCAAGGTTGTGGCTACTAGAATCCCCGTATTTGATGAAGTTGAAAATTGGAGATATAATCGATGTCATGTATCTCACATCTGCCCAAAATGTATCTCTCGCCACCACCGCCTTCACCCGCTTCCCCTGTTCTGTCTTGGACTCCCCCCACTGCATCCACTCATGTGTCATGATCATAAGTTGCAAGGACTCCTGCAACTCAAGCATCCTATCTAGCAAAATAAAGTAGGATGCAAAGCGGGTGTCCATTGGCTTAAGGAAACTTTTTCTTGAAAAGGTGCGGAAGAGTGTTAGTGATGTGTAGTGTTTACAGATGAACATCTGCACCTCCCTAGCTTCTACAACTACTTTCTTGACCAGTCAATTTTTCCAATGTCTTTCAATACATTGCTCATGGCATGCACACAACATGGAGTCCAAAAGATATGCTTGTAGTGAGCCTCAACAAGCTTACCTGCAGCTCTACACACGTAAGTTGCATCTGTAATAACTTGTACAACATTGGAAGGTCCAACCTCCTCAATGACATCCTTCAAAATACAAAACTGAAATTCTATATCATTGGGCTTGCCCAAACAGTCAATTGCCCTCAAAAATAAGGTCCATGCTTACATGAAACAATGATATTGATGAGAGGGCGATGTCTAATAGTTGTCCACCCAATCATGATAATCTTTGCATCCATGAGAGACCCATGTGGCCCTTATCTCCCCCATGAATAAATTAACCTTGGAATAGTTCCTATCCAAGATTGTAGTCATCAATTTCGTTTCTCCCGGGGCACATAACCTGCACCTGCAATGGCTACCTTAGCCATAGCCTCCTTGTAATAAAGGGAGCTAGCAACATGAAATGGGATGCCGGCGGAATAGAAGAACTTTCCAATGGCATCATCAACCTCCTCCCTAGTTTTTATATCATACATATCTACAACTGGATTAAGGGCCATGGATTTCCTCTTCCCCCTAGCCTCTACTCCAGTCACCTCATACCTTGAAGTTGCTACATGTATAGAGAGAAAAAACTCTTAGAAGTCTTATGAGAACTAGAAGGGGTGCCAGTGCCACCATTAAATAACCTGATAAACTCTTCCCTCATATCATGTGTGAGTTTTGAACAAAGCCCAACCCCTTTCTCAGGGGTGTGTAGGAAATGTGCATTCACTGTAGAGATGTTGCCCAACCAAGTCAATGAACAAATGTTACATTTCCATAGTTCAGTCCCGCCTCCAATACTCGAGCAAATTGTTTCAAAGGTCTCTTCTTGTCGAATGGTCCCTTAGCATATTTGGCCAATGCCGTAGAGGGCAATTAAATTTTTCAGCACTTGCAACTGAACTTCCAATTTGTGTTGCCTCTTCCCTTTCTCTTTGGGCCCCCAACAGGACCACCACCCATCTTATCATCCATTTGAAGATCAGCTTCATACTCATTATGAGAACTCATTTTGGAACTGCAAAGTTTTAAAGAACATTTAAGAAATCTTATTGCTATTTTCAATGAACATTTATCAGAAAAAAACAGCAAAACAGTAAAAACTTAAATATTTTAATAAGCAAAAATAAAGAAAGGAAAACAACACATTATTTAGTATTTTAGTAGTTGGGGCAGAAAAATAAAATAAAAATAAAAAAATATTTCGAATTTTGAATATAAGAACCATAAAGCACCAGCAAATGAGTTTTTAAAAGTATATATAAAAAACCAGCCAATGCCAAAACCCACTTTGCATTTTGAAAAAGACAAACCACCAGCCAATGCCATAACCCATTTTGCAGTTTGAAAAAGACAAACAGCCAGCCAATGCCATAACCCATTTTGCATTTTGAAAAAATAGAAAAATAAAAAAACCAGCCAATGACATAACCCATTTTACATTTTGGTAAAAAAAAAAAAAAAAACGCAAAAAACGGCCACAGGCGAATAACCTTGCAAAATAAAATCAAAAACTTGATTCTTGAATGAATTTGATACTTTTATTCGTAAATAAAATGGCATAATGCAAATTTATAAAAATAAGAAAGAATAGGGATCAATGTGCATACCTGTAGGTGTAGAATGATTCAATGAGAGAAGTAAAAGTGGAACCCTTCCTCTTCCTCTTCCTGAAAACCTCTCGTTTCCTCCTCTTTCTCCTCTTCTGTCTTTTTGTAAGTGTAATTGATAGGAGTAGTTTAGGGCATTTTTATAACTTTTCCCGTCGGTTTCAGGGTTAGGGTTTATCTTTTAGCATTTCAATGTTTTCTTTTTCTTTTTTTTCTTCAACGAAATTTCTTTCATTTAGGGGTTTATTTTTAATGCCGCAATCGAGGGGGACGCCGGAACGTCCCACGACCGTCCCGGAAACGCCACGGCGTCCCCTGTGTTTTTTTTTTTTTTTGTTTTCTTTTACACAAACTTTGAAGATGATGAAAATTCAAAAACATTCATCACAAACAAATAGTAACCTATGAGCGCGGCTCAGCTGAATACCTGTTCACTGTAACTGTATCGTCGTTCAAATGCAACCTAACCTGCACACAGGAAAGAGTATAATTCAAAAACATTGGTATTCAGTGCCACTATTCGATGCCAGTAAAAACACAACAAAAGAACACTGATACAGATTTCATGAAGTATTTTCATTTAGTTTCGAGTATCTACAGTGAACAAGTCGAGAAAGGCAATGGAAAATGGATGGACGAATTTTGTTTTCACTATTTTGTGATTGAAGCTTGTGAAAGGCTATGTTCTGATTGCGCCAGTTTCGATCCCTCTGTGATACCCGATGACCATAGCTTCCATTAATAGCAAATGGTGAGTTAACAAAATAAAATGTTTGTCAATCGAGTGGCATGTCGCTAAATATCAAAAAAATAAATAAAAAATGGTTTAAGGGATTGCTACGAGAATCATTTATTTAGTTTTTTAGATCTCAAAATACAACCAATTTTAAAATATGAATGTTATGATTGATAGGAGGAAATATAATTTTGAACAACTCATCAAATGGACTTAACCATATTTATGTTCTAGAAAAGCTATGACAGAGTAGTTTAGTCTCTTGTGGAATACGAAACTTAGTCTTTCGTGGATTCTCTTAACCCGCAGAACAAAGGAATGAGCATTTCAAGGACTTAAAAAATTTTAGGTCATCAATCCAAGGGTTAGATTAAGTCTAAAAGGAAGTCGTGAGGTGTGCAAAATAAGTTTGGTTGGCCGCTTGGCAATGGAACAAAAGTTAGAAAGCAACCAAGATAAAGGTTACGAAATGTTATCATAGTGTTTCACTAATTTGATGACTTATAGTGTTTCGCGGATTTCCTACTCTAAGCCACAGAACAAAGGAAATTGGTCATTGGGTTAAAGTAGTGGGTCGAAGGATTAGACACTCGCGGGTGATGTTAGGTACTTCCGCTCTTCAAAGCATGTCGGAAAGAGTTTTGAGAGTCCACATATTGAGAGAAAATTTAGAAAACCGTGATAAAAGTCGCGGAACACAAGTAAAAGCCACATGAGGTCTTGAGGTCATGTCGAACTCAAATACGAGAGATCCAACCACCCCAACCACCATAATTTAATGAAGTATGGCATTGTTTTGTGCACTTTAATGGCGTGTGATAGACTCAAGGGGCCGTGTTATGGTTATTTGTTGCATTTGGAGGTGTTCATGCTTCAGACCGCAAGAACCTCTGCAAGATTTCATGGCGCCCACACTCATTCAATGCATTTTTCAAACGCGGTCAGTTCCATCTTGGCGGTCCTTTTCCCTCTCTTTCTTCTCTTTCTTCATGTCATGAGTTGTATAAATGTAAGTGCTTATGCACTTTAAAATGATTATTCTTCCTCTTTCCTTCCATAGCATATTTTCGAGCTCTTCTCTGTGAAACTTGGATTTTCATGTTGTTGACCTTTGTAATTCACAAATGGTGATTTTCTTGCCTTGGCTATGTATATAAGCTCTAAAGATTGATTAATGCAAGTTTGGTTTACTTCCTTCCTTTGAATACATAGTGTTTGATGTGAATACTTTGCCCTCTCACATTTTCAGTTTCTTTTATCTATTTGCATCCGAATTGCATGCGTTTTGTGATCCTATCCTCACATTTTTGCATTTGCTTCATCCTGGATTTAGGAAGTTCCACCTTCTTTGGTGTTATCACCATGATTAACTAAACATGGAAAATGTGTGTAGTTAATCTAAAATGACATGTAAATGCAAAGAAATGACTATGGAAAATGATCCAAGCAACTGAGTAAATAGAAATAGAAGCCCTAAAGTGCAAGAGAGAAGAGGAAAGAACTCAACTGAATAGAAGATGCGCGCAGGACTATGTTAGAGAGGTGACTAGAGAATTTGGAAGCAGGAATGACTATACTGAAAACCTCGAAAAGGATAGATCTAGAATGATTCTCTTGACTGGAGCACCTACATCGGCACTCGGTCTCTAGAATGGACACCCTAGATTGTGCAAAAGCTTTGGAACTAATCTTCACATGTTCAACAGTGGTCTGAAACCCTCGTTGTGTGTCGCATCAAATCCTCTCGTATTATGTTAGGTGTTCGCTAATCCGAGATGAAAGAAAGACTGCAAAACCCTAAACAAGCATCAATCCCTAAAAAATAAAAATGCATATGATAGAGTTGAACTAATGATCCGTAAACTTCTACTTTGGAACTCTACGAATCACACAACTATGTTGTTCTACTTTCAACTCTGGAAAATGATAGATTTGCTTAAATATTAGAGCTTCGTGACTGATTATCTAGTGTTATAGAAAGGAAATTGCAGAGAAGGAAAATAATTCAAACTTCAACACCAACAATTTTTATCCTGGAAACCTCCAAGGAGGAAAACTAGTCGGGAAGGGCAACTGCTCTTTCTTCCCACTTTTATTGGTCTAACATAGACAATTACATATTACAATAAGTATGAAAAGAAGCAATCAGTGTAAACCTTCTCTCCAATTACTTGTTTGCTCTGTTTCTACACCTTGCTCCTACAATTCCATTCCAGTACTGAAGATCTTGCTCACTGCTCTCATTAAATTCTGATTCGCCTTTGAATGTCTATTATCTTGCTCCTTCCATGTATTTATAGGCCTTCACATGTCCTCCCATGCACTGGAGAATGTGAAAGGGCATGAAAGGGAAGAGACACACTGGGCGCTTCAAATTCACGTCCATTCACGTTCCATTCTTCTTTTCTATTCAAAAGTTTCAGGACCGCCGTCTGGCAGCGTGGCGGTTCCTGTCTATCGAACCTCCATTTACCTCATTTCTTTTCACTTTTCTTATTTCTCCTTCTTGGTGCTGATGGAACTGATGAAGTGGTGTGTTTTTCTAGATCCCTATGGATCATACCTCCCCTACTTAGGAGGCTTTTGGTCCCACAAAAGCTTAGTGGGGGAGTGGTAGAGGAATCAATTCCCTCTCGTGCTCATTCGAGTACCGCTGGGTCTGCCTTGGTGTCTTCTCTTGTCCAACCTGCCAAGACTCATGTGGATCTCTAGTTTGTTGTTCCAGTGTTACATCCTCCTCGAGATGCCTCAAGTACAATCCTCTTTGGAAGGTAACTTTTGTATCTTTCCTTCTTTGTCATGCATAGATGGCGTTAGTGGATGCGAGCTCTTGCAACTTACTATCGCGTGCATCTGCATGAAGTATGGCCTAAAGGTTTCTTCTCCAACCTGCTCAAGTATGGCGAAGGTCCCATATTGTAGTGGTTTAGTCCTTTCTTGTCTTTGTCCCTTGAGATGGATTGGCTGAATCCTCTCCAAGTACGTTGTTGCTATAGTCACCATCGTTTCTTGTATCTCCTCTTCTTCTTGCTGCCCCACGGTCAGGTCCAGTGAATCCATAGGTAGATATGGTGACTACATAGTGGAAGTTTGTTTTGCTCCTTGAATGAGCGGTTCTGTGGTGGCTTATTCTATAAAAACTAACAAGTGTTATCCAAATTCTCCATCCTTTGGTTAGAAATATCCATGCTCTCATGTCCATTTTGACTTTTCTTCCAATGAAAGAAAACAAAACTGATGATTTTCCTGAATAAGTCTTGGTGCTTGGTTGGCACTTACCATAGCCTTCTTTGATTTGCTGGTGTGCCCGGATGTTAAAATTGACTCCATCCTTGATCCATCTGTATCGGTTCTCCCTCCTTGTGAACACAACATCCCTGGCATACAAGTAAGGACTTCGAAGACAACGTCAAATGCATCAAGTGGAATAATATCAGCCTCTAATACATCTATGTATTGGGTATTTATCCCAAACTGAAACTTACACTTCCTTATAACTTGTATTTCTACACCCTTCTTCACCCATCCTAGTGGGTATGGATGTGGATGCATAAGTCTCTAGGCCAAGTTGTTCTATAACCACATCAGAAATCAAATTTGACTGAGAACCAGAATCTACTAAAGCGTTTACCTTAGTCTTCTTGATTTGGATTCTGATTTGAAATAACTTACTCATCTCTTCTTCTTCTATTGCCCGTACATGTTAGTGGCCATGCATCCTAGCCTCTCATCTACATCTCGAATCATCCTCAATCTCCACCTCTCTTTTTGTCTTCATAGTGGCCATGGATTTCTTGGAATCCTTGGTTCGGTGCTTTGGGTGTAATTTTGGATGCAACTTCCAACATGTGGCATCAATATGTCCATTTACATCACAATTCTTACAGAAATTCTTAGGATCTTTACAAGTATGCAAAGCAAGTAGCGGCATGTTTACCTTTCCATTTACCTTTGCTACTTGTCTTCCCTTGTTCTTTGTCTCACTGTTATTCTATTGGTCTGGTCTCCTTTGGCTCTATTTCTCCTTGCTTCTCGTCATCAATGTAGTATGCTTGTACACAAGCTTCATTGAGATCCTTGGGCTTCATGGAGATTACCTTCCTCCGAAGGTGAGTGTGAATTCCTCCCAAATATTTGGTTAGAATGTCCTCATCCTCCAAGTCCATATTAAGCAACATGGCTTGTCTCGAAATTCGTAGTGTAGTCTTGTACGCTTTGACCGTTGCCCTGTCTAAAGTACTGCCACTTAATCATCATGTTAGTCTTATGGCCAATAGGATAGAAGTTAGCTCTTATCAATTCTTTAAAACCTTTCCAAGTATTGATAATAGGACGTTTCTTCTTCTCACAAGTGGCTAGATGGGTTTCCCACCAAACCAAAGCATGACCTTCCATTTTGAGATGTGCAAAGGTGACCCTTTGTGCCTCAGTGACATTATGCACACTAAAGTAGACTTCCAATTGTTTTAGCCATTTATCTAATAATTCTACATCTACTTGTCCTTCAAAATTCTTTATTTCCACTTTTGTTTCAACTTTAAAAGGTGTATGTGCAGATTTTACCTTCTTGCTTACAATTGGCGTCTCTTCACACTCTTCCCATTCTTCCTCTTCGTGGCTCTTTCCGATACCAAATTTTTTGGCTAGTGCTCGAACCACCAAGTCCATGGAATCTTGCTTAACCAAAGCCATCTTTTGTAGATTTGAAAGCTCTTCTTGTTTCCTATGCAATCTATCCATCATGGTCTCTAGCATCTCGACTCTACGGACCAAGTTCTCTTCCTCCATTTGAGCTCGAATTCTCTGTTTCCACTTCTTCGTAGAAATATCTGGCTCACAAGGTAAAACTTCTTCACCTTTGGACCTTGTCACTGTCATACAAAATCACAAGAAAGATTCGAATACCACAATCCTGGATATATAATCATCTCTGATACCAAAATGATCCGTAAACTTCTACTTTGGAACTCTACGAATCACACAACTATGTTGTTCTACTTTCAACTCGAAAAATGACAAATTTGCTTAAATATTAGAGCTTCGTGACTGATTATCTAGTGCTATAGAAAGGAAATTGCAGAGAAGGAAAATAATTCAAACTTCAACACCAACAATTTTTATCTAGAAACCTCCAAGGAGGAAAACCAGTCGGGAAGGGAAACTGCTCTTTCTTCCCACTTTTATTGGTCTAACATAGATAATTACAAATTACAATAAGTATGAAAAGAAGCAACAATGTAAACCTTCTCTCCAATTACTTGCTTGCTCTATTTCTACACCTTGCTCCTACAATTCCATTCCAACACTGAAGATCTTGCTCACTGCTCTCATTAAATTTTGATTCACCTTCGAATGTCTATTCTCTTGCTCCTTCCATGTATTTATAGGCCTTCACATGTCCTCCCGTGCACTGGAGAATGTGAAAGGGCATGGAAGGGAAGAGACACGACTGGGTGCTTCAAATTTGTGTCCATTCGTGTTCCATTCTTCTTCTATTTGAAAGTTTTAGGACCGCGCCACCTGTGCATACGGCGGTGGTCTCGAGGACCGCCGCCCTGGCTGGTCGGTAGTTTTAGGACCACCACCCTGCAGGGCGGCGGTTCTAAAACCACCACTCTGCACAGAGTGGTGGTTCTTTCCAGAACCTCCGTTTACCTCATTTCTTTTCACTTTTCTTATTTCTCCTTCTTGGTGCTGATGGAACTGATGAAGTGGTGTGTTTTTTTTTGGATCCCTATGGATCAACTCGACCTCAACTACCACAATTTGTGGTCTTACTAATCGAGTGTTGCACTACATTTGGACCCAAGTGTATTTTGGTGTGTGTGTGTGTGTGCATCATGTGCCCTAGGTGCTCTTGTGTCAGTCACACTTTGTGAAGTAGCAAGCAATAACTAGATGTAGAAAATGTAATAGAATGTGTGCATGGAATAGAATAGAATCTCTCCCCCTATATTTGTGTGATGCAGATGAACCAACCTTGTCCTTGTGATGGAGCTAATGGATGTAAATGATCTCCAAATGGATGCAACTCTAGGTGGATGATAGTAGTGACTAGTGTTTGGTCCCTCATTATGGTCTCATAACTTTATATTTATAGGGTTCTCTTGATCTAATTTCATAATTAACCTCGAAATGGTCGACCACCAAAAAGATAAAGACCTAAAATGGATAGAAAGTGTCCAAAAAGTGGTGGGAAAGTGTGAAAAGGATCGGGGTGCCCCTGGTGGGACTAAGACACCCCAGTTAAAGCTAAAATGACGCAAGATGACAAAAATGACTAGGCATGGGTGGAAAGTGGTCGAAAATGATGAAAGAAAATAAAATAAGATGGCCAAAAGACGGGGGTTAATTAGTACTTTCTTCACTCAAAAACCTTCTAAATAGTAGTATGAGACCAGGGACTAAATAATGTCTAAAGTGCATGATTTTGTGTCTACATTTTCCCCCACTTTATGTTGGTGAGGAAAGCTCAGTAACATAAAGTAGATAGAGATGCATACCTGATGTCCATGAAGATTGTAGTAGAAAATACATCGAAGGACTAGACAAAGCGTGGAATGACAAAAATATGATGGAGCATGGAAACTATAGATGAAAAAGCACAAAAAATTGATGAGAGTGAACCTAGGGTGGAAATGTGTGTGTAGTTGCTTATGTGTGTGATGTACTGCATGGTTAGTATGGTGTGTGCTCTTTGCGAAGTGTGTTGTTGACATTGTTATTATTGTTGTTTGTTGCCCCCATTTGACTGCTTATTTCTCATACGGCCGGACTTGCAAGGAGAAAACGATCAAGTAGTCAAATATGTATGTATGTATGTGTAAAAATGCAATGTAAAAAATGTAAAAGTATGTAAATGTAAAATATGCAAATAAAGAGTGTAAATGGAACATGTGCACCTAATCCATGTCGAGAAAGAGAGTGTAGAAGGATATCCTATACTGTGAGTTTTTTTGGTGATCTCACGCCACCATGATCGAAGAAGTGTAGGGAGAAATTTGCATTATTCTCCTTCCTGTAACTACTTCCTTGAATGTGTGTGAATAGATATTTGTATGTCCTAGTTTTTAGGGTGATCCAATGCCACTAGATGAAGTAGTGTAGGGAGGAAAACCCACTGTAACCTCCTAGTCTATAATCGCGTTTCCAGGATGTTAAGGACACCATGTCCTATAAAATCCAATGTGTATGGAGTTCGTAGACTAGTCTGAACTCACTCGTTATATGTAAACCCACAATGCCAAGGGTGGAAAGTGCATTGAACTAAATTGGTGTAAACATGTTGTGTAGACTGTTAAACCCCAAATGATGCCCCCTCTTTGGGGGTGCATGCAACGTCGTTGAAAAGAGAATGTGACCCCAAAAGATGACCAACCGTATGAACCACGAAACTGTGCCCTATAGAGGGAAGGGAATGTGCTTGGTAGAAACCAAGGCATGCACAAACAAGGATGGCTAGCCAAAGACAAGTGTTAGTATGAACAAGCATGCATGAAAAAGATAATGTGTAATCTATGCAAATAGTGTAAAAGCTACCAAACAAAGTAGTGTAAGCACGTAAGAAGACAAGGAAGGTGCAAAAAGTGGGTCACAAACATGGGACATCACTCACAATGTCACAAGATACGCAAGGCCATCATGGTCACAAACAAAAAACATGTGTGCACACCAAACAAAGGGCAAGGCTTGCATACAAAAATAAGTAATAACAGATAATGTAACAAACAAGTATGGAAGCAAATATCCCTGCATAACAAATGTTGCACATGAAGCACCCGTTAGCATGTTAGAAAGATAACTAGTATGTTAAAAGTGTGTATAACCAAGTAATGTAAAGTGCTAAGTACAAAATGAAACAATAACACCTATGAGAGACGAATGTGGATGCCCCCAATGACTAGTGTAGGAAGGGTAGAAGGCGAGCATCCATGTTGCGTGTAAGAGACTTGTATCTATGATCAAAACTAGACAAAGGCGTGAACGCACATGTGTGGATAATATGGATAAATGACATACAAGCAATCTAACTAGCATGTGTAATAAAGTGACCATGAACAAGCAAAAGTAAGCAAGAGTAAGAGCAACCATAATATGTAGTATGTTGTGGATGGATGGAATGGAATGAAAAATGGAGTGATAGGAGTTCCGTGCCCCCGAGTGAATGGAAGTGTATGTAGTGAGGTTCATTTTTTTCCCCCTCAAGCAGTCAAAAATGAACCATAAATGAGAGTGCGTCATTGGGAAATGGTCGAAGTGTGTGTGTGTCTAATGCGATGTGATGAATGTGTAGGTGTAGTGATGAGATGTGACCTAGAAACGATGTGTGCGTGAACCCTATAGCTGAAGCATATATCACGATCAAATGAATGTATAAGTGATGATTTAGCCTAAGCATATATCACTATAAGATGAATGGATGAGTGATGATTTAGCCCTAAGTGTATATCACTACAAGATGAAAAAAGGGGAGTGGTGATGTAACCTAAGGTGTATACCACTACAAAATGATATAATAGGTGACGATTTAGCCTAAAGCATATGTCACTAAGCTAGAAATGTCACATGATGAAAACTTGAATATAAAGTGTGTGATTAGTGTAAGGTCCATTTGATTTTTAAACCCTTAGCAGTGAGTAAGGACGAGAGGAACTAAAGTGTGTCCTAGGGTAGTGAGTGTAGTGCGTAGAAGATGTAGTAGATGTGATAATAATAGACGGCCACATGATGTGTAGGATGTGTGATATGCAATGTATAATATGTAATGCAATATGTGTAGAGAGACCAAATGCACGCGTTATGTAATATGTAAGATGAATAGGATGTAATGTGAGTGTCGTAGATAATAAAAGTGTAAAATAAAGACTAGTATGATGTATGATGTATAATTATGCAATGATCAAAGTGTTGTAGAATGTATGATGTAGGATGCGAGATGTGTGATGAAATGCAATGTGTAATGCCTAGTGCAGTGTGTGGGGTTCATGTGTAGTAATCCCTCAACAAGTCAAGTGTGAACCAAAGCACAAGAGTGTGTCATCGAGTAAATGATGATGCTAGAACATGTGATGAAGATGCCTATATGAAAATGTAAAGATGATATATGTTAAAGTGAGTGGGGGAATGTATTAGATGTGATTGCCCCCAAGTATATATGAATGATTAAACTAACCAATGATAGTGAAGGACGAAGGTCCTCCATCGGATGCTTGTGGTAGTGAAGATGTAGGACCATGCTTGAATAGTGGTGGTATGGTAGACAAACGGTGTATCGGTGCATGAATTTTAAATGCGTGTGAGGAATGAATATATGATGAAGGTCATGGTGTCATGAAATGTGTCATTGATGGAGATGTTGAATGTGAAGGTGATGAGAATCCACGGGGAATAAATCGAGGTGGGGACCTACGTCGCTATGCAGTGACTGTTCTAGGAATAGGCCTATGCTAATGTGTAAGACTAGCGGAATGATGTGGTCATGTAGATGATGCTCGAGTAGGTGAACTAGGCATAGATTGTGCTTTGAGTAACATAGAGTGCGATGTACTAGATGAAGTAGATGATGTGCTAGTTATTATGCGAGGAGATGACGACCATGGAGTAGATGGAGGGACACCATCAATAGAAATAACTTGATTGTTGTAAATAAATTTGAGTCGTAAATGATTCATAGAAATGATAGATTGAGAGTGACGAATCCAATTGAGACCGAGAATCATATCGTAGCCATCAACTATGTTTCCAATAAGGAAAGGCACAAGCAGTGTATGAGGACCGATTGTAACATGTAGTTTGACAACACTAAAGGGTTTGTTGAAAGGAAATTCAATTTGTGATGGAGGATGATCGATATCCTTAAGAAGTGAAATAGAGCATGCACTAACGGGCCATGATGGGTCAACCTTAGTATTATTGATGGAGGTCAAGCCAACAGACGCCTTGATATGCAAATGATTAGATGTAAAATTTGCATGATAGTCAACGATGGAGAATGAAATGATTGGTGGCGAAGTGTCAGTCATTTGCAACTAAGAAATCAAGAGCTCCTGATTCAGGAGGGGGTACCGCATGATACGTATGATTGGAAAAAGAATCGGATGTCTTCTTGTCACATGGTTGAAATTCATTATTAAAGAGCTTGAGTTTACCCTTATCATTGCTTTCAATACAGAGTTAATAGACTTGGGAAACTCTAGTTTGTTATCATCAATTAGATCTTGGATGATTGTATGGAGTTTGAAACATTTATTTGTTGAATGTCCCACACATCGATGATAATCACAGTGGAAGTTCTCATTGTAGTTCCTACCTTTTGGTCGTGATGGGTCTAACTCAAGTGGTGGAGGAAGGGTAATAAGGTTGCTGTTGAGAAGTTGTTTCAATATAAGATGTGGAGCCATTGGAAGGTTGTTAAGCGTGTGCCTAGGTTGTTGTGAATGAGTCTCTTTAGAAGGAGTAACGGTGTTGACAAGTGATCTTAGTGTTAGTAGGCTTAGTTGTAGATGGTTTGAATGGCATCTTGTGTTGAAAATGAGTGGAAGACGAAGCATGTTCTCTATGTACTTAAGCTTGCCTATGGATAGGAGTTTGGTCTCACGAATTTTAAGAGTATGGCAAAGTTGATCAAATAAAGGAGAGGTTTCAAAGAGAACACTCTCTTGGAGAGGTGGTAAAAGACTCTAGATAAACAATTCTTGAAGCTCAGAGTCCATGCAAGCACATTTTCATCTTAGCTAAATTGTTTTTATACCTTAAAACTTAGTTAGCGAAGTGTTCATTGAATCCATCTTTAAACGTTAGTGAGCGCAAAATATCTTAGAGCCGATATTGATGGAGAAATGAGTAAGAAATGCATCACTAAATGCGTTAAGGAAGTAACCGAGTGCATAGGTAGGTCATAAAACCAAGCGCATCACATAGCCATGGAGACTAAGAGGAAATATTTTAGCTAAAATAATATGATCGTTGACAAAATTTAGACAAGCTATAAGAAACACTCTAAGATGCTCCTGCATGTCACCATGCCCATTGAAAATGGGAAGCTTAGGGGTGACAAAAGCTAGGAGGAAGTGGATAAGTAGAGATGGTAGGTGTGAATGGAGTATGCAACAATAAGGTAGAATCTAAAGATGGTGATGCATGCAAAGTGGCTGTTGCATCTTACAATTTGAGCTTGGAGGTCGTGATAAAGAGAAGTTAAGTCTTGATTGAAACAAATGAAACACTGTCATTTATGAGAAACTCATGGTGACGTAAAATGATTAGTAGGAGTAATAACTGAAATAGGAACAATAGAGATAGGTGGAAGATTGGAAACAAGCGGTTGAGTGGCAATAGAGGTTGGTATAGCCAGAAGTGTTGAGTTTTGCCAAATTAGTATCTTCCTCACGAGCCACATGTAAAAGTAAGTCTAGATCTTGAGGGTGTGCAACAATATGATCATTAATGGCCTTAAGATGTTCTTTAGTAAAATCAATATGAGAGTGAGCCATAACGAAAGGAGAATAAACTATAGAATGATAAGGTATGAAGGAAGAACCTAGAAGCGTGAATGATCGAGTCAGGTTCACCAAAATGATTAACTAAACATAGAAAATATGCGTAGTTAATCTAATCTAGAAGAATGACATGTAAATGCGAAATAAATGACTATGAAAAATGACCCAAACAACTAAGTAAATGGAAATAGAATTCCTAAAGTGTAAGAGAGAATAGAAATAACTCAATCTGAATAGAAGATGCTCATGAGATTGTGTCGCAGAGGTGACTGGAGAATCTAGAAGTAGAAACAATTTTGCGTAGAAAACCCGAAAAGGATGGATTTGGTGATTCTCTAGACTGGGGCACCTAGAGAAGGACTGGGGCACCTACGGGCACTCTGGTCTGCAAAATGGGTGCCTTGGTTTGTGTAAAAGCTCTGGAACTGATCTTCATAGGTTCGGCAGTGGTGCGAAACCCTGATGTATGTCGCATCAAATCCTCTGTACTATGCTAGGTGTTGTTGATAATCTAAGATGAATGGAAGACCTGTAAAACCCTAAACAAACATCAATCCCTAAAAATAAAAATGCATATGATAGGGTTAGACTGACCTCAACTACCACAATGTTGGTCTTACTAACTGAGTGTTGCACTACATTTTAGACCCAAATGTAGTTCGATGTGTGTGTGTGTACATCATGTGCCCTAGGTGCTCTTGTGCCAGTCGCACTTTGTGAAGTAGTGAGCAATAAATAGATGTAGAAAATGTAATAGAATGTGTGCATGGAATAGAATATAATCCATCCCCTATGCTTGTGTGATGCAAATGAACCAACCTTGTCCTTGTGATGGAGCTAATGGATGCAAATGATCTCCAAATGGATGCAACTCTAGGTGGATGATAATAGTGACTAGTACTTAGTCCCTCATTATGGTCTCATAACTTTATATTTATAGGGTTCGCTTGATCTAATTTTCATAATTAACCCCAAAATGGTCAACCACCAAAAAGATAAAGACCTCAAACAGCTAGAAAGAGCCCAAAAAGTGGTGAGAAAGTGTGAAAAGGATCATGGTGCCCTTGGTAGGACCAGGGCGCCCTAAGAGTACTAGCCCTAGGCACCCTAGATCAAAGCTAAAATGACACAAGATGACAAAACTAACCTGGGCATGTGGGTGCAAGAGGTTGAAATGATGATAGAAAACAAAATAATATGGCAAAAAGACGGGGTCAATTAGTACTTTCTTCACTCAAAACCTTCTAAATAGTAGTATGAGACCGAGGCTAAATAATGTCTAAAGTGCATGATTTTGTGTCTACGCACCACCCTTAGCCTAGGATTTACCTTTCTTGAATCTTTCTCTCTCTGGTCCCTTGGAATCATTAGAGTAGGATTTAGTTATAGGTGTAGTTTTAGCGTTGGAAGTAGGTTATGTTATGTATGTTTTCCAAACCGCGCACTAAGGAAGTCAACCTTCTTTAGAGGTCTATCTCAAGTTGCAATTCCCACACTTGGAGACAGCCCCATGTTGCCTCAAAATCTTAGATCTTCATGATTCAGGGTAGGGTGCAATTTTGAGCTCCAACAGTTTTGGCATGCCGGTGGGACAACTTGATAAAGCTTAAAATTCATTATTACTAAGTTTTGGTGTGTGACTTAGTGATTTCAACCTTTTGAGGTAGTTCTTCAACACATTTGGTGACTCCTAAGTTCAAATATCCCGATTTCTGGGTAGTCTAGTGCCCATTTTCATGAGAAAATTACAGACAAGATAACGTACAACAAGAAGTGAGTCTTTTGAGTATTTGCAGTTGTCACCTAGAAGAAGAAGAAGATGTAGAACAGATTCAAATATATCCATCACCTCCAAACCAAATCTTCTCCACTCCTCCCGATAAGCCTTTCTTGACGTCTTCAAAGGTTCTAAGACCCATTCCATTCATGACACAACAAAGAAATTTTCCTTTTGTCAGCTTCAATGGTGGTAGTCCTTTAACACTAAATGCCCAACATGATATAATATTGTTTGCTCTTAAAAGTATCCCTTTCTTCACTTATGAAAACCACACTACTCACGGTTGATCATATCCAAGATTTTGTAAATGTGTGCTCAGTTCATCTAGTTACAGAAGATGATATTGTAGTTAGACTTCTTTCTTCTTCATTAAAGGGTAAGACACTTCAATGGTATATAAATTTGATACATGCTTCCATTGACAATTGGGATGAACTTGGTATAGCTCTTTGTCAACACTTCGAGGAGAAAGAAGATAACATAATCCTTTCTAGAGAACTCACAGCAATCAAATGATCTCCAAATGAGCTCATGGCGGACTTCAATTTTAGATTCCAGTGAACATGGGACAAAATTCCAGTGATACTAAGACCAACTCCACAAGGTGCATTTTTATACTTTCTTAGAGCTCTAAATTATGATATAGTTGTCATGATTCAATCTATGGGTGTTGTTCAATTACCAAATGCATATGCAATAGCCATTAGGGCTGAAAATTTTTTAATCCAAGTAGGAAAGTTATCCCCTAGATTTCCTATTCCCATTTTTCATGAACTACCACATGATACCCACCCATCGTTGTTCATATTCCTCAATCATCTGCTTCATCCTCTACTTCCACATCTAGTTCCTCTATCAAGCAAGAAGAAATTGAAAGTCTTAGTGTTTAGCTTAAAACCTAACAAATGAGATTGTCTCCTTAAGAGACATCAAGCTCAAGCTCTTAAAAATTATCCTAGCTCTCTTCAAGATTATTCGTAAAAAGCCTTTCAATATCCTAATCAAATATTTCCATAGAGCTACCACCAAGAAAGCCACCAAATGCAAATTTGTAGTCCCCTACCGCCCTAATTTGAGAAAATCCATTGTTCCAACTTTCAGAATAAAATGGCAGAATAATTTAAATGATGTTATCCATGTGATCAACCCCATAATCAATATACATGTGAGGTGGAATGAACTCCTTGTGGGAAAAATATATTATAGTTTAAACTCCATCTTACTTGCAAGAAAAATTGTGGTTCCTTCAACAAGCAATACAAATGATTGTTCAAGAGTTTTCTCCTAAACCCAACTTCATGCTCTTTGACTTGAAGAATTTTGTGTTATTAATCAAATTATGGGAAACTAAAATGGGTTACAACTTCATGTGAAGATTATACAAGGTCTAAAAGTAAAAATGGATGTGAGATATCCTCCTCCTGTTGCTCTAGTTCCACGTGACACTTCCAATTATTTCACATACTTGAGTGAAAACTCAATTTCATCCAGTTTTCGTAGGATACTCAGTAGCCACAAAATGAAACAGTTCCAGGAGGACACAAAATCCTCCAATCAAAGAGCATGTCATGCCTTCATTAAAGAAAAAATAACATGTCACCTTTATTACAAAAAACTGGGTATTCCTCTCAACATTGTGGAACAAATGAAGAGAAAAATCTCAATGTCATAATGTGGATGCCTTATCTATCCCATCTCAAAGGGATCCCTTCAAAAGCATTGAAACAATTTCCACCTCTAGAGCCCATCATGCACAAATCGGACATCACAGTCGATCAACATTTTTTTTAAAGGAGGAACATGTAAGTTCAATGATCAAGCCCCTCCTTTCTACATGTCTCTCATAGTTGGAAAGCACCTTGTTCATAATTACATGATAGATTCTAGTGCTAGTACTTCAATCATGCCAAAGAAAATAACATATATCTTGGGGATTGAGTACAATCCAACTTCTAAGGGTGTCTTACAACTTGATGGATCAATCAATAGTGCAAGTTTTGGTTATAATAAAGGATTGAATTAACCTTGCATGTTTACCCAAGTTTAACCATAATGCAAGACATTTTGTGATTGATTTGCCACCTCTATTCACCCTTTTCCTCTCCAAAGATTTCACAGCTAAGGTGGGTGGATATCTTTCCTCATATTGGTCTCATATGTTTCCACAAGACAAGTATGGAACTAGGTTTATAATTAAAGTTGAACCTATTTTAGCTTATCATGTGGAAGTTTATGATCCTAGTCCTATCAATGTAAATTGTATGATCCAAGAAGAAACAAACAATGATCCTGAACCAATTAAAACAATGCATTCATCAACTTTAATTCCTAATCTTATGTTAGATGAATGGGAAAAAGAGCACTATGAATTTGATCCTATATGATACAACTATGAAAACTAGTCTAGGTACTTATTATATCCATGAGGAAAGCTTCACTACCCCATGCGACACATTGAAGAAGACAATGACCCTTTTGGATTATGAAAGATGTATTTTGATGGTTCCAAAAGCATAAATGGAGTTGGGGTGGGTGTACTTATTGTCACTCCAACAAACAAAAAATTCTTCTTTTCTCACATGCTACAATTTGCATGTTCAACAATGTTGACAGAATATGAGGCATTGGTTCATGGTTTGTTGATTACTGTGAAAAGAAACAAAGTTAAGACTTTATAAGATTTGGAGACACTAAGTTTATCATTCACCAAGTCGAGGTAGGTGTGTGATAAAAAAAGCTTTTAGAGCCTATAAACATTGAGTTTGGATCTTCTGAAAGTATTTCAAAGCTATCAACTTCAAGTGGTGTCATGTGAAACAAAATAAGGAGGTAAATCAAATGAAACCATTAGTTCTCAGTTTCTCTCTCCGGAGAAGATCTCATCCAAATAAATCAACATGTCAAGATGGTAGTAAGACCATCCATTCTGGATAATGATGTCAATTGGAAAGTTTTTTAGAATGATGAGAAAATTGTTCAGTTCATTCAAATGAAGTAGATTTCTTTTCCAACTTGCATCCCACTCTACAAGATAGTTATGGTGATCAAATCATTCAATTGTAGACAAACAAGCTACCCAAAGGATTAGTCACCTTGAAGCATATTTTAAAACTATGATGATGAGATCAAGGAGGCCAAAATAAAGCATGTCCGCAGGTCAAGAGATTATAATCTAGTTACCATTGTATAAGGAAAAAAAAATTGTTGGGAAAGGTATGTATGTATCTTTGAAGAACAATTTTTATTTCTCTTTGTCAGAAATTTCATGATGTATTCTCATGGAGCTATGAGGATCTTAAAGGCTTTGACCCTAACATTGCTCAACATGTTATTGATTTGGATCCTGATGTCAAGCTAGTAAGACAAAAACAAAGGCATGTGAACCCCAAGATTGAACCACTCATGAGGATGGAGTTATCCAAACTCATTGAGTCAAAAATAATATTTCCTATCAAGTATTCATCTTGGGTAGAAAATTTGGTTCTAGTCAAGAAGAAGAATGGAGAAATAAGGCTTTGTGTGGATTTTAGGGACTTGAACAAGGCTTCATTAAAAGATCATCATCCCTGCCTTCCATGGAACAAATCCTTCAAACAATGGTGGATTTAAAGGTTCTCCATGCTTGATGGCTATTCAAGCTTCAATCAGATTAAGATCAAAAAGAAGAGGACTAATCAAAACCACATTTACAACCAAATGGGGAATATATGCATATCAAAAATCCTTTTGGTTTATCAAACATGGGTGCCACATTTTAGAAAGCAATGGACATTATTTTATGTGACTCATCAACCAATTTTTCCTGGTGTATTTGGATGACATCACAATTTTCTCAAAATAGGGAAAACAACATATGGAGCATTTGGAGAAAGTGTTTAAGAGTGTAGAGAATTTGGAGTATCATTGAACCCAAGAAGTGCAATTTTGTAGTTCCACAGGGTAATTATTAGGTCACGTTGTCTCAAAGAATGGAATTGCAATTGACCTAAAAAAAGTCTTTTCCATCCTCTCCCTCTCTTTCCAACTCAAGAAGGCTCTCCAATATTTCCTTGACAAGATCAATTTTGTTAGGAAATTCATTCCTAAATTTATGGGATTAGTAAGGCCTATCACCTTGATGTTGAGGAAAGACACTACTTTCAAATGGAACATAGAAAGAAGAGAAATTTTGACAAGATCAAAGTCATAATAGCTCAAGCACCAACACTCATCAATCCAGATTTCACAAAGGATTTTCATCCTTTATGCTTATGGCATGGATCTTAGCATAGCTGTGGTTCTTACTCAAAAGAACAATGAAGACTTAGAGCAACCTATGGCCTTCTTTAGCCAAACATTGAAAGACTTTAAACTCAAGTATAGCCATTTAGAAAAAAAATGTTTTCCATCTTCCGGGATCTCAAAAAAATTAAACCCATGTTAGCCCAACCACATCAAAGTTCTAGTCTCACATCCTAGCATGAGAGATTTCATTATGGGGGTAGAAATTAGTGAAAAGAGAGCCGGATGGGTAACCAAAATAATGGAGTTTGATGTCACCATCAAAGCCACAAAATTGGTGAGAGGAGAGAGAATTGTGTGAAAAAACTTTAGATATATGCTCAAAGTGATCAAGATATGTCTTTCTTCATGGAGAGAAAGAAAAAAAGAAGATCCGTGAAGATGATAGAACGCGCAACACAAAAAACCATGACACAAAAAATGAACTCAACCTAGCCGAAAAAGTTGGATAAAACATAACAATTTTCTTATAAATTGGTAGCTATCCTCTTGTTTTGAGAAAACAAAGAGAAGAAACCTCATGTTACAATCAATTCCTTATGTTTTAATTGATGGTATTCTTTTCAAAAGGAATATAGATGGTGTCTTGTTAAGGTGCATTGAGGAAGAGAACATATAGATAAAGTCTTGGTGGAATTTCATGATGGTTCTTGTGGTGGACATTTTCTTAGCTAAAAAATAATGAAAATCCTTAGAGCATGATACTTTTGGCCTACATTATTTTGTGGATGCATATCAATGGGTCAAGAAATGTAAGGAATGTGCCTTCTTCAGGTAAAAGAAAAAAGGTGATAACCTTCCCCTTCATCCTATTCAGGTGGATGAACCCTTTCTCTCAATGGGGACTAGATTTCATAGGCATGATTAATCCTCCTTAAAGTGCAGGTCACAAATGGGTTGATGAAACAACAAATTACTTCACTATGTGGACAAAGGCCATACCACTCAAGGAGGCTACTGAATCAGTCATCCTTGATTTCTTGGAAGACATTGCAACAAGGTTTGGGATTCCTCAAACCATCATTTTTATAATGCTAAGGCATTTTTAGGATCAAAAGTATCTGATTGGGCTCTTAGAAATGGATTTTACTTGAAGATTCCTCCAATTATTACCCATAAGGTAATGGTTTAGCAAAATCAACTAACAAGAACCTAATCAAAATCATGAAAAGGACTATGCAGGTCAATCAAAGACAATGGCACACTAAAGTAAAGAATGCTCTTTGGGCTGATAGAATCACTCCAAAGAAAGTAATTGGAAATTCACCATTTGTCCTTATATATGGAAGAGAAGTTAGGATCCCATTATCACTTGAACTACCTTCATTAGAGCTAGCTCAACAATTGGAATTTAAGGGTGCAAATCAAAGAGAAATCAGAATGGTAGAATTAGTTAAACTTGAAGAACTAAGGTAATCTCCATGGATAGGTTAGAAAAGCACTAGAGATCAACCAAGCAGTGGTTTGATAAGAAAGCTAAGCCACATATTTTCAAAGCAGGAGATTTAGTCCTCAAGTGGGATGTAGATAGAGCTAAACCAAGGAAGCATTCTAAGTTTGATGCACTTTGGAGTGGGCCATATATTATCACTTCTTGTAAAGAAGACAACTCTTTGAGTTATCTAATCTTGATGGAGAGGTATTGCAAATCCCAGTCAATGGGATTTATCTTAAACACTCCCATTAAGTTGTCCTATTACATCTTGTAAATACTTGTGTTTTGTGTTGTTGGCCATTTTCTCCTCTTTTTCATGTGTTGATCACCGATTGGGTGTCTTTTTCCTCGATATTTGTGGTGACTCATTGTTTGTAATAAATGATTTTCACTCTCTACATGTTTCACTTGAGACATGTATGATCTTCTCATTTTGTACATAAGTTTTGGGCCACTTGCAATCATACACGGATCATATCAAAGCTAATTCCATGGCAATAAAATAGTTGGAGAGTATTTTGGTGTGCATCTTTTCAGAACTCCGTAGATCAAATATAGTCAATGTTAAGTTCATATGGATTTAGGAGACAAGTTTTCAAGGATGAGATCATTTTTTTCAAGGATTAAGCTTGACTCCATGCCCAATGGATGCTTCAAGGCTTGGTCTTCATCATCTAACAAGCAGATGTCCCTAAAATTCACCAAACTATTGTCCAAAATTACACCCTATGTAATTTTAAACAACTCATCAAATGGACTTAACCATTTTTATGCTCTCGAAAAGTCACGTCATACTAGTTCAATCTACCATGGAATGCAGAACTTAGTGTTTCACATAGTCTCCTAACTGCGGAACAAAAGAATGAGCATTTTAAGGACTTAATTTTTTTGGGTCATCAATCCAAGGGTTAGATTAAGTATAAAAGAAAGTCATGAGGTGTGTAAAATAAGTTTGGTTGGTCACGTAACAATGAAACAAAAGTTAGAAAGTGACCAAGATAAAAGGTTGTGGAATGATATCGTAGTGTGTTCTGCGGATTTGATGGTTTGCAATGTTTTGTGGTTTTCCTACTCAAAGCTATGGAAACAAAAGGAATTAGTCGTTGGGTTAAAGTCATGGGTTAAAGGATTAGATACTCGTGGGTGATGTTAGGTACTTCCACTCTTCAAAGAATGCAGGGAAGAGTTTTGGGAGTTCACAGATTGAGAGAAAAATTAGAAAACCACTATAAAATTCCTAGACACAGTAAAATCTGCGGGAGGTCTTGAGGTTGTGTCGAACTCATAACTAAAGAGCCAACCACCCCAACCACCAAAATTTAATGAAATATGGCATTGTTATGTGCACTCTAATGACATGTGTTAGACTTCAAAGGGGTCGTGATATGGTTGTTGGCTACATTTGGAAGTGATCATGCTTGTACTATAAAAAACCTCTGCAAAATTTCATGACACCCACACTCATTCATTTCAGTTTTTGAACACAATTAGTTCCAACTTGGTGGTCCTTTTCCCTCTCTTTCTTATCTTTCTTCATGCCACAAGTTGTATAAATGTAAGTGCTTATGCACTTTAAAATGGTTCTTCTCCATATTTCCTTCCATAGCATATTTTCAAGATCTTCTTTGTGAAACTCATATTTTCATGTTGTCGACCTCTATAATTCGCAAATGGTGATTTTTTTGTCTTATTTATGTATGTAAGCTCCAAATATTGATTAATGCAAGTGTGGTTTACTTCCTTCCTTCAAATACACAGTGTTTGATGTGAATACCTTTCCCTCTTACATTTTTAGTGTATTTTATCTATTTACATCGAAATGTGTGCATTTTGTGATCCCTTCCTCACGTTTTTGTATTTGCGTCATCTAGATTTGGGAAGTTCCACCTTCTTTTGGTGTTATCACCGCACTTAGCTTAGGATTTACCTTTCTTGCATCTCTCTCTCCCTGGTCCCTTGGAATTGTTAGAGTAGGAATTAGTTGTAGGAGTAGTTTTAGCATTAGAAGTAGGTTATGTTATGTGGGTTTTCCAAACTCACATAGCAAGGAAGCCAACCTTCTCTGAAGGTCTGTCTCAAGCCGCAAGTCCCACACTTGGAGACAATCCCATGTTGCCTCAAAATCTTGGATCTTCATGATTCAGTAGGGTGCAATTTTGAGCTCAACAATATATATATATATATATATATATATATATATATATATATATATATATATATATATATATATATATATTCAAAATTTAACTTCCAAATATATATACTAAATTTAAAACTCTCAAGAAGATTATACAATTAAATACAAACTAAATATTATGACTTTTTGAGATTTATGAAAATTGACATCAACAAAAATGAAAACTTTGGAATTAAAATTATTAAAATATCTTAATATCTTATTCATAAAATATAAAAATCTTAATATTTCAATGATAAAATAGAAGCATCTAATTGTTTTGATTTAAAATTAATTTAATTTGATTTGGTTTTCTTTGATTTTTCTTTTTTGATTTTTTACAAATATAGATTAAACTACAAACATTAGATTTGGGATTTTTTAAGAAATGTGAAACTTGAAGGTTGAACTTGGAGGTCGTCGAAAGTTGGAAGTTGGAATTCATTTTCTATAGAATTGTAAGCTTGCACTAGTGAGTCATTTCTTTCAATTTTTGCAACAAAAAAATAGTTATAACTTGAAATAGTATTTTAATGCTCTCACAAACTGTAATGGTATTTTTGTCTTTTATTTGATTAATGAAGATCCAATTGATTAGTGTACAATCGATATTTATGAAAAATAATTGTATATCTGATAAACTATGAAATTGATTAATGTAGCATTATTTTTGTTGGTTTATAATTGTACAACAAAGGCCCAAAAATTATAAAGATTAAGTTTGTTAAAATCATTTAGATTCAATCAATTAGAGAATCCCACATAGATTTGTAATTATAATGCAATTTAGAAAATATAAAAGATGGAATCTACATAGATAGAAAATCCCACCATAAAAGTTTATGTAAAATGTGTTTTTAATAAATACCAACATTGGTTGCAACTTAGAACTTTTATTATCAATTAGCTACCTATTTTTTTGTCTCTGTTTTGATCTCTCTGCAAGGAGAATAGAGAGAATGATTAAATAACTTAGAACTTTTACTATCAATTATCCACCTTTTTTTTTTTTATGTGTTGTTCTCTCAAAGAATGAGAATAGAGTAAGAATAATTAAATACACAATTTTTGGGTGACAATGGGATTGGTAATAATTTTCATGGAGGTGTAAGGATTGATTTTTTCCTACTTGTGTATCATCAATAAGAGGTCAAGGATTTGTAAAACATGTTATTTATTTTTGATCTCCTAAATGTATAATTTAAATTAATCATATAACTTTTTTACATGCATATTAAATGTTGAACGTCAATGACATTCACATAATTTTTTGGAATGTCACCTAATTTTATTGCGACATGTAACCTTGAACGTCAAAATCCAACATTGATTGCTAAACAACAATGGTGTTTTTTTTATTTTTATTTCTTCATTTTTTTAATACTCCTCCTAGCAATTGCATGTGAGCGGTTTAATGGAGACACCGAAAGAGATTGGTTGAAGAAGTTAAATTTGAGGGTGTGAAACATTGTAGAAGAAAGTAGGGTGATGAAGAAGGGGATTGACGTAGGAGGATTATAGGGGGATGTTACAAGAAACAAATGTGAAAATCTTATTTCTTATGACAAGACACATATAAACCACATGACATTTGTGTTAATTGTTTGAAGGAGAAAGGGGTTGTGTAAATATCATCGAGGCTAAGTACTTTGAAGATATCTCACAAAGTACACCCTTGTTGATCAATACCCCTAATGTCAATAGTTTCTTTTTATAATGTCAGCCCTTATGTTTTGTGGGTAGCTAAAACACCCGATAATTTTAGGGGAATTCACTTGTTGGGGTCGCGGGACACTTTAGAGATAGTAACATGTGAAGGGGAATTGAAATCTTATGTTGATTTGATGTAGTCGTTGAATTTGATAATGACAAAACATGGTTGGCCATGTGGTATTACATCATCTTTATAGACCATTATCTTTAACCATTCTCCATGCTTGCGTAGGAAACAATAAATATCATCCACAAGAGTTTTCCTTGAGGATTTGTAGTTTACGTTGCCTCCTCAAGGATTTCCTGGTCCTTCTTGATGAGGACATTACAATGGTTGACATTGATGCTCCAATGAGAGAATTTCATTACGGTCATTACATGGTGTTGTAGAATGTCATAGTCCGAAAAAATACAAAACAAAGGACTCTTCTTACATGAAGGTTTCTCTAACAAAGACATGCCACATGGATGGTAATGATAGGGCCTATATGTGGACGACCAAATGAATTTGATCTACTAATGTTTCTACAACTCGAGCTTCTAGCATTATTAACATGATTTTAGTCATAAAGGAAAGAGTTTTATTTGATAGTCTCTTTGTTGCCATTTATTTGGGCCTTCAAATGAGATACTCAATTGATGGTTTATTTGATACCTACTTTCTATTGTAATGGATAATTTGTAATGTATATGATGTGTGAATTCGATAAGTGAAATATCAAGCAAGACAAGGCAAATCAACCTCAAGAATCCTGACATATCTTTCAATGAGACCAAATGTAAAAAACACAGTGTATTAGATCTCAATTGTGACTCCCATGTGGATACCATAAAATATACTGAGACAAAGACGATGATGTTGTCTATTTGGGAAAATAATATGACTTTAATGAAGTGATTGGACAAAAACTAAACCCTTTTTAGGTGGAGGTATTAATACAACCAAAAGGCATCCATAATTTGGAACCCTTTGGTGGAATCAATGTGTCATCTATGAAGCCACATGGACAATGTAGATTCATCTGTAATCAATACATGCACAAAGAAAAAATATATGCCCTTCATTTTCCTAGTGCATGCCAAAGAACCAATAAACTCATCACACCTAGATTGTAATGGACTCGAAAATATCATGCTTTTATTTCCCTTTTGAACATCAAGTTGGCCATTCTTGGCCTCATGTGCATATTAATAATTATACTAAAATTAAATTGTAACCATGTAGTTATGAATTGAGATATTAATAATTGATACAAATGATTGTCCTAATTAAAGCAATGTTTTTTTAGTATTAAATCTCTCTTAAAGTTGTCATCCTAAAAAACCTTATTTTTCAATTGCTTTGTAACTTTTTGGGATTGTTGTAATTACACTTTTATGTGTTTTAATAACATAAGCATAGAAGGAAGATGAAATTAAGTTTGTGTCACCTACCTAGCTATTTTCTTTGGTATATGATAATCATGATGATTCTGATCATTCTCAACATGAGGCTTTCAGAGGCATATGGAGTATGGGGTAGGGGAAGCATCCATCAACCCTAAAGGAGGCAATGGTGGAAATCGAAGTTATTAGGACAAAGCTTTAAAATATGAGATTAGATACATAATCAAAGGCACCTTCTCTAATAACCCTAGATGAGGTTACTAGGACTGGTATTCAAGGAAAGAAGTTGGTGAAATTTGTAGCTATGTATGAGGGTTAGAAAGAGGAGCTATGTGTTACTAGGGAAAAATTGGATTCCACCACTAATGAGTTGTAAAAATTAAAGGTGGTGATGGCTTCCTTGTTGGATCTTTTGGTACATATAATTTCGACTGCGGGGTATCCAATGTATATGTATTATTCTTATGGGAATAATGGATGAGATTCCAAATCTCCTAGTAGAGAATTCTATTGTCATAACAAATCCATCAGAATTTTGTGAGGTTTTGCGAGTGTTGTTTGAATTTAACAAGAACCTTTTTATGCAAGGTATACTGGTATGTAAGGGATTTTCCTACCTAAACAAGATGGAATCCAATACTAGTTATGGGGGTTTGTTCCTAAGATCTTTCATGTCTTACTTAGAAGTGGAGTAATTGATGAAACTAGAAAGGGAAAGGTATGATACTGCTGAACTTGAGGCTCCTTTATGGTTAAGAAATGAACACCCTCATCCTTTGGAGATTATTGTGGACTTAAAGAGGAAAATGTAGGAAGTTGATTTTAAGAAAGAGGTCATGCTTGTTAAGGAGTTAGTTCTAAATTTTTATGCACATTTGGGACTTGATTACATTATGAAATCATACTTTGGGTGTTTTCATAGATGGGAATTATTATCGGATAACCTTATAATGAGAGAACCTTACTCCCTTAAGATCCTTCTAATGGATTTTCTAAGAATGTTATTCTATATTCACTCGGTTGTATGGGCGGGAGATGAATGAATTGGGCTTCCTACACACTCTCCTCCGGTTTGGTACCTTTTAACTAATGAGAGAAAGCTTTACAACTTGATATGGTTTATGAGGAGGAAAATAGAGGGACGTTGATATGTCAAAAGGTTTTATCAATTTAATTCACCTCCTTATACTACCGAATGTGAGTTTCAAGAAATATGTATGTAAAATATGATGGAGAGGGTGGGATTTGTATATCATGAGTAGTTATAGTTGGAATTTTATATGAGTTACATTTAGGTTCTATTGTTGATGTTAGGGGTTTTTGTTGTGAAAAGTTTTGTTTGGCCCTTTTTTATTTAGGATCGATGCCCATGGGAATATAGCAAGGTAGTACTTAGGTCATTTTGTAAGTTCAACTTCAAGCCCTTTATGAGTTATATCTTGTTTCAATATGTTAAATATTGTGTAAGTACTTGCTTTTTCTTAAATACATACTAGTTCAAAGCTCTTATGAAAATTGTTTATTGATAAAAAAACATAAACATATAATTGATACCAAAAATTGTGTAAACATGTTGAAATGAAAATAAAGAATACTCCGTAACATAAAAACATGGTTTATTAAGAATAAATTTCAACACATATTGTAAGTGTGGCATCAAATTGGATAAGTTATAATATTATCAATAAAATTTAGGTCGAATACATCATAACACATGGGATGAAAATGTTAAGATTGTTGGAGTTATAATTTGTAGAGAAATTTATGTTTTTTTTTTTAATTTTGTGTGATGGGGAAGAGAAAAAATTCAATAAAACTACAATATGTGACAAAACCCACTTCAAATTATGCCTTTATGGATGTCCATACCATGCTCTAAAGATTTTATTTTTCCACAACCCACAAGTTTGGTTGTAAAGGCGAGTTGATTGGGTTGAATATTCATTTGTTCCATTTGGTGAAATAGTCTCATTTGGCTCTTAAGGATGAAAATGTCTAATGTAAGCTACAATTATGATATGACACAAAAAGATATCGCATTCTATCATCTGTCCAAACACCTTGTGGCTATCTACAAAAGCTCCCATTTTGGCATTTAAATGTTTCTAAGACCTTTTTAACAACCTAATTTTTTAAATATCCAGAAATTATTGTATTCCATGAGATGACATCTCTCAAGGGCATTTTGTCAAACCTGTTCACATGCCCTCTTTATGATTCCAAAATTTACATATAAATTAAACAAGGCACCTACAACCACAACATCTAACAAAAACATTTCCTAATATGTTTTGATGGATGTTTATTTGTTGCATTTGGAAAAAACTTTAAGTGGCTCATACCATGGATCTAGTTGAACAATTTTCATGATTGCAACAAGGATGCCCATTAACTCCTATAATGATGTCTCGAGTTGGGCACTAGTGCTTTGGAATGGGCAAATTGTGGCTTCCAACAACTTTGTTTTGGTAATTTGACAAATCCAACAACACCGAAAAATGTTGTGTCTTTTCCCTAACACCATTTGTCAATGATAAAAATAAAATTCCAAAGAAAGCTTTGAGATTATTAATTATTAATTATTTATAGTTAAAAAACATAAACAAGTGTAAATGATCATCAATGACAAACACAACTTGGAGTTGTGACCACAATTTCTTCCTCACCTTAGATATTTAGAATGAGCAATCCAAAAAGTCACAAAAACTCCCACCAATATGCCACAAATTTATTTCACCTTAATAAGACATAGTCTAGAAACAATACAAATACATCCTATTAGGATTGAGTAATTAAAAATAATAAGAGCATAAAGCATTGGAAAATTAAAAACATTAACATTAACATGATTAATTTCCCCTTTGGTGAATAGTTTTAGAACACTCCATTGACATGTGTAATGTGGTTTGGGTAGAGAAGAAAACATGCAAGAGGTTGTCTGGAGCTACTACTCTTGAAAATATATCAAGGTTATTAATAATTATTAAAAATTTAAGACTTTACTTTTATTTCAAAACACAAGCAAATGTTGGCTCTTGAGGAGGAGTAAAATGCCCTATTGTAAATCACTCATTTTGACAAAGGTAGAAAGGATGGTGACAAATCTTGTGGAGTTTGGATTTACACCTATCAATTGCACTTGCCTACAAGTTTCGTAGGTATTTTCAACAAACCTATTTTGCATATCCTAGAATCATTACAATCCATGACATCACATATATTTCAAGTATTTTGTCAAACAATTCACATTCTTCCACATTTAGTCTCATGTGGAATTTTTTTTTTTTATGTTTTGGGATTTTAGAAGATATCTTGGGATGTCATTAAAACCTAAAGAAGCAATATAAAATACTTCACTTCCATCATATTTGGGATGTGATGTCCATGTGGAAAACACAACATGGTAGTGACAATGTGAAAGAGCTTGATGACATTGAATAGAAGAAGACATGATGAAAGGAGGGATGTTCTCAAACAACTTGGTAGTGTGTGACATGTCAAGAAACATGGCCAAAATTCTACTACAAGTGTGCATTGCTCTGGGATTTCTAGTGTCAAACATGAGTAGGGATCCCTAGAAAGTCCATGACATCACCTTCTGTCATGACCCTGCGTTGCACTTGGTGAGGGGTGAATCATTGGCAAAAATATAGATTCACACAATTCCACATTTTGTAAACATCTATTGAAAGTCATTTCATTATAATGCTTCATTGTGCCCTATTTCAAATCTCAATTTTTGGCACATACTGACAACAAACTAGCAAAGGTTAAATGATCAAACTAGACACTTGTTGGTTACAAATAAAGAAGTGTTGAGTATCTGCTAAAATGCAGACGAGTTTCTAATAACAACACACCATGTGTATAATAAGGATAGGGTAATGCAAAAATTAAAATTGAATCCTATTCATTCCTATCTTAGGCGTATGTCATATTTAGTCCCCTTCAATCGGGTTTGGAATATACCTTTCGTGGTGGTAAAATTTAAATTTATGAAAGTATAATTTTTTAAATCAAATACGAAGAAACCTAACTTCATGGTAGGAAGGTATATTGTTTTCAATTTTTAATTAGAAAATTTTAGCCTACCCAATCACATTTCATTATTGCTATAATTAGAGGTTGAACTATTTTTTTGAAATATATATTATATATAGTTTAATTACAAATATCATTTAACTTACATTTGATTGGTTGTTAAACTAGTCCCTTTATTCTTCACAAAAACCAATGCATAAAATTTAGGGAAAATCAAATGATGACAATTATAGGTGTAATCCCTCTATATGCCCCATGATTTGTATTGCTTGTTACGTGTGCTTTTTTATTTATTACTTTTCATGCTGACTTTAATGGTTTGTAACATTTTTAGGCTATGATAGTGCTAGTGCTTGGGACCAATGGACCGGGGGTGGTGAAGGGCTTCCGGAGGCACCCCTACGAATTGCTTTGTAGCAACGCTACCTTAATCGCTCATGGCTACACCAAGGAGATGACTTGGGGGAAAAGCGTGGTACCTTAGTGTCATTTACACTCTATTTTACGCCGATGCCAAGAGAAGTGTTAGGGATTCTCGTGTTCATGTCAATATTATTATTACCATTCATTTCACTTTTGACCTTTTGTTAGAACCCTTGTGAGAACATGCAATTTTCTAGGTTATTTTATGGAACTCATATGCTCATTTTAACCACATTTGTTAATCTTCTCAAAAGAAGCAATTTTTGCTTATTCTTATTTTTCACTAAGTTAAGTGAATATGGCCCTAGGTGTACTAAGAGAAGGTTTTGGTTGAATCTCAATCAATGCTTACCACCATTCTTTCGAGTTTTCTATGAAAAGTGATTAGACTCAACAACTCATGTTTGGCTCTCTAGATTTACCCTCGCGAGAAATCTATTATGTGTTGTATTGTAGCTTTCATGCATAAGGATAATAAATGTCGACCTTGTCGGAGTTTTTTATTTTATTACTATATTTAATCATTTAAATCAATGAAATTCATTAATTTCCTAACCATATTTTGAGCCACTTAGCAATTTTTTCTTCTTCTTGAAATTAACATTTAAAAATTGTAATTCGATATAACACTTTTAATATTGTGCGATAGAGAAGGCTTCACGAAGGTATGGAGAACAACTACCTATAATAATAGCCCACTTTTTCTTTTTCATGTAGCAATCAGGAGACTATGAAACCTCGAACATTGGTCTCAATGATCTAGAATATGCTAATAAATTTATCAACATAAATTATATGGGCTAAATATTATGATTTTTATTTAGTTTCATCTCGAAGTATATAAGGATGATACCCGTTCGAGGAGGAAAAGGAAGTAATTTCTACTATACTTCTAAGGCTATTTCTAAGGCAAAAATTGCACTCCACTTCTAAGAGCTCAAAAAGTCTCATTATAAGCTTGTAATTATTTGTATCTTTATGTTGCTACATGTTTTTATCACCTAATCCCAATCTTCCACAACCTAGTTATATTAAAAACATTATCTTAATATGTAGGGGAAAAAAATATATATTTTGTAGTCACTAAAATATGCACTTATTACTATTACACTACGCCTCTAGTATGTTTTTATATACATAATTTCTAAGTATGGAAACTAGGCATTGGTGGCACTTCTTTGGTCCTTTATATTTCTTTGATTAGTTACGATCATGTCTTTTACCGGAATTTGCATATTTTTGTTGATTCACTCAGATCCATATTCCGTTTTTCATTTTGCTTCGATTTTCTTGTTGCAGGATAATACCACCTGTAGGACAAGATAACACCTGCACGCTAATGTCCTCATAGGCACTTTTGTTCGGTTTGCTTGATTTTTCCTTTGTTAGTTTAATTTGGCTTTGGGTCTTTTATTATCTTCTTTTCATGACCTAGGTTGTCTTTTGGTGTCACTATATGCCGAAATTCAAACTAAGAACTCATATATATACACAACCTACTAACTATTCTAAGGGGCAATTAGGCTATCATTTCTATATCTACCACATACACAAGAACAACACAATGTACTAAATTTTGGGTTGTATTATTCATTGTATAGAGGAGGTTATTTTGAATTCCATATCACACATTCTTGCATTGGGAAAAAGTATTTGTAGCTCGTTATTCTTTGTGCGACTGACACTATGGAATCTTAGCTCCAAGGACACAATTTCAATCACATGCCAAAATAAATACATGGAGTGTGAAATCTAGTGCAACACTCTACAACAAGATCACATTGGGGTGATCACGGGGTCATTCTAACTCTCTCATATGCATTTTTCATTTAGTTTAATATGCGTTTGAGTTTTGTGTAGGTAGCTAGGGTTTGTTTTGTACAGTTACAGGTGTGACATAATAGAAGTGAAGTGAACCTGATGCGGCCTACAACATGCTAAAGGTGACACATAAAGAATCATATCTTGAGTTGTCCCATAGACATTATCACCTAAAACAAAAATTATTTCTCATGCATCTATGTCCTCTCCTAGGCACTCTTGTTCCTAAGATCGTCACATTTCAGTTTAAAATTAGAGGTTACACAACCCAAAATACACCTATTCGATCATTCACGAGCCTAAAATCAATCCACACCTACAGTTAAAACATGAGTCATTCTCTAAGCCCTACCTATCAATATTTCTTGTATTTCCTTTGCTTGATCTTTCTTATTTATTGTTTTATCTATTTGATCAAGTAATGTCCTTATCTTAGATTTAATTTTATTAAATCATTTGGTGAACCCGTTTATTGATCAAACCCTTACTTGTTCTAGGATCCTTTATTTTTGTATATTCCTCATGGCCTATCAAAAGATGTTGTGAAACTATCAATCTAACTCTAGTTCTCCTAAGTATGACTCCATTCCTATGACTGGTATTTAGCCTTATTTCACCAATGTTGAGGATGAAGTCACTTTCTATCACAAGTCTCATATTACCCCTACTTACAATCCCGTCATACCTCATGTGTTTACCAAGCTTTACAACCCCATACCGATGTTGTATTATTATCCCCATAGAGGCTGCTAATGTTTATAATTATGATAATGAGTCTATTGATACTTATGAGACATGTGTTGACGATCTAGTCAATTTTTCTGATGAAGAAGGCATTGCTAATGATGATTCTCTTTCTCCTAAGTCTCTTGATGTTCTCAATTCTATCATCTACGTCCCTAGCCCTCCTCCTCCTCCTCATTATTCTCTTACCATTACATATACACAAATCCCTCAAACTAATCACGTTGAGGTTGATCTCCTTGTTTTATATCCTTCCCCTCCACCTTCTACTTGTCCATTAACTATTATGCCTAAAATGACACATCTTTCTTCTTCTCTTGCATGCACAACTCCTTATATTTCTTATGTTTCTATTGTCAATGATCCTATTGCCTCTCATGATGTGTTACAATATGATTTTAGTCATGATGCATGTATTACTACTCTTGATGTTTCTAAAGATAATATACTAAATAATGATGTTAAAGTAATGAGTCTATTGATACTTATGAGACATGTGTTGACGATCTAGTCAATTTTTTTGATGAAGAAGGCATTGCTAATGATGATTCTCTTTCTCCTAAGTCTCTTGATGTTCTCAATTCTATCATCTACGACCCTAGCCCCCTCCTCCTCCTCCTCATTATTCTCTTACCATTACATATACACAAATCCCTCAAACTAATCACGTTGAGGTTGATCTCCTTATTTTAGATCCTTCCCCTCCACCTTCTACTTTTCCATTGACCATTGTGCTTAAAAATATCTATCTTTCTTCTTCTCTTACATGCACAACTCCTTATATTTCTTATGTTTCTATTGTCAATGTTCCTATTGCTTCTCATAATGTGTTACAATATGATTTTAGTCATGATGCATGTATTACTACTCTTGATGTTTCTAAAGATAATATACTAAATAATGATGTTAAAGAAGATATGCATGTTTCTTGTTCTCCTCCTTTGGTTGAGCTTGTTGATAAATGTGTGCAAACCTCCTTCCTATTGAAACCCCTTCCATCCCTACTACTAGTTACCCTCTTGTTGATCCTAAAGTTGACTTCCAACCTAATAGTGTCCATATGGCTACTTATAATGGAAAAATCCAACCCCTTAATGAGCCCCTCAATGTGTATGTCATCCCTCCCCAAGAAGTTCTTTCTCTTATGCATGTTGTTGGTGATTTGCAAAATAAGCTCCATACTCTTACTCTTAAAAGTATGGCCTATTATGCTATTATTGATAATAATTCCCTTCATGGCAATCCCATTCCTAAGAAGATTCACAATTCATCCTTTCCTAAGGGTTTTACTATGCCTAATTTTTCACTTTTTGATGGGATGGGTAATCCTTATTTACATCTTAAGGCTTTTAGATTAGTTATGGCTTCATTCTCTAATGATAGATTGTTACTCAAATATTTTCCTAGTAGTCTTACTGATATTGCTTCTCATTGGTTTCATCATTTTCCTAGTGGATCTATAATACTTATCATGATATGTAAAAGGAATTTCTTAGATGTTTTATTTCTAATAATGATCCTAAAGTTACATTTGAGTGTTTACCTTCTTTGTATCAAGGAAATAATGAACCAATTCATGATTATATTTTACGTTTCAAATATTGCATGCATCATTTACTTTTTTAGCCTATTTATCTAGTATATCTTTTTTGTGGCTTAATTATTCCTTTGAAAGAAAAGTTTTTATATGATACATGTGAATCTTTTACTCTTCTTTGCTTCAAATTTATAGCATTAGAAAAATAATTTCTTAGTGATCATCTTTGTTGAACACACTTCTAGTTATTCTAATCCTACCCCATATAGAATTTCTTCTCCTCCACCCATTATACCACCTTCATGATCACCATCTCATCCTAAATATACTCATGTACATTCTCCACCCTTGCGTTAGCCTCCACCTTGTTTCACTCCACCTCCTAAGTGTAAACCTTTATACTTTTCACATTCGGCTAGGCCACATGATGCTTTACACACCTTTCTTGATGAGAAGTTGATTCATTTACCGTCTAATGAGCATCATCCTCTTCATCAGTTACGATGTTGTTGTAACCAACCATTCTTTAATTTTTATAGGATCAATGGTCATCATGACAATGATTGTTATGCTCTTCGTGTTTGTCTTGATTGTTTGAAGATCGAGGTGCCATTGATTATCACACAAGCCATGTTGATAGATCTCATTCTCCCATGTTGTGACAAATGCATAGTGACTAGTATGCATTTGACTACCTCTCATCCTCCTCTTGTCATCTCATCTCCTTCTATCACTATACATGAGCCATCTAACCACTTATTGTTCAACCCCCAAAGGTGTGTCGTAACATTTGATATTTAATTTTCTTATATAAACCATTGTTTATAATTAAATAATTTCTAATATTATATTATTATGGTGTTTTTTGGTTAGGTGTTATAAATGCTGAAAATACCAAAAAATCAAATGAGTAGGGTTTACCGATACCTACACTAAAAATCGCAATGCGGGATGATCAAGTGCATGAGAAATAAAATAGACTCCTCCTATTGCCAAGTGAGAAGTCCGCATACAAAGACAACTAGACAAAGAGATATTAGATAAGGATGATAATGATTTTCTTAGTGAATGCCGATCTCAGAATTTGATGGAATACCTCAAAGAGTGTCAACTCATTTGATACAATTAAGTGATTTGATAATGATAAGATAAATGATAACAATGATATTTTTAGAATTCAAGGGGATGGGAAGATCATGTTCAACATTGTAAGTGGCCTTGGCTATGATAATAGCAAGCTCAAAATCCTTGAAGTATTCATACTAGAACTCTTCAATGACTTCTCACTCCTCAATGATTTCTTTGATCCTCAATATCTTTGATCTCTGGTGTGAGTGTGAGGGCACATAGGTTGAGCTTGTGGACAATGTCAAATTTTCTCGGGTGAACCACCATTAGATGATTGGGAGATCGTATATGCTGGTGATTGGGTGTGGAAGACCTGGAATAGTCATCTACATAACATCCTATTACAAATAAATGATTAGATAAAAATGTATTTTTGAGAGTATTATGTATGATAGAAAAAATTAAAAAGATAGGGATCGATGGTGATCGGGAATTGATAGCTATTAGAGGAAATATGTTTGTTTTAATGAAATATTGATAAAACATATAATGAAAAATTCTTAAAAAAATTGATGATGCTAAGGAAGACTATTAGGAGTCTCAGAGACTGTGAGATTGAGAAAATAGGAATTGGATGTATTTGCAATACTAATGAAAAGGGATAAGGCTATGGATATCGATGATGGAGATCGAGAATCAAATGCAATCAAAGAGAAAAATGCTAACTTTGACAAAAGGTGATAAAACAAACACCGATTAATAATAGACATATTTGGTAGTGTTTAGAGATAAATTATACGGAATCAAGGAACCCGTAGGAATATGAAAATAGATATTTGGATGTGAGTAAAAGTATAATGAAGGACAAAAAGCTAGAGGACCCATCAACAATGATCGAGGATCGATGAAAATCACTGTTTAAATCTAGAGATATTATAAAACTTAGCTAAATGGCTAAACAAGAGATAAAACTTGAGAAGGCTATGAAAGATGGAGTAGACGAAAGATTGTAGACTATGATGAATGTAAAAACAAACCAATAAAGATGTGAAATAAAGATACTAACCTTGATAACTGTTGTGAAGGTGATAGAGCTTCCAAAAGGTTGATTAATGATCTAATGATGTTTTGTAAGGCTTTGACTACAGGTGGTTTTGTTGATATTGAGCGTAATGATGTTGATTACATGTGCATTAGTTCATCCCAAAGTCTAGATTATGACTAATTGTGCAATGAAGAAAGAGGCTTCTTAAATAGAATCGACTTTGACCACAATGATCTCCGACGATCACAAATCATCGTCGATCGTCCGTAGATGTTACAAACTAACAAATAAAATATGGTAAATGGTTAAAACCACTTACCATATGGGGTTTTAGGTTTTTTAGGAAATGGTGGGAGGTTAGGTATTTGGGTAAAAAGAGGTTATGGGGTTAAGATGGGTAGGGTAAATCAGATTGGGTTGGTTTTAAGTTGTTGGGGGAGGGTAAATGGGATTTATGATAGTAAATGATGATTTACGGTGGTAATTTTAAAGTGTACTTAGGATATAGATAATAATGATAGTAGTGATAATATGATTAATGTTCGTCGTGGTCACCTAGAGGTGAAAAAATGGTGTCTACATTTGCCCCTTTTGTTGAGTTGTCTGTAGGCATAGACTACGAGACAAAAACTAGATCGAGGATGACCCATTTTTTTATAATGATATTGTTCCCCATCAAACCAATGACCAACTGTGTTGGTCATTGGATTGAAGAGAGTTGGATTGTTTGAATAAGTTTTCTTTAAGATGGTACAATTTTTTATCGTAGTCTGAAATGACCATATTGGAGGAGTTTGTAGAGATAGTAGCAATCTTGGAAACACTTGGTAGGGGACATTATATAGCCTCTGGTGGGTGCCATTAATGTGGACCACCTACAGAAGTGAATTTTGGGAAGACGACTACATGGAGAGGATCTAATTGGGCCGATCTCATGGGGTGTGTGAAGATGTAGGACCAAAGGGTCAAGGTAACACCCACATGGTGTGAAAAAACTTGATGTACGGTCAAAAATAGAGTTTTCAAAGGTCTTGAGCATCAAAGAAAAGACATGAATCTTTTGAGGAGGTTGCAATGTGATTAAAAGAGTTATAGGTGACCAAAAAGATAAGATTCGTAAAAACGGTAGAAATCGGTGGTGATTATGGATTCTTTGGCATTTGGAGATAGGAATTGGCAATGATTTTTATAATGGTGATTTTGAAAATGAAAATATATAAGCCAAGATGGGTGCACAAATGGCTCATTTACAACGTGTCTTTGTGTAATTCGAGAGCTTTGACTTGTCATTTTTGAGTGTTTTTGAGAGATGGAGGAGATCAACAATGACAGAAGAGGCATCCCACGGAGAGGGGTAAGTAGATTTTAAATTTTTATTTGATTTGATTTTTAGCTTTATTTGTTTGTGCTTTTTTGAAATATTGAGGTGGGAATGCCTAATCGGTGGTAATCGGATGGATCATTATCGATTTGTTTAGTGTAAACATTGCTGATTGGCAATCGATGGTGATTAATTTGATTTTTTTAATTTCTAAGTGATGTGTGTTTTGTTGTGTGTATTGCACACGAGGGACATGATTTATCTCCATGAAAGAGTCTTAGAGACATTGGATAGAGTTAAGGCAGATGCAGAGTGAGACCATTTGATGATCATTGGCTTATGAGGATTCGTAGACACAAAATCACACACATATTACTATTTTACTATACCACCAAGTATGTTGTTATATGCATGGATCTTGAGTAAGAAAATTATTCACTAGTGACACACTCCTTAGTCCATCCACTTATTTGACTTGATTTCTATTATCTTTTTCTCTCACATTTTTCATTGTTACACCTAGTTTTCGGTCAGTCATTGTGGATCTTGTCTTTAAGTCTTTTCACATTTTTCGTCATTTATCTCGGACACTAGCGACCATTCGGATAGTAGTGCCCAGTGCTCTTGTCCATTATGAGTGCTCTTGTCCTCTTTGTTCTTGTTCACATTTTTGACATTTTGGTCGGCATTTTTGGTTTTATTACTCCTATCTCGAGATCTTAGTCGACATGCCATGTCACTAGTGTCTAAATTCAAACAAGAGATTCCTATATATACACACCATGCATACCACTATATGGGTGGGAAATTATAAAGGGAAAACATGCCTACATATTGTCAAAAGGGCTACATTTTTGGGTTGATTACTCTGCATATACCGCATAGGAAGGGGAAGTGTTGAATTCCATCCCGCATATATGCGTTTTATCTAGCTTTAACCTGTTATATTGGTGTCATTAGCAGCAAGGGAAACCTAGGAGAACTATTACACACACAAGTAAATAGAACTACATGGAGTGTGAGATGTAGTGCAACACTGGTCATAAGTTCATCCTTTGGAGGACCATCGAGGTTAGTATAACTTCACATATTGCATTTTTATTCCAATTTGATGTGTCTACGAGCTTGTGTAGTAGTCGTGGTTTGTGTTGTAAATTACAGGTACCTCAAGTACTATAAGTGTGGCATATATGTAATCAATAATAAACAAGTGTGAAACCCTAATGACACATGAAAAATTAGATTTTGAGCATTTGCAGCCTCCAAGCACCTAAGAGTGGTCTCTAGTGCCCCGTACGCCATCGCCCTATCCTGTGCGCCGTGTTCGGACTTGTCCACAGCCTTCCAAAATTTATATCAAGCATTTATGACATTCCGCCCAACCTATCCATCTATTATTCTAGTTTTAGACATGTACTTGTGATAAGTGAAAACCTTATAAGTTCCATATCTCTTCCATTTTCCTACATAGTTGCATATTTAGAGTGCTTAACACTTGTATTATGTTCTATAGTGACTCTAAAATTAGATTTAATAATTTATATTTTCTTAAATAAGATTCCACCATTATCAAGTGGATTCCTCGAGATGGAAGGATGATGATAAATTTGATTAATATATGGGAGCCAAGCACAGTGGACATTATGGTTCCCGCATCGAAAACATGATTGTCACATTGGAAAATGTGTACATGATCTTGAGATTGCCGATATAGGGTGAGAAGATAGTTCCTATCACCTAAGAGGCATTTTTGAGACTATGAGATGGTTTTATGGAGATGATGCCCCGGAGATTAGATATACAATAGGGGCTTTCATATTAAGAGCTACTATGATGTAGATGTATCGGGTAACCATTTGATGTCAATGTTGATGTTAGCTATCTCTTGTTATGAGCTACCAAATTCAAGGGGTAGTAGATTTCATGGACACTTGAGGGTGTCATTGTTGAGATTATGGAGCATCGATTGTATATGTATGGGGTTATGTACTATTGGCCCAGGTTTATCATAAGTTGTGGATGTTTGTTATAGATTGGAGGTATGGGTTAGATGTGGGGTTCTTATTTCATTGTTGGGTATATGAGCATATAGCTATTGTGAGGTCACTAGGCCTACCTTGGAGGGATGTAGACCTGACATAGTATGTAGTGGGGTTCATGAGGTGGTGGTTTGATTGCGTGAGAGATGATGGAGTAAAGAGGACTAAACCTATTATGTTGAGTGACTACAAAGTTTATCCATAGATGATGTAGTCTAGAGGCCATACATGAGATACCCCGCATGGCCTTGGGATGGATGTGGAGTTAGTGGGGCCGAGGCGTGTATGGTGGATTTGAGGGTAAAGGGCGGAGATGATAGAGGTAGTTCAATTTCCTTGGGTGTGGAGGTAATTTGGGTTTCCACATCAGATTCCAAGTGAGCTAATTGTTTATTGATGAGATGACTCAGAGAAGTACTTGCCGACACTTGTATTAGAGGACGAGGAGGCAGGGGAGCCGAAGGTGGTGGATATAGATGATGTTGGGGTAGTGGAGGGATTTAGTGAGTGATGAACACAATAGTGGGCCGCTCGTGGAGATAGAGTGGGAAGGAGGCAGAGGGGTGGAGAGGCAGATGAGGAGGGTAATGGTGGGGAGGATTTGGCATAGTTATAGACATCATTTGATGCCTTATAGTTGGAGAGAGATTGGTTGGTGGTCAACCGTAACATTTGTCACTAGGATCGAGACGTGCTACAACAGAGATAGATCATGCATGCTTAAAGTGTGATACATATTAGTAGTAGTAATGAGATAGATATCGATTAAGAAACTATTGAATAAATAAATGCCTAATACTACAACATGAAACAAACATAGATATAAACAATTACAATACATAATTGACCCAACTACATAAGAAATTTGAATTTAGAACCCTAGTTGCAAAGGAGAGATAAAAAGACTTAGCTGATTCACATTGATGCCGAAGGTATGCCAAGTTGGAAAACTACTAGAACATGTACTCATATTGTTGCAATCAATCGACCCAAAAATTTGTAGGAGTGTTGGAAGTTCCAAGACCAAGGTTCCTATGGAGGGTTAGGGGCGCCAGAGACCTTTTTAGGGTGCCCGTGATCGCCGTGAAGCTATGGACCCCAATTTCGCAAGTTCACAAGATGTTCGATGTTTGTCACCTTTGATCGCATGTATGTCACTAGACCTCTCTATTATTCACATAAAACCTGTAATCATAAAGAAGCACCTACAAAACATTCAAACCACATCAAATCATAAAAAGAAGGATACAAAACGAGGTGTCGATCTGTCCTCCTATCAACAAAGTGAACTTACGATCGAGTGTTGCACTACATCTAGAACCAATGTAGTTATATTTTTGCATGTGTTCAAATCATGCCCTAGGTGGCTCTTGACGTGTCACACTTGATAGCGAACAATATCTATATGTATAATATGTAAATAGATGTGTACATGAAGGAATGAACTTCCCCTCCTATGAAGTGTATGTAGAAATGACAGTCACTTGTCCTTTGGGTGGAGCTAGATGGATGCTTGAATTCAATTAGAATGCAACGTTATGTGATGATAACTAATGCTTAGTACTTGGTCCTTGGTCCATTATTATGGTCACATAAATATAAATATATATATATATTATTCCCTTTCTTGAATTTTGTAATTAACCCCGAAAAGGCTAACCACCAAGAAAATAGTATGCCCAAATAACTAGAAAGGACCCAAAAGATGTGAGAAAAATGCAAAGAGGTCGAGGGCACCTAGCGTTAGCATCATGGATGGGCGCCGGTGTCCAGAGTGAGAAATGTTGAAGTATGAAAATAAATACTGGGAAATAAGGAGTGTAAGACCAAAAGAGGAAACATAAAGTAAGAAAAGATGGCCAAAGATAAAGATCAATTAGTACTTTTCTCTCTTAGGAATCATATGAATAATAGTATGTGATCAGGACTAGATAGATACCCAAAGTGCATGATTTAGTGTCTATATTTTCCCCACTTTATGTTGTTGAGAAAATGCTTGATAACATAAAGTAGATAAGAGATGCATACCTGATAACCATGTAGATCAATGGTGAAAAGTGTGTCGAGAAACAAGGAAAAGTGTGGAGTGATAAAAAGTGAAGCATGGAAGCTAAAGAAGAGGAAGTGAAAAAAAGTGATGATGATGACCCTAGGATGACAACGTATGTGTAGATGTCACATTGTACTTTTGTCATTTTTAATTGTTGTGTGATTGACAATGTGATTCATGTGACTACTACTTCCCATAAGGATGGACTGTAAAAGAGAAGAACAAACAAGTAGTCAAATATGTGTATATGATCAAAATGAGTAAAAAATATGTAAAAATGTGAAAAGGAACATGTGCATCTGATTCGTGATGAGTAAAATTTTTAGAAAGGATCCTAAAGATGATGTAGAACAATGTTTTGGGATTATCTCATACCATTTGTACTAAGTATGAGTTTTTGGGTGATCTTAGGCCAAGTTTGGAAGAAGTGTAGGGAGAAAAGTCTAGTGTCATTCTCCAACCTTCAACTACTTCCCAAAGTGTAAACACCACTATAGATGGTGTGTAAAAATATGATCCAGTTTGATCCAACGTGAAAGTAGAAAATAAAGTGTAATGCATATACATGTCAAGTGCTGAAGGACTATGTGTCCTGTAAAATCTGTTGTGTAAACTACCAAAAACTGTACTGTCAGATCAAATGAGAAAAATTGTGTAACTTCCCCTGGTCATAGACATCTAGGAAGGGTTAGGGGAACCTACGCATTACTATCGTGTCCGGTGCTTTAGTGTTGTGTTGTGTCAAGACCCAAGTCAGAGTTTTGGGCCATCACGAGACCGAATGTTGTGTTGTATGTGAATTGAGCCATGTTTTATTGTGATTATAAACCATTATATGGGGTGAATGATTCACCTAATAGATTCCCCACTGTTTGGGGTACATGCGACGTCATTATGAGTATGCATCCCAAAGGAGGAATATATGTTGTGCTGAAAATGAAGCTCTGTAGGGGGAGGGAGTGTGCTTGGTAGAAACCAAGGCATACACAAACAAAGTGGCTAGAAAACAAGTGTTAGTGCAAGCAAGATAAACACGCTAGTAAGAAGACAATGTAATCAAGCAATAGTGCAGATAAAGTAGACCACAAAAAGTGGGTTACAAACATGAGACATCACTCATGATGTCACAAGATAATCAAGCCAACATAGCCAAAATCAGATAGTGTGCACATAAGACAAAGGGCAAAGCCCGCAAATAATGGAAAACAATGACAGATAATAAAAAGGAAATTAACTACAACCATGGTGGAAAATATTTCCTACAAAGCAAGTTCTACACATGAAGCACCCGTTAAAAGGTTACAAAGATAAAAAGTATGTCAAAACATGTATAATCTAATATAATGTAGTTTGTTACTATGACTATGAAGTAGTATAATTTTAAACAATAGCACTTGAAATGTGTACGAAAGTGGATGCCCCCAGAGCCACTGTGGGACTGGTAATAGGTATTATGCCAAACATATGTGTTGTGTGTATCGATCTATGTAAAGGTTGTGATCACAACTAAAAATCAAGTGAACGTGCATGTGTATATAGAAAAGATAATGACATACAATGTATCCAATTAACATAAGAAAGATGTATCATGCGAGTAAAGATGAAATGGAATGATATGCAATATGCTTTAGATGAGTGAGATGGAATGGAATGAAAAGTGAATGTAATAGGAGATGTGCGCCCCCGGTTGAATGTTAATGAATATGCATGTGATGAGGTTAATTTTAGATTAAGACCCTCAACAATTTCATATGAACCACAAAACTAGAGTGTGTCATAGGGTAATGAGTGCAACGTGTAGAAGTAGAAGAAAGAAATGTGTATCATGAATGCATAGAGTGTGTAGCATGTATGATGCATGATAGATGTTATGAGAGAGAGATGTCATGAATGCGCGATGGGTGAAACATGTACTATGTAGTGTATGAGGTTCATGTGTATAGTATGCCCTCAATAGTCAAGTGTGAACCATAACATGAGAGTGTGTCATATGGTAATGATGATACAAAAGTATATCGAGATGTGTATGATGTCTATGAAAGATGAGATTTGGAGTGTAGAGTATATGAGACATCTAATAGTGCTAAATGGGGAGATAAGTATGATGCCCCCAAATGTATGATGTTGAATGTGCTATCTCGATGAAAGTGAAGGATGAGGGTCCTCCACCCAATGCTTACAGAGATAGAGGCATGCGACCATGCTCAAAGATCGCAAGGTATGTATGAGAAAAATGTTGAGTTGGTGAATGAGAGCTATGCACCTAAGACCTAGGAGGTGATGAATGCCTATGTGGAGGAGATTGTAAAGGTGATGTGTAATTATATGAAGTAAAATACGGAGGCAATAAATTCCTATGCGAGACTACGTTGTAAGTGATGGATACATATGCACAGACAACTAGAGGCGATAAACACCTATGTGAAGTAAAATGAGGTGGTGATGCATACCTATGTGAAGGAGTGGTCCGAATGAGGGACCTAGATTGATGTGATGGATTAGCAGATCGATGAGATTGTGTAGTCTGCATGTAAACAAGAGAGCTAGGAGCATATTGTGTTTTAGATTTGAGAGGCCATGGGGACCTAGATGCTCTAACGAGTGCAATGAAAACCTCAAGAGGATGTTATGGCCATGGTGTGGATGGTGAAACACCATTGATAGTTATGACTTACCTATTGTGAATGAATTTGAGCATACTGTGTGATTTATGGAGACAATATCTTGAGTTGCATGGAGCCAAGGGGTAATCCATGGGATACAAAAACACACCACTTCATCGGGTTCCATCAACACTAAGAAGGAGGAATAAGAAAAATGAATAAAATGAGCTAAACAAAGGTTCTGGAAGGAACCGCCGCCCGTAGGGTGGCAATCGTGAAACCACCGGTTTGCTCAGTGGTGACGGTCCTGATACTTTTGAATAAAAAAGAAGAATGGAATACGAATGGACATGAATTTGAAGTGCCCAGGCGTGTCTCTTCCCTTCCATGCCCTTTCACATTCTCCAATGCATGGGAGGACATGTGAAGGCCTATAAATGCATGAAAGGAACAAGAGAATAGGGATTCAAAGATCTAGAGAGATCGAGAAGCAAAGTTTAATGAGAGTAGTGAGCAAGATCTTCAGTGCTGGAATGGAATTGTAGGAGAAAGGTGTAGAAACAGAACAAGCAAGTAATTGGAGAGAAGGTTTACATTGTTGCTTCTTTTCATACTTATTGTAATCTGTAATTGTCTATATTAGACCAATAAAAGTTGGAAGAAAGAGTAGTTTCCCTTCCCAACTGGATTTCCTCCATCGAGATTTCGAGTGGTAAAATTGTTGGTGTTGAAGTTTGAATTATTTCCTTCTCTACAATTTCCTTTCTATAGCACTAGATAATCAGTCACAAAGCTCTAATTTTTCAAGCAAATATGTCATTTTCCAAAGTTGAAAGTAGAACAACATAATTGTGTGATTCATAGAGTTCCAAAGTAGAAGTTTACGGATCAAGGGGACCTAAGATCATGTCACACACTTCGACTAATGGTACCACAAGAAAATGCACAAGCATGGTGAGAGGACTGACAATGACCTAAGCTTGAAAAAACCGTAAGATTTAGGAATCATATATGAAATCATGGAAAGTGGATAACTTTTAGCTACAAGAAGTGTAATATAACACGTGATGATACGAAAGGATGGATTAACTCTAGTGTTATTGATTAGATTGGACCCAATAGAAGCACTAATATATAAGTGATTAGAAGAGAATAAAACATGATATTCATGATCGGAGAAATTATTTGTTTGTGGAGATGCCTCAACATGAGCAACTAGAAAATCAAGAGCCCTTGATGTAGGAGGAAGCACTGCACGATATATATGATTAATCAAGAATCAGCCGCTTGCTTATCATGTTTTGGAAGAGGATTGTTGAAGATTTTGAGCTTGTGATTTTCATTGGGATCGTGTAGAAACCTTAGGCTCAGGAATCTCAATTGCATTATTATCGATAAGATATTGAATAAGATTGAAAATTTTGCAAAGCATCGATCCGTATAATGTCCAACGTATTGATGATATTCGCATATGATATTTTCATTGTAATTATGAAATTTAGGATGAGATGGGTCCAAATTAAGCGGCAGAGGGATCGTAATAAGATTTCTCTCAATAAGTCACGGGTAGTAGGAGATGTAGTCAATTTTGTGTATTTACACTTATGTGATTGCCATTCAAGCTCTTTTGTATTAGAGACTACGTTGATAGTAGCTTTAGCTTCAGCAGGTTTTGGAGATGGCTTGAAAGTTGCTTTGCTTTGAAAGCATGTACAAGATGAAGATTTTTCTTGATACTTAAGCTTGCCTATAGATAAGAGATTAGTTTCATGTAGCTTAAGAGTATGACACAAATGATCAAATGAAGGAGATGTTTCAAAGATGAAACTCTCCTAGAGAGGTGGAAATAGAATTGGAAAAATAGATCTGAAGCTCAGAATCTGCAAGCACATTATACATATTAGCTAAGTTGTTCTTATATCTCAAGACATAATCCACTTGATGTTTATTAAATATTTTCTTAAGTTACGCGAGTTGAGCATAGGATACCTTATATACGATATTGATGGTGATATGAGCAAGAAAAACATCGCTAGATGCATAAAATATGTTACTGAGTGGACATGCATATCATAAAACCAATGTATTGCATAATCATGAAGACTTCTAAGAAAGAGATTAGCTAAGAGAGTATGATCATCCATAAAATCTAGACATGCAACATGAAATGCTCATAGATGCTTTTGGGGTCACCATGACCATTAAAAATGGAAAACTTGGGAGTGAAAAATTAAATGGAAGTAAATAATCGGAAATGGCAGGTGCAAAAGGAGTATGAAGTGGTAGTGTGGAATCCAGTGATGGAGATGCACGAGAACAGTTGCAATTGATGGATTGGAAATTGAAGGTCATGATAAAAGGAGGCTAAATATTGAGTACCGGCAGAAGAGACTTTCTATGTATGAGAAATAAGAGGTGGATTGAAGTGATTGGTGGGAGTAGGAATAAAGACAAGAATAATAGAAGTTGGTGGAAGAGTGGAAGCAAGGCGATTGAGTAATAATGGAAGTGAGGATGGAGGCATAAACAATAAGCTCCACAAGATTGGTGGCCTCCTCATGAGCAATGAATAAAAGCAAGTCTAGATCCTGAGGATGCTCAATAAGATGATCATTAAGCTCTTTAATGTGGGATTCAATAAATTCACCATAAGATTGATCCATAATGAGAAGATGAAAAAAACCTAGAAGCAAGATGGGTTCGAGTGACGGGTTCACTAAATGATTAAGAAAATTTTGAGTAAATAAATGCCTAATACTATAGCATATAACAATGCGAGATATAAAGGGGATGACCTTGTGGTGAACTGGTGGGGCACTTAGCATGTAGAGCCAACAACCCAGGTTCAAACCCAGCCCCCAGGATTTTATATGCTGATTTAGCGCGACATGTGGAGTGGGGTATTTACATGTCACCTAGGGGGTACATCCCTAACATAAATTTTGAGGGGATGACCCTGTGGTGAATTGGTGGGGTGCTTAGCCTATAGAGCCAATAACCTAGGTTCAAACCTAACCCCTAGGATTTCATATCCTAATTTACCTATGGCATGTGGAGTGGGATATTTCCATGTCGCCTAGGGGGTACATCCCTATCCTAAAATTTGCCCCCAAACGTGTTTAGAAATTAAATTTTGATGGCGCTTCCAGAGGCAACTGGGTTCTTCCAGCCGGGTGTATTCTTCATGATGATGCTGGTATCCTCATTATGGCGGGTTCTTTTACATTAAGAAATTACACTTGAACTTGGCGGAAGTCCAGGCCCTCTTAGAGGGTGTCAAATTGGCCATCAAAATGGGAGGGGAATCTCTTCTAATTGAGGGGGATTCTCAAATTATCACCTTCGCCATCTCGAAGGGTTTTGCCCCTTCCTGGTGCATCAATCCTTTCATTCAGTATGATCCTCTTTTGGCTTGGAAAACTAAAATTCTAGAGCATTTGTCACATTTATCGTGAGTCCAACTCGGTGGCAGATCTCTTAGAAAATTTTGTGATTGACTCCCCACACGCCGCAACTATTTCTTGTGACGCTTCGGCCTAGGAAGGGCTCACGTCAATCATCTCTTCTGAAATGTAGATCCTTGTGCTTGCACAAGTGATCCTTAAGTACCGCATGGTGTTTCTTCTTCTCTGTTCGTTTTCGGCCTGTTGTGCTTTCTGTTTGTTGACTCCATGGCTTTCGTCGGGTTTCTGTTTGTTGCTCTTTGCGAAAATTATGGGAACCGGCTGAAACTTCCGAGATCAATTGTCACCCAGTGTCGGTCATCTTCCATTTTTCCTCACCCAAGGAAGTTAAAGCGATAGAAACCATCCTGGGGGATTCCTACCGCTTCGCTCCTCGGCGCCCCAGACGATTTTGATGTCACTTCTACCTTCATCTCCTGCCCCCTCCTCCATCCCGACCCATTTGTTTTCGAGTTTGTAGAAAGAGAAGATGAAATTTATCCGGTTCACAGGGTGGGTCTACATGATCAATTGGTCGATTTTTCCTCCGGACCCATTATTATGGGTCAAAGTGGTTGATTTGAGCTTGCCACGGGCTCTAGTCACGTATTCAATGGCTTTGCGGCCAATACCGTGATCTGGTTACTTTCACGCAAAATGTGCACCCTTCGCTCGATCTTTCACGCCTTGATCACCATTCCCTTCCTTTGGTCGACATCGATGCAAATTTATTTCCTTTTCACTCTGCTATCGACAATCTCAATGAGCTGAAAGATCATGCTGGTGTTGCCTTCTCTCTCCTACTCAGAGCTGCCAATGAACATGCCGGTATATTCCATGGTTAATTCCCTCGATCCTATTTGGGTTCTTGGTGTCCTTTCAACATAGTTTTCACCTTCGGTTTCTGTGCTTTTCGTCATCCTCTGTTCTATTTCCTTCCTTTCCTCCTTCCATCTATGTTTGTCTTTCTACTTTCTTCCATCTCTCCTCCTTCTCCTTCTTCTACTTAGTTGTTGGGTAGGGGCCCTTACCCCTCGGTTCATAGCTCGGTCAAAAGCGTTAACTCATAAAAAAACAATGCAGATATAAACACTTATAGTACATAATTGACCTAAACAAATAATCAATTTGAATTTAGAACCGTAGTTGCAAAGTAGAGATAAAAATACTTACCCGATTCACAATGATGCCAAAAGTATGTCAAGATGGAAAACTATTGTAATAAGCACTTAGAGTGTCACAATCAGACCCAGAAATTTACAGGAGTGTCAAAAGTGCGGGACCAGGGTGCCTATAGACGATCGGGGGTGTCGAGACCTGTTCGGGGCACACTTGACTACTCGAAGCGGTAGAATCCAATTTCATAGGGTTGTAAGATGTTCATTGTTTATCACTTTTGATCACTTGTATGTCGCCACATGGACTTCTCTATTATTTACCTAAAACATGAAATCGAAAGAAGAACCTGCAAAACCCTTAAAACACATCAAATACTAAAAATAAAGATGTAAAATGAGGGTTCATACCATCGTCGACTATCAACAAAGTGAATCTACAACCAAGCATTGCATTATATCTCAAACCTAATGTAATTATATGTCTGTGTGTGTGTCAAAATCATGCCCTAGGTGGATCTTGTGTGTGTCGCACTTGATAGCGAGCAATAGCTAGATGTAGAAGATGTAAATAGATGTGTGCATGAAAGAATGAAATTCCCCTTCTATGAAGTGTATGCAGAAATGAAATTCCCTTGTCCCTTTTGTGGAGTTAGATGGATGTTTGAATGCTCTTAGAATGCAACCTTAGGTGATGATAGCTAATGCTTAGTGCTTGGTCCTTTATTATGGTCACATAAAGTTATATTTATATGATTCCCTTGCCTTAATTTCATAATTAACCCTGAAAAGGATGACCACCAAGAAAATAGGATGCCCAAACAACTAGAAAGGACCGAAAAGATGTGTGCAAAATACAAAGTGGTTAGGGGTGCCTAGAGGGAATGGGGTACTTAGCATTGGCATCCTAAAAAGAAAAATTGGGCAAGAAGGAGTGGAAGACCAAAGGAGGAAATGACCAAAGATAGAGATCAATTAGTACTTTTCTCGCTTAGGAATCATATGAATAATATTATGTGATCAAGACTAGATAGATACCTAAAGTGTGTGATTTATTGTCTACAATATTATCGGAAGAGGGAGGTGTTGTAGGCGAAGTATGGGGAGGTGGGGACAATGTCGAGGATGCCAAGAGTGTCTCCCAAGTAGCATGACCTAGTATAGGAAAGTAGTAGTAGCTATGGGTGTGGTGCTAGTGGAGGACGGTAGATAGGGCCTCCTAGTTTTGTGACCATTGAGAAGTATCAGTGCTAGAAAAGGAGATGAGATTATATGAGTGCCTAGTTATAAATTACCTTCTGATGTACTTGTTATGTTGAGTACAAAGTGAGGGAGTGTAGATCAAATTTTCAGGATACCTTGGTGAGCACCTCTAGATGGGAGTGTCACACAACCACGAAGAGATATATGGGCTAGATGAAGGAGCTACAAGAGGCCAATGTGGCGATGGGTTTGGAGTGTCGTGTATATGTTTTGATTTTACCACATAGTAGATGTGAGTTTTTATATGACTTGGATATAGATGATTTTGCATATGAGACCTTTGAAGGATAAATTTTTTTTATAGACATTATCAATAATAAGCACACACACACACACACACACACACACACACACACACACACACACACACACACACATAAAAATTTTAATCCCATCACAAACCCATATACAACATCAAAATCAAGATAAATCAATAACAAATGAATCTAGAATCATAATCATATATATATATAATATATATATATATATATATATATATATATATATATATATATATATATATATATATATATATATATATATATATTAATCCCATCACAAACCCATATACAACATCAAAATCAAGATAAATCAATGAAAATGGGAAATGAAGCTTTAATTAAGATTTAATCCCATGGAAAACCCATATATAGATCTATGGTGTTCATTAAGATTTTGTTGAGTGCTTTGTTGAAGGTAAGCTTTTGCTTGAAAAGCTCCCAACCCATACTTGTGAGTGATGACATAAGGACCCGATTTCTTATGGATAGTAAGGGGATGAAAAGCTTAGTTTGATGTTGAAAGTGTCACATAATTTCTTCACTTCCTTATTTTTGAAATATTTTCCATTATCTAGTGATAAGCTTGTGAGGGATGCCGATGACATATGATATGTTGATAGATGAAATCAATGATTTTATTTTCTTTAGTGGAGACCAAGGGAATAGCTTCCACCCATTTAGTGAAATATTTAGTAGCAGTTTGATGATAGAATGGTGTCGTTGTGATGAATGAGGGTTGATGAGGCCAATGAGGTCAAGTACCCATTATGAGAGAGGTCAAGTATCCATTATGAGATGAAGGGCCAAGGGACTTAGAATGTGAGTGAGATTGAAATGTTGCTTACATTTAGGTCAGTATTTCTTGATATATGCATAGAATGTGAGTGAGATTGAAAACAATCTTGATTGAGGGTAGGCCAATAGTATCCCATCCATAGGATGTGTTTAGCAATAACCATACCACTAAAGTTTCCACCACATATACCATCATGGACTTCTTAGATAGCTTTAGTGGATTCATGAGATTTGAGGCATCGAGAGCGTAGGAGGCCGTCAAATTCGTGTTTGTAGAGAACACCACCTACAATGACATATTGGGTAGACGTTGAAGAAAAGATATTTTAGCATTTTTAGATAGATCAAAGGGAATTTTAGATTGAGAGAGATAGTCATAGGTTTAAGTGTACCAAAGATCTGTTTGATTGTCCTTGATAATGTTAATAGAGGGGAGTTTGTTGGTGTGATATGGTTGATTGATTCTATGTACAACAATGAACAATTTGGAATCATCAGTTGATAGTGGAATGAGTGATGTGAGAGAAGCCATAGTGTCTGCGAATTTATTTGATGATCAAGGAATTATCTAGATTGTGTATTGATCAAAGGATTATAAGAGGAATTAAACAATACTTTTATATTTTTGTAAAATTTTGTTTTTGCATTGATAAATTCCTTTGATATGATTGATTGAAAGTTGAGAGTCTTCATAGATGTCTATGATTTGAACATTGAGCATGATTTTTGTTTGGAGACCCATAATGAGGGATTCGTACTCGGCCATGTTATTAGTGCATTAAAAGTTTAGTTTGAAGGATATAGGGATAAAAGTCCCCAAGGAGGTATGATGATGATATCGAGACACCCCCTACCAACACTTAGAACCATGAAAGAAGAGATTCATTCTAAGAGGAGTGTATTCTTCATCAATAGTGTTGATGGATTGATCGGGAAAAATTTTGTGAGGTATTTTATTATCGGAAGGGGATCTCATGTGAGTTGATCACCAATAATTTTCCCTTAATATATTTTCACGACATGAATTCTAGATCAAATTCAGTCATGAGCATGAGCCAACGAGTACAATACTGATCATGGTGGTATAGTTTAGAATGTATAAATTGAATGGATTGAAACTAATGACGATGTAAGTTTTATGATTAAGGAGGTAGTGATGAAGCTTGGAAGTTATGAAGTACAAGACACAACATAACTTTTTGGCTTATGATATATTGAGTTTTGTAATCATGAAGAGTCCGGCTTATGTAATAGAAAACTTGTTCTCTATCCCGCTCATCTCTATGTGATGTCATAACACCGGGGCATGATTAGTAGCACATATGTATAGATAAAATGCCCCCCTTAGCGTGGAGTTGTGAGTAATGGTGGTGATAGAAGGTATTTTTGAGGTCATCAAAGGCCTTTTGACAGTTGTGATCCCATTTGAAATGGATATCCTTTCGAAGAATATGGAAAAAATGATGAAAATTATATGAAAGTTGAGAGATGAAACAATAGACTGATTGGAGTCTACCTTGGAGACTATGAAGCTATTTGATATTCGATGGATGAGGCATCTTGATGATGGCCTTGATTTTGGTGTGTTCTACTTCAATTCCCATAATAGAAATGATGAACCCTAGGAGTTTACCGGTGAGGACACAAAATACATATTTGGTTGGGTTAAGATGGAGAAAGTATTGAATAAGACAAGCAAAGATGATGTCAAGAACATTGATATGACCTTTGTGTTGCTTAGATTTTCCTAAGAGGTTGTCAATGTAGTTTTCCACATCTTATGAATGAGGTCATGGAAGATGTAAGTCATAACACGTTGATAGGTGGACCTTGCATTTTTAAGTCTGAAGGGCATGAAGTGGTAGCAAAAATTACCCCAAGGAGTAATGAAGGAGGTTTTATGTTGGTCTTCGTTGTGATAAGAATTTTATTGTAGATAGAGAAGCACTCCATGAAAGATAAAATTTCATGTCTAGTAGTGAGGTTGACAAGTTAATCAATTTTAGGAAGAGGGAAGTCATCTTTAGGACATGCAAGATTAAGATCTCGAAATTTAATGCAAATGAGTAACTACTAGAGGCCTTGGTTACAAGAACGATATTTGAAACCCATTATGGATAGTCAATGGGTAATATGAAGTTAGTAGAGAGGAGACGTTGTAACTCTTCTTTGATGAGGAGGGATACATAAGGGTGCATCTTACGTAGTTTTTGTTTGATGGGTTTAGAATTATGGATAGTGACGATGTTGTGAATGAAGATGTTAGGTCAATACCCTACATGTCACTATATGACCATGAAAATTCCTAATTATGTGTGAAAAGGAAAGCAATGAATTCCTTTAATTCTTCTGAATCTAAGGATTGGCCAACTTTAATTATGCAAGGGTCTTGCGAAGTCCCTATGTTTACATTGATGGTGGATTCATTAAGAAGTGTAGATGTGTTTGGCAAGTAGAGTCTTTTCAAGGTAATGATCTTCTCGCATCCATATAGGATAGGATGGATTGATCGTCATGACATTGAAGAATATCAATGGGTGGGAGTCATCCTTTACCATTTTAGGAAATAAAAATGGGATGGTCTTAGTGTTATTATTAGATTGGTAAGTGAGCAGTCCTAAGGTAATCATATTGACTAAAAAAAGTTAAAAGGGATGAAAATAACATCATACGTGTCGATAGTGTTATCATGTGAAGGTGGAGAGGATGGATTAGGTTCCGCTACTAATCTAGATGCGGTGATTATAGAGGCTTTTGGGAAGGTCACCAAAACCTAATCCATATTTTTCATGAGGTTTATGGGACTAGTCAAAGACTAAGTTATGTATACCTTGTTCATAAAATCCTAAACCAAAGACCTTCCAGTGCAATGATGGAGATACATATGAGCGAATGATTGATTATATAGGAATGAGAAATCAAACAAAAAGGGTTTTACGTGATGTTAATTAACATGGTATGAGGAAGGGTGATCAATCCCTCCATAGACAAGGTTGGTTTTAAGATGTGGTGAACCATAGGAGATGATGTCTCTAACATTAGGTTCATACATTGGTTTTTGTCGGAGTTCTCCATATGTTTTTGGTGTAGGAAGTGAGTTAAGGGCTAGAAGGTGATATTCTCCCCAATGAAATACATTGCATAACGTCCTCGAAGGAGCTTTTGTGTGGTATCTTAGATGCAACGACATAAGAAGCAGTAGAGGATTCCTCTAAGGATCCCTAGTTTGTCTTAAGAATGAGCACGTCATTAGATTGATAGATCATGTGACATGTTTTAAAGAGGTTTGGGTTGGTTAGAATAGTAAAGGTTTTACCTTCATGTTCGTATTTTAGACAGCGATGTAAGGTGGATGGGATGTAATGCATAACACGTAATTAAGAATGACCTAACAACATGTGTATCAGAACTCTCCTTATATAAGATAGAAGACTTCACAAAGGATCTTAGCACTGACTTTGATAGGTAAGATAATCGTACCTTAAGATGGGGGAATAATCTCATTAAAAACACATAATATTGTAGGTGACTGAGTGAGGATAGTGATAGGTAGCTGAAGTTGGTTAAAGGTGTGAGATGATATGATATTAATGCTAGAACCATTGTTAATCATAACTCTCTTGAAAAATGTATCATTGATTTATGTAGTGATGAATAATGGGAGATCATAATCTTTGGGTTGTAAAGATGGGATCTCATAATCATCAAAAGAAATAGTGGTAGACATTTTGAGGGTTTGAAATAGATTTACGAATGGTGAAGATTGTTTAATGGTACCGATATTCAAGGGCCTCAATAATCGTTTGTCAATGTTACGGTGAGGTTTGGACAAGCTTGTTGATTAACTAAAATTAACTAAACTAGGGAAAATTATAATGATAGTTAATCTAATCTAGGAGGACATAAACGTTGTAAATAAATGTACTAAAGCAATATAAAGTAATTAAACAATTAACTAATAGAAAATAAAACCCTAATATGTAAGGAGAAGGTAAGGAAAGAACTCAACTAATTGCTAGATGATTGTCGCAGAGTGTCACAAGTGTGACAGGAGATTCCAAAAGTAGGAACGGCTACACAGGGGTCCCAAAACATGTGGATATGGAGGATTTGAACCGACTAAAGCACCTAGGAGGGTATTGGGGCACCTCGAGGCACCCTAGTATAGAATAGACACACTGAGTATCGAAAAGCTCAGAAGTTGATTCTTTTTGGGTTAGGAGATACGTTGTAACCATCGCTTGTCTGTCACACTGGATTTTCTGGATTGCACCGAATGTATGAAATATTCCAAGAGAAAGAATGACTTGCAAAAGACCCAAAATGAAGTATCAAAACCCTAAAAAAAAGATGCAAATGAATGGGTCAGATTGACCTCAGCTACCACAACAGTGGGCTTATTAAACTGAGCATTGCACTACATTTTGGACCCAAATGTAGTTCTAGTGTGTGTGTGCATGTCGTGCCCTAGTGTTCTTGTGCCAGTTGTACTTTGTGAAGTGGTGAGAAATATCTAAATGTAGGAAATGTAAAAATATGTGAGCATGGAATAGAATAGAATCCCCCCCTATGTAGTGTGTCTTGATATAGATCTCCTATCTTGATGCATGTAACTATGTGCATGCAAGTGATGCAATGGATGCAAATCTAGATGGAGTGATAGTAGTAAGTGACGTTAGGGCCCTCATTATGGTCTCATAACTTTATATTTATAGGGTTATCTTGATATAATTTTGTAATTAACCTGACATGGTCGATTAGGAAAAGATAAGGATGAAAAACAACTAGAAAGAGCCCAAAAAGTGGCGGGAAAGTAGAAAAAGGATCGGGGTGCCCAAGATTCGGGCATGCGCACTCCGATTTAGGCTAAAATGATGGGAAAGTGCTGAAATAAATTGGGCATGTATATAAAAATGTGTGGGAATGATGAAATAAAAGGTAAAATAAGATGGCCAAAATATGGGATTAATTAGTACTTTCTTCACTCAAGAACCTTCTAAATAGTAGTATGAGACCGAGCTAAATAATGCCTAAAATGCATGATTTTGTGACTACATTTTTTCCCCACTTTATGTTGGTGAGCTGAAAGCTCAGTAACATAAAGTAGATAGAAGTGCACACCTGATATCCATGGAGAGTGTAGAAGAAATGTGTTGAAGGACTACACTCAAACATGGAATGAAAAAAAGAAGATGGAGTGTGGAATCTAAAGATGAAAAATCTAGAAATAAAAATGATGAGAGTGAACCTAAGGTGGAACGCATGTATAATTGTTGCGGTGTATACGTACCTACATGGTTAGTAAAGCATGTGTTATCGCGAGAATGTTCTTGTGACGCGTTGTTGTTGTTGTTGCCCCCAATTTGAGTGTTTATTTCTCATATGGTCGGACTGCAAGGAGAAAACAATCAAGTAGTCAAATATGTATGTATGTAAAAATGCTATGTAAAATACACATGTGCATAGAAATGTGTAAAATATGCAAATGTAAAATACACTAAATGAAAATGTAAATGGAACATGTGCACCTGATCCATGTCGAGAGAAAGGGTGTAGAAGGATATCTATATATTGTTGCAATTTTTTTGGGTGATCTCACACCACCCTGGTTGGAGAAGTGTAAGGAGGAAATGCTTCGTGTCCTCCAAAATTTAGCCGCTTATGTTGAAATATGTGAAGATATATTTATACCGTCTCGGTTTTTGGGCGATCGACGCCACTGGCCAACGTAGTGTAGAGAGGCACACCCATTGTAACCTCTAAGCTGTAACTACTTCCCAAAAATGCTAAGGACACCATGTCCTGTAAAATTCATTGTGTATGGGGTTCATAGACTAGTATGAACCCACTCATTGTATGTAAACCCACAATGTCAAGGGCAGAAAGTGCATTGTATTAAATTGGTGTAGCTACATTGTGTTAGTATGTAAACCCTAAATGATGCCCCCTCTTTGGGGGCACATGCAACGTCATTGATAGGAGAATGTGGCCCCAAAAGAGGACCAACCACACTCGAACTATGTACCTTGGAAAGTGCTTGGTAGAAACCAAGGCACACATAAACAAGAAGGCTAGCCAAAGACAAGTGTAAAGAAAACAATGCATGCATATAGAAAACATGTGTAAGCTATGTAGAAAATGTAGTAAATGTAAACACGCAAGAAAACAAGTAAGCCACACAAAGTAGGTTGCAAACATGGGACATCACTCATAATGTCACAAGACACGCAAGGCCATCATAATAAAAACAAAAACAAGTGTAACACAAACATAGGGAAAAGCCCACATACAATGGCAAATAATAGCAGACAAGTACAAACAAACAAACAAGTAGTCATTGAAACATGTAATCTTGCAAAACAAGTGTTGCACATGGAACACCCGTTAGCATGTTAGAGTAATAACCAATATGTTAAAGCATGTATAATCAAGTAATGTAAGATGCTAAGTAAAAAATGAAACAATAACACCTGTATGAGATGAATGTAGATGCCCCCAACGACCAATATGGGAAGGGTAGAAGGTGAGCATGCTTGTTGCGTGTATGAGTCCTGCATCTCGTGATCACACTAAACAAAGGTGTGAACCCTTATATGTGGATGATATAGATAATGACATATAAGAAATAAATCTAACATGTGTAGTAAATAAATCATGCAAAAAACTAGCAAAGAAGAGTAAATGCCCCCAAGACAATGCAATATGTTGTGGATGGATGGAATGGAATGCAAGATGGAATAATAGGAGCCACATACCCCTGAGTGGATGGAAGTGTATGAAACAAGGTTAATTTTACCCCCTCAACAATCAATAATGAACCATAAAAAGAGTGCGTAATTGAGAAATGGTGAATAGTATTTGTTGTGTCTAACATGTCGTGATGAATGTGTATGTAGTGTTAATGAAGTACGACATATAGAAAGGATGTGCATGAACCCTATAGCAAGCGTATATCATGACTTGTTGAATGAATGAGTGATGATTTGTCCTAAGTGTATATCACTATAGGATGAAAGGATGAGTGATGATTTATCCCTAACCGTATATCACTACAAGATGATATAATGGAGGTGGTGATGTAGCCAAAAGTGTATACCACTAGAAGATGAAAAGATGAGTGATGATTTAGACCTAAGCGTATATCACTATATGATTAATGGATGAGTGATGATTTAGCACTAAGAATATATCACTATATGATGAAAGGATGAGTGGTGATGTAACCTAAGGTGTATACAACTACAAGATGATATAATGAAGGTGGCGATCTAGCCTAAATCATATACCACTACTAGATAGAAAGAGTGGGTGACGATTTAACATAAAGCGTATGTCACTAGCCCAGAGAATGTCGTATGATGAAATGTCACATGGGGAATGTAAAGTCCATTTGATTTGTAAACCCTCGCAATGATGAGTATGGGTGAGGAGATAAAGTGCATCATAGAGTGGTGAGTTCAATCAGCGTAGAAAACAATGTAACATGTATGATGAAACTAGACAACCATGTGATGAAAATGATTTGTAAATGCGCAGTGTGGGAAATGCAATGTCGGATGTGTAGGGTGTGTAGGATGTACAATACATAATGTGTAAAATGCAATAATAGGTGTAGATAGAAATGAAATATGTAATGATAAAATGGAAAGCTAGACTCATATATAATGTAACCTAGCATAGTATGTAGAATATAGATGATGTATAAATGTGACATGTGAAATAGCCTAATGGCATATGTAATACATAGAATGACTAATATGTGCATGATGAGAATGTAGTTTTATCCCAAATTTACCCCTCGGGTTAATTTGGATAATTCATTATAAATGGACTTAGCCACTCAAAGTCTAGGACGTGCAGATGACCGTAAAATTCAGCCCTAGAGATCAAAGAGAAATACAACTCAAGATGGCTCAATCGAGTTAATCTTCATGCATGGTGAGTTGTTGAGCCGCAATGAACCAAGATATTTAGGTTGTTCAGTGAGTTGGAATCAAGCTTGATGATGGATGATATGCAAAGTGAGATGGGCGAGTTTGTCATGGAGCTAGAGCGAGCAAGTCGAAAACACGACCGGAGTAGAAGGTAGTTGACGATGATTGGATGGTCGGGTTAGACGGATGGGTTGGATGACCTGGTTTGGTGGTTGGACGATTGGGTTGGATGGTGGTTGGACACTTGGGTTAGACAAGTGACACATCATATAGAAAATGAGATGGCCAACTGGGGGGTTGGTCGGCGAAGATGCGTATGAACACGGGGTTGGACACTAGGGTTGGTTGGGTCATAAGTTGGATGCGTATAGATAGGTTAGATGACTATTCGACCTCCCAGGTTGGACGGCCCACAGTGTAAAGGTAGCAACCATCGGAGTTGGGCGTCGCCATAAAATGTATGGCCTATACAAGTCGGACGACATCCACCCCGGAGTTGGGCCGGTTGAGGTCAGCGACACACAAAGTTAGACGTGTGAAGTGGTTGGATGACATGGACAATGTAGGATGGGGTTGGATGGGTCACATGGTTGGATGACTTACTAGTCCCAAGAAAGGTGAAGGTAGGTGGGCGAATGACAACTCAACAACCATATTTAATGCGGTATGGTGCCCATGTCTTCATCTGATAGAAGTACCCTTAGGAAGTAAATTTTTATGGGTGCCCATACCTCTTTAATGAGGGTAGGTTAGAAAATTTCCTATATAATGTAATCAACCCCCTCATTTTTGGGAGACATTCGGGAGTGGGAAACCTTGACATATTTTTTCCTCAACTCCAATGAGTTATAAGTCTTCTCTGTGTGCACGACAAGCGTATTTACACCTTTTGTATCAATGTAAATGGTTTATGCATGTTTTAAAGCAATAAATTTATGTTTTGTGGTGTTTTCCATCCCTTTCTAATGTTTTATTGTATCTATGTGCCTCTCCATTTCGTAGTTTTTTTCTATGCATGTGTTTCACATTTGTAGGTGCAGGGTGTTGTGTTTCATGGGGATTCGGTGGTGAATGGAGCTTGGGCATGTGTCACATTCATCCGGCCTCTTCCAATGCCCTATTTTCCCTCTTCTTCCTACCTCAACATAATATCTTGCCCTTTTTCTTGGTGCTATCACCACCCCTCTTGGTGCAGGATTTCCCTTTTCATGTTCTCTCTCTCCACGTCTCCTTAGAATTGTTAGAATAGGTGTATTTAGGTGTTTTTCGCATTTAGGAGTAGTTTAGCATTAGGATTAGGTAGAGGAATCCAGCCTTCTCCGAAGGGTTATCTCAAGTTCACAAGTCCCACAACTTGAGGGATAACCCCATGTTATGTAGATTACACTGATGGCCCATGCACACACACTTGAGTTATCAGGGGTGTTGTAATTTTACAAAGAATAATAGTATAATGTAGAATTCATATTAAGTCTAGAAAGGATAGTGTATGATGCACGATATGTGTGATAAAATATAAATGTGTAGTGCTGATAGTGCAATGTGTGGGGTTTAGTGTAATGGTAATCCCTCAATAGTCAAGTGTGAACCGAAGCACAAGAGTGTGTCATCGGGTAATGACGGTGCTATGACGTGTGATATGGTATGCCTATAGGAAAACATGATAAATGATAAATGATAACTATGAAAGGTGTGATATAAGACTATCTAACTATGTTACGTCATGAGGAGGGTGTCATGTTAAGTGTTATGTCCCCGGGGGTAGTCGCTAGAGACTATGCAAACTCATCAAGGAGATAGTCATCTTTGGGGTCAAAGTCAAATGGATAAGTGTTGAAGACTTGATAAGCAATATTGTTTGGTTTATTGTGTAATGATCCCTTCAGGTGTAAATTGTAAATTCCCATAGCATATTCCTCATCGATGAATGAAGGATATGGGCAACCATGTGCATATCATCGAGTGATACTTTGTGTATACCCTAGGAAAGAGCTATTGCAGATGATAATGCATCCAAAAGGCATATGAAAGGATATATTTGTATGATCCAAATCTAGGGTGCCCCTAATATAATCAAGCCAGGATCGTCCTAATGTGAGTGGGGAAATGGTAGGAGTGTGTGCAAGAAAAACATCAAGATGAAATACACGAAGCCCATAGGTGGCTGTAACATGGACCAACCCATGATATAAGTGAGGGTGATATGGTGGTGGGTGAATATCAGTAATAGAAAAACCTAGGCGAGCTAAACCTTCATGTGTACATATAGTTTCGGGTAAAGTAGGATCTAACAGAATGTGTTCCCAATAAGAGCCATGTATGAAGAGTGTACAAGTGAATGGTTGGTGAACAAATGATGAGGATGTAGATGGGGGAGTGAGGTCCAAGGATGGGACATGCCCCTGATATGGAATAATAACAAAATTAGTAGGTGGCAGAAAAATCATGTCATTTAGAAAACAAATAGATCCTTTGAGTGGTGGTAAATGAGGTGGGTCATCTATAGGTTGAGGCTCATCTGTGGTATCAATGTGTGGAATAGGGAGACTAGTATTAAGATCATGGACATAGTATTGGAATGGGTCATGATCGCGAAAGATAGTATGCTCAACGTGTTCATGTAAGAACTTAACACAATAAATAAATGTACTAAAGAAATATAAAGTAATTAAAAAATTAACTAATGGAAAATAAAACTATAATATGCAAGGAGAAGGTAAGGAAAGAACTCAACTGATTACAAATGATTGTCACAGACTATCACAGCAGTGTGACATGAGATTCTAGAAGTAGGAACGACCGCACGGGGGTCTCGAAAAGTTAGTTTGGATCTGGAGGATCGAATAGGACAGTGAAGTGCTAGGAGGGTATAAGGGCACCTAGTATGGTAGAATATGTGCCTTGGTCTTTGAAAAATCTCAAAAGTTACTTCTTTGTGGGTCGGGAGATATGTTGTAACCTTCACTATCTATCGCACTAGATTTCTGGTTACGAATGTACGAAATATTCGAAGAGAAATAATGACCTATACAAAAAACACAAAAGGAAGTATCAAAACCCTAAAAAAATAAAAGATGTAAATGAATGGGTGGAATGACCTCACCACCACAACAGTGGACTTACTAAACTAAGCATTGCACTAAATTTCAAACCCAAATGTAGTTTTGGTGTGTGTGTTCATGTCGTACTCTAGGTGCTCTTGTGCTATTCACACTTTTGTAAAGTAGAGAGAAATAACTAAATGTAGATAATGTAATAGTATGTGTGCATATAATATAATAGAATCCCCCTATGTAGTGTGTTGATGTAGATCTCCTAGCCTTGATGCATAAAACTATGTGGATGCAAGTGATGCAATGGATACAACTCTAGATGGAGTGATAGTAGTAAGTGACGCTAGGGCCCTCATTATGGTCTCATAACTTTATATTTATAGGGTTCTCTTGATCTAATTTTGTAATTAACCCCGACATGGCCGACTAGGAAAAAGATAAGGATGAAAAATAAATAGAAAGAGCCCAAAAGTTACGGGAAAGTAGAAAAAGGATTGGGACGCCTAGGTGGGACCGAGGTGGCCAAGTATAGGCCTATGTGCCCGGTTTAGGCTAAAATGATGGGAAAGTGTTGAAATAGACTGGGCATGTATATAAAAATGTGCGGGAATGATGAAATAAAATGTAAAATAAGATGGCCAAAATATGGGATTAATTAGTACTTTCTTCACTTAAGAACCTTCTAAATAGTAGTATGAGAATGGGCTAAATAATGCCTAAAGTGCATGATTTTGTGACTACATTTTGCCCCCACTTTATGTTGGTGAGCTGAAATCTTAGTAACATAAAGTAGATAGAAGTGCATACCTGATATCCATGGAGAGTGTAGTAGAAACATGTTGAAGGACTAGACTTAAGCATGGAATGACAAAAAGAAGATGGAGGAGCGTGGAATCTAAAGATGAAAAATGTGCAAATAAAAAGTGATGAGAGTGAACCTAGGGCAGAATGTGTGTGTAGCTACTACAATGTGTAGTGTACCTGCATGGTTAGTAAAGTATGTGTTGCTGCAAAATTTTATTGTTGGCGTTGTTGTTGTTGTTGTTGTTGCCCCCAATTTTTTTGTTTTTTTCTCATACGGACTGGACCTACAAGGAGAAAATGATCAAGTAGTCAAATATGTATGTATGTAAAAACACTATGTAAAATACGTATGTGCATAGAAATGTGTAAAATACACAAATGTAAAATACGCTAAATGAAAATGTAAATAGAACATGTGCACTTGATCCATGTCAAGAGAAAGGGTGTAGAAGGATATTATGTACTACTGCGAGTTTTTGGGCAATCTCACACCACCCTGGTTGAAGAAGTGTAGGTAGGAAATATTGTGTCCTCCAAACTTTAACCACTTCGCTGAAATGTGTGAAGAGATCTCGTAGCATGCTTATTTTTGGGTGATCCGATGCCACTAGCCGAAGTAGTGTAGAGAGGTACACTCACTTTGTAACCTCTAAGCTTATAATCGCTTCCCAAAATGCTAAGGACACCATGTCATGTAAAAGCCACTTTGTGTATGGGGTTGTAGATTGGTCTCGAACCCACTCGTTGTATGTGAACCCACAATTTTAATGGTGAAAAGTGCACTATACTTGAATCGGGTGTAGTTGCATTGTGTTGGTATGCAAATCCCCAAATGATTCCCCCTCTTTGGGGGCACATGCGACGTCATTGATAGGAGAATGCAGCCCCAAAAGAGGACCAACCAAACTCGAACTATTAACCCTGGAAAGTGTTTGGTATAAACCAAGGAACGCACAAACAAGAAGGCTAGCCAAAGACAATTGTAAAGAAAATAATGCATGCATATAGAAAACATCTATAAGCTATGCAGACAATGTAGTAAATGTAAACACGTAAGAAAACAAGTAATCCACACAAAGTGGGTTGCAAACATGGGACACCACTCACAATGTCGCAAGACACGCAAGGTTGTCATGGCCACAAACAACAAACAAGTGTGCACAAAAACATAGGAAAATCTCGCATACAATGGCAAATAATAGCAGACAATTACAAACAAGCAAACAAGTAGTCATGGAAACATGTAATCTTGCAAAACAAGTGTTGCACATGGAACACATGTTAGCATGTTAGAGTAATAACCAATATGTCAAAGCGTGGATGATCAAGTAATGTAATGACGTTCAAGTTTCGATTCGGAGGTATTTTCAGATTTTCAAGTTGTAGGTCACCTCGGTTGATAAGATCTTGAAGGACATTTCTAAACAAACGACATTTTTCAATGTCATGGCCCCAAAATTGATGGCATTTACAATATTCATTTTCTCGATACAATGAGGGTTTTGAAACATATGTGTCGATAAGACAAATAGGTGGAAGCATGATCATACACGTGACTAAGAGCTTGTTGAAGACCATGTTATAGGATTCTCTGATAGGTATATAGTTATGTTGGGGTTAGGTACATTCGTAATCGAACGGCCTTTAGATTTAGATTTTATGACGGCCGCATTTGCTGAGCCTTTAGACTTTTCATTACTGGAAAATGGTTTGAATGGGGACTTAGGATTTGGCTTTTTTGATCAGAGTTTGACTTTACCTTCCTCAATGGCATGGATTTATAATTCATGAGGCCATGGTAAAGGCTTTGTCAAATGTTTGAAAAGATTGTATTTGAAGGTTTGATGATATATTTTTAGTGCAGGACCGAGAAAATAACTTAATCAATTCAATTTGTGGGAGGGAGAATGATAGTTGATTGATGATCTCATACTAGCGGGTTACGAAGTTCATGAAAAACTTGTCCTCAAATTGTTTGATAACATAGAGATCTGTAATAGAAATATTATGGGTGATGTTGATGTAGAAATGTTCTAAGAACAATTGTGCAAGTTGTGTGAAGGAAAAAAGGGAATAATGTGGGATACTGTTGTACCAATCACATGTAGGTCCTACTAAGGACATAGGAAATGTACTTAGCATGAGGTCTTGATCATGTGCAATAAGATGATATGCATGGTAGAAAGCTCAGATGTGCTGTTGAGGTTCCTCCTTACTATAGAATTTAATAAACCTTGGGAGTTCTCAATGAAGGGATAAAATTTGAAAGGTATTGATGGATGAATAGGTTCATTACAGATTTGTTCATACAACAAGGTACTTTGAAAACCCATGGTGGGAGCTTCAAGACTTGAAATATTATTCATTAATACTTGCAAAGGATCATTTAGTGATGGTTGTTGAGAGTTTTATGACGACGAGCCGAGGTTGATGAGGATTTGATTGCTGATATAAATGGTAGGGTAATGGGACATTGTGTTAAAAAGGAACACTCATGGGAATGTTGTAGGTAGGATGTGAAACTAAATATTGTGATGGTTAGATATACTGATAGGGGATAAGGATGGAAGTGTTTATAAGGGGTTGAGATAATTGTGGTATATGTTGAGATGGAATGGAAGTGTTGATAAATGGTTGCGGTATGTAATGATAAGGGATAGGTGTATTGATTATTGACTAGGATGGTTATGGTACATAGTGAGAATGGATTTGTGAGACAGGGGACAATCAATGCTTGTTGTGAAGAGGGGTGATTGCTAGTAATGGAACTAGTATTAACAAGAGGTATAGATGTGGGCATGGACATGACTACATTATAGATAGAGGACGTGGTTTGTTGTGAAAGGATGGGTTGAGATATAATAAGAGGGATGGCTCTTGAACTCATAGGAGGTGAAGGAGAAACACCGTAGTCTATGAGACTAGATGTGGATAAAGACATATTAGTATTTTTGTGAAGATGACAAGCCTGATGAAGGATATGATGACGAGGATGGTTGTGTCTTGTGATGCGACCACATTAAGGTCAAAAGTAATAAGAGGCACTTTGGAGAAGTGGGGACTGATGCTCTCAATCCACCAACAGTGGAATAGGGATGAATTTTTTGGATGACCGGCTCATGATTAGGTCAATGAGTGGGAAGTGTTGAAGGTTACAATAGTGATAAGAAGTTCTTGTTTATGTGTGGGTTGTTAGAGGAGAACACCTCAAGAAGTAAAATAGGCATTAAGGGCCATTGGGTTAGAATTTAGAATTTCAGCCAAAAACTTTGAAAAAGAGGGGCTAGATGGATTTTGGAATTCTAACGTGGATGATTGACTACTAGGAGAATGTGGGGGTTCTTGATTGGCTATTGAAGGTGATCGAAGTTGTTCAATTACATTGGGAATGTTTTGAAGGTGGGTCTCAAGATTGTCCAAGGATTGTTGAAGATGGATTGACATGTTATCGATGTTTTTTAGATGAGATTGTTGTCTAGTTAGAACTATGAACTAGCAAATAATCAAAAATAAAAAGCAAAGTGGTTGATTATAACAACTACAAACAAGTCGGACAAGAATTTTTTTATTATCTTGATTAAATTAAGAAATGTGTGAAATGTGAAAAATGGCTAAACATGTACTAAGAAAAGGTTGTCTAAGGCTAGTTTCAGGTAAGTTAAAGGATGGATTCCTCGATATACTAAAAGGTACATGAGGCCCGAATATGGATTGGTGTCGATACGAGGCATGGTATTGAGGCCTACCCCCTACTTTATAGTCTCACAACGATAAAGGTTTTGAGTGCTTAACCGATATACCGCCCACTAGATTTTTATACTTGGCCAGAACACCGAATCGAATTATACTCTTGGTGATGAAATCCAAGTAGGTCCACCTAGGAAGGAGTGTTTAGATGAAAATTAAGTTTGATGTGGTTTGGTTGTGTGAAGGGAGTTTTTGTGAATGTAATTTCTTAAACTCCTAATTAAGCTATGTGAGCAAACAAATATGAATGTTCGTTTTAAGATCTAAAGGAAATGTTTAATTTAATGAGAACAAACACATAAAATGCAATGCTAAGATAAAATGATGAAAGAAAAGAGCATACATGTGATCGGTTTTCCTTGTTTTAACATTTGATTTTAATGTTTTTAGCAATAACAACAACAATGCGCTCCAAGATGAAAAGGTTAGATGAAATTGACAACAAAAGAAACAAAATATATAAAATCTAAATGAAGAAGGGACTAAGAGGTCCCATCGGGTGTGTTAGGATGTTTATGGTATTTTTCGGTTAGGTGCTATAAATTCTGAAAATACCAAAAACTCAAATGAGCAGGGTTTATCAATACCTGCGCCAACAATCGTAATGTTAGGATGATCAAGTGTGTGAGCAATAAAAGAGACTCCTCCTATCGCCAAGTGAGAATACACATACAAAGATAGCTAGAAAAAGAGATATTAGATAAGGATGATAACAAGTTGCTCGGTGAATGCCGATCCTAGGAATCTGAAGGAATTTCTTAAAGGGTGTCAACTCATTTGATAAAATCAAGTTATTTGACAATGATAAGATAAATAATAACATTGATATTTTTAGAATTTAAGGGGATGGAAGATCATGATCAACATTGTAAGTGGCCCAAGCTACGGTGATAGCAAGCCGAGATCCTCGAAGTAGTCATACCAGAACTCTTCATTGGCTTCTCACTCTTCTTGAATGATTTCTATTCGGTCATCAATATCTTTGATCTCTAGTGTGAGTGTGATGGCGTACTAGCTAATCTTGTGGAAAATGTCAATTATTTCCCACACAAACAAGCTGTTGGATGATCGGAGATTGTATTTACTAGTGATTAGGTGTGGAAGATCTAGAACAAACATCTACATGACATCCATCTTGTAAACAATCGATTAGATCAAAATTGATAAAAATAGATAATGAAAAATGCGAGAAAATGATCGATGTTGTAAAGGCATGTTATAAGGAGTCTAGAGGCCTGTGAGATTTAGATAATAGGATTTCATATGTATTTTTAATACTAATGAGAAGGAAAGAGGCCATGGATACATATCGATGGAGATTGGGGACAAAATGCTAACTTTGTGAAGGTTGATAAAGCAGACACTTATATGATGACAAAAAAATTGAAAGTGTTGAGAGATAAACTATAAGGAATCTAGGAACCTATATGATTATGAAAATAGAGATATGGATGTGAGTAAAAGGCTAACGAAGGACAAATAAGTCAAAGGACTAATCTAGGGCAATCGGGGATTGACGATGATCACTATTTAAATCTAAAAATATTCTAAAACTTGGCTAAATGGATAAATGAGAGATAGAAATCGAGAAGGCTATGCTAGATGGAGTAGACAACATATTGTAGACTATGATGAATGAAAACACAAAGCTGATAAAGATGTGAAATAAAGATACTAACCTTGATAAGCTGTTATGAAGGTGATAAAACTTCCAAAAGGTTTACTGGTGATCTAATGATGCTTTAAGGCTTTGGCAAAAGGATGTTAGTGATCTTGAGCGTAATGATTTTGTTTGTAGCTTTAATAGTTCATCCCAAAGTCTAGATCGACTAATTGTGCAATAAAATGAGAGGTTTGGTTAAATAGAATCGATGAAGACCGCAACGATTGTTGGCGATCACAAATCATCATCGATTTGTCTAAACAGTTGCAAACCAACAAAGAAAAGATGGAAAATGGTTAAAACCACTTGTCATCTGAGGTTTTAGGTTGTTTGGAAAATGGTGGGAGGTTAGGGATTCGGGTAGGAAGAGGTTAGGGGGTTAAGATGGTATGATAAATTAAGCTAGGTTGGTTTTAAGTGGTTAGGGGAGGGTAAATGGGATTTATGATGGTAAATGATGATTTGTAGTGGTAATTTTAAAGTGTACTTAGGATAGAGGTGACAATGATAGTAGTGATAATATGATTAATGTACGTCGGGGTCACCTATAAGTGAAAAAGTGGTGTTTACATATATATTTTAAATTATTTATATAAACTATGTGTTTATGGGTTAGTTGGTTTGTTAAAAATCAACTATTAATTAATTAGGGTGCTTCACACGAGAAGTCACACTTGATCAAATTGTTTATACTAGCCCTTGGGGTTAGGTGATCGAGATAGATCAATTATGTGGTATTCACATTGTGAATTACCGAGGGAGAGAAGTGAGGAGATTGGAGAATTTCTTGATTTGTGTATTTCTTTCTGGTTAAATAAAAATCTTACCTTCATCATGATTTTTTACCCCTCAGGGGGTTTTCCACGTTAAATATTGTGTTGTGTTATTTAATTGCAATATGGTTATAATGTGGTTATTTAATTATTTCTTATAATGTTATGTTTTAATGTAATATTTAATTCATTTGATTTAATTGTTCGGACCTCACATGGTACCAAAGCATTATTATATTTAATTTAATTAATATAGTCCTAAGGGTTGTAACCAATGGTGGTTGGTTACGAACTGTAAAATATAAATAACCCCCTCATTTTATTGGATCACCCTCTCAAAAATTCTCACATATCCTCGTGTGAAAAAGTGTTTAATTGGTGTGGTGAAAAACTTCTCCATGGGCACTCTCCAATACAAGTATGGGTAAATCCATTTGAAAATTTTAATTTATTTTTGTATAGTTTCTAATGTGCGGGAAAAAAAAGGTAAATTTGCGAGGAAAATTTAAGTTAAAATCCAAGGTCTCCCAGATGGAGACAACCCTCCATGGAAATAGGACTTTGATTTTTCCTATTGGTGGTGTAAAAATTTTGTAACATGGGGTTAGTTTTCAACCTATGTCTAACATGACCCCGGTTATTTTTCAATTACCTAGGTATAAATAAACTTGTGTTATTATTATATATCTTATATAATATAACTTAAACATTATAATATATATATTTTTACTAAGTGGGAATAGCAATGGGTTTACAATCTTTCATTTAAACCTTTTAAGCAAGTTAATAACATATCATGGATGAGACACAATAATATAATTTTTATTTTGAAAAATTGCCATGCCTAAGAAATGATGCAATAGTCCTAAATCAGTCATTTCAAAGTATTGTTTCAATTTAACTTTAATTTTGAAAATTAAACTGTTAGAATTGCTAGTAATGAAAAAATCATCAACATACAATACAATAAGAATAATTTGATTATCTTCAAAAAAATTTAAATATCATTATCAGAAGAATAGTTAGTGAAACCAACATCATTGAAAAAACTATTTATTTTTGCATACCAAGCTCTAGGAGCTTGTTTTAGACCATATAGATATTTTTTCAGTTTACACACATACAATTCTTTTCTAGGTTCCTCAAAACCTTTAGGTTGATTCATGTAAATTTCTTCTTTTAAGTCACCATTTAGGAATGCATTCTTAACATCCATCTGGTGGATTTCCCAACCATATTGAGTAGCTAAGGCAATAAAAATCCTAATTGTGCTCATTTTTGCAACTGGTGCAAAGGTTTCTACATAGTCGATACCAAGTTTTTGAGTAAACCCTTGAGCTCCCGACCTCACTTTGAGATTATCAACACTACCATCAGCCTTATATTTGATTTTGTAAATCCATCTAGAGCCAACTATACTTCATTTTTCAAGAGGATGGAAAAGATCCCAAGTCTGATTTTTTATTAGTACAAAATATTCAGATTTCATAGCTTCTACCCATCTTTCTTTGTGAGAAGCCTCTTGAAAGATTGGGGTTCTGGATCATACATAGTCATTAAGGCATGATATGTATGATGGCTTCTAGTCATTTTAAGAAGGTTTTGGGATTAGAGTCTTGAAGAAGAGACTCAGCCCATTTAGGTATTTTCATTATGGAGGAAATATGAAGAGACTCTTTTTCAACTACAGGTTCATTATTGACATCTACTTGATTATTACAATCATCATTATCAATATCATTATTTTCTAATTCATTAGGTTCATCATGAACAATAGAAATAGAAGAATATGAAGATGAAAAAAAGGTTTTTCTAAGATTTTAAAATTCATGTTCTCTATAACTTCATGTTTTGTAGGATCGTAGATCCTAAGACCTTTAGTTTTACCTCTATAACCTATAAAAATACATGAATATGAGGTTTGGTCTAACTTCTTCCATTTCTATTGAGGAATGAAGATAGAGGTAGGACTACCAAGGATTTTGATTATTTCACTTTTCTAAAGGAGTGGATTGAAATAAGGATTTAGTAGGTACTCTATTTAGAATATGAACAAATGTATTCATTGCTTCAGCCCATAGAAATTTAGGAACTTGAGTTGAATGCAACATTATTCTAGCCATTTCAAGAATGGCGTGGTTTTTCCTTTCCGAAATCCCATTACGCTAGGGAGGATAGGGAGTAGTTAGTTCTCTTTGTATACCACATTCGATCTGAGAACAAATCAAATTATTTAATGATATAATCTCCTCTTTTATTTGTTGTAAGTCTATTAAATTTATGCTAAACTGTTTCTCGACTAAAGGTTTGAATTCTTTGAACTTAGATAAGACATCAAATTTAATTTTGATAAAAAAGGACCAAATCATACGAGAGTAATCATCAATAAAAGTGACAACATACAAGGAACGATTTAAGGATATAAATTATAAGGGTCCTCTCACATCACTAGGGACCAATTCCAAAGGTTTCATAGAGTTTGCACCATGATGACTGTGGAAGGGGTTTCTGATTGCTTACCACGTAACCACCCTTCACACATTTCATGAGCATGAGAAATAGGTGGCATACCAAAAACTAGGTTAAGCGGGACATGTCATACATGCTCCTAAAATTGACATGACCTAGTCTTTCATGCCACAATTGAACATCACTTCTATTTTGGTTGTCAAACAAGAAGCATAAGAAAAACCTTTAAAAACATATAATCCATTCTTTTGTATGCCTTTAGCTATTGTAATATTTAACTCATTCTTTATAAAACATTTATCTTTAAACAATATTACATTATAGTTATTCTGAGTTAAGTGAGAACAAGAAAGAAAATTCATTTTTAATTTAGGAACACATAAAACATCATTAATAAAACCATTAAAAACTTTTTCTTTTCCTTGTCCCTGAACATTGAGAATGGAATGATCACCTAGATAGATTTGATCATTACATTCTCTAAGATTCGATTAGGATATCACACATATATGTCATGTTCCTAGAAGCACCATTGTCTAATATCCACTCATTTTCTTTTGCAGTGACAAGAGCAGAATACAAAGCAACAACATTAGGTTTTTGATTGTTTTTCTAGTTTTTTTTTTTATTTTGTTTTGGTTTATTCCCTTTTTATTTTTTGAAATTTGGTTTGTTTTTTTTTACTCTACAATCTTCTTTCTTGTGACCAAATTTACCATAGTTATGACATTTTCCATCAAAACTTACTCTTAAATTCTCTAGTTTATTTTCTTTACTAGGAGGTTTAAAATTTGATTTTTGATTCTTGTTAAATAAAAGGATTGTTCTTAGATTTATGTGAGATAAGTTCCTGAGTGGCATTCTCTTTCGAATCAAAGTTAGACATGATCTAGTCTTCTTGGATAAGGAGAGCACTCAAAGTAGACAAATCAAGGATATCTTACTCAGTTTGATATTTAGAATTCAAAATTGAAATGAAATTCCTAAATCTCTCATGGATGTTCATTTGAATAATGAAATACAATAGTTTATCATGAATAAAATTGCAATTACACCCATCTAGGTGATATTTAATATTTTTATTTATTTTTCTAAAAATTAATTACCTTTCTTCTCCCTTCATGGAAGTCGTCATAATCTCAAGAATCAACTTTATAATTTTTGATAAATGTGCATCTTCATGCATTGATTCTAGTTGTGTCCAAGTCTCACCTAGAATTTCTTGATTCCCAATGTGAAGAAATAGAAGTTGGTTGTAAACTTGATCCTAAACCTGGATGTGAAAAATATAATCCTACTCTTTACAGAGAAACTTGTAGGTAGTTTGATTTATTTTACTATTACTAGACTTGACATTGCATATGCATTAGGTATTGCATCTAGATTTATGTAGGAACCATATCGGGATCACTAGAATCTATCCAAAATAATATTGAGATATATTTGAAAGGAACGATAACGGATCATACCAAGCCAAGAACACATGCTAATCAAACACCATGATCAATAAGATGAAAGCGATTCACCAGAATAGATTTACATAAAACCTTTGCAAAAAAATGAGCAATAATATCATATATTATTATGGAACTCAATGCAATACATTGAGAATGAGCCTTGCTTAAATAGGCAAGGAATAACAATCTAAGAACTAGTCAAGGTCGTAGATCAAGCCATAAATCAAGGAAATAACTAGTCATCAAAGAACTAGTCAAGACCATGGATTTAGGAGAGAACTAGACATCAATGATCTAGTCAATACCATAGATCAAGGAAAGAACTAGTCAATACCATAGATCAAGGAAAGAACTATACCTAACAACTAGATAATATCTCCTAATATCTAAATAAGATAAAAGAAATATCCACACACATAAGTGGTGAGGATAAATACAATAAAGGTAAATAAAGTACCTAGGTGAACATGAGCTAAGGTAAATACCTACTCTAACAATATTAAAGGAACAATTAATTTTGGTTTACATTAGACTTCTTCTAACAATGCATGTTTATATGGATATTGTGATTATGATCATTGGTGATGTGATAAATATAAAATATACAATTAGATATCCAATAGTGAGATGTGATACATCATACATACTCATCACTATTGGAGGTTATAGCTACCTTAGAACTAGATGCACCCCACTAAGTCTCTGATGCTGAGCTCACGACCACTACTCCTCTAATATCAATCGTAAGTTTATTGCCTCACCACGATTTACACATATCGACACATGGAGCTCCACATATCTCTTATGGAGCTCCACATATCTCTTGAACATACTCTATGTGAGGCCACATAGTCTCGACTTGCTTCTCGTGCTCATGTTAACTCCATCCTCACCTCATCTCACTTGGAATGCAACACACATGTAGAGGTTGTTATGGCCATTAGATCAAACAAATAGACATGATCATCGACAATATGGTCAACTATCTCCAAATACCTCCCCCTAGAAGCACATTTGGGAGCACATTGTGAGTCAATGTGTGTATCAATGTATCTATAATCAATCATATATAATCATCACCTATAATCATATAATCATTATTAGTATCCAATCATCACAAATATCAAAATCTATAAAATATCAATTATTATACTTACATTATGCCACCATTGTCACTACAAAATCATCCTCGAGGGCAACCACTCATGCTCCCACTACCTCTCCACCTCCTATATATCCACATGGCTTCGCTCTAACCTCATCTACAACCACCGGATACAATAACACCTATGGTGTTATGCCCACCACCATATATAAGATGGGGTACACCTCGCATCATTGAATCTACTCACTATCTTTACATCCCTCTCTTTGACACCATGTAACTATAGCTGAGTTGTAGTAGGCCCTGACCTAGCTCCTACTCTCCTCACTACTCGTATATATCTCTTCCATACATATGGCTTTGGGGGCACATCCTTTGCAAGGCCAAATTGTCTAGATACTTACTCACACTTTGAAATAACTCTATCACCCCACAGGAACCTTTCCTCTAACTACATGGTGCGTTGAATGCCCCAAAACTCTATCTCATCCTCTACCCATCTTCTATAGTCCCTACAGGGCCTCCAAATAATGGATTTGGGTCCCATCCTATCTAACCTTGGCTCCTTGGGCCTACCCATTGAGCTGCAAATATATTTGGATAACCCCGATCCACCCTCAACCCACTCAACGGTTGCACTATAGCTATATGCTCATATGCCCACACATGTAATAAAGTAATGGATCATATACTACCACCACGATCCTCCAAAGTGTAAATTGATTCAAATCCCTATATAAGTGTGCTAACACACACCGACTCCATACATATCACATGCCATGCTCCTCAATAATCGATAAATTTCATGCATCATATATAAACTAGATACCTTGCCTCCATCCACTACTACAATAGATGTTAGTATTAATGCAATAAAATTCTACAATCGTGGAACACCGATCTCACAATATCATCTAACGTGATCTATTACTCAACATGTGCCCGTGATCCTATAAAATATTATCTCACAACCTCTATTGCTTACATGTATCTCCTAGGACCATCACCTATACTCTCTCTCCCATAACCGGTGAATCGAAGAATCCTATATACATCCTCTAACATCACCTTTATCTCACCAAGGTGGCTAGCCAAAATGTACAAGTATCTACACACCACCTCTCATACAATGCAATCATCATATGCATATTATGGAGTATCTACCCCAATCTAGTAATGTGTTATATCGACACGGTCCAAAACATCCCACTTATCCTCCTCCAATCCCAATGTATGAAATGTAGACAAGTGTCTTCCTCCAGGGAACTCCCTCGAGTGTATATCTCATTGACAACAGAAATAAGACAACCGATGCGGTATTAGTAATGTTAATACAAAAAAACTTAGTAAAAAGTTGTTAAATCTACTTAGACACAAGTGCCCAACTCCCCTGCACACTAACATCTATAACTAGGACACTAGCTCCCATATTAAATGCGGTCCTATCCCAAGGACATAAACGCCCCTGTCGATGTTATCTTGGACAAGAATTCCTAAAATCCAAAAATTGACTAAAACTACCTATATTCACCTAATTTGATATGCAAAATTCATTACTTACTAGTTGATTTGTTGTTTGTGTCCAAACGACCTCTATCAACCTCTCGGAAGGGGATGTATGCGGTCAAGATGGACTTTATAAAATTTAGTAATAGAGACATCCATTAAATAGAAGGTAAGTTCGAGGTTCGATCGATAAACGGGTTCACCAAATGATTTAAAGAAATTTAAATCTTTATCATAGGATTGAGATCAAATGAATATAGAAATTAAAAAAATCTAACATACAAAGTATAAGAAAATATGCATGATAGGAAAATAAGAATGAGGTAGTTTGTATCGGGAGATTATGGTTGATTCTAGGCTAGAAGATAACTAGAACAGGTTATATTTGGATCAGTATGAGCTCTGTTTGGAAAAATGAGACCTGAGAATTCTTTAGATAGGAGTGCCCACAGTAGGATAGGACCACCCCGAGCACTAGTGTCCAATCTGGGTGCTAATTTCCCTACAAACACTATGCTTCCGGTCTTTTTAAGGTCAAAATTAACTTCTTCCTTTCATTGTTTTTGCATCCACTTCATTATAGGGTTCATTTATCGCACATGTACCTATAAAACAATCCCTAGATACCTATAAAATATCAAGAAAACATTAGATGAAATTAATCATGCATATTTTTTAGTCAAACTAACCTTGATGGTCACCCTAATGTAACTTTCACCGAGTGTTGCACTACATTTCAGACTCTATGTAGTTCTTGTGAGTGTGTGATTTAAATTTTGTCCCATGTGTCAATCGCATCTAGATAATGTGCTACAACTACTTTGTCCCCAAGATGAATGCATGAGATGGAATTCAGAAATGTTAGTTCTTATGCAGCCCAAATGCAATCTTTGAATGTTGCTCTTTTCCCAAGTAGTAAATATTAAGTATCATCCCCAAATTTTCCTTCCCCTAATAATGGTAAATAATTCATGTATATATATGATTCCATAGTTTGAATTTTATCATTAACAACTTAAAACAACCCAAAGTGATAAAAGAGACTCTAGAAAATATCCCAAGTGATGTGGCAATTCAAAATCAATAAAAGGAGGGAAAGGGACATAAGTTCCCAGAGGGGACAATAGTGCCTAGGCGCTCCTATCCCTAATGGGTGGTTGTGTCTAAGATGCTTGGAAGATATGAAATTTAATACAAACTTGGGTCACATGTTGTTAATATCAAAAAGTAAAGTGGTCATTCTAAAAATAAAATAATAAGAGTGTGAGAAAGATAAAAGCAATGAAATAGTAAAACAAGTGTTGTTAATGTCTAATCTTCTTGCTTAGGAATCATGTATATAATGAAATAATTAGAGGCATGATGTAAGTAGAAAGTGTGTGATTTCATGACTACACAAGTGCTAATACTGGTAAGTCATCATGTCTTATCATTTATGTTTTTAATGGTGGGCATGTCATGTCATACTTTATCATGTCGTATCATAGGTCACAATAGATCCATTAGGTTTCAAGTCATGTGTTATGATCATGCTACTCTATTGATCATTATTACATTCTCGATTATGGTTTTATTTGAATGATTAGATATACTCATGATATGCCTAACATTGTAATGACATTTATTAATTGTCTTAAGATGCTCATATCTAATGAAAATTGGTTATATTACCATATTTAGTTGATATAATTTATATGGTTAAAATCTTTGATGTTATGTTTATATATTAGATATAATTATGTTCACTTTCTCATTTAAGCTAAATGATTCTTCACAATATCCCTCATCTCAAAAGGGGGATAATTTAGAATTTTCTAATAAGTTCATGCATATCAAAACCACAATTCTTTGATTGACACAATGTGATGACATTTACACATCTATTCAAGACATATTGCAGGCTTAAGAACATACCACACAATTGTATATATAAAAACATATACAAACCGGCTTATAAAAGGATCAAGTGCTACAAATGGCTAATAATATGCCTACATTCTATAAATAGCTAATAATAGTCCTAAATGTTATAAATGACTTCTAATAGTTTTAGGTGTTATAGATGGTTAATAACATGATCAAATGCTAAAGTTCTAAAAAAGTACTTGTCCACATCCCATATGATGACATTGGGGTAATCAAGTGTAACCATTTTATGTTTATAAATTTTAGTTCTTTCTTATTTATTGATTTTATAAGCATATCTACCAAGAATCAATACGCACTTTGGCATGTGATTTTCAAGTTTAACATGTATGGCTTATAGGGAATAATTTATTAGTTTTGCATACACTATACCCATTAGAAGGTTTGTATTTACTTGTTCCATTACATTTAATACAACAATTTCATTACTAGATTTACATGGGGGTAATATTAGTAACCAAAATTTGGACCTAAAGCACTTGGAAATAATTATTTGGAATTTACTCTGACATAATCACATTTACACATGTATTGATGTAATCTAAAGAAATCTCACTAATTTCATAATCCATTGAATTACACATGAAAAATCCATTATTATTAGGCAATTATGATTCCAATTTACACATCCATTGATGTAATCGAGAGCTTAGAAAGAATCATAATTCTAATTTCATTTCCACACCTATATTTATGAATAATAACCAAATAGATGGATAATAGTGTGAATTCATTCCAAAATGTTTGGAATAAATCTACATTGTTTAATACCTTGTATTTTTTAGGCTTTTCAAACCCGTGAAAGACTATTGATTGTTAAATACGGGAATTATTTTCATAAAATATTCTAGGATAATGATAACTCTTTGTTGTACATGTAGCATTTATGTATAGTAGTATGATGTACACCGACAATAACACTAACACCAACACTTAAACTCACTCGATAAAAAGAGTTAAAAGAGCCATATACACGTGTAACTATTGATAAAAGTATTGTGCATGTGCCCATGCCCATGCCCATTCCCCTTCCCTCCAAAATCCATTAGTTTAGGTATTTTGGAGGAAAACACAATGGAAAATAAATCCTTGACAGATATAAAAAAATTAAAGAAATTCCAAGTCACTATCTCCATTGGAGTTGTTAACAATCCCACAAAATTGCACTAAATAAATTATAGAAATAAAAATACTTTGCATATTGGGAGATGATATAGAAAAATTATGTGATAGATGTATTGTTTCCATATTTGTTTAACGATGTCATTATAGACACTAAAATCTACACACATCATGTTTTTGGCAAGCTTTATGTATGTGGGTCTTGAATGTTGAAAGTAAGTCTTGGTGGCACAAGTCCTTCTTGTTTTGTTTGAGTTATCCTCTTATTTATGACTTGCTTGATGTTTGTTCATGTTTTTATGTTTTGTCATAGATATATCTAGTATTTTCCATGGTTTGTTTGACTTTTCTATTTTTGTTTCAATATCGTATAGATTGGCCGGGACCATGATATGGTCCTAAACGAGATGTACATTCTTGACCCTCTTTTAGTATTGGGTCCTTTCTTCCCAATGGTTCTCTTTTTCATTTTTCTCTCACACATTATATGTTTTTAATTATATTTTCATGCCACTTTGAGATTTAAATTTCAAATTGATAGATTATAAATATACAAGTTCACCTTAATCATTTATTACCAAGAAAGCATCTATCTATGTACCAAATAGCGAGCTAAGGAAGAAAGAGTATGCTCTTCACATTATATATCACAACTAGGAGGGCATACATCTATTTTACATATTTGCAAAAAGGGTTTTATGGGATATAAGTAGCATATCTTACTATTAGTGTGGAAGTATGAGGGAAAATATAGGTCAAGGGTTCTAGATTACACGATCATTTGCTCAACGAACTAAGAGAGCTACATTGAGTCTAAAATGTAGTGCAAAATTTGCTTTGACTCACAAACGAGGTGACCACTAAGGTCAGTCTGAATCAAGAATTTGCATCTTTTATTTTTATATCTAATGAGTGCTTTAGGTTGTAGGAAGCTAGGTTAGTTTGTAGGTACAAATGTAAAAACTAGGATTAGAGGTGAATATGAACATACAAAAGTGTGATACACAGAAAAATGAAGTAACCCAAAAAATATAAATGTATGATCTATTAGTCTAATATATTAGAACAATTTTTGTTTTTACAATCCAGTCTCGACCTTTTTATGGTTATGATCTTGCATGATTTTAATGAAGTAATTGATCAGGCACCTTCATAATTTTGCATGATTCCTTAATTGGAAACAACAAAGTCAAAAATGAATTGAATTAGCTAAGTAATCCTTCTAACCCTAGTTGCACTTTAAATTACTTTATCATTTTGGAATTATAATATATGGCTTAGTTTCCATTATACAATTGTAAGTAATTATATTATTTTATGCCCTGTAACATATAATATTAAATCCTAATTAAATCAATTGAATTAATCTATTGCAATTAATTTAGAGTTGATTTTTTTGTGAACTCATTCTTATTCAAACCCTTTACCCAACTTAGGGTTTATATTGTTTATTCAATAGTTAGGCCTTGTGATATCCAAACCCTAGTGAATTTAGGGTTTCTTCTTTGAGTTAGATATGGCTTGTTTTAATGCATTATAAAACTACAAGGGTTATTATCCCTATTATTAGGTCCAATACGCATCATGTCTAAGGGTCTTTACTTCTACTACTTTCTCTCCGGCCGATATGGATTATGGGTATGATTATACATCATAAGCCATAATATATACCTCACTTTACTACTCCTAGTATGTCATCCACTATTAGTATGTATTCTACCAAATTCTCTTTAGTTATCTCTCTAGGGAATGATGATACATCATATTATTGTCATCCTAAGCCACAATATCCACCTTGATTTTCCATTCCTAGTGTGACATCCATTATTATTATGCCTTCTACTAAATTATCCTTAATCGGCTCTCTAGAGTATGATGATACATAATATTATTACCTTCCTAAGCCACAATATCCACCTTACATTTCCCCTCTTAGTGTGTCATCCACTATTAGTATGCCTTTTACCAAAGTCTCCTTAGATATCTCTCTACTCATATTAGAGGCACCACATAAGACCATTTATTTGCATACTTTGGTTGAATCTTCCCATATAACTAACCATAACATGCCTAAATTATTGAATCCTTGTTTTAATGATGACCTTAGCTCTGAATATGAATCTAGTGATAGTGGTTGGATTAGTCGGGATGAAGCTCCAACCTTCCATATTCTTAAGTCTTTTGATTCTCATAGTCATGACACAGACCCCCTAAGGAGGTAGATGACTCCATTTCCAATTATGTTATCTTCCCTAAGTACATGTGCATTTCCTACACAACTTCCTAAAACTAATATTGCTACATTTTTTTCCATATTGATATAATTGATAATAGTAATAATTAATATTCTTCTACTTCTATAGATGGTGATGCACATAATGGGTGTAATATTCCATGTGATAATGAGGTCACTACATTAGATGATCTACCTACAGGTCCTAATCTTCATGATGGCATTTCTATTTATAAAAATGTTGTTATTCATGATGATGATTTTGTTCATAGTGAAATTATTATTCCTAATCATATTTCTATTTCTAGTGATGTTGTTATTCATAATTATGTTTCTCCACGTGATCATGTTTTTATTTTTGCTCTTGAAAAATTATAATGTTATTACATGTGTCTCTAATCTCTCTCACGAATGTACAAATGATATTACTTGCTAGTGATTCTTCCATGCCTCTTGTATAAGAAAATAATGCAAATGTTAGTATACCTTCCATATGTCTTAATCATAGTAGTCAAAATCCTCACTCATATGTTCATTCTAGTGTTACTACTACTATTAAGCTTATTATTGTTCCCTTAGATATACTTAGTGCTAAGGTCCCTTTAGATCATGCAACCCAAAGTAAACCTCTAGATCTTAATATGTGTAAACATGATTCATAAGGGTCATTTTCCCTTCACTTTAATTAATAAATTATCAAACCAACGCAGCATCTAAAGGATATATACTATAGGATAAAGAGGGAAACATATTTCTATTAACTATGTTATCTAATTTTAAAGCACTAAACATTCAAAATATTTTTAAATCTAAAGACTACTAAACTATTGAATAAAATGCATGAAAGTAAAAATAAATCTTAAGTTACTTTATCTATCAATTTTACAACTTACTCGATAAGAATGTGAAATTATTTTAACATAAAGCAATCGCATTATGAAAATACTAGAAATTACCTCTCCTCTTGGGTAAGTGGACCTTGTTCTTCCCTTAGATTGATTTAAAATTGATCAAAAATCACCAAAATAGGTATGCAACAACCGTAATTGTATTTATTGGTTCAATGTTTTTACAAAAGATGAAAATATTCTAAAAAATAGATATCAAATCCTCCTTTAATTTATAATGAGGTATTCATAGGAGATACTAAAAGTTGAATCTTATAGCATCTCATGATGCAAAACTATTTCCTACATTCATGGCTGCTTATTATAAAAATTCCTAATATGAATATACTTTAAATCCAACATGCCAAATGACAAGTGGGAACTACAATTAATGTAATACTCCTAAAACAATAAGAACTTATCAAGCGAGAACTATCAATTAGGAATCTCTACACAAAAGGTGGGAGAGTGTCCATTTCTTCATTCTTACTAATTATTAAATAAATGGCATTTTTTTTCCATGTGCTCATCTATTCAAGAAAATAACTATTCATCTAAGATCCTCCTAGACCATGAAATATTCTTCAAGATCCTCCGAATGTGTGCTTGGTAGTTGTGCACTTCTTTTAGGTAGTCGATAACATTGGGGTTTTAGTCTAGAGCTCCCACATTCTTATCCATCATGACATCATGTATTCTTTTAGGTAGTCAATAACACTGGGGCTATGACTTATATCTTTCATGACATCATGCATCACATATTGGAAGATTATGTAGACAACCTTCTTGCCAAATCCAAACATCGAGTCGAACACCTTACAGTCCTTAAGGTCATCTTTGACCGTCTCATCAAGTATTGTTTTCTCCTTCAACCTAAGAAGTGTGTCTTCGTTGTTTCTCTCAGGAAAAATTCTTTGTTTTATCTTTTCTTTACGTGGCATAGAAATCAATCCCGCTAAAATTAAGGCTATTCTCGAAATGCCTCCACCTACTAACCTTCACCAACTGCGTAGTTTGCAAGGAAAGTTGTAATCTATTCGTAGTTTTATTTCATGAGATATCGACCGCTATGCCACCCATTTCATCATCTCCTAAAAAGGAAGTCTCTTTCAAATGGGATGATGAATGTCACAAAGCCTTTGAGGCCTTAAAACAGTACCTCCTTGACCACCCGTGCTCATTCCTTCTAAGGATGAACCAACCCTTTTACCTTTACATTTACGCGCCACGGATCATTCCTTGGGTGCCATGCTTGCTCATTACGATGAGAAAAACAGGGAGCAAGTGGTTTATTATACAAGCCATATACTTTTGGACTATGAAACCCGATACACCCATGCCAAAAAACTCTACTTAGCCTTAGTTTTTGTCGCCACTAAACTTCGCCATTACCTACTTAACCACAAAACCTTTTTATCACCAATACAAACCCCCTATATTACATGTATGCCAAGCCCTACCAACATCAACATGTTGCACGTTGGCTCATGCTTCTTGCAGACCTAGACCTCAAATTCATCCATCAAAAATATGTCAAAGGCCAAACTAATGCTGACCAACTTGCGAGATGACCTCTCTCTCCAGAGATAAGCCCTCTAACTTTGATTTCCCGGATGAATCCATTTCTACCCTCTCATTGGACGATACCATTTACCAAATGACCTTATCCTTAGATGGTTCCAAATGTCGGCATGGGGCGACTGCTTGAGTTATCCTCATTCCTCTTGATGGTGACCTATGTTGTTATCTTTCAAACTGGATTTTGAATGTACTAACAATATCACCGAATATGAAGCACTCGTATTAGGCCTTCAAACCACCATCACCTTAGAAGTTAAATCAATTAATATCTTTGGTGACTCTCAACTGGTTATAAATCAAGTCAATGGTATATACCAGTGTCATAATAAAATACTTCAAAAGTACAAACATCATGTTGACATGCGTTTGACTACCTTTACATTATGAACTTCAAACTATCCCACATTCCACTAACAAATTTGTGGACACCATGGCTTGTCTTGCATCTCAGATACCCGCTTCACCTTCGACTCGAAAATATTTATCATGGTACAAAGGTTGTAATCACCTTCCTATCTATTTTGAGACATCAACCTGTCGAACCATTTAACTTGACCCACGTGACCTTTGGTATAAGCAGTTTCCTGACTACCTTTCCCTTTCAATTCTACCTCCAGACCTTACTCGTAATGGCCAATGAGCCTTTCTCAAAAGTGTCTCTCGTTATGTCATCATGGGTGGTATTCTTTATAAACGTGGCTTTGACGGTATCCTCTTACGATGCCTTACTAGTTCTGAAGTTCCTTACACCATCAAGGAAGTTCACGATGGAATTTGTGGAGGTCACTTCAATGGTTTAGTTGTCGCTAAATGCATTCTCCGCCTAGGCTATTATTGGCCAACCTTAAACCACGATTCTTATGATTATGTCAAACATTTTATGAAGTGTCAAAATAATGCTAATCTTCATCACACGCCTAGTCATGCTTTACGAGTCGCACGAGACATTTGGCCTTTCTCTCAATTGGGTTTGGATCTCGTTGGAGAGATCAATCCCCATTCTTCATAGTACCATCAATGGATTATTACCACTACTGAATACTACACTAAATGGGTAGAAGCCATACCTCTTATTTCGAAAAATCTGAGAAAATATGTGAATTCATCAACCATCACATCATTTTTCGCTTTGGTGTTCCTCTTCGTCTCATCACTGATAACTGAAAATAATTCAAAACCAAAACTCTACGGAAGATTTGTGATGCCTTTGGAATTCAACTCAATTTTTGTTCACCCTACTACCCTAAAAAAATGGCCAAGTTGAATTAACCAACAAAACCTTATAAAAAAAAATTATGAAAGTTTTGGATGATCTTAGAAAGGATTGGCATACACACATTCCTTTTGCCTTATGGGCTTATCGCACTAGTATTCATACATCAACTATTGCCACACCTTTCTCTCTGGTCTATAATATAGAGGTTTTTCTGCCTCTTGAAGTCCATATTCCATCTCTTTGTATCTCACTCAAAGAGATGCTCAACGATGATGACTTTCGCCAAGACCGTTTGGCACAAATCGAGTTATTAGACGAACATCGTCTCAATGCTCTTGACCATCTCCAAATCTACTAAAAACATATCAAACGTGCCTATGATAAATGTGTCCATGAAAAAACCTTCCAGTCGGTGACCTCATCTGAAGGAAAATCAATATGTAACAAAAGAGGAAAAAAGTAAACGGGCAAATTTGCTCCTAATTGGCTTGGACCTTATATCGTTACTCATACCTATGGATCAGGTGCTTATCGTTTATCTTCACTCGAAGGTAAATGTGAACTTGAGCCCCTTAATGCCTTGCATATTTGACCATTCTATTATTGAATTAAGTCCTATATCACCTCTTGTTTATTTAGCGCATGTCCCTTGAGCACCGTTCACCTTCCATTTTACCTATTTTAAGGATCGACTGACTAAACCAGGATCATGTGATTACCGTTACCTTTCAACCTTGTCTTCAATATGAGTATCACGACTCTACTCATGGCATGATTCTCATGGATAATTTTCATCTTTTTCAAGATGGAATCCCATGGTCATTCATCACTTACACCCTCTCTTTCATAGTTAGCCTCTGTATGTTATGGTTTTTTGTCTTACGCAACACAAGAGCCTTTGGCCTTTATAGTCTTGTCCATGACCTAAAATTCAAAAGCAAAACAATTTCCAAAGTAAAATGGGATTCAACTCCTTGAGTCAAACTTCCAACAAAAAGATGACTCCCTCAAAAAGGACATCTACGCTTTCTATCTCGTTGCTATAAATAGACTGCTCCCTCGAAGGACAACTATACCAAGCCAGACCATATTGTACATAGTCTATCATAATAAGAAGACTATTCTTGTAAACAATAAAATAAAAATATTCTAAAGCTTCCCGCATCGATCAGCTTCACAAAGACCTCAAGGAGAAAATCTACTCATCCCACATAGACTTCTCACATCGATCAGTCTATCAAAAAAAAAAAAAGCAAAATCAAAAGAAGAAAAAGATTAACTTTTTCATCATGGACTTGCCTATTGTTATCTTGGGTCTCTTGCCAAGTCGGCATGTTGTCTCACACTAGGTTACGCTAAAAACCAACCAATTTCACTTCATCACCTTTTCACCCTAATTTCCTACCCACTCAAGGGATGTGCCATAAATGCAACATTTTGGGATCATGTGACTTTCTTCAACCTTAGAATAGTCCATCATGCAACTCCTTTAGGGTCTTACGTTCATAAGCCCATCTTAGGTATGAAAAACTCATTTTGGTTCTTACCAATTAGGCGGCTCTTTTGGTCACCTCTTACCCTTCACCTTCTTCATTACTTGTTGATTATCCTATATAGAACCAAGCCTTTGACACCTCAATTTAAACATACCTAAATGACCTAAACTCAACCATGCCTAAAACCTACCAACCCATCCCACTACCTCATCATATTATTCCCTAGCTTATGGGAGAACTACATCAGCATGAGGCCCCTTTTCACCGGGGCTATGAAGGAAGCACTCGAGGAAATGGGGCCCTTGGAGGTTAGCTCGACCACTCTTTACCCTAACTAATTTCCCCCACTTTTTTATTTACATTCTACCGTAGTTAGTTTCCATCTTATACATTAATTAGAAATTAAACAAACATACAAGTTTATAAACATGTATACTTAACTATTTCTTACAACATCATATCATACATATTCATCATCATTTATTTTTCATGTTACCAATAAACTTGGAAATTAAATCAAAACACAAAACCTAACTCAACCATGCCTAATTGACCTAACTCCAACATGGCTTACTAACCTTGACTCAACCATGCCTAAATCACCTAAACTCAACCATGCCTAACTGACCTCGACTCAATCATGTCTATACTTGACTCCACCATGCCTAATTGACCTAACTAAAACAAGCCTATATCGACTCCATCATGCTTACATGACCTCGACTCAATCATGCCTAATTAACATAGTTTCCATCACATACACAATAACAATGAAAATTCAAAAGCAAGTACATCATCCATACCATAAATATCATCATCTATAACAATAAGAATGTTTGTGTATCAATAAAAATGTACACGATACAAATAAATACTCAATATCTCAAAACTCTCATATACATCCTCACTATCTTTGGCACACAGCTGATATAAAATCAAAATCTCAAAACCCTCATATACATCCTCACTATCATCGGCATGCAGGTTGGTATATACCAAAAATCAATACACTAATCATATCAAGTGACTAATTGTCACCCCACCTGATATCCATACCTATCTCATCTATGTCTCCTCCTCCTCTCCTCCATCTCGGTGACCTGTCAACATCTCTCCACCTAGCATGGGTCTTGGTCTAATCTCCACGGCCCCACGGTGGTCTAGCCTCCTCTGTGAACTTGTAGCCTCACCCTGACCCTGTCTCTGGGCTCGCTGGCCCCTGTGCTCTCTGAACTATGAGTGTAGGATCTAGTCCTCTCACTCACTGCTACCTGTTGTGACATTGTACTTAAGCATAGGAGGGGACATCTATCTCGACGGTCATCAGATGATCCTGGTAATACCGTGCCTCATTCAGGGCATCCCTGAACCTCGCCATCGACACCATCTGTGGTGGTGCCATAGGTATCACAACAACTTGTGAGCTCTTCCCTATTACTCCTAGGCTAGATCCGTGTCCTTGCGACCCATGCCCTCCTCCCTGTACCATGGGGCCCTATCCCTGAGCCTTTGGAGGTCTTTGTGCTACAACCTGGGCCTGTAAAGCCACAACATGTGCTTGTGTAGTGGTCAGATGGCCCTATAAACTTGCTACATGTGCCTATAAGGTGGTTACATGTACTCCATCCCCATCACCACCTTGTGCGGGCGCACCTGTACTTGTGCTATGTGTCTGTAAGGTTGTCACCTAGGCATGCGGGGTGGCCACTGAGCCTTGCATTGAATCTGACCCTACAAACTTGTGAGTTGTGTGTCGAAGGGTGACCACACACTGACCTTGTAGGGTATCTCTCTACACTTGTGATGGTGGCTAAGTCTAGCTGGCCTAGTCTTGGTGGTGCCGCCCAGTGGTTATGCCACCCACCATCACCTATAACCATCGGTGACTCCGTGGTCATCAATCCGCATATCCACTAGTTTTCCTCCTTCCCTGTCGGCTTTCGGGCATGGTGGAGACATAGATCTCTCCATGTCATCTCTCTTGTATTTTGGAAAAGGTGGAGGCACATCTTGCGGTAGCCCAAAGCGTCATCGACCCTATCCATGGGTATCAACTCGTGCTCACCGACATGCCACCCCTATATCCACCTCTCCAACTACAACTCCTCTAGCTCCTCTACCATGCCTCTGTAGGATGGATAGCCAATATAGGGTCTCCACACAATATCGACCCCTAAAATCCCCTCTAATAACCATCTGTAATATAAAACATCATGTGTGGCCCTAGCCACTCTATGCTTCCCACCAACTGGTACCCACCGTCTATATCCAACTTTGACCTGGCCACCCCGAACCAATCATGTTGGGGAAAACCAACTGGATGCACACATACGATATGATCGTATGCCCAATACTATAGTAGAAAGGTGCAACAAAAGCTAAACCACCGTAATCTCCCATAAGCCCACAACTCCATGTATAGCTGCACTAGGAATGTCGGTGCCTAAGCAAAATAGATCCGCTCCTCCATCATATCCTGGAGCACTCCCATCAATTTCCGTGGGAATCTCCCACCCTCCAATCTGGTATGGTACATCAGGCTCACTCATCGCCTCTCCAAATACAACCACTATCGGCTCCACTGATGCCCTCGAAGAAATAAAATACATTGGCTCCCCAAGAATCGGTAGTCTTAACATCCTGTACATGTCCTCTAGGGTGACATTCATCTCACCCATCGATAAATAAAACGTTTTGGTCACCGAATATCATTTTTTGATGAGTGCGACCATCAAGCTAGGATCTTGAGCTATACGCCTATATCGTTAGATCCCAATAGGTCAACATCCGTCATATGCTCCCACTCCTCTGCAGTCACACTTGACTGCATCGCTACCAATAGAGGTGGTACTCTATCACACATTCGAGCTGGTCTCTCACCTGCATCATCCAAATAAGACATTGTCAAGACTTGCCCATATCAACACACCCATTACCCGACTTACCTATTATACACCATACCTATTACCCAACACACCTATTACCTATTACACCATACCCACACAACAACCCTACCGACTACCCCTTTTACCCAACCCAATTTTACACCCATTTCTCCTTACCATCCTCACCTATTCTAGTTTAGTTCACCTACTTCCCCACCCCACATTTCCGACATAACATGTTACCCTACTTCCTCTACTTCAACCTTCATTTACACCTTCGTGCTTTTTCCCCCTACATATCCTTTTTTACCTATCTTCTCCTCAAGTTGATTGATGATGGTCTACTTGATTGTCATCGGTCCTTCTTTAGTTTCGGTCACCTAAGCCTTGACCGATGCCGAAAAGTGCTAACCGACATCGGCCAAACCTTCGACGTCGTCGTCTCTTATCGTACAACGCTCACAAACCAAAAACCTATCCCCCCATTTTCAAAAATTGACAAAAACTTACCTAAAACCCTAATCTACCCATCCCACCCTATCCTAACTTAATTCCCAAACCTATTTAACCTATGTGTGACCTTCCCACTCCTCATTCCCTTCATTTTTACCCACAAATTCAAAATTAAACAACCACCCAAATTTTTAACTGAAATAATTTCACTGATACCATTTTCAATCAAATAATGGGTTTGGATCACCTCCTACCTCATCTCGATGGCGTTTACGTGGTGACACATCGGCCATTTGTCGGTGGTCCACCCGAACCCTCTCCCGCCTCTACCATGCTAAAATATACCTCGAATCTCTCCACCAATCACACGTCTCCAACCGCTCTCGTGGACCCGTCTACCTGGCTCCTCTCACCACTTAGTAACCTCCACCTCATCCAAGTATAATGCCTTGTCTTTTTCTCCAAGAAAAATGCACAAGTCACTCAACTATGTCATTTTCTCAAAGTCAAAAGACAACAATGATTCCATAAAATATGGAATTTCAACCTTATAACCCTAACCCGACATGACATCGGTCACCCATAGGTCACCTACCTTATACTATTTCATCTACATTTTTTGCCCATTTTGACCTAAAATCATTACTGCCACATACCTTTTGGCCTTACCAACACTTATTACACCCTACCCACAAGCCTAAATTACCCATACATTTCCTTAATTGTGTTTAGGGACCTGTTATTTTACCTATACCTCGGCCTTACCCGTGTCATGACCTATATATCTTGACCTGAACCACTTTTTGTGACCTTTGAACTTGTGTACTCATTATACCTTGTGATGTTGTTACTGTGTTGTTTTAGCCTAATGACCTTACCTTGCCTATTGTCATGTCATTTATCTCGACCAAACCTTTGGTGTGTACTAAACTTGTTCTTACACCTACATCGTGTTTTTGGACCATATCCTGTACCCTGGATACCTGAATCACTTTAACCTTGTTTGGATAAACCTATCGACCTTGGACGATGTAGAGTTTGCAAGCTCTTCAACCTAGTATCGTGTTGCAATCTATACATGTGTGTGCATTTGATTGTCATTACCCATTACCCAATATGACCCTTTCCCATTACCCATTACCCTAATTTGACCCTTACCCATTACCCAAAGTGCCCATACCCTTACCTACAACTCACCTACCTTCACTTTCATCACTTACCCATTTATCAAACCACTCACCGATTCCATCTCACACCTCATCAACTCTTGGTTTGAGGGGGATCACCTTCAGCACTACTTGGGGAAACCCCACTCTCACCTATATTTGGGGCAACCACTTCCTATTTTTGTCAAAGCATCACTTACCAATACAAGCTACACAACAAAAAGGGGCAAATGTAGACACCAAAATTGGGTCATACTTCCATTAAAACCCGTTAATTAAATTAACCATATCCTACCCATTCATATCCCTAGTACACCTATTAATTGAATTAATTATTAATTAAATTAATTATCCTCACTTAACCACCTCACCCCAACCAACTCACCTAGCCACCTCACTCAAATGACCCACTCAAACCTCATTAATGACCTAAGACCAAGTCTAAGCCTATCCTAACCAACTAGGACTTAGTCTAAACCTAGACTTAACTCTTATTAACAAACCTAAAAAGACTCCTACTTATCTTTCTAGGATCCATCACTCAAGACTCGGAAGAAGGTTGGAGATCATGCCAAAAATAGCAACAATTTGGATATTTTTGGCCAACCTAGATATTCCCACCTTGATCAACGTCGGTTATATCTCAACCGACGTTGGTCCCCTAACCATCATCGGTTAGGTTAAATACATTTCCAAAATCCTTTGCCTAGGTTGGTCATTTGATTCAGGATCTCATATGAATAGAGACTTGGAGAACTCAAATTTTCTAAAGTACTCAAGTAAAGGAAAACATACGAGAGCACTACTAACAACCATTGGCATTCATCATCTTCTTCATGATCACGGATTCACACAGAGAAGCACAAAGGTTTGAACTGCTGTGATGACACTAACACAACGTCTCTTCTCTCGGATCTCTACCATCACCATCCTCATCACCTACATTCTCCAAACCTACTCTTTAGTAAGTACCTAACATCTCTTCATTTATTTATGTTTTATTCTAGTAAGATTTATTATTCATCTTAGTAATTTATCTTTCTCCACGTCCGTACACTCCCCTCCTCCTACCAACCTATCACCTTACCATACTTGGCCCTTTCACTTGCCTTCACCCTCTTCTAATCATCTCTTGAGCCTGCAAGGCCATTTTATGACCTCACCCTCACCATTTCCAACCTCTGTGCAATCACAGAGAGTTTGAAAAAAAAAGTTTTAAGTGATTTTTACTAATTACCCCTACCGACACCGGTTAGCCAACCGATGTCGATCATTCTACCTAACCAACATTGGTCACACAACCGACATCGGTTACTATGTTTGGTAATATACCTCAAACCAATGAGCTAATACCCACTTCCCAACAACCCATAACCATTTCTAATCTTTACCAGACCTTACCCAGAGCTTGTACTAGACCTATAATGCAACACCAACCAATCACCTAACCCATTTTGACCTCAATCACCTTTTACCTGACCTTTCTTATTGTTTTTTACGAGATACCTAAATCGTTTCAATTCAATAAGATTGTTATTTCATGTATATTTTGAATAACATTAATACTATTATATAAAAGTGGATTGACGGCTGTTTAGGAAGCATCACGCTTCCTGGATCTAGCTCTCGCTAGGCAATCCACTCATTGTTTTGTTTAACTCTATCTAGTGGTATTGTTTTGCATTTATAGGTAGTTCCTCTTAGCCAAAAGGGATATCTCATAATCGACTTGGATCAGGAAATAACAAGTGCACAACCTTCAACGACATCACAAACATGTATTCCTCCTTAGCCTACTACCCTTATATGTTTCATTAATTTGCTAAGAATCCGGTGAAACACTAAGGTTGGTCGTGTAGGAGAGTAACTATGTGTATGTACACAAGACCAATGTGAATAAGGAGGTGGAGAACATATGTAAGAAAGGGTTCCCGAGTAGGGACTTAGGCCGACAAGGTGGACTAATGGACCGATGAGGATGACAAGGTCGAGATGTAGGTCATGCACGAATAAGAGAACTAGGTGCAAAACTATATTTGGACTTAGGAGGCACATGAGGTTGTGTATGAATAAGAGAGGTAGGTGTAGGAGTGGACCAGGATGTGAGCCATGGGAGGATGAAATGCCTTAGTGATGCTAAAATATCATCGGGAGTGGTTCGAGGCAACGATGTGTAAGGTGGAATACCTTTGATGGTGACAAATTATTTTTATGGAGGAACTTGAGACACAAGTGATGCATGGAAGGGATAGCCTATGTGGCAGGAGCCAAGGAATACCTAAGAGCATGTCACAACCGACGATTTTAGAGGTAATAAGGAATGGTGTAAAGACAGTAAGAGACCCAATTGTGATGGGAAGAATGACACGACCATAAGAATTAGGAACCAAAAATGTAATTAATGATGTTGGGAATTTAATAGCTACAAGAAGTGCAATAGAGCATGCATTGGTAAGATCGATGGATATACCATAGTATTATTGATAGCATAGGTGCCAACAAAAGCATTGATATGCAATGAATCAGAAGAAAATGTAGTATGATAATCATGATCTAAGAATGTAATGACTAGTGGTGGCACATCAATAGAAGCAACAAGGAAATCAAGAGGCCCCGATGAAGGAGGAGGAACAACACGATAAGTATGATTTGTAGAAGAATATGTAGCTTGCTTGTCATGGTTTGGTAAAGGGTCTTTGAATATTTTTAGATTTTGATTATCATTGATTGGATTGGAAGTAGATGGCACAGGAAGCTTGATGGAGTTGTTATCAATAAGATCTTGAATTAGATGTCTAAGTTTAAAAAACGATTAATGGGATGCCCAATGCATTGATGGTAATCACAACATGTATTTTCATTGTAGTTACAACCACGTGGGTGAGAAAGATCTAGATTGAGCGGTGGTGGAAGAGTAATAAGATTACTTTTGATAAGTTACGGTAGTAGGAATCAAGGAGCGTAAGGTAACTTAGTAAATTTATGATGTGAAGTTTACACTTAAAGTGTGGTATATAGAGAAAAAATTAACAATGGCCTTAACTTAGTGGGCTTAGGAGATGGCTTGAATGTAGATTTTACTTGAAACCTATTGGAGGATGAAAGAGTATCATGTTATTTCAATTTTCCCATAGATAAAAAGTTTTCCTTCACATAATTTGAGAGTATGGAATAATTGATCAAAGGAGGGAGAGGTCTCAAAGATGACACTCTCTTGAAGTGGAGGTAAAAGACTTTGAACAAAAAGATCTTGTAATTTTAAATCAGCTAGTACATTAGTCATCTTGGCAAGGTTGTTCTTATATCAGTAAAACATAGTTCATGAGATGCTCATTGGATCCTTATTTTATTTGAGCTAATTATTCATAGGATATTTTAGTACCAATATTGATAGAAAAGTGTGCAAGGAAAGCATCGACTAAGTGTGTAAAAGAAGTTACTGAGTGAACATGTAGATCATAGAACCAATGCATACCGTAATCTTACAAACTTCTAGGAAGTGATTTATGACAATGTAAAGTCTTTTGCATAGTCAAGACATGCCCCATGGAAAGATCGAAGATGCTCCTAAGGGTCATCATGACCATTGAAGATAGAAATATTAGGTGCAAAAAAATTGGGAGGTAGTGGATGAGAATATATGGTGGGTAAAAAGGGCTATGAAGGAGAAGTGAGGAATCGAGATATGAAGAAGAATGTGAAGTAGCTTGTTACAACTGATATATTTGAATTTATAGATCATGATATAAAGAATCTAGGTCTTGGGTGCCTAAAGAGGAGACTTGTCATGTATGTGAAGTAATAGGATGGGTGAAATGATTGGTAGGAGTAGGCATAGAAACAAGAACAATGGAGGTGGGTGGGAGGGTAGAATTAGGAGGTTGTGTCATAATAGGAAGAGAAGTATTATTAGAGATGGGAGGGTTGAGCTTAGCTAGATTAGTGGCTTCCTCACGGAAAAGAATAATAAGATATCTAAGTCTTGAGGATGTTCAACAATATGGGCCTGGAGGTCACAAAGATCTTCGTCAGTAAAGGGTTCATAAGTCTTAGCCATGGGATAAAAATTAAAAGAATGCCTAGAAGGAAGGTAGGGTTCAAGTGATGGGGTTCACCAAATGATTTAATATAAATTGAATTAAATATTATTTTCAGAGTAACTACTGTAATAAATGATATACAAATGCTAATATACAGTAAGACACAAGCAATAAAGCATGTGCAATATGAAACCCTAAGAAAAAAGGAGAGATAGAGGGACTTAGCTGATTTTCGAATGAACAGGAAGTGATTTGGGCAGATGAAATATTGAAACAACTGAGGAGAGTGTCGCAGAGGCTCACTAGAGGTTCTAAACTTTGAAACTACACAAGACAGGAGCACCTTGGAGAGGACGGGAGCACTGGTGTTGGTGTCCGAATATGGCGCCGGTGTCCAAGTAAATGTTCAGATCTAATTCTTTTAGAGTTGGAGGATGATCATTGTCCTTTCTCGTATGTCACTTTGGATTCAATGTAAGTGTCAGTGATTGTACGATCAAGAACTTGAAAGAAATAATTTCACCTGTACATACCAATAAACCACATCAAAGCCAAAAATAAAAATGCATAATGGGGAGTCAGAATGATCCCAGTGGTCACCTAAAGAGTGAACTTATGACCGAGCATTGACTACATCTCAGAATCCATGTGGTTCTTTTTGTGTGTGTGTAGAAATGATGCCCTAAGATTCCCTTGTGCAAGTTACACAATGATAGCGGGATAGATCTAGAATGTAGTAAATGTATAGAATGTGGGATGGAATAGAATATACTTCCCCTTCTATGTTGTGTATGCATATGTGATGTAACCCTTTCCCTTGTATGAGTTCTAGATGGATGCCTTTGATGCTCTTGTGCCTTTGGATGCAAGCTTAGGTGGTAGTATGTAATGCTTAGTGCTTGGTCCCTTATTTTGAAAACATAACTGTGTATTTATATGATTCCCTTGTTTGAATTTTGTAATTGACAACTGAAAGGCCGACCCAAAGTAATAAAAATTAATTAAGAAGTGAAAGGGGTCCAAAAGGATAAGAAAAAGGTAAAGATGGGCAGGAGCATCCAGAAGACAGGAGGAGTGAGCGCTAGTGTCCCGATTGGGCCCCTATTGTATGAGGCCATAGAAAGATAAAACAATTAAATGTTGGCAAGAGTGTAAGATGTATAAAGCCAATAAAAGTGCAGAAGACAAAGCAAAAGGCTAAAGGGAGTTGTCAATTACTAGTTTTCTTGCTTAGGAATCATGTAAATGCTAACATGCTTTTAGGACCTATAAATTTACCCAAGTGCATAGATTTCGTATCTACAATCCCATAACAACTCTAGAATTTAATTAGGGTGAAATCATTAGACAATCTCTTTCAAACTAGAACATTTTGAGGGTAAAAAAATAATATAGTAATAAAAGCACAAATGGAGAAAATAATTTGAAACTTGCTCCCATAATGAAAAAACTCTAAACTCCAATTACATATAACCTTATGTATCATGGTTGTAGTATAATTCTTTTACTCATTGTAGATGTGCAAATTTATAATTCGCATAGTTAGTATTCAATGTCCAAACTATGCATATGATGTTAAATTAGCTATTTTACTCATACAATCAACTCACTCAATAAATAACAAGCAATTTTAAATAAATGGGATTGGAATGTTTAAATCCAAAATAAAAAAAGTTTACAATAATCATTCCAAATGCAAGCTTTTTACTGGTCATGAAGATCCATATAAGAATAAATTTGTTGGAAAAGTCTAAGAGGATTGTAGGTATTTTTTATAGATTGCAATAATTATTCCAAATGGGAGCTTTGTATTGGGGCATGGAGATCCATATAAGACTAAAATTATAGGAAAATTCTAAGAGGATTATAAGAAATTGTTTCAAAAGGTGCAAGGAAAAACTCATAAATATTGTCAACAATCTCTCCTAGGGTGGAAAAATAAGCACATTTGAGTAAGGTCTAATAATTAATCTTGGCTGAAGTGAAAAAATAGTTTTATCACGCGAAACTAAAATTTTCTTTGTCTCCACACAAGTTAGCAGGTATTTTCTTCACATGAACTATGATGAAAATCAAACTTCCAAGGTGTTAAATACATTATTTTGCTCCAAGCTCAAAAACTGGTTGAGTTACTTCCTCACCTTCAAATATCTACCGTTTTCAGAATTCCAAATGGAATGAAACAATGCAATGTTGTTAATGTTTAAAGAAGAACCCCTTTCCACATAATTAACAGACCGTATTAGAAGAAACCATAGATTTGAAAATCAATTGAAATATATTTTCTCTTGATAACATTTATTTTCATATGTTATTTAGTGAAGCCTTGTTTATTCACGTGTTTCAACTTTCTCACTTATGTGTAAACACAAAAACATCACTAAAGATATTTTTACAATTCAAGGGAACATTATTCAATGTACTTGAATTACTACTAGTTTATTGCAATATATCTATATTTGAGTTTCAATAAGAAACTACAAAATAATTATACAATCTATCCATGTATCATGAAGTGACGTGCTCGAAAAATATAAAAAAATTTAGAGCACCTACTCACCTCGAGTACTCAAGAACAAAGTGGAGTAAAAATTTCAAGCCCAAGACCCTCCTCATCGAGAATAAAGTTCAATCCAAGTACACTAATGAGTTAAATTCACCAAAATTGAAAAAAACCATAAACTTTGAACAATATTTTTTTATCAATTTATTTTTCTATAACATCAAATGAATAAATTTGTCGAAGGTAAAGAGTAAATATAGTTTTGCAATCTTCCTTGATGATGGGGAACACTTGGAAATTAAGAAATAAGGCATTGTTTGTGACTCAATTCCGAATCCCTTTGATGATGTAGCTTGTATGATGGTTCGTTATGTCACTCTTGAGGGGCAATTTTCTACAATCCCGCTTCATCACCTAGTGTTGCTAAATCATTTCAGGTATGAGGCCAAGGTGAGTTTGTCTTACTACATCCTACAATCTCTGGAAAAATTGGTTGAGGAAGTTTAGGCTCATAAAAGGACTGTGCCATTACATCAGGGGGTTATATATCTCATTCACCAGTATATTATTGATGTCATGGCCAATGATCCTCGTCCCCCACTTGCCCCACCACCCCCTCAACAACCTCGTATATGATCCAAGAACCCCATGTATCGTGACCCTGTTATTGAGCCACCCCCAAAAGGGTTCTTAGGAGCAGTAAAGGCAAAGGAGTCATGGCGGTTGGTAGCTCCCCACTATTATTGATGTCATGATTAGGACACTGTCCTAGAAAAATGAAATTTCAAGTTGAGACTCTGAAAACACTGGAAGATAATGTGGATTTTCTTCTCAAATCCAAATTAAGAACTCAACTACTGACTCCATCTCAAGCCTCAAAGAGGAGTTTAACACCCTTGCCACCAATTTCAAAACTCTGGAAGATAAACACAACAACTTCCTAGCCATCCACAGGGTAGTTCTCGACCTCCTGCAAGTGCACATCCGGTAAACTGTGATGTCAGTGGAGTACCGACCTCTGCATGGAAGAATGGGAAGCTCACCAAAAAGTTCAAAGCCTCAAATTGGGATCCAAACATCACTACTGCTTTGAACCTGTACAAGGAACTCATAATTGCTATCAAGGTCTACAACAAATCCATCAATTAGTGTATGTGTTTTGATATGTTTGGTGCAATTGTTGTAATGTTGTTATGTTGTTGTTGTAGTGTTGCAGTTTTGTAGTTTTGATCATAGTAGGGCTTATTGTTGGTAGATGGCCCCCGCCTAGTACTTTGTTAGTTTCTACTTTTGGCTGGGGTGTGGCCCCCTTCTTTTTGTTAGCCACTTTGCTTTGTTTTGATTATCTTGGTTGTTGAGCCTTTGGTTGTACTCTTGGGTAAGGTCCCTCCAAAACCTTTTACCAATAAAAAAAAAAAGTTGCAATCCTATCTTTTCAACCAATATACATATATATTCACATATATCTATAAATAATACAAAAAATGTCAAAAACATTCCATGTAAAAAAATGGATAAAGTTTGAATTAATGTTCAAAGAGATAAAACCCAATGAACTTTGAAGATTTCACATAAAGTTCGTTGCACCTTTTTCACAAAGAGACAGAGTTTGGGGAAGTGCAAAAATTATCCATAAATTTCAATGCACCTTCCAACATAGGGCATGATTATGAAAAACAAAAACATAAAGATCATACCAATACAAAGGCATTAAAAATACCAAATGTATATGAATATGTATGTTTTAAAAGTATAAAAATAATAAATTTGATTCCACCACTATTTTTATAGAATTTTCAAGATGTTTTAGACTATGCACAAATTTTATTTATGCAATCTAATTTTTTAAGTTCTACCTAACATCGCTAGTAATTATTGACATAACTTGGAATGCAATGGAGAATCGAAGATGCGAAAAGGGCGAATCTTTTAAATTTTCAAAATTGGTGCATGAGCTCTCCATGGCGACTATTGGTGGAGACAATGCGTGAGACTACGGAAATAGGGTCCTAACTGGTGCGAATAGGATCCTAATTGGATCTTAGAGAATCGGGAATCCTCGGATCACTGTTTTCCTCCCTCTCCTTCCTCAGAGGTTTGTGGTTTGGTGAAAAATCTTGGGTCGGAATCCGTTTTGAAAACCCTGGTCTCAATGGTGGGGGGGAGGCCATTGAAAATTTGGTCACTAAATTTTTAGAGAGATCCCGCTCATCAAACCTACCGAAGGATTTGTTCATTCTGATTCAGATCCTAAGGCCCCTTCCCAGGAGGTCCCATAAAATCCAAAGATTCCAGATATGTCGTCAGTTTTTGAAGCCGAGGAGATTAAAGTCAGGGGTATAGATTTTAAAATTTTAAGCCAATCCCTCCATGTGGATCTTTCTTCCAATAAGAGGTTCAGGGATAAAGAGGAGTTCGTTTGGAAAGCAATCATCTGTAAATTCGTAGGAGCTAAATTTTCTAGAAGACGCATCTTAGATTGGGTCTTTTTGTTTAGGGGTTTAGAGGCTAATCCGAAGGTAAGATTCCTCGCCAAAGGTTTTTTCAAGTTCTTTTCCCTTCAGTTAAGGATATGGATAGAATTTACAAAGACGAGCCCTGGTTTCTTAATTCTTCCAGCCTCTACATCCGGCCTTGGACGCTTGATTTTAAGCCTCATGATGAGAAAATAGCTAGGGATCCCTTATGGCTAAGCCTTCCCAATCTCTGTTTGGAGTTGGGAAGACCCGCTGCCCTGAAATCCATTGCAGAGTCTCTTGGCACCATAGTGGAAATCCAGAACCCAAAGCTAAAACCTCGGAGGAATAATTCGACTAGAATATGTGTTGTGATGGATCTGACTACCCCGTTGCCAAAGGAGATTTATTTGAAAATTGCTATGGGTTCATGGATTCAGCCTATAGAATATGAGGGTCTCGATGTGAAATGTTTTTACTATGGAATTGTTGGGCGCATCAGAAAGAATTGCCCGCACAAAATTAATAAATTGTTTGAACCTAAATTGCATTTGGATGTGGACAAGTTCACCCCCTCTTCCTAGTAAAGATACTCCTAAAGGCTCCCCTCCTCCTCAAGAAGATCAAATTTGTGCTAAGGATCTGATTGGGGCTTTAGCGCATTTGCTAAATGACATTCCCTTAGAAGCCATGTCCCCTCTCTCCCTCTTGAGAAACATTGAGGAGGTCCATAGGGAATTAGGGAATCTTGCTTCGTTGATTAATGAAGGCCTTAAGATTGGGGAAAGCTTCTTCAATAGAGACATTAATTGAATGGATCGCTCAGGCAAATGGTAATGAGAAGCAAGGGGATCCTTCTCAGGTGAATACATTAGAAGATGGAGAAATTGAGCTTGATAACCTCGACCCCGAGCCCATTTCTATAAAAATTGCGGTTGGATAAGGACTTAACGCCGCCAACTATGGCTCATCGGGGAGGAGAGGTAGAAAATCGAAGCAAATGATAGCTCGGGAGGAAGTGGACACATGTAAGCAAATCACTTTAAATTTTGACAAATATGAAAAAGGGAAGGTGAAAATCCTTCCCAATTTCCAATGAATTTTTTTCCTGGAATGTCGGGGGCTCAATACCCTTGGCAAGCAACATTTGTTGAAGCACTATTTGTTTCTTCCGAGGTGTGTGTGGTTCTTCTTCAAGAAACAAAGATGTCTCGTAACAAAAGTAGAGGCTTTTAGGAATGTATCTTACATTACCAAAATATTGTGTAACATTATTAAATAAAATGTAATATTATTAATAATGAGTTTATAGAACTCATATTAATAATATAATTGTAATAGTTAGTATTAGTATTTGGGTGAGTTGTGAGAACAACTCATGTAGCTATTTTGGTGTGTGAGATAATAAAGGGATGTGTGAGATATTAGGGGATAAGTCTGAGAGATTCATGGAGAGAGATATGAGGGATTGAAGATGAGTGTTGACTCCACCTTTGTAGGAGATCAAACACTATAAATTGTATGCTCCATCTATGTAAAGATATCCCGAATGAATTCAGTTTATAAATTATAATATTCGGTGTTTTAATATTGTGCAATTTGTATCATCTTCTAGAGGTTGGAAGGGAAGATTTGTTGATTTGAATGGTGCTTAGGTGGACTAGGTATTCTATGGAAGGATAACCGTATCGAGTTGGATGTGATAGCTTAGAATTCCAATTGGCAAGTCAACTATATCCGTCCTAAAGGCTCTCGATTGTTTTTCTCCTGCTCAATATTTATGCCCCTAACAATATAATTGGTAAAAATCTCTTTGGCGGGAGGTATCTAGTTTTTCGCAAGACAACGATGATCAATTATTTATCTTGGCGGGGACTTCAATGTTATTTCTTTAGATAGAGATAAGAAAGGGGTATTAGAAGAAATATGCAATCTTGGCTTGATTTTCGCACTTTCATTAGGAACAACTCTCTCATGGATATAGAACCTAAGCAGGGTTGGTTCACTTGGAGTAATCATTGAAGAGGTTTTAGTAATATCTCTGAAAGGCTGGATTGATTCCTTGTTTTTCCAAGATGGTCCCTTAATAATATTGTTCGGAAAGTTTGGTGCATCCTTGGTTGGAATCGGATCACTTTCTGGTGTCCATTTCTATCAGCTTGGATGATGCTCCCAGAAAACCCCCCTTTAAATTTGAGCTCATGTGGCTTAGATATAGCTCCACGGAGGAAAACATCCACGAGGTGGTGGAATTCCTACAAGGTTCGGGGGCTCCAAAATGTATGTTCTTGCACAAAAGCCAAAGCTGTTAAAGGGAAACATCTTTGGAATGGAATGCAAAGAGCTTCAAAAACATTTTCCAAGAAAAACTTCGAGTGGAAAAAGAGATTCAAGATATGAATTTGAAGGTTTTCATCTTTGGTATAGGGCAAGAAGAATATTTTTTCGAAAAAAAGCTTTTGAATGAGCTTGGTGAAGTGCTACAAAGGGAAGAAATTTATTGGAAACAAAATCCAGGAGAAGCTGGTTGAAGGATGGAGATAGAAATACCAAGTTTTTCGATGCTTCTGTTAAAGCCAAAAGAAGCTCTAATTTCATTTCCTCTATCAAGAAGGTTAATGGTGAGATTATCACCGATCAAAAAGGGATTGTGGAAGAAGGCATTGATTTTTCTCTTCTCTTCTAAGGGGGATATTGTTTCCCATGACGTGGTTCAAATTATCTTTTAGACTTTATTCCTCCCAACATTTCTATCCAACAAAATGAGATGTTCCTTAGGCCTTTCTCCTTTGAAGAAATAGAAAAAGTTGTATTCTCATTGGAAAAGAACAAAGCCCCTGGCTTGAATGGCTTTCAAGATGACTTCTTCCAGAGGTTCTGGAGCATTGTGGGATATGATGTATGGGTTGTGGTTGAAGAGTCTTGAAGATCTTGATTTTTTGTCAAAGCTATGAATAACACCTTTATATTCCTCTCCCCTAAGAAGGATAAACCTGAGTTCTTTTCTGATTTTTGGTCGGTCTCTCTGTGTAACACCGCTTATAAGATTATTTCTAAAGCTATTGCTTCTCGATTGAAGGTATGTTTGGATCCTTTGATTTCTCAATAACAAACCGATTTTATGCCTGGAAGATCAATTTATGAAGGATTTTCCTTTCCCATGAGTTGATACACTCCCTTTCTCGGAATGGTTGCACAGGATGATGTTAAATCTTGACATCAGTAAAGCTTATTATAAGATCAACTGGAGATTCCTCATTAAAGTTCTAAAAAAGTTTGGTTTATCTCCTTCTTTTTGCAAGTGGATTTTCAGTTGTATTTATGGTCCTTCCTTCTCGGTTTTGATCAATGGTTGTGCAAAAGGTTTTATTGAAATTAATTGGGGAATTAGGCAGGGCGGTCCCCTTTCTTCTTTCCTATATATTTTGGTGGCAGAGTCCCTTAGTAGGATAATTCATAGTAAAGTCTAAAGCGAGACAAATTGCAAGGGTTGAAAGCCGAATGATGGGGTGAATCCTATTTCCCATCTGCAGTTTGTAGATGACACCTTCCTATTTAAGAGAGCTAGCATTGCTGAGGCTAAAGAACTAAAAAACTCCCTAGATGTCTACTCTCTATCCGCGGATCAAGAGGTAAGCTTCGCTAAATATGTTATTTTCTTTTTTAATGTCAGTCCCCGCCTTGAAGCAAGAATCTTGAGTATCTTTCGATTTAAGAAAAGCAAGTGCCCTTTGAAGTATCTTGGAGTCTTGCTCTTCGGTAGGGTTAGCAGATCTATCCTGTGGAAGGATCTCATTTCCTCCCTAGAAGCCAAATTAAGCTCTTGGAAAGGTAAGTGGCTCTCCATGGCAGGGAGGCTATTGTTAATCAAATTTGTTTTGAGCGCCACTCTCATCTATATGATGTCAATTCTAAAGATTCCCAAGGAGTTCAAGATAAAATTACCGACTTAATGCGAAAATTTCTCTCAAGGGGTGTCAAATGATAAGAAAATTCCACTTATTAAATGGGAATCTTTGGCCAAAGGAAGTTGGTGGGGCGGGTATTGTAATCTTGGTTTTACAAAATATAGCCCTTGGAGCCAAGCTAGTTTGGAATCTCCTCTCTAAGCCAATTGTTTTACGAGCAAGGTTGTGGAAAATAAATACTTGGGTGCTGAGCTTCCTGCCTCTATCCTTCAAATAGATAACCCCCCTAGTTCTCACATTTGGAACTTTATGGTGGGGTGTAGGTCTTTGTTTCTAAACAATGCTTCCTAGAAAATTGGTAATGGGGAATTAGCCCATTTTTAGGAAGACTCTTGGAATGGATTGCCCGCCCTTGATGAATATCCGAATTTATGGAAATTAAGAGACTTTTGATTAATGAATGGAGATCTCATGTAATTTATTATGGAATCGTAAATGCATAGACCCCTTATATTCGGAATGGAATTTTTTTGATCATCTTAATCTCCCAATTTGTAAAGAATAACTTTATTTTAGTTCTCAATGAGAGGCAAGTTATTATTTCAACTAAAAATGGTGAAATTATTTGGACAACAACAACCTCTCGGGGCATATTCTCCTAATCGCGGGTACAAAAACTTGTGATGAGATATTAGAGAAGACGATGTGATCTGGAAAGCCTATTGGTCTTCTTCATTCCCACCTGAGAGTGAGTTGTTTGCATGGATGACATTTAAAGGAAAAATCCTCACTCAAGAAAGGAGGAAAAAATTTGGAATTTGTGGCCCCTCCGGATGTGTTTTATGTGAGAATGTTGAGGAAGATAAGGATCATCTTTTAGTTCATTTCCCTTTTGCGGTAGCTTGATGGAACTAGTCGTGTGCCAAATTAAATCTCCACTAGGTTTAACCTTAAACCCTCTTGGAGGTTGTTGTGGCTTGGCCTAAAGGCCTTGAGGTGGATGCTCTCTCTTCAATCCGGTTAAACATTTGGTACTTCTCTTATGGCACCTTTGGTGGGAAAGAAATAAAAGGATATTCAGAGGAGAAAAACACTCACTTGAGGAGGTTATTCTTAGGCTAGAATGGGCTATTTTAGTCAATATCTTCCATTGGAGTCTTAATTTCCCTTTCTTGATCGGAGACATGGAAATTCAAAATAGTTAGCCTTCTATCCTTAAACCCAATGATGGAACCGTGAAATCTTCCACTCCTTCTTTGTTGAGAAAGTCTGTTATGTGGTCTCCACCTTCTTTTGGATTTTTCAAGCTTAACTTTGATGGAGCTACCCGTGGTAACCCGAGTACCTCTAGGGCTGGATGTATTATAAGAAATGATCTTGTTCAGTTGATTTGGGTTGCTTCCTTCAAGCTTAAATTTGGGACTTGTAACTTTTCCTAGCTTCGGGCTCTCAATAAAGGTTTAGATTTAGCAATTTCTAATAATATTTTAAATCGGAAATTGAAGGAGATTCTTTAATAATTGTCAATGTAATTATCAATAAAAAGGCTTCATCACGAAAATTGATCTTGGGATCGAAGTACTTTGTACAAGATGTCACGTCTAAATTAGTGGAGCATTCGACATGTGTTTCGTGAAGCCAACATGTGCGCAAATCTTCTTGCTAATGCGAGAATAGATCAACTTGATTGGAAAAAGTGCGCAATCATTCTTTAGAATGGGAGGGCCTTGATATTATTTTAAATAAAGAAGGGATGCGAGTTTTGATGTTGTCTTTTCTCTTCAAGCGTGTGAGGATTATTTTTAATGTGGGTTGAGCCTTCCCATTTTCTATCCCTTTTTGATTTGCAAGATGGATTCCCTCAAAATCAAGTGTTGTCTGCTTTGCAATAAGTGGGAAATGGCTTTTAGGTCATCTATCTCTCGATAATTATCGAGGAGGGTCTTTTAGATCAAGAATGAAAGTGATTTGGAAGTGATAAAATTGGTGCTGGGGGAAAAATATCTGGTGGCGGTCAGTTGGACTCAGGTTAATAGTAGTGTGGCATCAGGTTTTGTGGAAAACCTACTGATAATTCATAATTTGAAATCTGTAGTGATTAATCTTGCTCTTACTGGATTCATCCGTCTTTTCGTGGTAATTTGGTATCGAGGTGGACAAATGCAATACCGCGTTCTTGCCATTGGGGTAGGGGTGAGAATGTTGGATGGTGTGGACTAGAATGTTTTCGGGGTGGATCGACATCATGGGGAGTTGTTGGCCTTCATTGAGAAGTTGGTGAGGTTTAGTCGAGAAAAAGGGTTGGTCGAGCTTGTTTTAAACTCCCAAATTTGGCCTCCCTCACATCATCTGGTCGAGCTTGTGTCGGTTTGGTGGATGAAACTTTGGGATTCTACTTTGGTGAAGCATTGACCATCTCTCGGCGTTGTTGCGAATGAAGTTCAGCAGCACCAAATTATGAGGAGGTGGCAACAAATGGTCAAGGATCCCCTATTGTTAGCTTGTTTGTCTCCTTGGAATCGGTGGAGTAATCTTTCAAGCCTTGTTACTAGTAGTATAATATTACTATAGAATAAATCCTTCCTTGTTGTATTTTTTTCGTTATACTCAAGCTGTTAATGGTGGCATAGTTCGCTTCCCGATTGTTCTATCGAGGTATAGGCTCTTTATTTTGTAAAGGGAATGAGACCCTTCAACCCGATTTATTGTTGAGTTGTGGAGCTCAATTACTTCAAATTAGCATGCAATGTGAAACTTGCTGGAAAACACAGTAACCGTCATCGGTCGGGTAAGGAGGAACTGACATCAGTTACCTGTGTGAGAGTGTTTTAATTAACTCTCGGGAATTAGATCTATTGATTGTAATTGCATGGCTAAGTGCCCTAAGTTTAAAAATACCTATATAAGCATGAAAGCTAAGGTTTAGAAGTAAGAATTAACAAGAATTAAGAAGAACTTGATTATTATGAGAATAATTGTGAGTGAGAGAGAATTCTTGGAGGAGAAGCAAAAGCTTGAGAGAAATAAAGTACTGTACATTTGAGAGGTGTGGAAGATTGTAAATATTTAATTGTATATCTTGTCAAAGCTTTGGATAATAGATTAGCTTGTTTCTTGGTGGACGTAGCCCACACTAGGTGAACCATGTTAAATTTGGTGTTGATTTATATCTCTTGTTTTGTATATTTCTTGGTAGAATATCCACTTTTATTTACATGTATGCTTAGATCTGATATATTATCATACAATGGTGTGCTAATTCCAACAATTGGTATCAGATCTTTGTTTGAGAGTTTTTTGTGTTGACATATTTACTCACAGAGGGTTTTCTGATTGAGTGGGAGCTACAACAATGGCAGAAGAAAACAAATAACAGGTAGAGAAGTTTGACGACCGAAATTATCAATTATGGAAGATGCAGATTGAGGATTATTTATATCAAAGAGATTTGTATTTACCGTTGGATGAGAAGTCTAGACCTATGAAGATGACTGAAGAAAAATGGAAGATTCTTGACAGAAAGGATTTGAGATCTATAAGATTGAGCTTGGCAGCATCCGTGTCTTCTAATATTACAAAAGTGACTTCTACGGTAGGGTTAATGAAATCTCTTCCTAATTTATATGAAAAACCTACTCCTTGAAATAAAGTTTATTTGATGAAGAAACTATTTAGTTCTAAGATGAATGAAGGTGGATCTACATCTAGTCATCCGAATGATTTCGAGATCTATTGTAAATTAGTTAAAATCGGTTGATATATTGTTTGATGATGAAGTAAAAACACTTTTATTCTTATATTCTTTGCACGATAGTCGGGATAACTTGGTAATGGTTGTTAGTAATACAACATCTAATAATAATATTTTGAATTTTGATGATTGGTTAGTATAATCTTGAATAAAAATTTGCGAGAAAGAGTACGAGAGGAATCATCATCTGGGAATGCTTTGAATGTAGAAAGCAGGGACATGAAAAAGGAGAGATCCAAGAGTAAGAGTAATGGGAAATCAAAGTCAATGGATAACAAATCTAAATCTAGAGGTAAGGGAATTACTGTTGGAAATGTGGAAAGAAAGGACATGCAAAGAAATATTATTGGTCAAAGGATAAAGAGAACTAACAATGACAAAGGTAAAGTAAAGCAAATCTTGTTGTAACAAAGGTAATGCAAGATGCTCTTATTCTTTCTTTAGATAATAGAATTGAATCATGGGTTTTAGATTCATGAGCTTCTTTCCATGCAACCCCTAATAAGGGTTATTTCGAAATTATGTCTAGGGCAATTTTGGGCATTTTTTGGGGGACGACGAACCTTGCGGTATTGCGGTAAAGGGAAGTTCATCTAAAATTACATAATGGAAATACATGGGTATTGAAAGATGTGAGGCATGTGCCAAACCTTGGGAGGAATCATATTACGTAGGGAAACTAGGTAAATACAGTTTGCATGGTTACTTTTACAGGAGACTCTTGGAAAGTTACCAAGGGTGCTTTTGTTGTGGCAAGAGGTAAGAAGTTAGGAACGTTATATTTATCTACCTGTGTAAGTTATCAGATTTGAAAGATTTAGATCTTGATTTCTATGAGCATTTTGTCTTTGGAAAACAAAAGAGAGTGAGATTTCTCAAAGTTGGGGCAACTAAGAAAGAGTAGAAATTAGAGCTTGTACACTCAGATGTGTGGGGATCATCTCAAGTAGCTTCTTATGGAGGATCCAAATATTATGTTACTTTCATTGATGATGCTACAAGAAAGGTATGGGTCTATTGTATTAAACGTAAATTTGATGTTTTTGAGACTTTTAAAAGATGGAAAGCCCTTGTTGAGAATTAATCAAATTCAAAGTTAAAGTGCCTTAAATCTGACAATGGTGGTGAATCTTTTGTATGAGGTTTTCAATGATTATTATTTAGTGAATGGGATACGTAGACAAAGAACGGTTCTAAGAACACCACAGGAGAATGGTGTTGCAAAGAGAATGAACAAAACAATCATGGAACGTGCTAGAAGTATGAGGATACATTTTGGATTGCCCCTGCATTTTAGGTGAAGCGTTGATCTACAACAATTTATTTGATTAACTATGGGCCTTCAAGTTCACTAGATGGAGGAATACTAGAGGAAGCTTGGACCGGAAAAGAGGTAGATATTTCTTTTCTTAAAGTTTTTGGTTTAGAAGCTTTTATGCATGTTGATAAGGAAAATAGGAAAAAGTTGGATGTAAAATCCAAGAGATGCACTTTCATTGGTTATGGATATGGTGATTTTGATTTTTGTTTTTGGGATTTAGAGAATTCTAAATTTATTAGGAGTCGTGATGTTGAATGGAATGAAAATAGAATGTACAAGGATCAAATTTTGGTACCCAAGGATGATCCAGTTGAGAAGTTTGCGAATGAAAATGAACTCTCATATTTAAAATTAATATCGACAGGGTTACACAGTAACCGGTGTCGGTTGACCCACTGACGAGCATCGATCAGAAGCTCGGTATTGGTTATAGAAGATCCAAGCCGACATCGGTTAGCGAAGCGACATCGGTTACATGTGACCGCGTCGGTCAGCGACAAATTTGCATACAAATGTCCGGGAGGTCGTAATGAGCCTTCGGTAGCCCAAACTCCCGTGAGAAGGTCACAAAGGGTAAGTAAACATCCACAAATATTTACACCTTCTCTATTTTATTTATTATTGACTGATAATGGTGAACCAGAAAGTTTTGAAGAAGCGATGCAGGATAAGACCCACGTCCAGTGGGAGCATGGCATGGATGAGGAGATGGACTCCTTGGAACAGAACTAGACTTGGGATTTGGTTAAGTTGCCAGTAGGTAAGAGGACATTGCAGAGCAAGTGGGTTTACAAGATCAAAGAAGAAGAAGGTGGACAGAAAAGGTACAAGGAAGGGCTTGTAGTAAAAGGATTTATGCAGAAAGCAGGTATTGACTTTGGTGAAATATTTTCTCCTGTTGTTAAGATGACTTCTATTCATATTGTATTGAGTTTAGTTGCAGTAGAGGATTTGCATTTAGAGAAACTAGATGTGAAGACGAATTTCCTTCATGGTGATTTGGATGAAGAGATTTATATGCAATAATCGCTTGGGTATGAAGTCAAGGGTAAGGATAAATTAGTGTGCAAGTTGAAAAAGAGCCTATATGGGCTCAAGCAAGCTCCAAGGCAATGGTACATGAGGTTTGATAGTTTTATGCATGAGCATGGTTACTTGAGATGTGAATCTAACCATTGTGTTTATTTTAAGAAGCTTGAAAATGGGAGCTATATTATTTTGTTCTTGTATGTGGATGATATGCTTATTACAAGATCTAGTATGCGGGACATTGGTGAGTTTAAGGAAAGCTCGCTTGCACATTTTCTATGAAGGATTTAGAGCTACAAAAATAATACTTGACATGCAAATACACAAAGATAGAAAAAACAAGAAATTGTATTTGTCTTATGAGGATTATATCTACACGGTGTTAGAAAGTTTCAAGATACAAAATGCAAAAACTTTGTTAGTACACCTATGGCTAGAGACTTCAAATTAAGAAAAGATCAAGTGTCCTTCATCACAAGAGGAGGTCAAATACATGACACGAGTGTCATATTCTTTGTGAGTTGGGAGTCTCATGTATGCTACGGTTTGTACGAGACGGACATTGCACATGCGGTGGGAGTTGTGAGTAGATATATGGCTAATCTAGGTAAAGAGTATTGTAAAGCAAGTCAATGGATACTCAGGTATTTGAAAGGGACATCTAACATGCCGTTATGCTATTGAGGTTTGGATATTTCATTATGTGGCTATGTTGATTCGGATATGGCTGGAGATCTAGATGGTAGGAGGAGCACTACTGGATATATTTTCATAGTAGGTGGGATGACAGTTAGCTAGATTTCAAGATTGCAGAAGGTTGTGGCTTTGTCTACTACAGAGGTAGAGTATGTTGCAGCTACAGAGGCTAGCAAGGAGATGATATGGATGAGTAGGTTCATGGAAGAGTTGGGAAAGGAGCAAGATGATTGCAAATTGTTTAGTGACAATCAGAGTGCAATTCATTTGGAAAAGAACTCAACGTTTCATTCAAGAATGAAACACATTCAATTGAGGTATCACTTCATACGACATGTATTGGAGGATGGGCAGTTGAATCTGGAAAAGATTCATATGAGCAAGAACCCTGTAGATATGCTAAAAGCCATTAGCAAAGGAGAAGTTGGAGCTACACTCCACTTCTATTGGTCTTCAAGTTTGAGACTTGAAGAGGAAGAAATAAAGCTAAGAAATGATCCAAGAATGATGTTTTATAGGTATGGTGCAGTAATTAATCTCCAAGTGGGAGATTGTTGAGTTGTGGAGCTCAATTACTTCAAATTAACATGCAATGTGAAACTTGCTGGAAAACACAGTAATTATCATTGGTTAGGAGGGACCGACATTGGTCACCCGGGACCGACATTGGTTAGGCAAGAAGGCCGACATTGATTAGGGTGAACCGACATCGATTGCCGTGTGGGAGTGTTCTAATTAATGCTTGGGAATTAGATCTATTTTCTGCATTAAAGCAGATCTATTGATTGTAATTGCATGGCTAAGTGCCCTATGTTTATCAACAACTATATAAGCATGAAATATAGGGTTTAGAAGTAAGAATTAACAATAATTAAGAAGAACTTGATTATTGTGAGAATAATTGTGAGCAAGAGAGAATTCTTGGAGGAGAAGCAAAAACTTGAGAGAAAGAAAGTATTGTACATCTAAGAGGTGTGGAAGATTGTACATCTTCAATTATATATCTGTCAAAGCTTTGGATAATAGATTGGCTTGTTTCTTGTGGGACGTAGCCCACACTGGGTGAACCACGTTAAATCTAGTGTTGATTTATATCTCTTGTTTTGTATATTTCTTCTGATAGAATATCTGCTTTTATTTGCATGTATGCTTAGATCGATATATTATCGCATCTGGCGGTGTGCTAATCCCAACATTTATTAATCAAAAAAACAATTATTGACATAACTTGGAGATATAGTTAATAAACATGGATACTTGTCAAAAATTCTGAAATACTACAAGGAGGGAAAACTTCTAAAGAACCCCTTGAAAAAGGAAAAAAACAAAAACAATGTTTCTTTCACATATATTCCAACCACTACATGTTAGGCTTTATCAATGCCTTAACCGACTTTGTAGTAAACTTAAAGGAACTTGTATAAACTATCATTATTTAGATATTTTTATCTAGCAAAACAAAATAAAGTCGTGTAATTAAATAGATTGATAAAATATTGTTATGAAACAAATTTACAACAACTCATTTATCCTCTAACAAAAATCTAATATTTTTTAGTGGAAATAAAACCAAACAATATAAGATTCATAAATATCGAATAATACAAATAGATTCCAAACATGATAGGACCCCAATATTGTTTTCAATCACCTTAAAACTAGAATTGAACAAAAACTAAACAAATATTCAAGATCATTCAAACTCAATTGAGTACAATATGCTACAAAATCCCTTAAAGAACTGAACAATGTCTAACTAATAAAGAATGAAAAAAATATTCATGAGAAGGTATGGATTCCAATATAGGAAGCGATCCAATTTTAAAAAGTCAAAGAGTCTAAACAAAGATCTAGTGCATCAACATGTGAATACAATTGCTAGTAGATCTTGTTTGTGTGTGATTTTTTTTTACATGGGAGCACATACACAAACTAAGTGGAGTGCTTCCTCATCAACCAAATATGGGATCTATGATGATTTCCATCCCCTTGGTTGAGGGCTCATGGGAATGACATCCCTTCCCAAGGCATCATCAACCACAATTTGCAAATTAAAATAAATAATCATGTTATAAAAAATAACGCCAAAGGATTTTGTGTCATAAATTGAAATAAATCCGAAAATTACTCATTAACAACAACAAAATGATTATATGTGTTCCATCATTTTGGAGATGGAAAAAGCTAAAGAACAACAAAGAGAAACCATACACAACATAGAACAAAGAGTGGAATAGAGCTTTTGCTTTTGCTTTTCAAATTTCAATTCTTTTCTATCCCAAGTTTATTGAAAGATGGAAAGGTATACCCACCACGAGTCAAATGAGGGTCAATGACTCTAATACTAAGGGACAAATAGTATGCATGTGACAAAGCCATAAAAGAAGTTAATATTGGAGATAAAAAAATATCCTAATTGGTTTGAATTGTTTTCCTAATCAACCTAATAATCACATCCACCATATCGGTTTAAAATTGTTACACCAAACTAATTTATTTATTTTCTAAGAATATTATTCATGAGGTTCAACTAAAAATAAGTTATATACTCTAAATGGTGACATTTCCGCTCCTTTCAAAATAACAACCATTTAAACAACACCCCAATGGAGATCAAACAAAATATTATCAATCCTAATAAACATTATCTTAAAAAGGTACAAACCTCTTTGAAAGTTCAAATTTATATTGATGATTATAAATGTGGACGAAATACGCTATGATTTAAGCACACCCAAAAAATGAACATAAGCAAAGTACAACTAAAGCGAAAAGTAACCATTTTTTTGCATTTTCATAGATGACAATAAAAATCTATGAACAATCACAACATAGAAAAAACTAATGGTGTGAACAAGCATAAGGAAACACAAACTAGATTCAATAAAAAAAATATGGCATCCTTTACCAAATATATTTAAAGGTAATATAGAAACGCTTTGTGATATAGTACAAGAAATTATAGTTATCAAATTATAGTGAAATTTTGGTTATGAACTTCCTAAATATAGGCAAATCATATTTGTTAAGACTTTATAATTTCTATAATTTCTCAATGGGGCATATACTACTAGCGAGGTTCGTGATGAACAATGTATCCACTTTAGAAGTCTATTTTTATGAGAAATATGGCAATGACAAGAGAAGGAGAGTGTACAAACAAACATGTAGATTTTATAGGCAATAGAGGTGTATAAAGTAGGGTTTGCCATGGAACTATGAAGGTCAAGAAACCAAAAAAGGGGAAAACAAATAAGACAATTTTTTTAAGACCCTCCAAAAAAAATCATAGATATTACTTGGCAAATGTGTGAAAATGACTTTTGAAATTATGGCAAATTGGAAGGAAATAGGTTTCGAATGACTGACGAATTATTTGACAATGTTGTCACGGTAACAAGCTGCCAACCGACAACATATCTTTGATCGCGTCGTGAATAATCGATCGATAACACATGTTGTTAGTAAATGACAACATATGAAATCTTTCTAATATCATTTTTCGACTATAAAAATTAAAAGCGATTGTCTTGATGAGAAATCAGTCCTCACAAAATATGACACAAATAAAAATATTTTTGTGGAAAAATGTTGATTTCACCGATTTTGTATGGGAAAATCGATTTTTAAAATTTTTTTATGTTGTTAGATTAAAATGATTATCTCGACAAGAAATTTTTCCTCGCATGAAAATATGGTGCTAACAAAATGTATTTTTTTTTTCTGTTACTAAAACACGTTACTTAATTTGGGAAACTTGCCTCTCAAAACATCAAGCCCCCCAATAAGTTGAGTAAATGTCATAATACAAGCCTGCAGTAAAAATATAGAGAGAATAATGTAAGCATTCATCAATAAACACCACTTCTAATTAATATTGCCATGATAGAGAAGGAAAATAACCACACGTCATCCCTAAAACATTATAAATTAGGTCATATATTTGCACGAGGGTGAAGAAAAGAGCTAATGCAACCCTAACAACAATCCCAAAAAGGCAAATGCATGGTAGGAAGGGTGATCAACAACCCTTATGTTAGTGATGGTCTTGCAAGTAGACATAAATTCTAAGACCACTCCAAAACCAACTAGAAAACCCCAAACCCAAAACGTTGAAATTTAAAATGAATATTGGCACATGGGCGAGGTGCTAATCAATATTGATTCGAAAGTACTTGGTTGTTGCGGTAAAAAACTTGAAATAAATAGCTAGAACTTAGAAAGAGTAGAGGGATGCTAAAAAACCTACAAATCCTCATATTCTAAATAGGCAAAATTTGTTTTGGAGATCCGCACGTGTAAAACATCAATCACGTTGAAATCCAAATTACTAGGGCACATAAAGTTCTCAAAATAAACATCATGCCCATCAATGACAACCCCAACCACACCAAAATCTAGTCGAAATTTGTCGTGTGTGAGAAAATAAAAGGTTGGGAGAAAACCTAATAGTCGGAGATGCATATCGATGACCCAAAACCTCCGAATGGTCTTGGACATGCATGCACATAATGGTTTCCCGCCATTGATGGTAACCATATAAGTCAATTTTGATTATATGCAATCACTATTGACACAAATTCTAAGATATTTATGTTGATTGGTGTAATCTGTAATGACAATCAAGGGGTGAAAGGAGCCATTGTAATAGTGTGATATGTTTATAAAAATGATCAACTTCAAATTTAACATCTATTTGATGAGAGAAAGTGATCTAAAATCACAATATCTTAAATATATAGTAGAGTTTGGAACATGTTTTGTTTTTTAAGAAATATTTTCCAACCCAACACATTATCAACTAGATTGAAGCCATCAATCATAAAACAACACGAAATTAGTGAATATAAATTTTAGAATCATGAAAACAATTTTAAAATATACTTTAAAAATTTCAACTAACCTACAATAACAAGGCCATGATATGGCAAATACTGCTGAAGGGGATGCATTGAGGGTTGTAAAGAAGTAAATTACATGGCTAAAGAAAATCATGATCAACCGCAAAACAACGAGACAAAGCGAACAAGAAAACATTGACCATTATTTTAAAAGAAGTTACATGGCCAAAGAAACATGACCATGTTAGCAAATCTAATGAAAGTTGGAGCTCTCTTTTTTGATTTAACTCAAACTATTTGAACAAGGAATAATTGAAAGCCTTAATCTTTCCTTGGCTTATGAGTTGGCACTAAAACCTAAAAGGGTTGTCATTGTTCTTATGGAAAGACCTTATCCTGATCATCTCTCTGGGATGGGTTGCATAATTGTTGCCTAGGAATACTTCTTCCTGATCCTCTTGAACTGCATCAACCTATATTCAAAAGAATTAAATTATCTTAATTTTAGTAATGAAAATTGCAATAAGAATAGAGAACCCAATCTTGCATTATTTGTGCAATGTTTTAGGGCAAAGATAAGGATGAGGCAAGAAAAAGCCGAATTTATGCCTTGTAAGAGTGGACTTTAAAAAATAAACAATGAAAGTTAGATTTAAGAAGACATTTTTACGGAGAAAACAATATAAAAGAAGTGCCCAAGAGATTTGAACATGTCAATGTCCCATTTTATTAAAAAAATCTTCATGATATAAATGAGTCCAAATACATATTTTTGAAAATCTTTCATCCACATTTGTTATTACTAGCTTGTACCCATGTAACATCTCCCAAGTCATTTAGCAAACAAGTAAATGCAATGACAAAATACATTAAATAAATTGAAGTTTTCCTATTTTCATGGCAACAAAGCTCAAGCTAAAGTTGGTGAAGACAGAGATGGGGAATCTTTGGATTGAAACTCCAACCTACAACATTCTCTACTTTGATAAAACAATGGTCAAAGGAAGTGGAGACAACATCGAAAACAACACTCATGATGAGTTAGAGAAGAAGACACAAATGATAAAGTCGAGATGCCAAAAATGCTTCACAATGACCGTGCTGAACATAGAACACAACATTAAAACACAACCCAATACTATATGCTAAAAAGGGCAATTGGAAATAATAAAATGACAACTTGAAACAAAGAAAGTTTGAAATAAAAAACCAAGAATATTTCAAAGCTGAATATGTGATAATTTTATTTCTATCTTGTGGGATTCTTTGAAAAGAAAATTTGCTTATAGAGCACTTCGTTGTCACTTTTTGGGGTTTGTTTTACCAAATAATGGAGGTAAATATAAATATTCATTAAACAAAAAAATTATGTTCCATTTGCATGATGTTTTGATATTAGAGTAAAATCTTGTTTTGAAAAGAAAATCCTCTCCAAGTTGCGGACTTGTTTTATATCAAAACAAATTTATAAAGTTGTTTTGAAGTCCAATAGGTTTTTCCTTTGCATTTTACTACTTATAGTTTTGTCCTAGCTAGGAGACGTGAAGGCGGTTATTAGGCAAGGCACGCCTTATGGCGATTGCCTTTGCTAAGGAAACAATTGTACAAGAAATGGGCATTCTTTTGAAGCATGGTCGTTTTTTTTGTTTGTTTTTGCAAATGATATTTCATAGTTATTTTAAAAATTGAAATAGGTTTTATTTATTTATTTCTTAGGGGAAATTTAATAAGCGGAAAAAGGTGGGACTCGAAGTTTGCTACATTTAATTCTTTTAGGAAGCAAGATGTAATTTCTTTTCTAAAAATAAAATATAGAATTTTAACTAAGAGCTCTGAGCCACAAGATACTTAATGATAGCTGTAAATAGTTTCTAAAAATAATGTGGGCGAGAAGATTATCTCATCTCTTTGACATAATCTTAATAGAATTAATGGGACAAAATTAATAATTATTGTAACCTTATATGGTTAGTTTCCAATAATGTCATGAGATATAAGATATTGCTAAACCCAACGGAAATTGTCTAGAATTTGGCTCGATTGTCACATTTTTCTCGTGACATGAATGACCACTCTTCTCATCCTTTTCTGTAATTACAATCAATAATATTTGAATGAGATCAAATAAACAAAAATATAAATAGAACCAAGTGCAATATTTAAAAAAAAGACAATATATTTTTTGGGCACAATGCAAATGAATAATATAAGTAGTACCGTTGTAATTCCATCCCGCTCATGCATTCTCGCATCTATAAATGGTTGAAGAGAGACACTTTAAACTTACTTAGATATCAACACTTCTCTTACTCTGCAAATTGACCAAAAAAACCCAAAAGTAAAATGTGAATGTACATCTACACAATTTATACTCTACATAGACAAAAGTCAAGCATCATATCTTAGAGAAGTCCATGTAGAGTACACGTATCCATATTTTAATTGAAATTCTCTTGTTAGTCAATGATATCTATGGTGGTTTGAGGCAAATAGAATTTCTAGCTACGTTTTGTAACTGAAAATATTTGAAGTAAAGAAATGCTCCACATACATGCTTTAGGAAACCACCATATTTTTCTTAGCCTAGAGCTAAGAATAGTATCATTGCCCCCAAATGATACCTACTTAAGTGAGCATAATTAAAAGAGCATTTTTTTCATAGGTTTATATGCTTGATGGAAAAGGTCATATGCATCTAGAGCCTATCAAAATTATCTAGGTAGAGACTGCCTCCAAGTCAATGCATTTAAATACTACTTTCACACATTAAAAGCCTTCCTTGGAATTCAGTGAGTAGGAGCATGCCAAACGTATGAGAACGAAAACCTTTGTTATTCAACAAAAATGTTATAAGAGAAACTCTAATAGTTATCCCAAGATAATTTTTCCCTAACTTTCCGACATTCTAACTTTGCTTATTGTTCACTACACACCTATATTGTGAATGATATGATAGAATGCTACACTCTCATCAAAGATACCTTTGGCACTCCAAGTACCATACCCAAATGACAACGTATGCAACATCCACACTAACTGTTATTCATCATTAATAGCCATAAATATAAAATTATAGCCCGTTGTATCTTTTATCAATTCCACAATTAATAAAAAGCTCTATTGTTCGTGTTGTGAATAATCGCTGATTATTTAACTAAATAAGAGGCATTTGCATTTGATTCCCCAAACAACAAACTTGTGTAAGCAAGTTTACGAGGCCTAACAACCAATATATATATATATATATATATAGAGAGAGAGAGAGAGAGAGAGAGAGAGAGAGAGAGAGAGAGAGAGAGAGAGAGAGAGAGAGAGAGAGAGAGACTTGGGTAAGCCAAAACCTCTTTCCAAGAATGCAAAAGCAAGACTTTTAGGCTTCCACCACCACATGTGAGATGTTGCGATTTTTCCGCACTTGAATGCAAGCCCCGGGTTAATGGTATCGCATTGCCCCATGTTTTCCCTAAAAGACAATTTCTCTGCAGTCTACCACACGACGCAAACTAGTCTACATGACAAAATATGCTACCACTACCACAATTCACAAACTAGTCTACATAATAGCGTATGCTTCCAGCCTACCAAAGACACATTTTTTATTTTTCTAACAGAGGAAAATAAAACAAAACCCTAAAAATACGAAGGAAAAATAAATCATTTGCGCTAAAAATAGAGAAGGCATGAAAAAAGCCAACACCATGCATACAAGCAAGAAATTTTCCAAGATCAATTGTGGGTGTCACCAATACACGAGCCTTCTTCCCAACCAGAGTCATTATCCCCACTGTGTTCACTGACATCCCGATCTACAGTCCACCAGAGTCGTGGCTTGGCATATGTGGCAAAACTAGGCAAGCATCTATAGGAAAACTTGTTCCTTTAAGAGATCTCCCTGGGAGTCCTCGAAAGATTGGGGTTTTTCGTGGGAAGAAATGCTTGAATTGCTTACCTGATACATCTTCTGCAAAAGACCCAAAACCATAAGAGATCAAAGTAGGTCACAAATTGCACCTAGTACAACAGTAGCACAAAAACCTGAAAAACCACAAATCCTTTTATGTTTTTCGCAAAAAAACCTGAAAAACAAGGATTTTCTATGTAGAGAAACTTGAATACAAGATTTTTCACACAAAAACCGGAAGAACAAGATTTTATCTACACAAAAACTTGAAAAACAAGATTTTTCCTTTACATAGAAACCCAAAAATTAAGATATCTTTTTCTACAAAGAAAAATAACAAACAAAAACTTATTTTAAATAATAAAAACAATGTATACAATCTACTATAGGAGTTACTGGAGATCGTGTATTGGCATATTGACTTACTTGATGAAGTGCCTGAATATCTGCTTAGTGTTGTGATTTGCAACCTGACTGCGACTAGTGTAACATTCTACTTATGCAAATCCTATACATCACCATAAAAGCCAAAACAAGGGACTTTATCAATATATTTTTCCCTGTAAACTTGGTACTAAAATGTGGGTATCAATCAGTTGTATTCCATGGAACGAACATATTGTTCTTATATATGAATATTCACTTAAGTAGTCAGCGAATTCAAGCATTAAATTTCATAGTCAGGAATCTGAAGAAAATAGATCAAATGAAACAAAGCATGAATCATACTAAAACAGAAATGATGAGCGAAACACATAATCATCAAACATCTGCACTCAATATCCACATAGATCAATTGAGATTTAAAATCTACTGTTGTGACTTACATGTAAAATCTAAGAACCTTGCATGTGAATCAGCTGTAGAATGTGCCAGATAAATGAGATTTAGTGGTCGGGTGTTAGGTTAGTTACACACTGTAGCATTTAATTCTATTTGTTGGATGCATTTACTTTCCATAGACTTTTCCCTCTATTGGTCGCACATCTATCAAATCTATGTCGTACTATTATTTGTTTCAATTTAACCTTTCATAAAGCATATTCGTGAACCCTGAATAAAGGGAAAACAAAATATTCTCTTAAATATTTCAGGTAAAACTTTGTAAAACACAAAAAAATGACACATGACATATTGCAATTGGTATTTGGAAAAAGTGATAATAGTCTTGTTGAAGCCAATATACTTGCCTTCGGAAGTATAATAAAACATATATTTAATAGAAAATGTGACATATTTTGATTAAATTTATAATCCTTTTAAAAAAACGTAACTATATGAAAAAATCAAAATAAATATCTAAAGATTGATAGATATCAGTATTTTTAAAATAAATATATTTAAGATAACTATACTAATTAGGCCGAAGGCGTAACATAAGTTACGGCACTGGCATTTTATGATTAAAATTAAATCTGTACACTGATACTGAATCTGCTTCTGCCTGAACGGCATTAACCTGCCACAAGCAACGTTTGCTCTGTACGCTATAAAATCTGGAGCTCTAGGCGTTCCAGAGTCAGGAAATTAAGGTTTAAATGATCAAACCCTAGTGCCCGCCAGAAAACCAGACCGCTATGTTCGAAGCATTTCGGGAGCAATTATGGCTGTATAAAATCTTTGAAGGATTCGGCAAGGGTTTGATTCCACATATCTTAATTTTTTTAGCTGGATAGTTGGTTTGTTTGACAGATGTGAAGCTTCTTCGATTTCTTCAAACTGCTTTGCAGGTGAGTCATATTTCCCCCACTAGGATTTAGTGGGGGCGTTTGTAGTCATGTTGGACAACCCTTTATTGTTCTTCTTTATTTATTTTTGTGCTAGAGTGAAATCATTTTATGCGATCTCTTTGTGTTGTTGTTGCTTATTGCCCGGGATGCCAGGATTGATATTAGCTTTGGTTTTTATTGCAAATCTTAGCTTGTAAAATCGGCTTGGAAGAGGTAAATATTTAAATAAATAAGCTCAAAACTACTTTTGAAAAACTCTCTATATTTCTAGAGTTTGAAAAAAACCTTCTTGGTTTTTTGGTTAGTTAACTGATTTGACACAATTTTTGAGTAGTGCTAGCATGGCTACCAAACCTTGTTTGCGGTAAAGCTTCTTTGGTCAAAATCAGGCCTGGAATTTCAAATTTTCTGTGCCTGACAAATCAATTTTTTTTTTATGGCCTAGCATTTTCCAGATGGCTGTAAATTTTAATTTTTTATACTTATTTTTATGATTTCTTCACAAAAATACAAATAAGTTGTATATTTTCACATATTTTATATATATATTTATAGAGGACTATTTAAGCTTGTCATTATCTACGGATACCTAAATGTTTTATTTACAGTTGCAAAAAACGGTCCACAGCCTGTCAATTTCCAGGCCTGGTCGATATGTTTTGAAGTAAACACATTCAATGCACAGTGCGAACACACGATTTGCACACCTACCAAGGTTTGAAGGTCTCTTACATGGTAATGTCCTCATTGTCCTGTTTCAATCACTAGACCACATTCTTTTGGACCTTTGACTGTTGGATTGTAAATGGCACGGTTATTACTGTCTTTTTCTGAATTTGGATGTCATGTTGTTTAGTTATACAGAAATACTTCTGGTTAAAGTTTTTTTGGTGGGTCAATAGGATTTTTATTGTTTTTACATTATGGTTTTTGTTTTTCAATGGTTTTCGCATTCATTTGCAAATTATTGTGATCTGGACTTCTTCTGACTTCATTTTAAAGTTTTCTTATATTTATTTTCAAAGTCTCTATTTGTTCCTCCTTCGGCATGTCCATTGGGCCTCAGGGTTCAATTACTAGTTAATTATTAGGCTTGCTCCAACTTTAGCCCTTGGGCCTCCCTAAAGTTGAGGACTAACGTTGGGTAAGCCTCTTACAATGAAAACATATTCGTTGAACAACCACAAGGACAAGAAGTAGGGAACCACCACTGCCATAGCTTAACTGTAGTTCCAACAAGTGAGCATGCTATCCAAAATCTGTATAGTATTGCCCTAACATCTACTGACTTTACTGGACGGTCAATTCAAGTTCCTTTCCTAACGGTGATTACAGTCTCCCACCTCACTATAGAATCACAGACCGCTGTCCATGCCATTCGAAAATTTGAACCCCTGCAATTGTCGGTCTAGGTTTCACATATATGTTGTTGCAGAGGCATGCTTGCCAGTACTACATTGGTAGTAATATTGGGAACACTTCGATTCTTGCCTCCATGAATTCGTAAGACAACGCATAGGTATCAAATTAAGCAACTGGAATGTGTAGTATCCTTTTGAACAAATTGGAACAGATGTTGGGGGTTGCCCATAAATTCCCAACAGAGGAAATGAAAACAGTCACGGACCAAGTCCTGAAGGAAGCGCACAGAGTTGATGAAATACTTTTAAATTATGGAGACAAAAAATGGATGTGACTCAAATCATCACAGGCCTCCAGTAACCAATGTCGACAATCTCTATGCCATCACAATCTTACAGAAATTTGCTGACTCACTAATTCAAGAGTTTTGAGCTAATAATGTCAACATGGAAAAACAGATGGAGTGAATTGAATAGAAGTTCAATGGTGCCTCTAAATTGTCATGCATGGAAATGCTGCCCTTGCTGGATGAGTGAGCACATGCTGCACATACGAAACCTACCTCAAATTTGTTTCACCATCAGTCTAGAATTCTGTCTTTCAATATGTTTATATTTTGTTTTGAAGACCCACACATGTTTGATGAACCACATTTTTAGGAATTGTTCCTAGAATCATGTATATGTAGTTTGTTGTCCTTATAGCACTTACTAATCTGGCATTTACAGTTCTCCTTGTTGTTAGTCTAGGTTTTGGAGTCTAATTATTACCTATTAATTTCTGATCTGCTCAAAGACAATTGACGATGTGTGTGTGTGCGCGCACGCGAGATGGTGTATGAGCATGCGCACGTGTGTTTCTTCATCTTTGCATCAATCCCTTTTTCACTTATCCATGGAAAATGGTGAAGTGTGATGATTTTGACCATGTGTGCAAATCTTCAAATCTCATAAGCAATATATACACTTAGGTAACAAAACTTTTGCACAACCTTTAAGTAAACAACATGCACCCCAAATGTCAAGCTTTCAACCCCTCGTTATTGCTACTTTATAAGTTAAAAAAGGCCTGGCAGCAAAATTTGTAATTAGCAATGCGTCTTAGACTCTTAGGTGCACTTATTATAGTGGTAAACATAAAAACTGACACGCTGTAATAAAATATGCATGCCTCAGTCGCTGAAAAACAATAAGAATCATTTGCCAAGGTGGAAGACAGAAAATTCTAACATATCACAATGTATGAGAATTATTAAAGCTAAAATGAGGAATTCTATAGATCACACCTTTTTGTATTCATTCATATACATGAAGTCCCAATCCGTATCAGGCAACCTCTCTATTGTTAACAAAAAGCCAGCCTTTCTTTTTAATTAAGGCTGTAAATATGTAATGATCCCTAGTGAAGACTTTCAGTGTCAAAACCAGGTAACAGAAATTGGTTAGCAAATGATTCAACTAAGCTTTTAAGATCAGAAATGTCATCTTGTTTTTTGAAGTTGTCTGACTCAACATATGGTGAAGTCTTTCAGTTTTGTGCATTGGACTGAACCCTTCACCTTAATTGCTCTCTGCAATCCCTCATCTTTTAAAAAATTAATTTATAGTTCTCACCAATCAAATTATATCCTTATTTGGATGGAGAAGACAGCATACACGTTTTTAATCTTAAAACCGGAAAATTTAAGAGTTTAAATAGTGATTCACTAGCCCCCATTCATCCAAAGTACCAAAGGCGTCAAATCTGGTTCTGTATCTGCTTCAACGAAGTAATAGAATGGAGCCCTGTCACGTCTCTGGTCTATTATGATGTCCTCCATATTGTTTGAAAGGAACAGGTGACTGTCTTGGTAGATTACGGCTGACAAAACTTCTATGAAGAGCAATGCTAGGATGGTTACATTCACTTTTAATCCACAGTTTTTCCCTCAAGGAGTAAGCATATTAAAGGACCTGATGTAGATAACAACTTTGCCACTTAAGTCCCAGATTTTCAAGATGGATCAAATGAGAATTGTACCTTGTACTTCTTGTGTCTTCACTACAGAATGCCATAAAAACACTAATGATATTGAAACAAAATTAGTCTCCACTCCAATGCAAATACACACATCTGAGAGCCTGTTTGTGTCACTCTGTAGAATCCTGGTCAATTTGTCAAGATGTAGAATTTTCATCTGATATATATTTTTATTTTCATGTGGTCCCTTTTTGATGCAGAGCTCCTAGGCATTTTCATGCATCCATCATATAATCAACAATCAATAGCATTCATTTGATCTAGTACCATGTTTTGCATGTCTTAGTTCTAGGGTCTAGGATGGCTAAATCTTGCAAATTTAGATCTTCCAAGCTAAATCTCACTCTCTAATCACCTTACCCTGTTTTAGGACCTTAAGCAATGCTGATTCATCCACCAAGATGATTTCATTTCATGAAAAGTCTTCATTCACTCCTTCTCACCTCTACTGCTCTACCTTAGCTCTTAACCCCAAAACAAGCAAGTCTGCTCTTTTGGCCTTCTATGGCACTTCTCAATGCTTACACCCTGTTATCCACTTCAAACAAATGTTAATATAACCAACACCTTGATTCCAAAAGACCAACGTATCATTCTTTCACCTATCTACTCAAACTTGCAATTTTGTGTGCCCTTAAGTCCATAGCCACTGGAATACTCATGATTGAGACCCTTCTACATATACTCAGAAGGAAATAGTCACAGATTCAGATACCCTTCATCATCACTATGAAGTACCTAAAATTTCAAAACTCAACTCATAACCCTCTTCTTGAAATCACCCTCTCACTCTTTTGGCTTACAAGGTCTAACTAGCCCTGCCCTCCCTGATTTTTAGCTATAGCTCTTAATAGGAAATGACCCAAACCACAACTCTCATATTCCTGAGCACCCATTTAGCCCTTTATCATGCATGCAAGGTTTCAAGATTGAACTCAACATATAAATGCAACCTCCTTTATAAATTGACTTATTCTATTAGCCCTGAAGTCTGTATACCCTGCCCTTCTAGAGGACTGTCATGATTATCTGAAGATTCCACCAATGAAAGTTTAAAATTCTTCTTCTAACAATTAATGGACATGCCCACCGTTATTTCTTCAATTTTTCAAGGCAAAATTCCACTTCTAGAGGTTTTTAACTCACATTTCCTTTCGAAACCCTAACTGTGTCTTATAAGAGCCGAGAAGCTATCTTTTGATGTAATTTCCACCAAGAGTCGATTCAAGCCCTAAATTTCATCTCGATGTCTGTTTTAACTTCATGCACATCAATCTTTTAGCAGTGAGGCTTGAAAACACGTTGAGACTCCCTTTGCTCGATTTTCCTACTGTCCTAGGCTGTAGGTACTCACAGTCACAGTCATGCAAATGCATTTATCAATGGAACAAGACAATTCCTCTATTCACCTGGGTCTATACTCTCCTCTCCAATAGTCTCATGTATTAAACATTCAACATTCTCACTCCTAATGCTCTTACAAGGTTTCACAGTCTTATGAATTCAATGCACAGTCTTAGATCATTCCACAGTCAAACAAAGTACAAAGTTCAATGGTCTTAAGCACATGCAATTATCCTCAGATCATGCAATCATATTAAGTTCTTTCACCCATTCTTACCATGTGGATTCACCAATAGGTTCATTTTAAGTGCCATACCATAGTTGATTACAGTCATACAAATCTTTAACAGTCATATCACCTATCAAGACAGTCAAGACTTCATTCCCTTACTAGAACAACTAGAACAGAGTATCAAACTTCACATCTGATTTCTATACCCTTAAACAGCCATATTCAAGCTCTACTTTCAATGACCACATACCCTGCATGCTTCACATGGAAGATTTCACAACACAACTCAAGGAAATTATAAGAAAGACCATTTTTTTTGCTCAATACAGGTTTTATTCACTTCATACTGTATTACAAAACTTGATACATTTTCCTCCCATTCTTCTCCTTCCTTCCTCTCCTTGGTGGACCACCTTCTCATTCGATCCTTTCTCTTTTTACCTCTCTTAGGAGGCAACTAACTCTCCTCCTTCAAATTTCATCTCTTTTAAACTCATTCACCCATCACCTCCTAACCCTAACTAACTTCATAACTCTCAAGACTCATCATGACTGAAACATTACAAAATTGGCTTGATTATATCACTTCATTGACTCTTTATGGTTTATGACTAAACACCTAGGACATGCACACCTCATCAAAACATCTCCTTCACCCCTTATACACTCACATTTCACTTTTACATCATTATGAAGTTTGAATTTACAATTTGGAGGGAATTTCAAGATTTCAAATTTGTGACTTCTTGACCACCTAATACCTCCTCTCAGGTCCCCTACACATGTTAATACACTCATTGCCTTCATGAATGAAGAGGAATGCCACTTTTGATGTTCGCCCGATGATGCCCCTGCATCACTTTTTATGTATCAAGTGGCCCAATCTTGTTATGTATTCTTTCTTCTGCCTAGTTGACACAAAATTTTAAATGATGTATGCAAGTGATGTTAAGAAAATGCATTACATACTAAGCTTTCTTAATTGGAAACTTATTTGGGTTAGAGGATCATGACCTTTTTCTAATCGGCCTTTTTGTATTCAGGAATTGTGAAAGCAGGGCAGACTGTATCAACTTGAAGTAAGGCTGAATCTCTTAGCTTGGGCATTCGTTATCATGAATTAGACAAGAACATAATCTAGGTTTGTACATTTTGTTACAACAGCTGTGGGAGAATTCTTGGGTATCTTCCTGGTTTGAAAATGAGACTCCGGCATGCAATGGTATGTGCATCAAACCAGAATCGCAGCATGGAAGCTCATGCTTTGTTAAAGAAACATGGTTTTGATGTAAGTTCTTATGGGACTGGAGCCCATGTGAAATTGCCTGGACCTTCAATCAGGGAGCCAAATGTATATGAATTTGGCACTCCTTATCGAAGAATGTTTGATGATCTAAAGCGTAAAGATCCAGAACTGTATCCTGCCATTTTAATGGTCATAAATATTAGTATTATTGTGAGAGGACCTTCATATGACTTAGGAAACATATATAATACGCCTTTGTTATTATTACAAGTAAATTTTATTGAGAACTGAAAATTTGTAATCGATAATGTTTTGTAATATTTGTCTTGTTTAGCAGTAATGAAGTGTATGTCACAGTGAGGCTTCTTGCTTTACACTTCTTTCTGTATATGATGGGAATGCATTTTTAAGCATATTACTATTTTACCGTCCATTTTTATGCCAAAGTCTAACTGGCAAATATTTTTAGCTCATGAACTAGAATTAGTGATGCAGAAATGTTCCTTGACTGAAAAAACAGATATAAAAGAAATGGTCTTCTGCAGATGCTTAAAAGAAATTTAAATGTGAAAACAGCACCACAGCGATGGCAGGAAAATGCTGCAGATGGTTCATTTGATGTGGTTTTCACATTTGAAGAGAGGGTATTTGACATGGTTATTGAAGGTTGGATTCAGTTCATCTGCATAACATAGATTTTGAAAGCATGGTGCTATTTTAGTTTCTACTATTGTTTGCTTAAATGCTGCATTAGATGTTCTGTAGAATGCAGCTTCAGTTGTTTGGTCCACAGTTCTCCATTTAGAAAACTTGTCTTCATGACTTAAGTGATGAAGTTGTGTGTTGTGTCTTTTTTTGATCATTGGCTTTAGACAATTCTACTTAAAATTATGTTAAAATAACTTTTTCATATGCACAGTTGGGCATTGGTTCAATAAAGAAATTTGTAAAATGAGAGAACAAAGTCATTGTTTACCAATAATTTTCAACTATTAATCACAATCTTCTATCATATTTGCAGACCTTCATAATAGGGAGCAAAACTTAATGAAAATTGTATTGGTGATTAATCTGGATGTCAAAGACAATCACGAAGAAGCAGCTTCTGGAGCACGTCTGGCACTAGATTTGTGCCAGAAGGTGAGATGTTTAGATATTATGTGAGAAGGTTGCAGTGCCCTTATTATTGTTTTACACTTAAATGAAGTTTTCGTGGTGGATACTTGAGCTTGTATGTTTATGTACTAGCCAAGGAAGCATAACATATTTCATTTTTGGGGGCTTATTATGTGTCCTTTAAAATGAAATCATAGGTGATAATGTTTATGGCATTTACTCTTTGCAATCCAAATAACTTAAAATACAATGACCTTTTGGGTGCAGCTCGAGGCAGTTGATGCTTGGGAGGATGAAATAGATGAAATAGTAGTGAGATTTGAAAGGCAACACAGACGAAAGCTTATATTCACCATCTGCTTTTACTGACTAATGCTGGAAGCAGCGAAATTTCTGATTGTTAGCAATTAGTCTGGTCCAGAAATCGGGGAATCCACTAAAGCAGAAACTATAAGAGAATAGCCATAATTTATGGATTTTCCTACATGGCGATGCAGCAATATTTATGTGTATGTAATATGCATTGATTTCGATATATCATGTAATGCAAAGTGATTTACAGTTGTATAGCACGGTTTATTTATTGGGTACTGTGTTTCAAGTTTTAAATTATCATATGGATGCAATTTTGCGACTTTTATTTTCTTCATTACGTGGATGGAAGCGATACTGCGATTTTTTCAATTTCTTCATCCAATTGCCATGACAAATAATAACATGGCTGTGACTGGAAATCAATGATTGCAAGAGTTTGTCTAAAACTATTCTATGATCTATTTGACCTGGCTTTGAGATGCCTATTTGGAAGGGATTTATTATGGATCCAATGCTTCTTGACCATGTATTTACCATTCTTCAAATTGTCTCCGTTCTTATGTCATTATAGTGGTTGAATGCCTAGATAACCTAATTTTTTTTTTTATTCTTCTCACCAATTTGACTTTGTTCAAAATGCATTTGCTATACAATTCCATATTGATCCGCATAAGGCTTGCCTCCTAAAAGAAACATAAGTGAATTGTTGGATTAAATATAAAAGCATGGTTTTACACCATCTAAATTGGAGGGAGTGCACTTGTCTATCCAAATCATATGGATCAAGTAGGAATTTAAGCAAATCTCATACAAGTGAATGTTGTTGGGAACTTAATGGCAATAGTTTTGATTTCGTTATGTTCTTTATGAAAATATTGCAAAATTAAAAGTCTTAATGAAATACAATTGTTTTTATTTTAAATCTCATTTTTATTTAAGAAAATGCATAAATTTAGCAACAAGCGTGGTTGGCATATAAATAATATTCGGACAACCATCTAAAATTAATTACAAGGATTGTATAAAATTCAATTTTATGAAATGTGAAATTGCTTTGCTTAATAAAATTTTCAGAAGTTGGAGCATTATTGATCAATTTACACATTCATGATGGAGATCATCTTGACTTGGCTAGGTGTGTATATGCTCTTAATATCTCCGAGGAGAGAGAGATTGACTCTTTTCATTTAGACTAAAAGATCTTCTACTTGCCATATTATCATTTATACTTGTTATAGTATAGCATGTTGGAACTAATGTTGTAAACAATATTCATGACTGGAAAATAGCGAGTTGAAGCAAGACACCACTACTAGAACAAGAAATATTTTGCACAATTCATACAAGGCACAAAACTCTAATTTAATTTTTTAATTTAAAAGGGCTAATTGTTTTGGGGTTAGGATTCTCAATTGGCTTCGGATGTCTTCTTCTAGTGACGAATCTCCTTGGCTTTGCTTTGTTAGCCACATGTACAATTTTGTAAGAATGATACAAATTACCATCATGAACATTAATAAATTATGGAGAAAGGCTAATTATAACTAAAATCGAGGTGTGGAAATTTACGTTACAAAGACACCTTAACATGGGGAAAAAAATCTTGGATCCCTCAAGCCCCAAAGTATCCCATGAGAGCACACAGAGCAAACCAATAATACGTGGAATATTAATATATTAGAGGAAAACTTGTATAGTTTGTTGTCAAGTCCCTACATTCAACTTTTTTTTCCTAAGTTGCTCCAATATACTTGTTCTTGACAATGGGTATTCGGTATTTGCTCAATCTCATGAATCTGCTCCTTCGCGAGGGCTTCTTGGGCCACAAGGACAAGCACATGTTACAAGTTTCTTCGTTGCCAAGGGAGTTTCTTTGGCCTTGGATGTTAGGAGGGATTCTAGGGGAGCACTTTGCTTCATCCTAGGATTACCCAACTTAACCCCTTCAGCCCTAGACACTCCCCAGTTGGCATTATCATATCCTACATTGGCCCTTTCACAATGATGAATGATGACACAAATGACTCCTCTGCCCTAGGCACAATAAGAGATGTTTGATGGGACAAACATTCAATCTTTCTAACTTCATCAACCCATGCTCTTTGGGGGTTCTTGCTTCTTCCACATGGTTATTTGTATTGATACCCTAACCACATGGGTTGGGGGCTTTACCATGTTGGGTTTACCCCTCGTTTATTTTCAGTGCTTTTGTTCTTTTATTTAGTTAGTTGATCTTAGGGTTCTTTTACCCTAGCACTTTCTATTGTAATTGGATGTAGTCCCATTGACCCACTTCATTAATTGTTGAATACCGATTTGATATCTTTCTAAGTTTGTAGAGAATAATATTAATTAGGATCAACATCTTGATGAAAGTATAGTGTCATCATCATGATTTATGACTTTATATTTGACTGGACCGTGACACTAAAGAAAAAAAGAAAAGAAAAGTTTGAAATTGGTATAAAAGCATTCACCACCTTGTGGTCGTGTCCCCTTAGCTTTTCAACTTCATATTCATTTGTCAAAATACTCACATGCTTCTTTGAAGCACCTCGTAATATGAGGATCCTCCGATAGTCCAAGTAAAAGGTGTTATATAGCCAAATGCGTGTGTGATTTTTCCTTTAGTGATGATTGATTGCATGTATTTGATGAGAACAAAGGTCGGGAAGATGATATTATTATGAAGATAGATTTGGTATCAAAAATAACAAATGTATCACAATATGTATAAATAAACCCACACAAAAATCTAAAGGGAAAAATATCTATAGTCCACCCTCGAGACGATAGAGTGCAAGTAGACATAGTTCGGTTTGAGTAAGTTGAGTGAGGGGAGAGGCACCATATGATAATCACAAATATTATGATGAAGGGGTTATAAGTCGGTAAAATGTGCCGAACTTAGTAAAATACCTCATCCACTTTGTTGATTACAACACACATAGTGCAAAATTACTATATAAACATTTCAATAATTCATAAATTTGAGGAAGGTCTATCAAGTTTATCAAATTTATTGTTTTGAAGTTTAGACACAATCATATTCCACCCAAGCAAGTACTCCACGTTATTCCTAATTTTAGTGAAAATTTTCCGAAGACAAAATAGAAACCAATACCAATATGGTTAATTTTTGTTACAACTTAATACACTTATGAGACAAAAAGACATCTAATGAAAATGCCTTCTATTATTCATGTTGTGATATGCTTTATCTCTAAAAGATGTACTCGATAGGCCTTTGTCAATGATGAAAATTCCCTCACCAACCATGGATTGTTGATAATTTCTTCCAAGCACTTTTGAGACTTCTTCTATATAACTTGCACACATCAATTGGAAGATTCTAGAGAACATTTGACACTACTTACATGTACAAAAACATAAATTGAATAAACTTCTCAATTTTAATAAGTGAAAGAGTAACATAAAACAATTATGTATTACTCAAAATAATATACTTATAAAAGATTACACAACTTCCACGACACACTTGTACTCATCCCAAGTTGAGCCAACAAACTAGAATGTTTTTGAGACAAAATGTTAAAAATAAACAAAATGAGCTATCAACACTTGTGAAAGACCCACTATATATACATCACATTAAAAATCCATAAAACAACCTCTTATATTTGCTCATGCTTTAGATAACTATACTATGTGCAAGAGACCCACTGTCCAAATTGATAATTGGTTATGTGGACACCAAAAGTTGGTATTGAGGTATTGTTTGGAATTTTTTTGTCAAGAAAGTATGGTAACGTATGCCCTTCATCATGAGTTACGTGCTTTCTATGACCCACATATGCCTCGAGACCCTATTTCAAATAAACACAATTCAAATCCATAACATCAATTGATAATCAAAAGCAAATTCAAGTGTCTTCTCGCACTTGAAAACCCTCCTCGACTTTGCTCCATTATCCACAAGTACAAGCACACAAGAACAACGTGAACTAAAGGAAAAGTATCCATGCAAAACCCCTTAACAATTAAACAAAAACTAAACATAATTATTAAGCACACATGTATTTCCACATTAGCCCTTCAAGGAGAATATCACAATAATCAAATATATAGAAACTTTAACAACATTCGACATCTAAACAACACTTAGAAAAGAATGAGAGAGATAGAATGTAGGCAACCACAAGAATAAGAGTAACACATATATACCCCGCAAAACCCTTAATGGAATTACACGACTTCCAAAGTAGTGAATCCAATTTATTCTCAACAACACCAATGTTACACTACAATATCAAGCTTCATGCCTTCCATGGAGATCAACACTCTTCAATCATTGAGGAAAACCGACAACATAACCTTGCGAAAATAATCCATAATGCATCCATCTCAAGCCCTTAATATATAGATTCGTGGAGGCCGAAAAATACCAAAAGGAAAATACCATGGGCCCAAACAAGGTCCCAAAATACCATGGTGAGAATTTGACTCACTCAAGAGAGTGCCTTCCAAAATAGAATGTAACTTCCCAACTAAGCATCTATGCCTTACATTATACAAGTTGACATATGTAACTCTCAAGTGCTCCCACATGAAGCACTAATTGCATCTCATGCCCAACTATTAATATAAAATGCTATTACCCTATTCAACGCTTCATTACCAACAATATTTCCCAAGTTCCTGGAAAATAATTAAATAATTACATATGTACCCACCCTAGCATATCATATTCCCCACTCCATGAAATTTGAAGATGCATACATAATTAATTGTCTATGAACAATTAGAACTTAGGGTATGCAAGGTGCATAGCACACCTAATCCACACATTCTCCCACTTGATATTCACATTACAAAGGCATAAATGACTCCAACAAAATGAATTGACCTTTGGGGAAAGCTGCCGATATCCTTAATTGATTGCTTTGTGCTTATGGGCTTAACAAAACAACCTACAACATCCACCAAGTGACTATCATCTTGAGCACAACACTCTCATCCTCCCTCATGCCTAAACATGAAAAATAAGAAACCCAAGCCAAGATCACACTCGAAATGTTCCACAAAAACCCCTATAGCATGTTTCAACCCAAACACAAACACCGAAGTCCATCTCATCCATAATTCAAGTCGCTAACACACCCAACTAGCCATACCACAAAATAGGGTACACACATCATACATTTGTAATCAACATATCCAACCCAACTCACAATCACATGTCCCTATATATTCATTGTCCTACAAAAGTCTATCTCCATTGGTAACAAACACATAGACATGTAAAAATACCTAAAGATACTTGTACCACAATCCAATGACACATTACCTCCTAGGACACCCTTTGCATGGAAAATGTTTACTATGAAAATGACCAAATTATCCAAAGAACCCACCAACACTAACATAGAGGATGTGGCTAAATCCTATATCACATAGTATCGAAGAAAACATATTGATTTTCAGACACTGCAAATTAAAATGCTGCAAAAATTTGTCCTATGATCTCCTTAACTATCCCAAGTTCTTCGCATCACATAGAAAACGAAGATTAAAGAGCTATGGTCATCCTTACTATTACAAAAAAAAACAATAATAGTAAATGATCAACTCTACACAAATCTCAACTCCAACATGAAATACACTAAACCTCTAGGATACACACCATACCATAGAGAAAAAACATACGAATGAAACCATGTCCTTTTGCCAACAATAACACATGCTCAAGTTGTGATAAGTAAGATCTCCTTCTAAATCCCCAAACAGAAAATTTGTCAACATCTAACTATTTGATCCCAATGTCAATCATATCAACAACATATGTAAGCCTCTCAAACTAAAGGATGTCAAGCAAAACAACCATTCCCACAAGGGAATATGTCCAAAGCCACTAACCATCCCTTTTACTCTTCAAAACATACTATCCTAAAAATTATACCGCAAATCAAGACCTAAACATAAGGAGATAATGAGAAACATAACCATGTATCTACTCTTCAAAATAAGTTCTCACAATTAACATCCACAACTCAAGACACAAAATAAATGAGAAGAATAGACACAAAGAAATACGCATATGAAAACCAAGTGGGAAATACCTATTAGATCATTCATCATCGAGTGGACCAAGAGTGGGGTATGATATTGTTCTACTAATGAAGCACAATCTCCTCAATAGGTCTATGTTAAATTCATGTCTAGCTCCATGTGTAGGATCCTCAATCTTTCTTTTGAAATAAAGTCAAAAGACTCGCTATTCCATCACTCGATCTCTTAAAGCTAGAGATATAGTCTCACCTAAATTTGATATAGGTGTGTAACTTATTATCTCATGCCAAGTGAACTCCAATTACAACACCACAATATCCAAAAGCTGAAATAATCATAACACTCATCTTACAAATTACCACAACCAAATCTCCCATTGAATCAATATAAAATTTAGGGACTTCCATGACGTCATGATTTATCTCATCATCAAATCTCAGCCAAAATCTCTAAGAGTTTTGCATGGAAAAAGGGTATCCACATCCTCATAAAATAAGGATCATCATCTTAAAAACATGAAGATAAGCATCCTTTGTCAATAGAACTAAATATGTCAATGAACTCTCATTGCTCACATAAGGAGGTACTAGAAGCTCATCAAGACACTACTAAAGACCGCAAAAGAACATCCATCACAAAGTGACAGACATCACTACCAATGCTCCCACTAAAATTTATCCCAAGTTATACATTGTACCTTGACAAGCATCTCCCAACTAAATATAATCCATGACACTCATGCAAACAAAGAACATGACTACAACATTAACATATCCCAAAGTAAAACTATGATCTCTAACCAATAAAATAGGGTGATTACGTAAACAAATTTCCTCTTGAATTGTGATCTAAAGCCTTTCATTCCACCACGGTCAATCGCTATAGGTCCCAAAGTAAAATTATGGAAGGTACTCTAAACAACACCTCTTTATCTCACTACAATGAACATACCAATGCACCAACATGACCAAGGAAGACCAAACCAATAGAATGCACCATGCAACCCATAAAATTTGCACACATGTGCCATCTTAAAGGTGATATAAAAACATGGCCAATGCTCCAATTAATACCAATGAAACCAAAAAAACTCATAGATCTCAAATAATGAAATACATAGATTAAAAACACATCACTAACATGCAAAATAGATAACCGAAGATAACATGTAGATTCTCCATGACTCAAGTATCATATCAAATTTAGATATGATTTTCCGCAAAGCCACAAAAAGTAACCAAAATTTAGGAACCCAACAAGCAACTCCATATAAATGTTAAGTGATGAAGCACATAACAACACCTCCATACATGAGAAAGCTATAAGCAACCTCTCACAAACCATGCATGAATAATGTATGTAAATCTATAATTGTCTCCATCTAGAAAACCCTCAACAACATTCTCTTCACATATCTATAAAACCATATATTTTGGTTAACATGCAAAAACTTCAATACTCTCCATGCAAATATGAATCCATTTAAACATCTATAAACCCATAAATCTAAAAAATATTCAAATATGTAAACGGAAATAATGGAATAACATAGATAAGCATAACCATAGATTTTGAACATAAAATCTATAAAACTCACACATCCAAATAATATGAATGTGCAATATGAAAATACAAATATCCAAAAGGACTAGAGGGATTTCTAGGAAATCCAAGCCACCAAAAGACCAATTCCACAATTATCACCAAGCACACACAAATAGAGGAACTAGGTTTTCCAAGAGATTTCAGGTTACTAAAATACCAACTCCATAACCCACATGCAACCAAAGGCTAATCATCGAGTGCTTTTATGAAACCGGGGCTGAAACCACTAACCCAACTTACACTCCATATGGCACTCAATGCAAATAGTGTTTTCCCATGTGACTAGGGGGCCAAAAGAAGGCACCCAACACGAACACTCTTTGTACCGCACATGACCATATGATAGAGGAACATAACCACCATGCCATAGGGTAGTCACATATTGCCAAACACGAGCTCCATGTCACCACCATACAACATGCAAAACACGACCAACTCCAACATCCATCATCTTGAGCTTTTATAACCCAACACAAGCCAAATTTAACCTCTTTACCATTCAAAGAGCGCTCGTCACACTTGCTTCTGAAATAACAAACCAGATTCACTACAATATCCCACTCATACAAAGATTAATAAACAACCAATCCCTTCCAACATATTCCAACAAGTTTGCTAGGATGATAAATAAACAATGGACGAATACCTAAAACCAAATCACCATGGATCTATCACGTAAAATGACATCAAAGCATATACATCCCATACACATGAACATGCAAACCACATTGAACTACATGCAACTCACATGGACCAACATGCAAGCACATGAAACCCATAAAACCACCCACTCTAATACCAAATGTAAGGAAAAGTAACTACAAACTCCTTAGAAATTAGACCAAAAACTAAACATAATTATTAAGCATGCATGTAATTCCACGTTAACACTTCAAAGAGAATATCACAATAATTTAATCTATATAAATTTCAGCAACATTGTGTCATGTAAACAACACTTAAAAAAGAATGAGGGAGATATAATATGACAACCAAAAGAATAAGAGTGACACAAATATACCCAAGGATTTTTTTAGAAAAATCCAACCTCAAAAAATAGTGAATCTAATGTATTCCTAGAAACATCGGTGTTACAATACAATATCAGGATTTATGCCTTCCATAGAGATCAACACTCTTCCATCTAGAGGAAAGCATACAACATAAGCATGTAGAAAATAATGCATAATGCCTCCATCTCAAGCACTCAATATACAGACTCAGAAAGTTCCAAAAATCCACTAAAAGGCAATACCATGCGCCCAAACAAGGTCCCAAAAAGCCATACTATGAATACTCATGACCTACTCAAGAGAGTATCCTCCAAAATAAAATGTAACTCCCCACACAAACATATTTGAATTTCATTATGCAAGTTGGCTTATGTAACTCCCAAGCACTTCCACATGAAGCATTAATTACATCCCTTACCCAATTAATAATAGAAAATGCTATTACGAGTCCACTATGTAACTCCCTATTCAATGTTACAAAAATAATTTCCCTAACAAAATAATTACATATGTCCCCACCCTCATGACATTCATTCTCCCACTCCATGAACTTTGGAGATGCATACATAATTAATCATCTATGAACAATTAGAAATTATGACATGTAAGGTGAATAATACACTTAATCCTAACAAACTATTATCATGAGCATTAAAAAATAATGGAGAAACACCATTATTTATCGAAACGAGTTGTAAAATCTACATTGTAATGACACATGCACCACAGGAGAAAAATATTGGAGTCCCCAAGTCCTAATGTTTGTCATGATATCACACATGAATAAAGCAACATAACACAAAGAATATTATTGTATTATAAGGAAAACTTAAATAGATTATTGTCAAGCCCTTGTATTCAAATTCACCTTCTAAGTTTACAGAGAATAATATCAATTAGGATCAACATCGGATGAAAATATAGTGTTATCATTATAAATTATGATTTAATGTTTTGACTAAACCATAACATTGGAGAAACAATACGAAGAGAAGTCTGAAATTTGTATTCTCCAAAAGCGGTCTCCACCTTCACGTCATGTTCCCTCAACTTTTAAATTTTATATTTAACACTCAAAACATTCGAAATTGGTTCTTTAAAACAATTTGTAATATAAGGATCCTCAAGTAGTCCAAATATAAGATGATCAACAAAAAAATGAGTGTTCTCTTTTTCGTTTTAAAAATATTGGGCATGCCTCATGCATTTAATTAGAGCGATGATGAGAATATGACACTATTATTAAGATAGATTCATGATGTCAAATAAAAAATGTATCACACTATGTATAAATGAACCCATGTTCAAATTGAAAGGAATAACACACAAAAATCACAAACTTTATGATAAAGGGGTTGACATTGAGTGGAATGTGTTGAAATTTAGCAAACTACCACACACATTTTGTTGATCACAATAGAGCTAGTGCAAGTCCAATTATAATTTGACCCATGACATACCCCATAAATTGAGCTTTTGATTGTCGAGAATTTTCGTAACATTACTACTATAAGACACATAAAGAATCTCTTGTCACTTGAACAAAAAAATTCCACTAGAGTCTTCCATGGTGTTAAAACAAGTCCTCTAATAGAGGGATGTGAAATAATGATAAGAACGACAATATAAGTAGCATTGAAATCCATGTTGTTTCATATCTCTTTATCCAAAATAGATTTGTAGCAAACTCACTCAGAATCTAAATAAGGGAAAATTCAAAATAGTATTAATATTGTAAACCTATTCGACATAAAACACCTATTTGTGGAATGTCGAGGACATTGATTGTACTCGCAAGATACTTTACTATCAAATCTTGCATTGTTGTGGTCTAGTAATATCAATTATAGTGGGTGGAGCTAGTTGAATCACATTGCAATCAATGAGTTTTTCTACTATTGTGTGAAGAGGTTGACGTAAATAGGCCCACTTCTTCTTTAGATGTGTTGTAAGGGCTACTTATGAGCATTGTTTGTGTGACATTGATAGTTTTGAATTTATTATTATAATTTTGTTTTCCTTTGTATGATGGATTTGATTGAAACTTGTTTCCATTTAACGTATGCGTGTTGTCACACATTAGCATATTGGATGAAAGGATCTTACTATCATAGATATTTATTGTTCGACATGTCTATAAATCATGTGAAGTTATGCAAAGAGCTTAGTCTCATATATCTTGATCATTTGACATATGTCTTTAAAACATGTGAAGTTTCCGCAAGGATATTAGTCTCATAGATCTTGACCGTTTGACATATGTCTATATAACATGTGAAGTTAGTGAATAATGTATTTTTCCTTGAGTTTTTTATATAAGGCTAGCAAGGAATAATTTTATCAACTCACCCTCATAAATTTGTTTAGGCCCTCAGGAAAACATTATCTTGTAGCACAAGACATATTCTACAACCCTTTCATAAGATTCATTCTTAACTCACATGATTTAGGAAAATGAGAGAAATTTATTGATGTTGATTGAGAAATTAAAAATGAAAAATTTAAGCTAGAGTGTGGTATGATTGTATTAATCTTGGAGGAAGTTCCTAGAACCAATATAATACATACTCTTTGAGACTACATGGAAAAAACTTGGCTAGTAGGATATTGTTACCTCTATAGTAAGTACAAAAGGCCATGAAGATGTGAAGGTGATGTTAGGGACTAACCTTTCTGTCATAGAATAATAACTTGGGTGGAGAAAACCTAAGTGGTAGTGGATAAACGAGGACCTTAGGGGCTAATGGGTTATTAAGTAACCCAAAAGAACTCATGTAAAAATATTTTTCGAGTGGGGAGTTTAGTTGGGGTGGCAAAGTGCCAAATTACGTGCTAACCCAGATCCCACAAAGGGTGTTGGTTGATTAAGACAACAAGACAATGGCCATGGAAGTTGAAATTCATTGATTGTGTAAAAACTCACTTATTGAATCAACTAGCTCTAAAAATGGAAGGCGTTGAAGCACGCAACCTATACTTTGTTGTCAGGGAAAGTTCTAGGCTCTAATGAGTATAAAGATGTAAGGGTTGATATAAAACCTTAGGTTAAATTCTAGGTGGATTGACCCCCAATGTAGATCTTGGTGGTAGTAGCAAATATTCAAATGAGAACTTTGAAGACTGAAGTGGGGAAAGGTTCCATGTGAACATCACTTGGACATGGGTTAGTCGATCCTAAGAGATGGGGAAATCTTGTATCAAGGCTTCACTTTATGTGATCATCAAAAAATAATCAAGGTAATATTACCGAAACAATATGTAGAGGTTGAATACAATGTTAGGAAATCCAAAGACTTTGGTAGGGGCCCTGAGAAGAGTTATATTTTTATGTAAGAAGAGTTATTTGGTCTTGCATGTCTTGGATTTTTGGATATATGAATTAGGAATACAATTTTGGACCATATGTGTAGTGTTGGGTCCAATCATGGAAGCCACATACTATGTAGGCATAAACATAGTTACTAGGTGTAGGTAGAGCTCGGGTAAATACATGAGTAGTGGTATTAAATGGGTAGGAAATCCATTAGAAGGTGGATTTAAATTTCTTGATAGTTCAACTAAATTTCCCCTATCTTGGTTTTATAAAGGATTATCTTTGGTTTTGAGTAATACATATAAGAAGGGATCTCCATTAAGAAGTGTTCTAATTCCTTTATAATTTCTTTATCAAGAGATGTATGACTAAGTAGGTCTATGGAAAAGGATGTGCTGATATCAAACATTGTAATGGTGTAAAAGCTCCATAAGAATATTAGGGTTTATAGAATAATCCAAAGAAAATATATGGAAGTGTATATCATATATAAAAATATGAAACCCTAGGGGTATGTAAAAAAGTTGTAGGTTGGTGTTATCAATCAAATAAAGTGGGTTTACCAAGATGTGATATCAAAACAAGCATTTCTAATTAAGGCTATTAATTCAAATGTGCATGATAATTTAATATTTAAAATAAAATAAACATAGTGTCTTAAATTATGTCATGAGTTATAATTTCATCAACCCAACTTCTAGAAGTAGAATATAAAAAAATGGGTTAGGTTTAGAAAGATGTCACCATTCTACAATGTCTAGAGGTGTGACAATGATATGAAATTGTGCAAATGGGTCATGTAGAGTGATATAAATGGGCATATAAATTATGGGGACTTGAAAATGAGATATGGACATAATTTCTGTGTCAAGTAGGATCACACAACGATTCCATCCTAGAGTGGTTGATTTTATCTTATATTACCGTGACCTAAAACATTACTCTAACATCTAGTGTGATGTATACATGGATTTGGGATTTATGCTTGAAATCTTGTAATTGCATTTTTTGCCTTCAAATAAATTATCCTCATCTTCAAACCCTCACTACCTTCTTATTACCTAAAAGGGTTAGTATGGATTTGAGTCGAGATTCCTCAACACCCTATGTGATGAGAACTATCTACATAATAATACTCTAAATAGGCCTCGAAACTATGTAGTTCTCCCTCATGATGGATATGTAAGAATGTTCATAAACAATATAAATTGGAAATTCCTAATAATGTCTTCAACACTTGGAAATTAACTTTAGTTTTACTTTTGGTGGAGAAGAATAATATAGGGAAATAATAATAATATACTTAGATTTACAAATTTTTGAATTGTGTTCTTAGGAATTGATGTGTTAATGATAAGAATCAAAGATTCCTTAGAGCGTGCCTTGATATGGAATCCCTATATGCCCCTAATAGGTTAGGATGCATGTGCTTATATAGGTGTTTTGTGTGAATGATTTCCGCCCATTACCGACCCTAAGTTGATTGAGGTAACATATGTATTTGAAAATTTTCCCATTGCAAGTACAATGGATAGAACAATTGGCTTTGAACATAATTGTTAGCTGATTTTGTCCTAAGGTGATCCGGTTTAGGATCGGAATGAAAATTGATCATAACATGATACAAATAGCGAGGAGTGTAGAGATACGTTTTGTATAGGTACATTGGTTCTAAAGGTAATAAGCTAAAGAACAAGACACGACCTAATGGACTCGGGGGTGTGGGGATTGATTATGATGTTTTTAAATTAAGTCAATAAATGTGTAAATGTGTTAGTTCTAGAATAAATACCAAATGATTATTGTTAAGTGCCTTAGGTAATTTGGGAATTAGACTTTTGTTTCGCGATTGGTTATTTGATTAAATATATAATAAATTGTCTAAGAATTTTGTGTACATTTTATTCATTCTTTTTTAGTTTTTCCTCTCCATGTATCTACATGTGACATGAACCCATTTATCCATTCTCTACACATTGACACTTTAAAAAAATACCACAATTCAATGTTGAGCAATGAAGCTTTCTTACATTTCATTACCCCAACAATGTATGCAACTCATTTGGTGGGTCGGGAACAAAAACCTAGATTAAACATTGATGTGAAATGTGATGTTCAATAATGCACGTTGACGTGCCCATGCCTAATCGAATACGATATGATCTAATGCAAACCAAGCTTCATTCTCATTATGAACAGACCAATCTTGAATCCATAAATAAATTTTAAAAATTGTGAACTTACATGGATTCAAATTACAAGAGGGCTCAAAGTATAGGCAACCTTGATATAGTTATGATGTTGACATACTGTTTGTTGATATATGAGTGTTTTATCCGAGTTTAAAAAAGTGGATTGTTACACACTTTTACATGCATTGTTATGTTGATTTACGCTTAGACATTGATACCTTTCAATCAAAGGTATATACACATCTATGTGTGTATTGTATACTTTTAAGATCAATTATAATTAAATGTAAATTTATGAAAAATAATAAATTAAGTAATAGACATCTATGAAATATGAAAAAATAAAAAACATTTATTATTGATAAAATATAAGCATTTTTTGTTTTGATTTTTAATTGATAAAATAACATCTTAATATCTTATTGATAAAATAGAAACATCTTCTTATTTCATTTTTGATTGATTTTATTTGACATTATTTCTTGTATTTCTTACAAATATAGATTAACTACAATGTTATTCTCTTACACATTAGGACTCTACATGAAAATCGGAACTCAAATGTTGTACTTGGCATTTATTTTTCGCACAACTTCAATCATGTACACCTTTGCATTAATGGGAATTGTGATATTCTCCTATAAAAGTAAATCCAAATGTGTTCATTGATTGTTTTAAACTCTTAGGGTGGCTACTAAAAACAATAAGTAACCAAAACTTTGTTATGTATTTCTTTCTAATTTTTTATTTAAATGTACCTTAATTTACTTCCCAATCCCTCATAAATTATAGTATAAGTTCCAATGTATGTTGTTGATGTAGATGTAACCTCTAGACTTTCTAATAGAATATATAAACATAATGATAATTCATGTATAAGAGAATAATCAATTATGTGTTACAATAGTGTTGAAGGTGGATCAAATTTTATTGATTTCTTCATTTTCAAATTCAATATAGTCATCCCAAGCCCCTTCCTCGTATTCATCCATACCAACAATACCTTTATAAGCCTAGCCTCATTAGGCATGCATGTGACAATAAAATAAGTCGCACCTTCATATAGATGTCCGAGGCATCTTAGTTGAAAACATGTGAATGTTTGAAAACCATTTTTAACTTGAATCTCAAAATTATTTTATATTTTTTAATTAAAAAATATAAATTTTCTTTTGAAGTGCATATAAAATTTTGAGCGTCAAGTGACAACCATATAATTTTCTAGACCGTCATTCAATTTTATTATGACATGTTATAACATTAAACGTAAAAATCCAACATTGCATGTAGGTGATTTATTATTTAATGCATTGTATGTCCTATTGCATTTTCAAAGTGTACCTATTTGGAACTTCAAAATAGAGTAATCAAATATTTTAAAATTTCTTGCATAAAGTTTATTAAGATGCATTGATCTCATAATTACTAAATCTAGATCTTGATGTTCTCTATACAATGAATGGAAATCATGACACTTAAATATATTGTCGCAGAATGAGGTTCCTACAACTACTAGCTCAAACGAACATGAAACAAATTACACGGCGATATGTTTTGCATGCAATGATTAGCTAAACGAGTGAATTTACAAGTTTGAATTTGGTTATTAACAAGAGGAAAAAATACCTCCAATTTAAATAACAAACTAGCCAAGAGTAACAACTCTTCAAGTGTGTTCACAAATGAGAAGTATTATTTTTCTTTCATTGGTTAATCCCTTTTCCATTTAGCTTTTTGTTATTTTACATGTTATCTTTTATGTCTTGAATAACCCCCACTCTACTTAGGAAAATATTGAATGTTTGGGTTAGAGGTGAGTTAAGGTTGAGTTTACAAGCCAAAAACCACATAAATTTACTTTGAAATAATAAATGTTAATATTTTATAAATCATAATAACAACTTGGACAACACTCACAAATTTTGTAATAGTTAAGATTATGAATGTGGCGCACATTGTTAGAACATTTACTATTAAGTGTTTTTATAAATAAACTATAGTTTATAATTAAATAAATTAGAATATATAATATTTTAATTTATTTAATATAAACTACGTGTTTATTATGTTAATTTATTATTTAAAGATCAATTAATGGTTAATGGGTACTTCGTGAGAAGTCACACCCGTTTGATTTATTTATATTGACCCGTGGGGTCATTTCAAATGTAATGAATTTAGAATTCATGTGATGAATTCATGGTGGAGAGAAGTGAGGGGAATGGAGATGTACTGGACTGAGTTTCTCATTAATGGAATTATCTTTTTTTGTGGTTTTTACCCCTTGGGGGTTTTCCACGTTAAATTTGTGTGTTTGTGTTATTTTATTTTATTGCATTTGTTATAATGTTTGTTATATTAATTTAATTAATATTGAATCTTATTTAATGGAAAAAAATTTAAGTCCTGCATCGACATAACATTAGAGCGAGGTTCAAAAGGTTTCAAATTAAATAAATTAATTTAATCTGATGTTTGTGAGTATGGAACTACATTTTTAATACCTAAACTATTTTCCTTTTTTTTTTCTCACATAATGGCATAAATTTATGAATTTCATGATGATGCATTGAAGGGATTGAAGAGACCTTTCCAACAAGACCAATTTTTCCTAATTTGGAGTTGTGGAGAGAAAGTTATGGCCATTTAAAGTTGTGCATCTCGAGAGGAACAACAAGTCGACATGTGACAACTTCTGATTTGCTTCAAGTTTTCCTATGTGCACCTTTGTGATTATTTCCTTATTTCTCTCATGTCTAGCTTTTACCTTATGTGTGTCTCCTTTGACTACCTCAACCATGTACATGCTTAAAACCTTTTATTTGAAACTCGGTTTATTTCGTAGGCTTGAGGTCCACGAAATACATTTGGTTGAAAAGCCTACAGAATTACGCCATGTGTCCCTCCTTTAGCCCTTGGATATGTGACATGTGTTTGCCCTATTAAATCAATTTATACCTTTATATTATTTAATTTCCTTGATCAAATATCATTATATGCGCTTTGATTAATAAATTCGGTTAGTATTTAACATATGTGTCCCACTTAATACTACTAAGCCTTGGTCATGAACCCAAAGTTGCAATTAATCTCCTTGATAAAGATGGAAAGATCATCATCAATTTGAGTATTCTCAAATCTTGTTTAGTTATGTAAATTACTTACTTATTATAAGTAATTTTAACCAATTATCAAAGATAAGTCTTGTTAATGACTAGTTAATGGATTTGAAATCAAGATCTAGTTGAGTATATTAGTATGTGATTATTCTTGCATGATTTGGTCATTCTTGCATATATGTTATCTTATCACAAATTTAAAGGTGTAAAATAGATAATAAAGATATATATGTTGTTGATTAAACATTTCTAAATTAGTATGTGATTACTAAAAATAGTATTATATGCATATCAAATGACACTTGGGGATGCCTTTGTGTTTTTATTGGAGATGTCCAATATTGATTGCATCTAATATATATTTTATAAAATTAATATGTTTAAATTGTTCAACATATTGGTAATATAACATGGTTAGTTGTTAAGCATATTGTTATTTAAGTTGTTATACAACTTGTTTTTAACCTATCAATGTAAAATTTATAGATGGTTAAAAGTGAAATCAATAAATGATTTATATTATGCTTATTATGATGTCTATATGAATATTGTGATTCTAACCATGTTGGTGTTGTGTTAGATAAAAAATCTACAACTAGATATGTGTTCAAGTTTGGTACATGTGTCATTACTTAGAAGCAAAAAAAAAGCAATGACTAATAGTTTCCATCTCTTCTACTAAGTAGAGTATAGAAGTGCAATGGAAGAAATGAAAGAAGCCATGTGGCTAAAGTGGTTGTTGGAAGAGATACACATGGAAGCTAAAGGAATTAATCCTCTTCTATGTGATATCCAAAGTTGTATTTCTCTTGCTAAGAATCTAGTTCAACATCAGAGAATGAAGCATATAGAGGTTCATATGCATTTTATCCAAGAGAAGGTTCTCTGTGGTGATATAGATCTCTACTAAACTAACGACTAAAGATAAAATTTTGAGATATGTTTACAAAGCCATTGTGTGCTGTAAAATTCTACAAGTTTCATGTAATGTTTTTCCTTTTAGAGTTTCCATTGAGGGGGAGTGTGCATGGCAATGCCACCTCCTAATGGCCAATCATGTGTTATCTCATTCTCCTTTATACTTTTGCTCCATTATAAATCATTGTAAAAATATATTTTTATGATCTTTGTAAACTTATCACTCTAAGTTTACGGTGTACAATCTAGTGTGTTGCATATGTTGTAAAGGAGGTCCTTGTGTTATAAAAGGATCTCTAGAGATGTTGGTTGAGATATTTTCCATGAGAAACTATGAGATGTAGTCTCACAAATCATGCTTAGAAGCTAAAGGAAGTAATCCTATTCTATGTGATATCAAAAGTTGCATTTCTTGTGCTAAGAATCCAGATTCAACATAAGAGAACGAAGCATATAGAGGTTCATATGCATTTTATCGAAGAGAAGGTTCTTTGCGGTAATATAGATCTCTAGTATTGCCTGACGGAAGATAAAATTGTAGATATGTTTACAAAGCCATTGTGTGCTGTAAAATTCTACATGTTTTGTGTAATGTTTTTCCTTTCAGAGTTTCCATTGAGGGGGAATGTGCATGGCAATGCAACCCCCTAATGGCCGATCATGTGTTATCTCCTTCTCCTCTATACTTCTGCTCCATTATAAATCATTGTAAAAGATATTTTTATGATCTTTGTAAACTTATCACTCTAAGTTTACGGTGTACAATCCAATGTGTTGTATATGTTGTAAAGGATGTCCTTGTGTTATAAAAGGATCTCAAAGATGTTGGTTGAGATATTTTCCATGAGAAACTGTGAGCTGTAGTCTCACAAATCATGCTAGAAGCTAAAGGAAGTAATCCTATTCTATGTGATATCCAAAGTTGCATTTCTCGTGCTAAGAATCCAGTTCAACATCAGAGAACGAAGCATATAGAGAGGTTCATATGCATTTTATCCAAGAGAATGTTATCTCATACGGTAATATAGATCTCTAAAAGTTGCATCCGACTAAAGATAAAATTACGTATATGTTTACAAAGCCATTTTGTGTTGTAAAGTTCTACATGTTTCGTGCAATGTTTTTCCTTTGAGTTTCCATTGAGGGGAATGTGCTTAGAAATGCCACCTCCTAATGGTTGATCGTGTGTTACCTCTTTCTCCTCTATACTCTCGCTCCATTATAAATCATTGTAAAAAGATATTTTTATGATCTTTGTAAACTTATCACTATGAGTTTACATTGTACAATCCAGTGTGTTGCATATGTTGTAAAGGAGGTCCTTGTGTTATAAAAGGCTCTTAGAGATGTTGGTTGAGATATTTTCCATGAGAAACTGTGAGATGTAGTCTCACAAATCATGCTTAGCCTACATCATTCACTCTTGATTTGTGGATTCCAAATCCTTTTGTACTAAAAGGTAAAATGAGCACGATGAAGGTGTATAAATCCTTCAAATGTGATATGCTAGCCTAAACCTTCACTATGGTTTATGGATTTGTAAATCCTATTGTATAAATAGGTAATGTTGGCATATGTTCCCCACTTAATATTAAGGGGGAGTGTTAGAACATTTAATATTAAGTGTTCTTATAAATAAACTATAGTTTATAATTAAATAAATTAGAATATATAATATTTTAATTTATTTAATATAAACTATGTGTTTATTATGTTAATTGATTATTTAAAGATCAATTAATGGTTAATGGGTACTTCGTGAGAAGTCACACCCATTTGATTTATTTATATTGTCCGTGGGGTCATTTCAAATGTAATGAATTCATAATTCACGTGATGAATTCATGGTGGAGAGAAGTGAAGGGAATGGAGATGTATTGGATTGATAGATAACACATATGAAATAATGTTTGTTATATTAATTTAATTAATATTGAATCTTATTTAATGGTTAATGTGTTTAACCCCTCATATCGACACACATTTCACTATTGTTGGTATGCACTCACCGGTGAGTTACAACCGACTAGTCACCCAATACTTACATGATAGTATTAACACTTACACGATATTTACCCTATGATTACATGATATTTACCTAAATCTTACATGATATTTCCTCTCAAAAATTAATTGAATGTATGGTGTGTAAATTACATTTTTAAATTTTTTTGTGACATAAATAATAATTAGTGCAAGGATTTATTTTCATTGATCGTATCGTGGATAAATATATTTTTACTTCGTTAGTCACTTTACACAACTCGCACTAGGATCTCGGCGTGCAAAGATCTCGACTAGTAAATATTGTGAAGATCTCTTTTTAAAAATATTATATTGATAATATTTTTCCCCTTTATTGTTGAATTATATGATTGTTGTTCATCCCTAACATAAAAAAAAAAAAAAATGTTCACCAAGAGGTGAATACAACCCTATTTGTGTATGTTAGCTATTTATAAAATACATATACTATCATATATGTTTACCGGTTGATAAGTTCATATATGTGTACAATTATTATCTATTGATTGGTCATTGAATACAACCACCTAAACATTTATGTCATAGTAACCCAAAACATGTGGTGGAGAACTAAGTTCACATTCACAAGAGTGATCCAAAATCATATTTTCATTAACTCTCATCATGGTTTGTCAAAGGCATATATAAGGAAATAATTATTTCAACTTGTTTTAGATGTTTCTATTTATAGTTGTATGTGAATGTAAATTATAGATCACAATCAAATTTGGAAATAAATCTCCACAATGACAAAAATGTCCTTTATTTTGTGGCCTAGAGAAAGACATAAATGTCTCTTTATGTCTTTCATGGTTTAATTTTATGGAATGAATGGTTTTGGTAAAAATATCTACACATGAATCATGATGAAATTTCATATGTGGACTAACATTATACCCACCTTAGGTATTCATCTTCTCCAACACTTGGAAAGTTTGATAGAGTGAAGTTATTTGTTGATAGTGTTGTTCCATCCACTCCCACATTTTCTCTAGTAACCTCTCTAGCGTAGAGGTTGTTCATGTAAATGAATATTTTCTAGACATCGAAAGATGATTCTATTAGTTATAAGATATTTGTGTATGTTTTAATTGATTTTTTTCTATATTATTGTAAAGGATCCTCTAAATGAAATTTAGATTTATAATACGATTATATGTGAATGTAACTTATAGTTACCACTAAATATGGAATGAAATCCCCACAAGAACAAAATTTCCCTTCTTATTATGTGGCCCAAAGAAAGAATGTTCTCTTCATGTATTTCATAGTTTAATTTCAAGGAATGAGAGGTTTTGGTAAAAATATTTGCACCCAAGGCATGAAGAAGTTGTGTCTACATGGAGCAAAACTATACCAACCTTAGGTATTTATCTTCTCCAACACTAATATGGAAATGCTAATAGATTGAGGTTATTGGTTGATAGTGTTATTCTAGCCACTCCCATATTTGTTTGATTAGCCTCTCTAGCGTAGTTCATACAAATAAATCGTTTCTAGATATGGAAAGTTGAGTATATGAGTTATAATATATTTGTATATGTTTTAATTGTTTTTTTGTATATTATTGTAAAAGGATCCTCTAAATGAAATTTTCACTCATAATGCAAAAATATGCATCATATGGTGGAGTTACTTTGCTATCATTTTTTTAATTAAAGTTCCATTATAGTGGAGTTTAATTTCCTTTCTAGAGCTACTCTCTGAGTTCAAAATTCTACAAACCAACATGCATCACAAATTCCTTTGTAAATAATACGATGACCTAAAAAGGAAAATGAAATGGTTCATCTTCCCTTATTGCCAAAAAGCAATATTAAAAATAAATTGAACCTAGAGGAAAAAGAACTGCACTTGCATCAAAAAATTATAATATAATGGTTGGTAGTGATTCTCAACACCCTAATAGTAGGAAAAAATAAATCTAATTGTTATGAATTATAATCAGCCCTTCAAATAACATACACTATAAAATCTTACCTCTAATAAAAGTAATAAAAAGGTCAAAAACATATACTAGGAAACAACCTACCTCAAACTCTATTTCAAGCTCCCTTCATGACATGCCATCAAACTATATTCAACATGGTAGGCTATCAAGCTCCCTTTATACGCAGTCATCAAAATCTATTCAACATGACATGCAATTAAAATTCCATCATGGCATGCCATCAAACTTCATTCATGATAGAACATCAAAATCCATTCAATATGGTAGGCCATCAACCTCCCTTCATGGTAGGACATCAAAATCCATTCAACATGTTGCATGTCATTAGCCTCCCTTCATGGAAAACCATCAAAGTCTAGTTAAATAATTACACCCTAATTAAATTATGCTATGAAAAGTACACAATAATATATAGGATGCAAGGGTCCATTACAATACTCTAGTTAATTTATAATTAACCATGCATAATCATCATTATGCATTAATACTTGGAACAACAATAACTAAATATATTGATCACTCAAATACATAAGATGAGGGGAAGATTTATCTGTAAAATTCAAAGGATAGGAGATCTAGATGTGCACATAGGTGGAACAAAGTGATCAAATAATAGAAATGCTTCATTCTCGATAAGTTGGAATTGAAAACTTAGTTGGTGCATGAGCGTACCACCTGCCAAGAATGGTTGCATAGTCTTGAACCTTATGTACAGTCTTGGACCCTTTCAAAATGAGGTTATTTAACTTTTTGTGTCCTTCACTTGTTTAGAAATGTGCCTCGTTGTATGTCACACCCACTCATAAAACCTCGACACAATCGTAATGACCTACAAAAAATTGGAAACCATAAATACCTATAATATCCTTCATCAAAGCATTAGATAATAAAAGGATAAATCTAGTGTGTGGTGAGGCTAGACTACCCTTGGTATTCAACCATTTCCAAGAAAATCCAAGTGTTACACTACATGCCCTTGTGCAAAATCACGCCTCATGTAGGTATCTTGGGTGCATGTGTTAGTGTGAGTGTGATTTAATCTAACCCTTGTGCATTCCATCATGTCTCTTAACACAAAGATAATGTGATAAACATAGAGTATACAATGTACCTAATTGGTATTAGTGAGATGATGTATACTTTAAGCACTGACTAAGCCATTTTGTCCCTTTAAACCCTTTAATAGTGCTTGGAGTGACTTTACTTTTGTTATGAAATGGATCTAGGACTTTTACATGCTTGAAAATGGAGGAAGATATAATATTTGAATTGGTGTAGTCCTTAAGACCTATAATAACAATTGTTTTAATTTATGTACAATTGATCAAGGGAGATCTAAGAGATCCTTGAGTACTTTTGAAGTGATATTTACAAAATTAGATAGTAAGAGTGCCATGTGAGTTATAAAGTGATATTGACACGTTTATATAGTCTCTACGTAGGGGAAATATTATTATAAGGCCGACCCTAAGAAGATGAAATAGCACAATAAATATATTCAAATTAAAATCAAAGTCGAAGATAAAGCGTACAGGTCATCCACGGATGTACTGACTTATCTTGAATAAAATGCATGGTCCTAGATAGGAAGCATGTGCTAAAAAGTAGAAATTTTTGGAATGATGCATAGAGATGACTTAATGTTTTGATTAATTAATATTTACTCGACTTTGCAGCATAGCAAAGTGTGAAGAAGATAAAGTCTAGAGAGAGCTAGAGATATGTAGTGATTGGACTTAGAATGTGAAATTTTTCTTAGGAAAGAAACATGGCCAAAAATTCATTCTTAAAGGATAAGTTACTAAATTTAAGTTTCTACATTTTTAGTTATGAAAATAACATAATTTCCTTCATATTGAGAAAATTATGAAGAAAATACATTTCATATATCTTCAAACATCTCCCAAATTTAACAACACTTTATGGATGTGACTACATATTAGTGTTGTCTCATTTAAGTGTTGTATTTACGGTTAGGAAAAATACATTTCTTATACTAGGGTGAAATACATAGTCAAGATAAATAATTAAAAATTTCGGTCATTACTAAATCAAAGGAATTCTCACGGAATGTAATAAACGTTGCATATACAATACATTATTATTATTATGTCCACTAAGAATTTTTAGTTAGTAAGGGGAGTATAATGCATTATAATATGTTGACAAAAACCTTTTTCCATAGAATATGATGCCACAGCTCACCAAATGCATGAGAAGGTATTTTTCAAGCAAAAAGAGAAATATTGGCATCTAATTTATTTGGACGTCTTAAAATACATATATGTACTACCTTAAATTTTGTTTGAGGTACTTGAAAATAATATTTCTTACATCTTTACAAACATTTGTTCATTAACAATATTTACACCATAAATAAATAAATAAGTTTTTGATATTAGATTGGTTTCTTATTTATCTAAATGTGTAAGGGTAGTATAGGTTGTATATTATGATTAAGTAATACCAAGTAATTTACAAAACATAATATAACTACCAAAGAAAATTTCAATATAAATGATTACTTAAAACACAAGAGCGGGGTAAACCTAGTTGATTACAGAAGGAGATGTGTGATATGGGAGTGTATAATGATTAAAACAACTTGGAAGTGTTTCTTTGGAACTACAACTACAAATTGAGCATTTATGGAACTATACGACCTTTTCTTGAGTGTGGTATGTTTTTATCATGAGTTGTAATATTTTAGACTAGTGGATGCTTGTGCTCTATAAATTTTGATGGTTCTTTGGTGGCTTGAGAATGTACTCATTATCGATGTTAGTGTTTACAAATGTGCAACACTTGATGTAGTGACCTAGAATAGATGAAACCCCTATATCCCTGCACTAGAACTTCATGAACATGGTCGAGATAACAAAAAATATAACTATGTGTGGTGGAGTTAGAAAAACCTTGGAAGTCAACCCTTTCTAATCTATTCAAAAATTGCACTACATCCCTTAGAAGTCGGGAGAAAATTGCATGTAGTTTTCCTAATATGTGTGTAATTGTGTATGAAAATCTAAGCCAACCCCCAATCTTTATCTCATGTCTCTTGAATCAAAGATAACATGTGTGCCTATATAAATTAGAATGTACCCTTTGCGATAATGTGTTATACGTGTAGATGTTAGATTGATTCTCTTAATCCTTATATACTTTGGAAAATGATTGTATTGATTTAACCTTTATTACTTGGATTGTCTTAAGAGGTCTATAGAATGAGAGGTGTGGCTCTAGAGTCTAGTTTATCTTGCTTCAAACCTTTGTATGCATTTCTCCTAGATTGTGTTGATAATTTTAAGGAGTTTAGGAGATCCTGAATTTATTCTAGAATGTATTTTGGAATGAGTTCACTTGAAATTGCCAAGTGAGTGAATAAGTTTGTGCAAGTTTAACTCTAAGCATGCTTGTTAGAAGTCATGGAAACCATTAAAAATTATTTTCTAGAACTAAATTCCACATCTTCAATTAGGAAAATGGAACAATATGATAAAAATAAACGAGTCTTAGATAAGATATTACCTCACTTTACCTTAACAAAAAAATATCCTTTGTTGGAATGGATATTTCCAAATTTGTTTGATGAATTCTTCTAGTTTGCTTGTGTTGGACATTGTGTTAGTGTTGTTGTCATTAATGTCAAGTAGCATTGATGTATAAGGATGTATTAGTGGCATAAGATTAAGTATGAGGTGTCATTCATCAAATATGATGAAGGTTGATTGGTAGTAAGGAAATGAGGTTTCATGAAGTGTTGTAGTAACATGGTGTCTCGGTGTATACATGTTCTTGATGTATGGTTCTTGCAAGCTAAGTGTGGTGTATGGGATCCATAAGATGTATGAAGGTTGTTACATGGCCTAACATGTTTAGGGTGATGTTTTAGAGGTGTTAATGAGTATGTAAGATGTTGACAAAGTCAGTTCACTTGAGACATGGGATGGTACAAGACATTCTAGGCCTAGTTCTAGACCTAGTGCATGCAAGTGAGATGGTTGCATGAAGTATGGGACAGATTAGGTCAATATAAGCATGTGAGATATGTTGTGACATTGCATAGTAGGTGTACAAAATCAAGTTTTGGAGGTATAGTGCAAGTTCAAGGTCCTTTGGTGACAAGTTTAAGCAAGAAAGGCTAGTATGCATGGGAAAATCAAGTAGCTTGGAGAATTTCAAAGGTGTGTATGAATGTATGAGAATTAGGATAGTTTAAGGAGGTTTTTTTAGTGCTATGTGAAAAGTTTTAGGTCAAGACATTGAAGAAAAAGCATGAAAACCTACTTTGAGCTCTACCAAGCTCTTAGAACTGTCATTACCAGCTTGAAGGTCAAATTTTTAGTTCTCATTCACATGTGAAAAATTTTAATGGGGAATTGATCCATTCATCATAGTTGAGGCATGGAGTCAAGAGTGTTTTGCAGTTGGAATGAGGTTAAATGATGTCATGTGCTTTATGAAGGATTGCTAAGAAGATAAGTGGGTTAAAATCCTAGTTCTAGAGTGATAGAATTTTTTTGATGGGTTTGGTCTCAAAATGGGTTAGGAATGTTAATGTGATGATTTAGAGATGTAGAGGACTCTTAAGAGCTCCTATTGGTGGTGGTTTTCATGATCTAGGTGTTTTGGTAAGGTACAAAAAAAATAGTTGTTTTGTGAATATTTGTAGGTATAGTTGTGTGTTACAAGTGTCATGATGAAATACCTTATGTGGGATCATGTTTGCGATGTCGAGATAAGTTCCTATGAATATATATGGAAATTTTACGTGGAAAAAATGATTGAAACAGAGTCTCACAATGTGACCTCCTGTAAATGGTCTCGAGATGGTCAAAACTAGTCATGGTGGTTTAAGAGGAGTTTAATAGAATTACATGGTGGTGCAGTGTTTGATGAACATGAATAGTTGGTAGAAGTCCCTTCTGATGTTATGGAGTCCTTGGTGTGATCAGGTAAGGTTTTTTTCATGATAAGTCCTAATGGCCTAATCAACCCTCTTAGGATTGCTAAGAAGGTGGTTTGCAACATGTGTGCAAGTTTATTTATTCATGTAACCTATGCATGTGAGTATTTGAGAAGGTGTGTTAGGATAACCTTAAAGTATTACAAGTGTTTTTAGTAATTGTAAGTGATGTTTGAGGTGTTGGAGGTCTGTTAGCTCAAGACTAGTTTTGAAATGCTACAAGTAGATTTGAGTAGTTTTAGAGATGTATGCGGTTTGGGATCTTGTTCCTTGATTTGAAGGTTGACATGTGTTTCATGAGTTAGTTGTCAATATTACCTTCCCATTGATATGTAATATGTGCCATGGTGAGGTTATTTGGTATGATAAGTTTCTCGGCCTTTAGGAGTGAAAATTTTATGCTGAAATACCTAATTAGAGTTGTTTGCTTCTTGGTGTGTTTCATGATAAAGATGGATGGTGAAGATGTTCTTATGGATGAGGAAGGTTCTAAAGCTTATATCTAACATATGTTGAGTATTTGGAGTCATGGTGGAGATGTATTGTGCCCTTGGAATTTTTAATGTGTCTGTTGGAGGAGATAGCTTGTTGTAAGGACTAATTGTGAAGCATGGTGTTCTTTGGGCCTATGCCAACCTATAAGGTCTATTTGGGTAACTTATATGAATTAATAGAGTGTTTTTAGTTTTTTCATGACCAAACTTAATTTTCTTAGTTGACATGTGGTTGTTTATGTGATGAATCATATATAAGGTATGTTATGTTTACTCATTTGAGTTAGTGGAGAGGATGGAGAAGTGAGCAAGCAAGAGGAGAGTGTGAAAAGTGTTGTAAGGGGCCAAGACAAGAGTTGAGAAGAGTATGATAAAATGAGAAGGGAAAAGAAGGAGCTACAAGGTCACTTGACCTAATTATCATATGAAGGTGCATTCATATGAAGAGTGCAGAGAGAGAGAGAGAGAGAGAGAGAGAGAGAGAGAGAGAGAGAGAGAGAGAGAGAGAGAGAGAGAGAGAGAGAGAGAGAGAGAGAGAGAGAGAGAGAGAGACCTTACAAGGTGGTCACAATTAGTTATTGGAGCAACAATTACTTATGCAAATATTCGTATTCAAGTGGATAGGTAGGTTCTTAGTCATATTAGGGGGTTGTATCCTCCTTGTAGGGTTGGTGCCTTACTAAATAGGGGTTGGTTCTCCTTGTGGGGTTGGTGCCTCACTAAATTTGTAGGGGTTGGTGCTTCTTGTGAAGTGGGTGCTTCACTAAACAAATTCCTTTGTGTTGTGTAATATATGAAAAGGTTTAGTGGGTTTTATTCCCCTTGAAGGTTTCCCAATTTATATCTTTTGTTCATGTGTACTTTCTTTCCTTATGTTATGTGGATGGTTGTTTCATGGTTAATGAGCTTACATTGATTAATGATTGTTGAATAAATGCTTTGAATGGCATATGAAAGTTAAGATAACTGAAGTAAAGTTTTAAAGGACTAATTCGCCCCCTTCTTAGTCATTATTATTCCAAAATCTTGTTGATGGATCCCAAATATCATAGCACTTCGTTGTTGGATGTTTAATGGCTTTAAAAAATACAAGATTTTTCTTAGGTTTATCTAAGTTGATAGTACCAAAGGTATTTCATGCACACTTCCACAAGATTCCAAGATTGTTTTCATGGAGGCAAAAGATGAATTTATAGGGAATGAAGTATTTAGATCAATCCATGTAGAATTGACATAAATGGTTGATATTATATGCAAGGGTAAAAGGTTCTAGATTTAGCTTAGTTTCCATGATTTCAAAATTTATAGAATGAAGTAGAATAAGAGATTTCTAGATTTAGAGAAATCTAGAGGGTTGTGGAGAGAGGGCTTGGATTAGTTTAGAAGATTCTAGATTTTATTAGTGTGCTAATGAGAATTAGTGATGGTAGTTACTAGGAAAGGCTAGTTAATAGGTAGGGTAAGTGGTATAGGGAATATTTAATTCCCAAAATATGTGAGGGGATTAAATTAGTTATTAAGTGAGGGATTGGTTTGAATATTAGTGGGATGGGATATAGGCTAATGTTAGGATGTAGAATTAAATATTAGTAACATTGGGAGATACTAATTGTTAAATTAATAATGACTAATTTTAAGTGTATACAATAATTTCATTAGACTTTCTTATATAGGTTTTTGTATGTTATATCATATTAAGACCGACCTATGAGATTTGAACCGACCACATAAATGATATCAAATTCTATAAGTGATCATTGGATGGTGGGAGATAGGAATATTTTTCTAGGACCAAACCATGGGATGGTTTGGTCCTAACTATAATGTCTTGGACAAACATCTAGCGAGACTATACAAAGTTTTTGGGTGAAATACTTGTGGCAATCATACTATGGTGGACTAATTTTGTTGGATCTAGGAACTATAGAGTAGTGTGTCTAGATAATAAAGTCATAGAAGAGGGATAAGGATGGGAAATTTGGGTTTGGAATGTGTGTACACGTTGTACTTAAGGTGCAAGGTCAAAGTTTTCATTTCTAAATGATAAATTGTGAAATTTAGGTGTCTACATTTCCCACCCCCTTTAAGTATGAAATGAAAATTACATGTTTAAAGGAAAATATACCTACATGTGAAAGCACACTTTTTCTTCACTCAAAGTTAATGATTTTTCTTGGGTGTTGGCATGCTTCATGATGAAACTTAAAACATTAGTGTAGTCAATGTCCATAAAATAAATTGAAATGTAACTCAACTTTGAATAGTATATTTAGTACTTTGAAAATTGAAATTGAAATGTAACTCAACTTTGAATAGTATATTTAATACTTTGAAAATTGAAATTGCATTTGTAACATAGTAAATTAAATAGACAAAAGCATGAAAGGAATACATATGTCCGTTTTACTAAGGGAGAATCTATTGTATTTATTATACTTGGATAATTGGATTTTAATCAAGTCATTGAAGGATTGGGGGTGATCATTCCCCAAAATTTTCTAAAAGAGATGCCAAATTCGGATTGGAATCAAGTGTCACTTGAACGATTGCTACAAAGAGAGGTGTTATAGTATTGTTGAGTCAAAAACCCCAAAAGAAGGAAGAAACCTACAAACTTTTCTAGTCATCCTAATATTTTCCAAATAAGATTGAAATGAAGGAAACCATAAGGTTTTTAGTCACCTTGATTTATTCCAATCCCATGGGTCACACCCTGCATATGGATATAGGCCCTAGTGTAAAATATGACAAATTAAAAGGGAATGCTTGGTCTTGTTCCCCCACAATGTGATGTAACTCAGTCTAAGATATGAAATTTTATATATAGAAAAAGGAGAAGAAGGCCCATGCCCCTAGACCATATATTGAAAATGTTTCGAGTCATGTAGTGTCAAAATGAACAGCAGTACTCAAAACCCCCACATTATGTACCATAATGCATTACATCTTTCTTTGAAATGTATAATAATTTATTAGAAACCTATAATTGTCTATAAAAATTGAGAATTTTGTAATTTGATAGAAATCTACCATTAGGAAAAAATGTCCATCTTGAACCATAACATATGAAAAATTTCTTCCTCGCGAGATGGTTCTTTACTATGTAAAATATGTTCCTATTATGTGTCTAAATTTGTTCTTGAGTATTTGTAACCTCTCTCATTTTGTACCTAAATTATAAATTTTATCTCGTGTCCATGATGTGCATGGATATCCAGTGATAAACCCGGTGAGTCGCCCCTCTTTTGAGGCGAGAGAGATATGAAAATATAATAGTCAACTCAAAATAAATGATGTATATGCATATTAGATGAATGTGATAATATGCATTGGATCACATGAAGGGTTTTCTTGGATAACCAATAATGGAGATCTTGTTCCTTTAAGGGCGTATATGGTAGAAATCATGACGCACAAAAATAGAAAACAAGAAAGAAAGGAATAATCACACAAGTAATCATCTATAGTAACAAACAAGCAAAAAGGTAAACAAACATACATGTAATCTATCATACAAGTACTCAAATTATGTCACATATATTTTTCATATCAAAGGCACAAAGCCACAAACAAGGGACACAAAATTATCACAATACACAACAAGAAAAGGCCATGGGGCAAATACATAGAAGCGAGAATAAATTTAATCTAGTATATAAGTATGTAAACAATATCACATATATTAGTCACAACAAAGGTAAGGAGCCATAAAAAAATGACACCAAAATGTTGCAAGACATGCAAAGTAAATTCCGTAGGACACATGCGTAGAAGAAAGCATACAAATAATCAAACAATTGAATATAATAACAAAGAACAACCCAAAGACACATAAATCGAGATAAGTTAGCATTGCATAAGACACATGTGTTAGCCATGTTAGTTTGAAAAATAGAATATACACAATATACAAAATTGTGCATGATGAAGAGGTGTAAGTAATTGCATTGAAACAAAAGCATCCGAGTAGTGTAGGAGATGCCACTAGATTAACAAGGCCACGAGAAAAACCTAATCTAAAAACGCAAAGCAAAATTGCACAATCCAACTATTAAATTTACTTTTAATGAAATTTTTGATATTACGATCTTTTTGTAATTTTAATAAATAATTAAAACCTACAAGTACTGTGTAAAAATAGAGAAATAACAGAGAATTTCACTAACATATTGACACACGACGTGATAACAGAGTTCGGCACTTGTGGCCTATGTCTCTAGGTCTAGTTGAATGGGACTGATCTATTCAAATATTGAAAATAAACCTTTACAAAGATTTCTACAAAATCATGACCTTCTCACAATCTTCCTTTGCCAAAAATAGTGCAAGTTGTTTTTTACTTCATCTCCAAATTCCCTCTCTAACTCAAGTTATGAGCATTACAATATTTTACACAGTCCCGAATGTATTTTAAATACCATAATGCCCCTTTGATATTATTTGCAAAGGCATTGGCACAATGTTCAAAGCATTTAATTTTTACCAAAAAGGATAGGGGTTCGAATCCCCTATCCCAACTTCACTGTTGCCTCTCATGGGATCTATCCCACATTATTTGCATAGTGGGTGAGTGGAACTGATCAAAAAGGAGGGTGGTGGTTAAAAGCATTGGCTATTGAGCCATTTTAAATGCCATGTCAATGGGTGCTTGGTTTGCAAACCCTATATTTGGTGCATTGTTTAATAATGGGAGTTGTTTGGATAAACGTATTTAAGATTTGCATTGAATACATTGCCATGTGGAGGGATAAGGGTTGAAATTTTGGAAATTAATGTGTTGGAGAGATAAGATTTAAATGTGTGGAAATTTCAATAGGATGTGGTGGAGATAAATAAGTTTGGCGGCCAATGTGGAGAGATAAGGGGTTGGCTCGGTGGATAGGCCAACTCGGTTGGCCGAGTTGGGCTATCCACCGAGCCCATTATAATTACATTGAATACAATATCCCACATGTATCCCAAATCTAAGAATGGAATAAATATATACAAAAGCCCTCTGTAATGGTAATATGAGAAGGAGGCCAAGACACCCCTCCATAATCGAGTGTGTCGAACTTGGCTGAGGGCCCCCAGCTAGTAAAAAGCGGGGCCCACCATGTCCATCACCGAGTGTCCAAGACTAGCGTCCAAAACAAACTTTTACCCTTCATTCGAATTATACACATGTCACATTTTCATTGGTCCACTTGGCGAGCGTGCACATGTTCAATTGGTGCGCAGTCCCAAAATTGCTAGTTGCTTGCCAAAAATTTTAGTGAGCCATAACTTTTGCATACGTGCTCCGATTTCTGCAAACAAGATATCACGGAAAGCTCTAATTTTTCTCCATGCAGTGAAACTGATCGCAACTTATTCTAAGAATATTTTAGATCACGTTTCTCAGTGAGGATCCTCTGGATCAATCCTCCCCACTGAGAAAATTTTGGACCCCAAAAGTCAACTTAATTGGTAAATAGGTGAGGGTACTTCTCCCTCACCTTTCCGGTTTCCATCCATTTTTCCTTGTTTGGATGCATGCCTTTGAACCCAACATGAAGATATTCAATATCACCCTTCTTAAAGTTCTAACCCTCTCTGTCAAGAATGATATCATCCTGCAACTCATTGAGATACTTCAAGTGCAAAATCATCAACAGAAGGTACTACATTAGCATTATCATCCATAATCATAGGTGGTTCATACAATTTCAAGTTTTCAACATTTACAACTGAATAAATTTGCATATATGGAGGTAAATCCAACCGGAAAGCATTGTTACCAATTTTCTCCACTATTGGAATGGACCATACCAAATAGTTTCTAATTTTTACCTTCACCTGTCAACCTTTCCTTGTTGATGTGAAGCCAAATGAATCACCAACTGAAACTTGTGATCAGTTCTGTGTTTATCATGCCTTGCTTTATACTTAGCTTGACTTTTCTCCAACTGTTCTTAGACATATTGATGAACCTAGTTGTATTCTCTGCACAAATATTTTAGCTTTGTCAGAATCACTTAAACCATTAACAACAATATCATGTCCAAAAGAGAAATCTAATGGAGATTTAGGCAGATAACCATAACAAGTCTCAAATGGAGACTTCAAAGTAGAAGAATGTAAGGCATGGTTATAAGCATGTTGCACATAATATAAATGTTCATCCCACAATTTAGGATGTTTTCCACAATAGCCCCTAAGCAAATGTACCACTGTGTGGTTCACAACCTCTGTTTGACCATCAGTCTGTGGATGGAAAGCAATGCTTTTCTTCGTTTAGTGTCCATTAAACCCCACAAAGTTGACCAAAATTCCCAAGAAATCTAGAATCCCGATCTGAAATAATTGAAGTAGGCAATCCAAAATGAACCCATACAAACTAAAAGAATAAATGTGTAGTTCCTTCACCAATTATTTGTTTAGTACATGGAATCAACACACACATTTTGCTAAATCTGTCCACAACCACATATAAATAGTCGTGTTTCTTTTGTGACATGGGAAAGCCTCCTAAAAAATCCATGGAAATACTTTCCCATGGCCGTGTAGGGACAAGAAGAGGAGTGTAAAGTCCTAATTTCCTATTACTAGGCTTCTCGTGGCACAAAGAACACATCCTTTTATATACTTGGTTACATGTTCATGCATTCTAGGCCAATAACAATACATTTGTAAATGTGCAACTGTTTTACCAACACCAAAATGACAGAAATAAGAGAAGTATGAGCTTCCCTAATCATATGTACATGCTCATTTTCTAGAATACAAATTTTACCAGAATGATATAAAAGTCCATCATACACATGATAATCCTTTTCTCCTACTTGTTTCCCACTCATTAAGTCCTCATACACTTCTTTAAAATCAACATCATAAGCATATTGTTCTTTATAACTATTATGAGCCAAAGAACTATGTTGTAAAAGAATAGATGCAACAACTATAACTGGAGGTCTAGATAACATGTCAACGACCTTGTTTTGTATACCTTTTTTATACCTGATCATGAGATGAAACTGCTGCAAGAATCCCATCCAATGGAAATGTCTAGACTATTGTAACTTTGTTTGTGTTTGCAAATACTGGAGGGGCTGATGATCGGTATGTATAACTATTTCCTTTCCCATCAAGTAATGCTTCCATTTCTTTACACTCTGCACCAAAGCATACAACTCTTTATCATAAGTTGGATAATTTCTTACCGCACTCGTGAAGGTTTTTGAATGGTAACACACTTGGTCATTTGTTCTGCATCAAAACTTCCCCCATTGCGTAATCACTAGCATCTATCTCTATCTCAAATGAATGCTGCAAATCTGGAAGTGCCAAGACCGGAGTGGTACTAATTTCTCTCTTTCAATGTATCAAAAGCCTTATGTTGTTTTCCTCCCCACTGAAAGACCTATTTTATACTTGTCAAAGCATGCAAAGGAGATGCAATAAATGAGAAGTTAGAAATAAATTTTCTCCAATATTGTATTGCACCAAGAAAACTCCTAACTTATGTCACATTATTGGGTCTAGGACACTTTATTATAACCTCTACTTTTGTAGGATCTATTTTCAATTCACCATTTCCCACAACATAACCCAAGTAAATTAAAGATGTTTTCCAAATTCACATTTTGACATCTTCAAAAATAAATTTTCTCCTCTTAATGCATCTAAGACTTTCTGGATGTGAATAACATGATCATCCCAAGACTTACTGAAAATAAGAATGTCATCTAAGTAGAAAATAACGAAATCATCAATGAATGGTCTAAAAATATCATTCATAACTCTCATGAATGTTGTTGGTGCATTACACAATCCAAAAGGCATCACTAACCATTCAAATAATCCTTGTTTTGTTTTAAAAAGGTTTTCCATACATCACCTTCATCAATTCTTACTTGGTGATAACCACTTCTTAAATCTAACTTAGTGAAGTAAATTGCATTCCTTAATTGATCCAAGTAAATCATCTATTCTAGGAAGAGGGTAACGATTTTTCACTGTGATCTTGTTTAAAGCATGAAAATCAACACACATTCGCCATGTGCCATCTTTCTTAGGCACCAAAATAATTGGTGAACCACATGGAGATGTACTTGGATGAATAATACCTTTGGCCAAAAGTTCCATCACCTGTTTTTGATTTCCTCATTTTCAACCACGGACAATCTATACATACCAATGTTGGGAAGAGGTGCATCCTGTAGCAACTGTATCTCATGTTGAACCCCTCTTTTGGGAGGTAGACCCTATGGATCCTGAAAAACATCATCATAGTTAGAAACAATTTTTACCAATTCATTACGATGTTTTGGATCACAATCTTCAAAATCCCTTTCGTGATCTTTCTCTTTAGCTTTGATCACCATGAGTACAAAAATCTTGCTTGAATTAACAAGTATTTTCATCTATCTTACAAGTAACTAATGAAAGATTTTTTTTTTCACATGATGAGCACGAACAATATACTCAATTCCATCTTTTACAAGCAAGTATTTATTTTCTTCCCTATAGAAGATTGCTTTACGATCATATAAATAAGGACTCCCAAAAATACTCCAAAAATATCCAAAGGAACAACATCCAAATCAACCTCATCTATAAACTTGTCTGTAATGGAAAATCAGAATCTACAAGTTCTAGTTACCTGCAACTTTGCATCATCACAAACCCAACCCAACGGATAAGGCTTAGGATGTGGATTAGTTTTGAGTCCCAATTTCTTAACAACCTCCTCTGAAATCAGATTAGCTTGAGATCCACTATCAAAAAGAGTATCAATTTTTGTATGTTTTGAAATGACTCTAAGGTGGAAAAGCTCATTCCATTTCTTATCATCATGCATAGATTTTTATTAGAAGATGTAACATTTGAAGTACTAGTGTTGGAAGAAGAGAGAGAATGATTTCCTTGAAAACTCATGGCCATGATCTTGGTTTCATCACCTGAATCAGACCCAAGATCATGAACCACAATATTCATTTTCTTCTCTTTTCCTTTTTTAACCATCCATTTAGGCTTAGTTTCTAGATGTAATTTCCAACACCTAGACTCATCATGGTTCTTTTTACAATGATTGCAAAATGGTTTTTCATCTTCCTTTTAACGACAAAATTTATTTTTTTTTGCTTACCCTTTCCTTTTCCTTGTTCTTTCGAACCTTTTTCTTTTCCTTTGGATTGCTTGTTCTTTTGTTTAAAAGAAGAGGAAGAGGACTCCTTTGTCATTTTCCCTCGTGCTTCCAAATGGGTTGCTTGAACACACACTGCATCAAGATTAGTGGCACCTAAAACAAGAATCATATGCCTTAGGTAACTATGCAATCCACCAATATATTTAAGTAGTGTTTCTTGTGTGTTTAGGGAAATTCCAAGAATTAGAGCCCTTTTCCTAAATTCTTGTGTGTAGTCTTGAACACTTTGTCCCTTAGTTTGTCTTAATGTTTTCCAATCCATCATAGCTTGTTGCTTGTAACCAAGAGGATAAAATTGTTGTCTAAGATTTGAAACAAAATCAGACCAAGAAGTGATTTCATTACCTTTGGTTTCCTCTACTTCTTAAAGCTTACTCTCCCACCAAATGAGTGTTGTGCCACCCATCCGAAGAGTTTCAAATGAATCTTTTCTTCATCATCCACAATTTTTTGAACCCTGCAATATAATTCTATTTGCTTGATCAAGTTATCCAATTTCTTTGCATTAAGCTCTCCAGTATACATTGGAAATTCAAACTTGATATCTAACTTTAATGAAGGAAAATCAGATTTTAAAGGTTCACCTTTAGGAATATCAAAACTAGAGCTTTCTTTTTTACCTCCTCTAGTTCCCTTTTCCCTTTGTCTATCTTGGTACATTTCTTCCACCATTTCCTTCATCTATTGGAATGATTGACAAATTCTTCTTCCTCTTGATCTACCATTATAGGACTTTGAGATCATCTTGTACCAATTTTGGGATCCCCTTCTACTATCTCTCCTTCACCCTTCTTAGAATGGGACCTTGTTAACATCCAACAACAACAAATTGCAATCCAAAAACCGTTAATCTGATCCAAAACCAATCAAAACCAGATCGATACAAGTGATCTAAAAACCCAAAGCAAAATTACACAATCCAACTCAAAAAATTGCTTTTAATGATTTTTAATGAAATTTTCGATATTACAATATTTTTGTAATTTTAATAAATAATTAAAACTTGTAAGTACTATGCAAAAATAGAGAAATAACAGAGAATTTCACCAGCATATTGACACATGACGTGATAACGGAGTTTGGCACTTGTGGCCTATGTCTCCGGGTCCAGTTGAATGGGACCGATCTATTCAAATCTTGAAAATAAACCTTTACAAATATTTCTACAAAATTATGACCTTCTCACAGTCTTCCTTTGCCAAAAATAACATAGGTTGATTTTTACTTCATCTCCAAATTCCCTCTCTAGCTCAAGTTATGAGCATTACAATATTTTACACAGTCTAGAATGTATTTTAAATACAGAACACCCCTTTTATATTGTTTGCAAAGGCATTGGCGTAGCGGTCAAAGAGTTTAAGTTTTACCAAAGAGGATAGGGGTTAAATCCCCTATCCCAACTTCCTATGTTACCTCCCATGGGATCTATCCCACATTCTTTGCATAATGGGTGAGCGAACCATTATAAAAGGAGGGAGGTGGTTAAAAGCATTGGCTATTGATCCATTTCAAATGCCATGTCAATGGGCGCTTGATTCATGCAAAGCCTATATTTGGTGCATTGTTTAATAATGGGAGTTGTTTGGATAAGCGTTTAAGCTTTGCATTGAATATATTTCCGCGTGGAGGGATAAGGGTTGAAATGTTTGGAGATTAATGCGTTGGAGAGATAAGGTTTAAATGGTATGACAGTTTCAATAGCATGCGGTGGAGATAAATAAGTTTGGCGGCCAATGTGGAGAGATAAGGGGTTGGCTCAGTGGATAGGCCAACTCGATTGGCCAAGTTGGGCTATCCATCAAGCCCATTATAATTACATTGAATACAATATCCCAAATATGCATAATCGAATAAATATATACAAAAGCCTCTGTAATGGTAATACGTGAAGGAGGCCAAGGCACCCCTCCATAATCGAACATGTCGAACCTGGCTGAGGGCCCCTAACAAGTAAAAAGTGGGGCCCACCTATCCATCACCGAGTGTTAAAAAAAATTTTTTTACCCTTCTTTCGAATTATACACATGTCACATTTTCGTTGGTCCACTTGGTGAGTGCGCACGCATTCAACTAGCATGCAGTCTCGAAATTCGCCAGTTGCCTAAAAATTTCAGTGAGCCATAACTTTTGCATACGTGCTCCGATTTCTGCAAACGAGATATCATCAGAAAGCTTTAAGTTTTCCCACACAATGAAACTGTCCGTGACTTATTTTGAGAAGATTTTAGATCATAATTTCTCAGTGAGGATCCTCTGGATCAAAAACTTAGGCCAACACTTATCATGTGTATAATTGGGGGTTTGTCCTACATCAAGCTCAATATACCTTGTAAATGCACATGTGTAAAAAGTATTTAGAAATTTTTTTATCTATCAAATTGTTTTACAAACAATAGTTTAAAGTAACAAGGTAGAAAATCAATTCATATGTAAGTTGTAATTTTGTGTTTTTTATTTTTATATGATTATTTGAATGTTTTTGTCTTTTTGGAATATTTGAATAAAAGGCAAGAACTTTTTGATATCAAGAAAATAATCTGCACCAAGATCAAATCCTACATCTTTAAGACCCGGTCATATGATAGAGTCTATGGAAAGCAAGCGTCATTATGTACAGTTTCTTGAAACTAATATAATGTCATAATATATTCCTCATCAATATAATTGCTACACACACATACGTATATACTCACATGTAATTATAGGTGAACATATGTTTGTTACTAAATATTAGGTGTGTTGTTTTAACAACACACTAATATAGATATAAGTTGTAGTGCCCCTCCGGTCCAATTCTTGATCTACAAGCTTGTTAGTTGTCGAGAGAATGGAAGTGACACCTCCTAAACACCTTTCGAGACATGTCATTCTCCTTGCATAATAGGATGAGAAGTTTATTGGAGAATCCAAGACATTAACCATAGTGAACCCAAGTTAACGTCAAAGTTTTAGTAGTAAGAGGATAGTTGCAGTGTATAGAACGTGACAGGATATGTGTTAATCGGAGCTCTTGCTAATGATTGTCTAGAAATTAGTACATTTTATGTTAAAAGCAGTGCGTGTTGAGATAAAAATTTGACCCGAACATCTCCCCATTTTTCTGTATACGATTTGATTGATCTTGAGCAGTATTTGTGTTTGAAGTGGGTTCATTGGGCCTTTGAGAGGAAAGGAACTTATGCTGCTCTTTGTTATTTAGTTTTAGTCTACAGAAGAAGGAGAAGGATATTGAAGGGTAGGAGGTGTTTCCTTCTTGGCATAGTGTTTTGTTGTATTTTTTGTTTTCTTCTACTTCTAAGCACATACAAAAAACCGTAACCTCACAACACCAATCTCAGAGTATATGAGGGCTACCACTCCGCTTTTCCTATTCCTTATCTTTTATTGCAAGCAAAGTAGTTAAATTGTTAAGGCTTTGAAATTTTCCCTACCTGTTATCCCACGTATGTCTATACAAGACTTGTCTCTTTCACTATTCCTACACCAAAATGTGAGCTTGAAACTGGGCATGGACCATGGAGTATCTAATAAGCTAGCACCACATTTTGTTTTCAAACAGTTGCAGGAGTCATCCGGTTGATCTGCTCTGTAAGGTCAATCTCAAACAGACATGTGACTTTATTAAGTCTTTTCCCACATTGTAAGAGAATAATGGTGTGAGTATGAATCTCTTATTGGGTTCTCCACATGGTGGATACATTTAGGATTAACTTAACATTGAGAGCCATTGATTTCTAAGCATCTCGTTTTCTTTAAACCAGGGGATCGGTTTATGGAATAGTTGGAAGTTCATAATATATAACAAAAAGGAGGTTGTTATAAAGGCCACATAGACATTTAAGCAAATTCCTCGGGCAAATTTTAAGCTAAAATTCCACAAATATTGATAACTTCCTCCAAGCCTGTATCAAAATGAGTTTGTGTTTTGTTGGTTTGTCGGGTACATGTGTCCATGTGATCAGTTCACTTTTGTCGCCACTTTCATACTGTGACTTCGGTGAAACCATGGCCAGTTGTTATTTTTGTGGAGCTCATCATGATTGGTCTCTTGGTTTGTGCTTGGTGAATGTGGCAAGCATATGTGGTCTCATTGAATGCGGGAATCACATGTTTCGCGAAAAAAGGTATGGTTTTCCCCTTTTTGCTTGCATTAAATTTCACTTCATCATTTCCAGATTTTTTCAAAATTAAATGTTGAATGATAGGGAGCATAATTCCAATAAATGACAAGATATTTCCATGACGTGAACTCTCAAAACTTTCACAACAAAAAAACTCTGATCTTGAAAGTCACATGCATGGAGCGCCACACCCACGTATACCGCAAACCCAAAACTCCTAGCATAACCGCTAACCCACATTTTTAATCTTTGTTGCAATGCTATGTATGATTTTATTCGATTTTTTATCTTTTATAAATAAATTTTGAAATGTATGGTGACTTTCTCTCTCCACCCTCTTCTCTCTCTAGAAACGACTATGATACTTGATTTATTTGAAAACATAAATGAGTTGGGAAATGTGAATTGGTTTGAAATGAAATGATAATGGACATGAAATGCAAATTATTATGACATTGAGAATGGAAAATAAAATGTCTCTTAGATTTCTCTCTCATCGTTACTCTCTCTAGTACCAAAATATTAAGTGCAAATGAATGTGAAAATGTGAATGCATGAGAAACAAAATTTGTCTTCTCTCTCTCTCTATCTTTCTCTCTCCCTACCTCTTTCTCTCTTCTATTTAATTGAAAATGTTAAATATGATGAATGTGTGGATTTACGCTTGAGTGTAGGGGATTTCCATACTCAGTCCTACGACTGACACAACATTAGTTGCAGGTACTCCAAACAAGAGGATTTTCTAGATGTGATATGTTGTAATTAATGAGTTGTCATTGTAAAGTTATATTCATCTTGCAATACATGTATAACCATAGAATAATGATATGTATTTTTGTTCGAAGAATTGTTCTTTGTATATTTTGAAAAGGGAATACCAATGTAATTATATTTTATAGTGTCGAATTGGATGTGAAGTTGTGCTCAATGTTATACCTATGTTATAAAGATATTAAACTAATCTTTTTCTATGTTAATTATTGGTTTATTTCCTTAACAACCACAATGCTAGGTAGAATCTCATCTCATCAAAACTAACAAAAATAAAAGAACGATTTATAATGCCTATTGTACTTCCTCCTCCCATTTGAGTCTTTTCTAGGGTATAAAACATTGATCGTGTTAATAAAATACTCTGATCTCATTAATCATCTTCATGTTTCACACCTAAGATGTCTTATTAAGGATCATTTCCTTGATATTTTATGATGTGGTGCATATATGTTGTGAAACCTATCATATTGGGACGAGTGAGGTGATCATGTCTAGGTGTTGTAGGTCTGACCATATCATGAATAAGTTAACCCCCTTGTGCGTAATTTCCCTTGGTACCCTAGTGGGTGGCCAAAGCCTTGCAAGATAGTTGGTGGTTGTACCTACGATTGATCTCTTGTGAGATATAAATTATGTGAGTGGAGACTACATTTCAAATTACTTGCGTATTTACCCAACAATTGAAATAGGTCCTTAAGAGGATTTTGTAATGCATAAGATTATTTGGGATATATCTCTCTTGCAATATACACTTAATACTTGCGTGTCTAAGAGAAATGAAATGAGTTTTCTTATGCGAGGTCGTACTCCTTGTAGTCTTAAATCCCTAAGTGAAAATTATGTGTTATTTGAATTACAATTGTTCTAAAACAATGCCCATAAGAGTCCAAATTAACCATGTAAGAGTAATCGGAAATAAGAGTAAATAAGATATTGTTTAGAAATAAAGGTATGCTTGAAGTCTTCATAATTGATTTAGGCATTCTCTTATTGCAAATATAAATATATATATATATATATATATATATATATATATATATATATATATATATATATATATATATATATATATATATATATATATATATATATATATATATAATTAATTTGTTCTCAGAGAAATCAAGCATTTGAGCCAACAAAAACTCTTTTATAACAAAAATAAAAATAAAAATTTATGACGTGTAAATGTTAAATCTACTTAAACTAACTGTTGAATTATAACAAATTGTAACAGGAAAAATAGGGTACTATGATGGAAGGATTCTTATGGGAAGAGGTATCTTGAATCTAAATCACCCTTAAATCAAACTAATTCCTTCTTTGATCTCATGATAGTTTCCCCTTGTTTAGCAAAGGTAAAATTTAAACATCGAATATACGTAAGTATTATAGGAATTTTTCCAAGATGATGTTATTATAGGACCAAAGTAACCGCGTAAATGTAGTTAGTGGAAGGGTAAGTAAGATTAAACTAAGGAATGACCACTACAAACATGGTACGCCTTTGAACGATGTCAAAACCAACTAAAATGTCAAATGTGATAATAAAATTAATGTAATTAAATAGAGATCCATGACTAATACAACAACCTAATAAATGAGAAAAACCAAATATGATGCATGATCACATGCTTTGTTTATAAATGTGGATTAAACAACGATGCTAATGAAATAACAAAAAGTAGCCTTGATAATGAGATAACTTCAGCTATAGCCAAGGTCTTGTGAGATAAGGAGATTGCACTCTAGATCGACTTGTAAAAGTTAGTAGAACCCTTGGCATAGATAGGAATATAATAAACCTAGTATCACTCAGGAAGCAGAATTTATGGTCAAAACATGCAATTAACCTCGTTGTTATTGAGAGTAAATCCTTAAGATGATGAAACAAAAGTAGTTTGAAATGTGAAATTTGTCACTTAAATTCAAAGAAAAATCTCTATAACAGGAACACAGGTGTAATGTAACCTTCCATGCGTAATATGATTGTGAAAATATGAATTCCTAATTGGAGCAACGGATTTTGAATCAAGAATGATACAACTTAATTAGTTAACCTACATAGTTGGTTGTAATATCTTGAAGATGAAAAGAGTGTATTGTTAGTATTAAACAATTCTTTGAAATGAACTCGGGATAGGTTTTCTATTGATCTAGTAACCTTCCTTTTTCTTCTTGTGAATTTTCCTCCTTGTAACGAGAGTATTTTTCCAAACCAAGTAAACACGGATCTTTCAAACAAATCCTTAAGTCAAATATTAGAAGGCACATGTGTGTATATATGTTCCTAATCACAATCATGCTATATAAAGTTATTTCCACAAGAGAAACGAGCGAATTCTAAAGAAACCACTATAGGTGAAATGTTAAACCAAAAACATGCAACCTAGTTGTAAAGGAACGAAGGGTCCCATGTTATGTGTTCTTCAGACAATTATAGTCAACTAATAAAAATAGGATTGAAATAAATATTTCACCATGAATAATGATGTGTTGTGGGAAGTGCCTGTGAGTAAGTGTATCTTGTCGTGGGTCGTTGTTGTACCTTGTCATTTTTGGACATGTGGCTTGATGTGCATCATGTGTTTCATGTTATATATTGTGGGTCCATGGTTACACAAACGTCTCATGTGTTATACATTATCCTAAGTGATCCTATGTGATGTTATATATCAAGCAATGTTAGCAAAAACAATTATCCTGTTATTATGTTTGTTGTATTTTGGTGTTGAAAATGTAGGTATTACATAAGCGAGATATATTTTTTAATAGGTAGTTAAATTGGTGTTCATAAATCTAAAAGATAAAGGCCTATAAATGTGTAATCATTTCCATTATATTTTAAGGAAGAAACATAGTATTTTATGAGTAAGTATGTGACCAAATTTACATTTTGTATCAGAGTGGGATTCTTATTTGTGTCATGGAGAAATATATTTATTTGTAAGTGCATCCTTTAGCGATGAGATTGATTTTCTATGGCTCGTATGATTCCCCGCTTTGTTAGCAATATTCTTTATGAGTACTATTAGGAATTGAATGGTGTAGAAGATTGTTGGAGTATGTTGGGATACTTATCAAAGAAAGAGGATACACCTAAATCACCGTAATTGGAGTTTTTGTTTAATTGTTTATTTTGTATTGAATTAAAAATGACGTATCATGCTTGATTTTTGAAGCTTGGTGTACACTTATGTGGATCATTGTGATCTAAATCATACAACGGTATAGCTTGATTCCATTTGGTTCAATAACCCGCCTTGTAATTTCGAAATAAGGGCATAAAAATTACTCATTTATCAAAGTCATTTGATATTTTACTATCATGTTTAGATTATCAATATCCGCATGGTATTTAAGTTGGTTAAGAATTTCAACTATTTTTTATTTAATTAGGAAAATGTCTTATTAGTTGTTTATTTCAAATGTTTAGTTTTATGTGCTCAACATCCAAATTACAAGTCATAGAGTCTAGTTTTATAAGTCTAAGCCATAGAGTCTTTTGTCCTATATTTGTACGTGTCTTCAAAATTCATAAAAAAATTGTCTACAATTTGGAAATCCAAGGTCATCGGGAAAAAGTAAAAAATTATATAAGAGGTATTTTTATTTGTTTAAAAGCGAGTCATCATAATTTTCTCAATGTAATATTATTAGTTTTGTATTTATAGATGAAATACTTGTGTCGATGTCAAAATCATTGAAAAGTATCAAAAATTTTGGTTATTATTAATTATCAAATAAAGTTGAGTCGAAGTTGTCAAAAGCTTCATAAATATTTTTTTGGCCTCATAGATGTTTTTTGGTGGTAGTCAACATTTGAATTGTAATTGATGTTTAGCTTAGATGTCTAGATAAATGAATAAAACCTTCGATGTGAAATTTGGGAAAGAAGCATATTTAGAAGAATGTGGCTCTTGGAAGGAAGGAGAATATTTCAAGGTAAACTCAATATTGGTTCTCCGGCTAGTTCGGGAGCTCTAGGAAAGTTTAGAAATCTCTAGGACTCAAAATTTGAGGCTCAATAATCTCAATAAACTTGTCTCATGGGAGCTCTAGGAATCTAGGGGAGATTCAAAATTCAAGGCCGAGAACCTTAATGGAATTTTAATCACAACTACACCTTTACAAGGGTAAAGAGACAACTTGATGGAGTGTGCACTGGTTTAAGTAGTGTTTTTAGGGAACAAGATTTTCAATATATATTTCTCTTCACCCATGTTTGCATGAAGGCCGGAGGGTGGGGAGTGGGGAATGTTACGGATATCTATCAAGTACTCATATGTAATTATGGGTGATCATATATTTGTAAGTAAATGTTAGGAGTGTTATTTTAACAACACGCTAATATAGATATAAGCGAGATATATTTGTTAGTAGTTGGTTAAAGCTGGTCTCCATAAATGCGGGAGATCAAAATGCCTATAAATGCGTAATGATTTCCATTAAATTTTAAGGAAGAAACATAGTGTTTTATGTATAAATCTATGACATTTACAACATAGTATCCCTCATTTGGCCATAGTATATGTCAAATGTGTCATATTACATTGGTAATAAGGAATTCCATCATGTAGAATAATAACATAAGTGTGGAGCAGGGGGAAGTAATACTAATATTGTGTTCATCAATATTATCACTCAAGCATCATGGACAAGATCGTCCTAAATAAAGGGGAGTGGGTTGAGGGTCAAGACAAACCCATACTATATGTGTGATTACAAATAATCCAAAAGAAACAAAGGGCACACTATAACTTTGAAATGTATAGGATGGGACAAGGAGTGGCATGATGTTCGATGGGGTAAGACCAAAGGTGTGCAATGCCTCATAAGTATAAATATTATTGTTTGTATCAAAATTTAGGGGATATGTTCCCAATATTTACCATGGATATAAAGTATATTAGTAAAGGTGCCAAAGTAAGGCCGCTTGCTTGATTTTATTACATTAACAAAATATGACCATTTTAGATGTAGAGACACATCGGGAGGTATGGTAATTATGTCATTAAATTTTAGTAAATTGATTTTAGTGATAAGGGCTTGAAAATGGTTAGTGTCATGTCCAAATATATGGTGATAATCATGTTGGAATGTTGAGTCCTAGGTGTTGTAATTGATGTAAAATCTCATTAATGAAAAAAATGATGATGGAATAGTGTCAAAGTTTGCTTTGTATGATGATGATATGGTGTTTTAGGTGTTGGCATGATGGCACGAGTTGATTTAGTAAGATTGGCTTGGTCTTGCAAGCCTAATCAGTGACCTAGCTTGTCTTAGGTGATGGAGCATGTTGGTTTGAGTTGTTTGGTGGCACGAGGAGCATGGTAGAAGCATAGAGAGCATTTTTGGGGAGTGTTTAGGAACTTACATGAGTTTTATGGTACATGTATAGATTGAAGACCAAGTTATAGGTGCTCATTTAGACCTGGTCTAGGTGCTTGGAGGCATGAGGAAGAGTTTTAGAGCTATGTGAGGTCATGGATTCATGTAGGTGAGTAATTCATGATGTATTAAGGTTTTTGGGCCTTTTAGAGAGGTTGATTGATGAGTTATAGTATTGTTTTAGTTGACTCTAGCCTAAACCATGCAAAACCCCAAGGGCTAGTCATGTAAATGAGATGGGTTTAGAATATGGAGAGATATTTCAGATATTATGATGATTAGATATTGTGCACATGGGTTTCCTAAAGGTGTGAGAAAATTTTGGATTCATTTTAAAGAACATTTTTCAAGTTATGTTGTTTTTGGTGAAACATGGTCAAGAAAAAGGTGATTTCAGCTCGAATTACACCTTCTGATGCTCACCATAAATTGTGTACTTTACATGGGATTTGTGTGGATTTTAGGGATGATTTTATATTGATCTAAGAGCATTTAACAAAAATAATGAAGTCATTTCATCATCATGTTTTTATGAATGAATGTTAAGAAGGTAAACAACTTTTTGTGAGTTCAAAACCCTAGCTCAAAAGTGGTAGGATGATTTAATAAGGTCTAACCCTCTTAGACAACCTAATGCTGCTAGGTATGTTGATTATTTCAATGGTTATTGCTATGTTTGTCATGATTTTGGACATAGAGCTATATATTGTAAAATAATGTTTCTAGGAATGATGTATGCCTCTTCAAATGTGAATGTCATTAATGTTGTGAGTATGGTCATATGGCCAAGGATTGTGGATGGAATCTAAGTGTATATGAGCCAAGAGGAAAGAAGAATGTTGTTTTCCTTCATTTGTCAAATACTAGGTAATATAACAAGATTATACCAAAGCAAGAGGATGTTCAATAAAGATATGATTTAAAATAAATAGTCAAAGGACCTAATCATGGAGGTCAAGATAAGAAGGATGCTACAAAATCAAAGTTTCTTAGCATGAAGACCGATCAAATGAAGTTTGTCAAAAGGGGTTCTAGTGCAATCAAGATGGAAGACAAAGTCTTTAATTCCAAGTCAAATCAAGAAAAATGTTTGTTTTGGTTGAAGAAGAAAGATCTAAGGAACATCATATGTGTCTATCTATCATTGAAACTCCGAGTGCATGACAAGTTGAATAAATTATGCCTTTGGGAAACTTCAATGGTCATAAGGTATGGGATGTGATCTCTCCATGTGTTTTTGAGTCTTTGATACTTGTAGGTGTATGAGTTTATCATGTTTTCATCTAAGTTTATCATCATAGGTTTGAGTTTATTGACATGATAAGGTATGCATAGGTGGTTTTAGTCATGTCTTGTCCATGTATGTTTGATTGATTATTTGTGAAAAGTATGAGTCTTAATCTTCCATGAAAGGTATGCAATCTTTGTATTTTTAAGTTTGTGTGTCTATGATGGTTTCTCAACATTTGAAGAATGATATTAATAGAAGTTAGAAGGTATATAAAGTTGTGTATCGATTACGGTATCATTTCGGTCTCATTTAAAGGTCTTTGGTATGTGTCGAGTTGGTTGAGTCATATTGAGGTGTGTTCTTGTTAATTATTCGAGTTCATCATGACTGTCAAGGTGTGTTCTCACTCATGAAGGTTTCTTAGGGTTTATGGTTAGACTTTGATGGATATACATTTTTGTTTTAAAGTCTCAAGTAGATATGGTATGTTGCATACTCCCAAGGGGAGTTAGGACTCGTGTGAATCTTGAAGTTGTGATCCAATGTCGGGAGTTTAAAGTTTGAGGTATTATCAAACATATAAGTAGGTTGACAAGGAATGAATACTATAAAAGAGTTAAAGTATGTCATCGGGAATGACAAGGTATGACAAAGTATTATGGTGATTTGAAGTCTACAAGTGATCTTTGAATGTGTAATGGTACCTATAACAAAGAATCTTTATGGTGTACAAGTTCATATAAGCTTAAAGGAAAGGTACAAGTTAGTATGTGCAAATTTGAAAACTGAAAGGACACATTATGTGAGTTCTAAGTTATATGAGGCTCAAGATGGTATTAGGATTGAATTCAAAGAGGAATTTTCCGTGGTAAGACAATATGGATTAGTCATAGGGATCGAATAAGAAATCAAGGTATGAAATTTGCATCCAGTTTGTGTGTGTGCAATATGAGAGAGATTTCCAAATATGAATATGTTGAAGAATTATTCTAAGATGACTTTAGATGTGCATCATAGTCAAATTCCATAAAGTTGGTATGAAAATATATAACACATTATCATCGGTGATCAATAAGGAAAAAGTGAGTACCTTAAGTTTGTGCAAGTGTAAAATGATGGATACGGGTCAAAAAGTAGTGTCATCAACAAGAAAATAAGATGACTACATTTTGCAAGGTCCTCTAAACATTGAACAACGAGTTAAGGCCTAGTGAAGATGTGTTAAACCAATACAAGGGAATTATCAAACAAATATATGTTCATTTCATTCATGGAAGTGCTTGATGATCTAAGGAAAAATATGTAACTTTAATCAAGGTTTTTCATAGTTATGGATTGTGTTGTGAGGTATTCCAAATATTTTTTATCTATGAGACATTAATCTATAGAGGGTACATGGTCATTGAATTCTTGAAGGTATTCAAAAGGTTGTGAAGGTGGTTTAGACTCTAACAATAGGCAAGTACGGACACTGTGAAGTAGTTCAAGGTATGAGCAAGTCGAGTGAATTACAAATGTGCTATGAGGTCTGAAGTATAGGTTGAATCAACTAAAGGATATCTGAAGACTATGATCTATATCTCAAAGTATTTATAAGGCCTAAAGTTTGTAAATGTGTTGTAAAGGCTCAAGCACATGTATTGTCTCTCTAGAAGGACTTGCAGTTTTTAAATAGAGTGTTCAAAGATGGAAGATAGCTCAAATCAAAGAAGAGTTTAGTTTAAGAAGGTATGATAAAGAATTTTCCCTTGAATATATTTGGAGACATGTTTATGGATATTGAAGGTATCCACAGTCATCATGTACTCAAAGTCCGAGGCAGTGGTGAATCTATGTTTTGATTTGAATTGAATGTGAAGATTGGTGATCAAAGCTTGGGACAAGTTCAAGAAGGCCTTGGACGTGCTCCTATGGATATTTAGGTCTGTGAGAGTGAAGACCATGGCTTGAAGATGCCAAGTAGTCCTAACCCCTATCTCTAGAAGCTAGAAAGGTGAGGAACCAACTTGTTTTAGTGATTCTATGAATTTTATTGGCTCTACTATTTGCTCGAATTGATGAGAGACATAATACATATCTTTAAACAAAGTTATTGTTTTGTAAAAATATATCTTGCAAGTTATAATATTTTTACTTCAATTGAGATTCACTAAAACCCTCACTAGGTTTTAGCACAAAATCAAGTTTTAAGAAGTTACACATGGTGTAAAGGCTTGGGAATTGGTATAAACCTTATTGATAGGGAATGTATTGAGATTTTTAAGGTTTTAGATGATGAGGTCCATGATTTTTGAAGATTTATTTGACAGATTGGATGAAACAATCCGATTACTGATCATGAGGCCTATTTGTTAACCTAGATCAGTGGAGTTGAAGGAATTTTTGTGAAGAAGGTCATTTTGAGAATTTGTGCGAGACATTTATCCAAATGGGTGTTTAGTAATCCATTACTTTAGTCTTGAAACCATGGAAATGAGAAGCTAATTCTAGAAAATAGAGATGTCGGGGCTAGTAGGGGATTAACAAACTAAGGAAAGAAGAAGAAAGGTTGAGAACATAGTTAGAGGAGTTGCCTTGGTATTCAAGTTAAAATAAATCAAATTACAGATGTTGAATAAGGTGTGATATTTCAAAAGGTCTACAAGGTATGATGATTGAAAAGGTCTCAAGTCATAAAATGGCCTAATCTTGTTGAGTACAAGTCTGTGAAGGTAAGAAATTATTATGCTACAAACTTATGAACAAGGATCAAGAAGGTCTTGCTAAAGATTTGCATGCCTAAGAAGTGGTGTTATACTTTGAGTGATGGATTTCAAGCTAGTACAAAGTTGAAAAGCAAATAAATTAGAAAATTTCATTGAAAACAAAGCATGATCAAATGAGTCGGGGTTTATGATATTTCAAGGCGAGTCCGAGTACATCTATTAAAAAAGGAGATTTTGGTGACCTTGATCTAAGTGACCTAGGTGATCTAATAGAATTAGAAGACGAGAAGGAAAAGTAAATGTTATTAATAGGGTTTTGAAGATCCTCCAAATTAGGGGAACTAGATTTGGTTCTATCCAAGTGTACAAGTTGCTAAGAATGAGAAATAACACCCTACATGTTTGTAAAAGAGTCTTATACAAGGAGGGGGACTTGGTTCTAATCCTTAATCAAGTATTAAAAATGTCTATATGTGCTAAAAAGGAAAGTATGGCTATTACAACAGGTATGGTGACAAAGTGAATGAGTCAAATGATCTAAAAGACTTATCTAGCTCATAAATAAGACCAAAAACACTAAAAGTTGACTCGGGGTAGTGAGTAATTGGTAGAGTCATCTTCATGGCAAGTAAAAAAGTAGATAGCAAAAATTTTGTGTTTTTGGTTAAAGGAGGATGGCATAGGTCAGGGGAGCTATAAGCGATGGATTCATGATGTGAGTGATTCTCTAGAACTTGTGAAAGTTGGATCAAAATGCATTGAAGATTCAGTTTAGGGACCTCAATCCTAAGAGTGATGTGAAGAAAATGTATGAAAGAAACTATCCAAGATTGTGCTTTCTCAAGTTATGAAAAGGAAAGAATGGTGTACTAATCCCAAATTCATTATTGTTGGCATGTAAGTGAGTTTTATGCATATAATCAACGTTTGCTTTAGTATCCTTGAGCCAAGAAGGAGGTCAAAAATAGAGTTTAAGTGAAGAAAAAAAATTTTGTACGCTTAAATTGAAGACTTTGGTTAATATTTCCAACCAAGAGGTGATCATATGAAGCTGAAAAATATGAAGATCAGTTGGTACAGGTATGCACTTTGTCATTAATGAAAAAGGGGAGAAGATTGGGTAGATTTCCATCAATGACAAAGGGGGAGATTATAGGCATGTTGAGTCCTAGGTATTGTCATTGATGTAAAATACCATTAATGACAAAGAGGATGATGGAGTAGAGTCAGAGCATGATTTTTTGGATGATGATATGGTGTTTCAGGTGTTGGCATGATGGCATGAGTTGATTCAGGAAGATTGGTTTGGTCTTACAAGCCTAATCAAATGACCTAGCTTGTCTAGGTTATAGAGCATGTTGGTTTGAGTTTTTTTGTGGCTTGTGGAGCATTGTAGCAGTATGGAGAGTATATTTGGTGAGTGTTTAGACACTTACATGAGTTTTAAGTGCAGTACGGGTTAAAGACCAAGTTATAGGTGCTCATCTAGACCAAGTCTAAGTGCTTGGAGGCATGAGGATGAGTTGTAGAGACATGTGAGATCATGGATGCATGTAGGTGAGTAATTAATTATTTATTAAGGTTTTTCTGTCCTTTTGAAGAGGTTTCTTGATGAGTTACAATATTGGTTTAGTTGACCCTAGCCTAAACCATGCAAAACCCTAAGGGATAGTCATGAAAATGAGATGGGTTGAGAAGATGGAGACCTATTTGAGATATGATGATGATTGGATATGGTTAATAGGGGTTTTATAGAGGTGTGAGAAAAATTTGGAGTCATTAGAAGAATATTTTGCAAGTTATGTTATTTTTTGTGAAACAATGTCAAGAAGAAGGTGATTTCCAGCTCGAATTAGATGTTTTTCCATTGATATAATATCATTTCACAAAACTAATGAGGCAATTTCATCATCAGGTTTTTATGAACGAATGTTAAGTAAGTAAACAACTTTTGTGAGTTCAAAACCCTATCTCAAAACCGGTAGGAGAGATTTTCTTGGTAAATTCCTAGAATTGATTTAGTGTGCTAGTATGATAATTTTATTATGTAGAGGACTCATCCAAGTTTCGAGAAAGGTATGGTAGAGCATGTGGTGATGAGTGGACCTTACTTGAGGCAATTTTGGGGCAATTTTAAGTAGTTTTTGAGAGATGGGCTTGGTGAATTCCTTCCACAGGAGTTGTAAGGAAATGTAAGATGTCATGGAAATATTATTCAAATTTATTTCTAGTGGTATATGTTATGTGTCTTGATGATTAGTTTTTATGATTCATCGGCTTGATTTGTTAAGAAGAAGGTTTCTTTTTCTTAGGACAAGATTTCGTTTCTAGAAGATGGAGGTAGAAGATGCATGAGATGAATGATTTGATGATTTATATCAGTTGAAGAGTGATGAGAGATGATTTTTTTTCCTATTTAATTCCTTTAGATGTCTTGTAAGTGAAACAAGGGTGCAAACCATTTGAGTTTGTAAAACTACTTTCTAGGCAACTCAATTTAGTGAAGAGGAAAGTGAGCGTGGTTTACACATATGGATGTTTCATGATCTATATCATGCATGGGTATGGTATACAGGTCTATTGGATTACAATGAGTTTCTACATGCCATATTTTAGGTGTTTTAGTATGTTCTTGAGGTCCAAAGGTGAAGACAATGTCCTAGAAATAATTGTTTTGAGAAGGATATGAGCCTTTGAGTTAGTTATGATAAATTTTATTAGTGCAAGATAATTAATGACAATAGATGGTGTTTTTTTTCATATTTGAAATGTGTGGTGAATTTGGGATCTTGACTAATCATGGTTATGGTGTTTGTGGTTTTAGCTCATCCAGTGATGGGGTTTTGAGCTAGTTTTGTGCTTGTTTGGTGTATTTGGGCATGGAACACCTACATGGGCCCAATATGAATGTTTTTATGAATGTGTTTGGATTTTTTTAAGTTTTATTGGTTGAACTAAAGGATTAGGACTGACCTCCTTTATGTTTTTGAGTTGGAGTTCATATAAAAGTGAAGTTTGAATTCAAATTTGCACTAGTTCTTTGAGAGGAAAAATGTGACCTACATGAGAGAATAAAGTTTGTTAAAAGGCATGAATTCAGAGATGATGAAAATTTTGAAAATATGAATAGTTATGAGGATTTTTTGTGCAAGGGTTTGAATCAAAGATAAGTCCAAGAAGAAGAAGAAAAAGTGAGTTGAAGGAATGAGGGTTTGAAGAAGATTTTGAGCTGAATTAGTGATATCGATCAGTTGTGGCAGAAAAAAATTAGATATATTCATCTTCATATGGTTGAGTTGGTGATTTATCATCTTAGGGGTTGTAGCCTCCTTGTGGAGTGGGTGTTTCACTAAATTAGGGGTTGGTGTTCGTTGTAGGGTTGGTGCTCCTTGTGAAGTTGGTGATTCACTAAATTTTTTTTATTTGTGTAATATAAGAAGAGTTTCAGTGGGTTTTATTCCCATTGAGGTTTTCCCACTTATATTTGGTGTCTTTTGTACTCTCTCTTTTTTTGTGTTATTTTGAATGGTTAGTGCACATATAATATGCACATGTATGGAAAACAAAAATGATGAATGTATGGTTTTGTAAGTGAAGTAAAATTTTTATTGTAGGTCGTATTAGCCCCCTCTTAATCCATTGTGCTTCCAACAAATCACAAAAATGATTGTTAGGATGCCTAGAGATATTCTTAGCGGAGTGATGGCATGCAACATGTAGTGTTTGTAAGTTACGATCAAACAATATAGACAATATATATTAAGGAATTTATTGGTGTTCGAGAAGAGTAATATAGATAAAAGTAGGTATAGGCTAAAGCACATGATCAATATGCTCCATTAAATCAGGGCTAGCCATAGTGGGTGTCGTATGAGTAAAACTATTTTCATTGAATGGACTCAAAGGTATCAAAAAGGTCTTAGTATAAGTATGATTGTATGCATCTAAGAAGTAGACTAAGGTATGGTATAAAAATTTGGCTTTGTATAAATAATGTATTTAAAATATGTCTCATGGGACTTAAGTTGATAATCTTTGAGCTAATAGAGCCAAAAAGGACTAAACATGGACTCATCCTTATCCTCATGATTAAAATTAATCTCACGCCAACTCTCATTAGACGTTATATAGTATCATTATCGCAGTTAGAATAATAAATGACAATGTCATCTAACTATGTTTCATTAAATAGCAAGTCAAGAGGAGTGGCATGAGTAGGTATATGTGATAATACAAATTAGGATTCACTTGGAGGGACCTTATTCATATAGCGGAAAGGTGGACTGTGGTGTACTCAAAAGTGGTGGTACCAAAGGTGAAGTATCATAACTTTTACTTGAATTTCCAATCAAATATATATACAATTTATCCATATGTGTGGAATATGATGGAGGGGTAATAATACGCTCATAATAAGCATGGGAGTAAATCTTGCAATACTTGAAAGGTTATTCATAAATGGAAATAGTGTACTTATAACCATCATGTATAAATTTGAAACATTGATGCAAAGTAGATGGGATAGCTTCCATAACATGGATCTAAGTGTGTCATAAGATGATATTAAATGAATATCATTATTCATAATGTAGAATATAGTAGGGAGCTTCTTAGGGACAATTAAGATATCCAAATTTATTTTACCTAGTGTAGATCATGATACATTATCGAAGCCTCGAATAGTAGTAATAGTCTTATCAATTACAATCATAGAAATACCCATTTTGGAGAAAATTGATAGGAAAAATATTTAAATCAGAATTACTATCGATCAAAACATGTTTGATGTGAAATATTTCAATTTGGGTAAAAATGACTAGTGGTGGACATTGATCCATAATTTACTTAAGAGGAACCTCAATGGGACTAAAAGTAAGTGTCTTATCCATTCTTTTGAATGTGTATAATATATGAAAAGGAAAAAGGTCAAGAATCATTGGGTAAAGTAGTAGATTGAAAAGCCTCATATAATATTTCCTTGCAAATAGGTGTCTTCTTGAGTTATTTCAAAATAGATATATTATCAAGGCTATTATTCAATTGACATAGTATATCATAACCATTGAATAGAGCACTAATCTTAGTATCAAGTATAAAAGATAGTGGGGGTATAATGGATTGCCCCCAAATGGGTGCTTGTCACATCTTGTTTTTATGACATTAAATTTTGGTCCCATAATAACTAAAGAGGGTTTGAATAATTTTGGATATTTTGTAGTAATAGGGATAATATCATATTGTACATCAATATAGGTAGGATCCATTTGGGGTTGAGCCATGATGATAGTAGGATTAGTATGTGTGTCTTGTCTCTCAATTTGAGTATGGGCATGGACTTGGTTAAAGTAGTGGTATCTTACATCAATTTGAGTGAATGAACCATTAGGCTTAAGGAAAATACATTAAAAAATGTGAGTGAAGCATGAAGACACAAAGGATAACAAAGCCAAGGGCTAAAAAAATGACCATACAAAAATAAAGGAGGATAATCCCTGGGACCATTTAGGGTTTGAGCGACATTTGGGTTCACACCAAATATTTACACCCTTAATTAATAAGGGTTTTGTAATATATTAGATTATTATTTATCTAAAATCATAAGGGTAATACATGTTGTATAATTTGGTTAATTAATAAACATTAATGTGCAAAATTGAATATAGCTCCCAAAGAAAATTACAAGAGAAATGATAGAAATTATTGCTTAAGACATAAGATAGGACTACACTTTAATTTATTATATAAGTAGAAGTATGATATGGGAGTACAAAGTGACTAAGAAATATGGAAACAACCTGGAAGTGCTTCATCTCTAGAATTATGACTAAAAATTAAGCGGTATGGAACCATATGGTTTGTCTTAGAGCATGGTACAGTCTAGCATTGAGTTATACAAATTTAGAATGTTAGAATATGGAAATATATAGCTTGTAATGGTTTTCAGTGGCTTATAAATGTACTTCATTTTCTAATATTAGGGTTTGAAAATGTGTGGAACCTCTTGTAGTGACTTGTGATAGATGCAAACCCTAGATCCTCGTACTAGCACTTAATGGACATGATTAGAAAATAAAAGGAGATAAACATATATATATATGGTGGAGTTTGAATGAACTTGGTGGATAACCCTTTTGATCTAGTCTAGGTGTTGCACTACATACCCTTGAAGGTGGGAGTAAAATCAATGTAGTTATCCTACATTCTCATATGAGTAGTTAGTGAGATTGTGTGATATTTTGGGCAAGATGCTTGTGTAGATCATTTTTTTAGACTGGTGTGATTGTATTTATGGAATACTTAACATTGTGTATAGAGAAGAAAGTCACAAAAGAGGGTTAAGGATAAGACACTTGGGTTTGTAATGTGTGTGCAAATCATGCTTTAGGTGCAAGGCCAAAGTTGTCATTGCAAATGATAAATTTCCATATTTAGGTTTCTACAAATACATATTTAACATTATTTATGCATATTTATCCATTCCAAACACTATATCCATTAGGTTTTGACTCCATATTATCTAGTTTAGCATCAATTTAATAACTTCAATCTATAAAAAGTCAACTTACATTCTAAACATACATCACATATATTATAATGTTGATTACCATGACCTCATGATGGGTACATGGGCCATGGATAGATTTGAACCAAAACCTATCCATTTTTCACAAACCCTTCCTTTCATTATTTAATGGTCATAATTTCAAATGAGTAACTTGTCTTGGTCAACCTTAGCATGATTTTATGTTTAGATAAGTAGGAAAACTAATGAAAATTATTTGATTTAAACAAAAGCATTATAATTCATTCAAACTATCTCGCGTCACTTATCTCCTTGGAGACCATTATACAAAAAGAGTATATTATACCAATATATTCAAATAATAGCCTTAGATTAGTTGCAAGCATAATTTTGAAGCATACAAAGTCTCAAATTTCATGTTGTCAAGTGCCAAAGTCAAATAAAAGGTTTCATTCTAAGTGTAGATTCTATATTTCTAGTTGCATTTCATCATAGGGTTAGGGAGATTTATGTTGGTTTTATCCCTATTCAAAGTCTTAGTATATAGGAAACACTCAACCATCACGGGGTGGTTAGGACTAGTCCAACCTAAAATTTTAATCCCCTTTTAAGGCTCCTAATCTTTAAAGTAAGAAACGTTAGGGTTTTGATCAAGAATAAGATATTTTATCTCTTTCGTAGATCATCACAACATTCCAAATCCATATATCATTAGAATATATCCATGCTTCCCTAGACACAAGATTCAAGCTTCACACACTCTTCCCTTGACACATTCATAGCACCTAGGTAGATTTAGACATGATTTAATATAGGATAGATAGGTTTATACTCAAACCTATTTGACATTTCGAACCCATCAAGAGAAAAATTCTAACCCTTTGTTTTTCCTTAGTACTTGATGATGATCGTTATATCTATTTTACATCATTTGATCACTTTGTTTCACATTTTGAAATCCTAAATTGGAAAGTTTGTTCTATATTTTGTTGAAATGGTTGAGGCCGAGATGATTATAGATTTTTCTAGTAATGACTCGTACTAAGTTAAGACAATCTACAAATGAGGAAAGAATAATATATATCAAAAGGTGAATATCACATCATGTCACAAAAATTTCACAATATGTGTAACAAATGTACATCATACAATGAGAAAAGAGGGTATAAATAGGTTGTGTAAGACAAATATCCCATTTCCTATTAGCCTCGGTAAAGGTGGCACATCCAATAAATGTGGCACTAGAAGTGACACATCCATTAATGGTGGCACACTTGTAGATAACATTGAATAAGCCCAAGAAGGTGCACAAGGAACACTAAATATAATTAAGATAAACTAAATCATCTTAATATTAGTGTATATAGAATAATGCACCAACACCACCCATTAAGTGTAACTTAGGGAATAATATATACAACAAGGTTATGTATCCTTTGAAAATGGGTCATGAAAACTAGACCTGATGAGGTACCCATGTATAATGAAATGAAAATGAAAAAAATGAGTCACCAAGAATTTTATCAAAAATAAAAAGATCAACAAAGTTTTTAAAGGTGTTGATATATGTCAAAAGCACCCCAAGAAATGATACAACACACATTAGTACAACAATGCTAAATAAGGTGCATTGATGGAATGCAAGTCATAAAAAAAAAATGCATTACGTGGACTAAAATCCACTAAAGATGCACGAGGAGGGGATAAAATCCATCACTGATATGAACTTGATGGATGAAATCCATCACTAAAGAAACTATAAGAAGAGATACAACATTAGATGGCAGAAAATGTAAAGAACTCAAAATTGTATGAGTGGAGTGAATCCACTTCTCAAATACCGAAAAAGAGACATTGTATGTATCAAGGTCACTTTATACAAAGAGACTATCAATATGTCAAAGAAGTGTCAAAAATACACGATTTCGACAAATGATCGTCTAAAATATACGCAAGAGACAATCAACACCCAAAAAATGACTACCTTTAGTAGATGGAAGAAACACTTAACACACATAAAATGATCCATATACTCAAGAAAATTCCTTAAGTAGATACAAACATGAGAAAAGGGTAAAAAAATAATATAGAACACCCAATAAATGAAAGTAGTACCTTACCATATACCTCTCGATCATGCTAAATGATCGGAGTGGATGAAAGAAATATGTACGAGTGAAGTGAACCTAATACTCAAACATTGAAAAAGATATGGTATATATACCAAGATCACTCCACACAAGGATGTGGTTAAGAGGTTGAAAAAAGTGTCAAAGATATAGAAAAAATATCACAAATATCCAAGAGTTGTAGGATAGCTGGAACACATTGTAGAAAGGAGATGGGAAAGAAAAAGGAATCAACAATGAAAGAAAGGGTGTGAAAACACACACACACAACACACACACACACACACACACACACACACACACACAAAGAATGTAGAAAAGGTTGAAATATTAAACCTTCCATATCACTTTATAAATCCGTGTGAGTACTATATAAAATCCTTCAAACCAAAATAAGAGACCACCAATACTATGAGAATTGACTCATAAAATAAGCATTGTTATGCAAAGTATGACATATGTGCACACAATATAACCTGAAATTTAGAAGAATTGTGTCTATAATGTCGATGCAAAGAATGTTATAAAAGTTTCCAAAACTAATTTTTAATTCATCCTAAGTGAATTTGGATGGTTGAAATGATGTTTGCATGTGATTTTGTTGTATGCAAAAAATGTGCATGTGAGGAATCATGTAATGTTGTGTCGAGTCAAAAATTATTAACAAGTGAACTCTGACTGATTGAATATGTGCATGAACTCATATATTGGTCAATGTCCTCATTAAGAGTAGATCATACAACAATGGTGATTTCGGACAAAGAGTTCCCAACGATGGTGAAATGCTTTCTCTATAGCCAATACCCTAATAAGAAATATATTTAAGAGATTGGATAGGGGAAAAAATCCTGTAAATACATACCAATACCTTTTTTAAGGTGACCCATAGAAGTGAATATGAAAAAACTAAATCTAATAGTGTTCTTTTCAAATAAGCCAAACATGACTAAAGGTGAACTAATGTGGGGGCTAAAATGGGTGCAATAACAAGTGCGTTAAATATATTAGGTGACTTGAATATTAGTGGATGAGATTCAATAGGTGCAAAAACAATGTAAAATTTTGGACTAGGATCATTGGAATATGTGTCAAAGATGTCAATATGATGTTGCAAATGTGCAAATTTGTCCTATAGTGTACACAGGAGGGCATCCTTGCTAGAAATTTTAAAGGAGAGTAATACGTTGTTCTATTTTTTTGTGTGTTTCATATACTCTTCTACAAAATGAATCATATCTTCTTGAAGTATAAAAATTTAAAGAAGAGCATTATGGTTTTTTTCTCAGTCATTTATTTTCATGCGTGAGAGTGTGAAGATCATGGTTTGAGGCCATTTGAAAGTATTAAGGAAAGAAAAATATGTTGAGAATATGATCTAATGAACACACCCAAATATCCCCCAACTACTTTAAATTTCACCATTTTACAATGATTTCCCCGAAAAAATGTTGGAATGCAATCTAAAAAGATTTGAGCCAAAATTGTATCACACTTAAGAAATAACCCATGGCTAAAATTGGGTGGCACTTTATAAATAATGTGATATAATTATTTTTAATATGCAAATTTTGACAAGATTTATGGGATAATATATCAAACCTAAGATCACACAAAGTGTAAACCAAATACACAAATTTGAAAAATGACACTTGGATCTAATAAATGGATCAAAATATACTATAGAATGATTTCTACATTATTTTGGGGCTCTTCCATTTCTGCTATATTTTGGTGTTCTTTTGTATTTTGTGGGACTCAATTTTCCCTAAGTATGGAACTAGACATGAAGGGTATCCAAGTCTTCCTTCGGTGCATTTTGGAGAAAGCGCAAAGAATCGGGAGCCTTCAAGGAACAAAAATTGAACAAAAATTGACCACGTGGCTAAAGCACGGCAAGGCAGCCCATATGGGCTGAAAAGTAGAAATAACGGAGAAGAACGCACATGCATCCACATGTCACCTAGATGCAACTTCAAAAAGAGAGAGAAAAGGAGAATCCCAAAACCGTGTGAGGTCTCCATGTGTCATACAAGGCAGTTACCATCATCAAAGGGACCAACTAAAAAGTAGAAGACTCGAGGTTGGGCGAATTGAATGTGATATCGGGTCCCAAAGCATGAAGTTTTGATTTTCCCCAAGTTTGAAGATCATGTAGGTAGAAACTAAATGTGGACGGTGGAATTCTTTATTGGAGGCACATTGGAGAAAGAGCCGCGAGGGTCTATAAGAGAATGTTCTTGTGCCGAGTAATAAAAAATAAAAATCAAGTTCCGAGCTTCAGAGGAGAAGATTTTAGGTTCAGTCCATTGTGTTCATTGGCCTTAGTAAGGCTCTGTTGTAAGGAAATACTGTAATCTGTGCCATTATGGCCTTATGTACTTTTTTTCTCTATAAATAAGAGTTTTTCCTCTCGTGCAATCGAAAATTTTGTAATATTTTGTGTCCTTTGTTTCTTCCTGTTTGATTTTAATTTAGTTCTTGATAAATGATTGAATATTTATCGTGTTCCATACCCTTAGATATTCTACATAAATTTGTTCATCATTGTGCGTGATTATGTTTTAGTTTCATCTCACCTTTGATGGTTTGAAATATCTTGAAATAGTTGATCATGCTCGATGCTCTTCAACTAATCTAGTATTTATTTCAATGACGATCTCTATGCTATTTTAGTAAAGATTTGGTACATCACCTTAGATAGGATTTACATATTGTATTTTCTCTCTCTAAACCCTTATCTCAATCCAAATCAGAGAAGATCCAACTTCTATAAAACCTAGAGGTTATCTTAGGGATCAAGTCCCACATCCCTGAGATTTCCCACAACTTTGGTGGTTCATCTGCAAAGATAATTGTCAAAAGTTTTCTTGGCATGCCCGGTGGGACATAAAAAGCTTGATAAATAAGTGCATGAGTGTGTTGGCGAGGAAATTTGTTGGGTGGAAAAACTTGTGGATTCCTTGTCAACACTCTAGGAATCTAAGTCCCTCTACTTAACCGGTTCATCTTTTTGTATGTATGCGCAAGAAAGAATGGATTTCTATGGTGGCCTTTTGGCTAGGGATCCAACAAGGGCACTCCACCGACCTGCAGGAAAATTCTTGCGGTTATCCGCAAGGGAGAATTTATATGAAGGTGGGAAAGGGAGTGAGAAAAGAGGTAGGAGAACTAATGTTGTAGGTAGAAAATTAGATTCCTGCACGCACTAGTTAGAAACTTCAACACATGCATTTATGAGAAGAAACAACCCTGCAAATGGCAACAAGATGAGATAAGATTACGAACTCAAAGTTTCTAAAATCTCCTCATCAAAGAGGCTACAAAATCCTTCTTCTTATATTGATGCTTAAACAAGAGTTGTACATAATGTGGGAATGGAAGAAATTTGAGAATGGAGGAAAGTAGAAGAAAATGGATATCTCCTTTGCTTTCTCTAAGTACAATGCACTCGTGAGTTTACAAGGTTAATTGTCAGCCATGTACAATGGCGTGAAGAATCCATTAAATATCTTGCAAGAAAGCGATTCAACATCTTCTTTGTTAGCAAGAAATGGTTTATAATTTTTCAATCATTTGCGACTGTTCATATTCTTGATTCACAAAAAAATGCCAATGGTGAGAAAAACTAGATTTTTCATAATGCAGCCGTTACACCCTTTTCATAACTTTGAATTTGAACCGTTCATCTTGCCTTTGAAACTTTAAACCAGAGCCATCCACATGGGAGAAATTTACTGGAGTGGGCGTGGAGGATGCCTTTTGCATTTTGTGACTTTATAGAGATTTGGCATTTTTTATATTTTTGGTCTACCTTTCGCTTTTGATATAAGCTTGGCACGTGGCTTCACTTGAGTGGAGACAGTCGCGGGTCACTTTTATAATTTTAACCTTTTTTCAATGTGGGCTCAAAAACACAAATTTCTCTGCAGGCCCACCTCCTTGCTTTGAATCTTTTGATGCGGGCTTAATATTTGACTTTTTCCTTGCGCGGGTGAGGTGCGAGTCACTTTTTAACTTTAAGCCCCTTTAATGAAAACAAGGCTCAAATTCTCAAATCTCCCCGACGATCTACCTCCCGCTTTGACTCTTTTTATGCGGGCTCAACATTTGAATTTTTCCCTCTTGAAATAAGGCTCAAAAAATCAAAAGGCTCTGATGACCTGCCTCCCCGCTTTGACTTTCCAATGGCGGGCTCAAGATTTGACTTTTTCCTTTTAGCATGATTGGGGTTGCGGGTCACTTTATGACTTTTAGCCTTTTTACAAAGAGGCTCAAAACCTCAAAGTTCTTCGCCGACCTGCTTCCAATTAGATATGTCCATGTACCCGTGGATAATGGAGCCAAAATTTGATGGGGAAGAAAACGCCCATCATTCACGATTGTGGAAAAAATGCAGAGAAGAAGAAAACTCCACCATTTCACGCCTAATTTTCAAATTTCTTTCGCAAACCAAGGAATTGAAAACAATACAAGGTTCGACGATCCATGACCATAGAAAGATTGACAGTTTCATTCAAATGAGGACAACAATAAAATTTTCACGAGTCGAGATAGCAAAACAGAAAATTGATCAAAATGTGCGATGGAGAGTTTAAACAACTTCAAAGCATAAATTTATCTATCTTTAGACTTCCAACCTTACTTGAATACTTCTGGAGGGCGTGAGCTCAAAAATTTAATTGGACAAGAAAAATGAGGGGGTGATTTTGAGGGCGACAACATCTAGCTCTAGCTTGGGTACATGCCATGGAATGAGCATATAGTGAAGACATGACATGCGAATCTAGAATCTCAATTTGTAGACCCCTGTAATTCGTTGACCATTTCCTTATCCATTGGGCCTTGTAGATTCATGTATAACCTATAACAAGAGAGAAAGAAGAAGGATTAACACATGCACACGAAAATGACGAAAAAGGAAACACATGACACACAACATGAAGGGAAACACACCTAGTAATCACCTATGGTACAAGGAGGGGGACAACCCACTTTCACCATTGATGATACAATTTCAAGTATTTCCCACTCCGAGGCAATTCCAACGGTGTTCCATCCAAATATGAGAGAAGAAAAGTGTTCTCGCCGCAAGATTCATGAATCTAGAATGGGCCGAGCCATAATGAATCAAAATTTCCATGGCTGCCTTTTGGTTCTCTTCTCTTGTCCCATAGCAGGATGAAGTCTCCAACTTTGAATTCTCTTACCTTGGCCTTCTTATAAAAAATATTCTTACTTTCAATTGGTGCTCCTTAATGTGATCCATCACTGAGTCTATTTTCTTCCACTTTCTCAAGAAAGAGGATCCTCTCACAATGGAATCCTCAGATTGACCATCTTCTATTGTCTGTAGTGGCTTGAGAGATGGCATCTCGATCATGAGAGAAATTTTTGCTTCAATCCATACAGTATTTGGAATGGTGACATACCTATTTCCTTCTTGGGAGTGATCCTATCTCGCCCACAATGTGTCGTACAATCTTTTGTGCTAATTCCTTTGATTCTCGTTACAAGCTTGCAAACAATGGTCACAATGTTATTTTTGCTTGAGTCACCTGTCCATTTCCTTGTGGATAGTAGTCAAGAATAAGATAAGGATATTGTTATCCAAAATTCACCCCCCCAGGGTAATTTTGATAACATGCATCAGAATATTCAAGTCCTAGGCACATTGATTGATTCAGAGCAAACATCATGATTCGGAGGTTCTCTCAGATATTTTTCTAACTCCCCTGGCCAAAGAAGAAAGGAGCAAGCTCTGAGAAAACGCGGAAAAAGTTGCAGAAAGCAAGTAGGTTGATCCAGAAAAATTTGTGGAAATTGGCTAAGTCCTAGTCCTAGGGGGCAGTCGGGACATTTGGGACAAAAAGGCGCGGATCGGCCGAAATGAGCACAGGCAGTCCAAAATAGCAACAGGGACATCTGGGACAAAAGTACGCGGCGGGCGCGAAAAGCCGATCCGGCCGAAGGAGGGAGAAAATCGACTAACTGCTAAGAGGGACAGTTCGGGACAAGCGGGCCGAAAAGGCGCGAGCCGTGAACCGGGTGAAAAGGGTCAAGACAGTCCAAAGCAAAATGGGACAAGCGGGCCGAAAAGGCGCGAACCGGCCGAACCGGGTGAAAAGGGTCAAGACAGTCCAAAGAAAAATGGGACAAGTGGGCCGAAAAGGCGCGAAGGGCGCGAAAGAGCCGGCAGGGCCGAGAACCAATCAGAAGCCGCCACGTGTCTCAAGGAAAAAAGTCAAAAGTCAAAGGGCAAGTTTTAAAGGGTCAGCCCGAACCAATGAAATAGCGCCACGTGTCCAGTTAAGGGCCCCACAAGGAAATTTCAAAGGAAAGCCCACGAAAGATGGAGGAGAGAGAATTGCTCGTCCACTCAGCGCCTGCCACGTGTCATCCAGGTGGCAGAGCGCGGGAAAGGTTTCAAAACACGCTGTCGCCTGTTTTGTGCCCTAGATCTTCAAATCGCCATAACTTTCGATCCAGAGCTCGGATTTGCACGTTCTTTATATCAACGGAAATCTGGTAAAATTCTCTACACGATTCCAGGATTAATCTTGCGTTTTGGAGCAGTCTGGAGGAAGAAAATTGAGAAACGGATCTGACGCGTGTTCATGGCCAGAAATGACATTCCAGCGACCAGATTTAATGCAGAATGGGTCGCATTCTCCTGTAATCCAGTCAAAATGATAGGGTATGGGTTTGTAAGGTCCTCCATGCCATTTTAATACACCTGCAGTCAAGAAAGAATGGGCTCCCATGCCTTTGTACGTTTCCTGTTCCCTGGGTTCGACCCTTGCATTTTAAAAGCCAGTTTTGGGCTCATTTCAAAGAGGGGAACATTTTTGGGCATAGCAGACTTCTTCTTTCACCTCCAGCAAGTGATTGATGAAGGATCAGACCTCTCCAAGGATTGTAACAGTTTTCTTTTACCTCTCTGAGGGTGTAATGTGTGTTTTGACATTGAAATGATAATGCAAGCTCTGTGAATGGGTTTCAATCCTCTGTTTGTATTATTTGCTTGATTTCAGATAATAGATTATACATTATCAGTCTGTGTATGTCTTATGTTATGAACTTTGGTCTGTGTCTATTTGCATGACAAATATGCTTCACCACTCCTTTTGGTGCATCACCATCTTTAGTTAGTTTCAATTTTTGCACTTCTACCCTGTCTCCTTCGAGTTAGAATAGGATTAGGATCTAAACCTCTGTAGTTTTACAAAATATAGATCTAAATCGAGAGGAGTTTGAGAAACCAGCCTCTAATCGGAGATTCCTCTCTCGGTTTCACAAGTCCCCACACTTGGAGAGAGGTTTCCATGTTGTGCAATCTGCTTTGGATGCACGAACATCAACCTAGAAGCCGATGTGCGTCAAAGTCTTGTGATTTTGCACTAACAGTTTTGGCACGCCCGGTGGGACCAGAGGTCTCATTTTTATTGCAGCAAAGTTGATGTGCATCTGCTGCAATTTTCTTGCTTGAAAAGAGCTATTATTTGCATATCTGGCGACTCAGGGGAAGAATCAACTGGTTTCAGCAGTCAGGCCTGAAAGCTTATGAGAAGAATCACAAGGTCAAGAGTTGGAGAGGAAGAAGTACTGTTTGAATACCTGCAATTATCTCCAAGAAGAAGGCAAAGAGGAAGAAGGATTCAAAGGTCCCCATCTCCACCAAACAGAACTCTCTCAACTCCTCCACCTGAGCGGCCTTTCTTTCAATATACAAGGGTTTTAAGACCAATCAGAATGGCGCAACCAGTGAACCCCTATGTCAACTTCACAGGCAGCAGCCCACTTGCTCTCAATGCACAAAATCCAATCCCAGTTGCAGCATTGAAGAACATTCCATACTTCACTGGAGAAAATCAGACCACTCCTGGTGATCATGTCAAAGACATTGCTAACATTTGTGCAATCCATGAGATTAATGAAATGCAAGTAGCTGTCAAATTGCTGGCATCCTCATTCAAGGGAAAAGCATTGCAATGGTTTAGGAGCCTTGAAGCTGGCTCTATCACAAACTGGAATCAGCTGTGTATTGCACTTCACAATCAATTTGGAGAGAAGGGAGACAACTTGTCTCTTTTGGAGCAGCTGACAACCATCAAGAGAGCTTCCAATGAGCAGCTAATTGACTTCAACTTCAGATTTCAAAGGTCTTGGGATAGGATTCCAGTAGCAGTCAGGCCAACAGCAGAAGGTGCTTTTCTATATTACCTTAAAGCTTTAAATTCTGATATTTCTATGTTGATTCAATCTATGGGAGGCACAACTATCCCTGCTGCTTATAGTATTGCCATTAGAGCTGAAAATTATCTGATTCAAGCTGGCAAGCTAGCTCCTAGGCCTCCAATGCCATTATATCCAAGTTTAGAGAGCCCAAGTACAAGTCAAGCACCTGTCTTAGCTCCTATTCCCACTCCTAGGAATCAGAGTTCAAATGAAGCTTCCACTTCATCTCCAAGTGCCCCAAATGAGCTTCAAGAGGTCATGAAGCAACTGCAAAATTTAGGTAATGAGCTAGTGACTATCAAAAGACAGCAAGCTCAAAGTGCTAGACCGTATCAACCGCAAGCACAGTACCAAGCTAGGCCCCCATACCAACAAAATAAACCACCACCTCAGGCTGCAAATCGAAACCAAAACCAAGGACAACCTCAAGCTTCCAGGCCATTTCGACCGTATGATCCAAATGCAATAACGTCCTCAAGAGCTTTGGTCCCGACACAAAATAACATGGCACAGGAGTACGACTGGTGCTACCCTTGCAATCTACCTCACAATCAGTCAGCATGTTTCAATGGTGCACTTAATCAGGCCTTGATGGTGCAAACCATTGGTGTTGCTCAAGATCCAAGCCAGGAGGAGAATCAACAGCAACAAACGCAACAAGAAGGACCTCCAACAGAAACCACATTGGCAAATTGGCAAGCAGAGGATTTCTGTGGCATGAATCAGGTAGTTTCTCAAGGTGTTGCAGCCAACACAAGGTCAAAAAGGAGAAATTTGGGTGAAGAACAACCATTAACCCCAGCCAATCCACAACCTTCCATGGCTCCACAAATGATTGGCAAGCAAAACCCAGTTTCAAATGCTCAAGGGCAGCCAAGAACAGCCCCTAGGCCAACTCAAATGCCAGCTGTTGCTGCCCACATACAAGGAGCAAATGTGCAAACCAAGGGACAACAGAGAGATCCTTCATCACCATTCAGTATCATTGATCAGATGAAGAAGACAAACGTCAATATATCTATGTGGGAATCCCTATCCATCCCAGGCCAAAGAAATCTGCTACAAGCTGCCATGAAAGACTGGCCAACTTCAAATCAACAAGTCCAAATGCAAGAGAAGGTACTCACAAATGCTGCCCAGCCTCAAGGAAATCATGGAGCACAACAAGATAGAATGCTGAAGCCTCCCCCTTTCTATGTTTCGTTAATCATTGGAAATCAGCTAGTGCATAATTGCATGATAGACTCCGGGGCAAGTAGCTCAGTAATGCCTAAACAGATAGCTGATCAGTTAGGGCTCCAGTATGAAATAACATCTAAGGGAGTAGTGCAGCTGGATGGGACAGCAATAGCAATCAGTTGGAGTGATTAGAAATTTGAGTCTTACCTTGCATGCATGTCCAAATGTTGTTGTCTTACAAGATATATCAGTCATAGACCTTCCACCACTCTTTGCCCTCTGTTTGTCAAGGGACTTTACTGCCAAGATTGGGGGATATTTGTCCGCTGATTGGTCACACATGCTGTTCAGAATGAGGTATGGAACTAAGGCTACAATTAGGTCAGAACCTATTGCAGACTTCCACATTGAGCCCTATACTCCAAGTCATATTAATACCAATTGCTCAGCATTTGATCAAGAAGATCACCCTGGCACTGATGAAGCCGACACTAAGGTTGGAAGTATCCCAGATTTGACTCTTGATGAATGGGCAAACAAGGTACATGCTTTTGATCCTTATCAAGAAGTAGAAGAATCTGAGCTAGGAGTCTATTGTATACACGAAGAAAGTCAACCTATTCCTAGCATCACCAAGCCAAACCACAAGGATGACAATGAGGTATGGCAACTGTTTTTTGATGGATCAAGGAGTAGACAAGGCGCAGGAGGTGGAGCCGTGCTTATTTCACCTCAAGGAGTAAAGTATTATTCAGCTTTTAGATTTCAATTTGCATGCTCCAATAACACTGCTGAATATGAAGCCTTGGTGCAAGGGATGCATTGGGCAATAAAGAGAAAAATAAAGATCTTGCAAGTTTTTGGGGACAGTGAGCTGATTGTAAATCAGGTCAAGGGACAGCATGCCGCCAAAAATGATCTACTCAGGTGCTACAAGAACAGGGTATGGGACCTCATGGAAGATTTTGAGGGCTTTGGCATCAAATCCATCCCTAGGAAAGAGAATCAAGCTGCTGACAGGCTTGCAGCAGTAGGGGCAGCCTTTGACATTATAGAAAACATTCAACAAGACAAGGTACAACCAAACATCCACATGATTGTGAGGCCTTCAGTGCCGGATAACGATGTCAGTTGGCAAGTATTTGAGAATGACCAACAAATCATCCACTTCTTGCAAGAAGAAGTTGAGTTCTCAGCTAAGAATCAAGAAAAGTTGGAACAGCAATATGGTGACCAGGTAATACAGCTGAGAACTGACAAGCTGCCCAAGGGACTTATCACTTTGGAGTCCATTTTTAACCCCAATGATCAGTTTAGAAAGGAGAAAGCAAACATTCAGGTCAAGAGAGAAGATTCGGTATCCATCTTGGTAGAAGAGAACAAGCCATTGCAAATTGGAAAGATGACAACTGAGCAGGAAAGGTATGAGTTCATACAGCTATGTCAAGAATTCCCTGACGTGTTTGCTTGGAGTTATGAAGACTTGAAAGGGTTCAATCCCAACTTAGCTCAGCATACAATCGAGTTGGATCCAAATACTAAGCCTGTCAGGCAGAAACAGAGACCAGTCAATCCACACATGGAGCCTCTCATGAGGAAAGAATTGGACAAGCTGATTGAGTCAGCAATTATATTCCCAATCAAGCATTCTAGTTGGGTTGCCAACTTAGTTCCAGTCAGAAAGAAAAGTGGAGAGATCAGGCTATGTGTTGACTTCAGAGATTTGAATAGAGCCTCTCTCAAGGACCATTATCCACTCCCCTCCATGGAGCAAATATTGCAGGTCGTAGCTGGTTCAGAAAGGTTTTCACTACTTGATGGTTACTCAGGCTTCAATCAGATTATGGTAAAGGAGGAAGACCAGTTCAAGACAGCCTTCACAACCAAATGGGGCACATATGCTTACAAGAAGATGCCATTTGGGTGACCGACGCTTGGAGCAACATTCCAGCGAGCTATGGATATGGCATTCAAAGGCTTGATCAACAAGATAGTGCTGATATACCTAGATGATATTACTGTCTTCTCAAAGAATGCTGCAGACCATCTCTTTCACCTCAGGCAAGTGTTTCAGAGGTGTAGAAAGTTCGGTGTGTCTTTGAATCCTAAGAAGTGCATCTTTCTTGCACATGAAGGGAAGCTCCTTGGCCATATTGTCTCCAAGGAAGGATTAGCAATTGATCCAGAGAGGGTTGAAGCCATAAGAGCTCTACCATTGCCAAGTCACAAGAAAGCCCTTCAGAGTTTCCTGGGAAGGATAAACTTTGTTCGGAGGTTTGTCCCAAATTTTGCAGCCCTTGTCAAGCCCATCAACAAAATGTTAAGAAAAAGCATGGCTTTCAAATGGACGGCAGAAGGCAAGGAGAGTTTTGAAGCAATCAAAGAAGCCATCTCCCAGGCACCCACTCTCATCAACCCAGACTTTTCCAAGGATTTCATCCTCTATGCATTTGGAGGTGATGACACTATTTCTGCCATTCTGGTGCAGCAGAACAAAGATAATGATGAGCAGACCTGATTGCCTTCTTGACCCAAAGCCTAGGTGACTGCGAAATGAGGTACTCTTTTATTGAAAAGCATGTGCTTGCGAGTAATGTCGAAGCTTGAAGAAATTCAAGCATTTAGTCTCAAACAACAAGGTACGAGTTGCTGGTCTCACATCTTTGGGGTTAAGGACTTCCTCCTCAACAAGGATTTGAATGAGAAAAGGGCAGGTTGGATCACCGTGTCATGGAGTATGACATTGAGATCAAGATCACCAAGCTGGTAAGAGGCAAAGGTTTGTGTGAGCGGCTCGCTTCAAACAACCAGACAACGAGAGAAGATGAAGAAAGGCGCTGTCCTGCTATTACAAGATGATCAAAAACAGGAAAATGATGATGTGTCCACTCCCTGTTGGACTCAGAATATGATACATTTCCTACAGACGGGCATGTGCCCTCTAGAAATGAGCAAAGCAAAAAGAAGATACTTCAGGTTGCAGGCAATTCCATATACCATCATTGATGGAGTTTTGTTCAAGAAGGACGTGAATGGAGTGCTGCTGAGATGCATTAACACAGGTCAGATTCAAAGGGTGTTGGAAGAATTTCATAATGGACCAGCTGGTGGCCATTTTGCACCAAGAGTGACAGCTCTAAAAATCATGAAGGCTGGTTATTATTGGCCTAAAATCTTCAGTGATTGCTATGCATGGATCAAGAGGTGTAAGAATTGTGCATTCTTCACAGGAAAAGAGAGACTCGCTGCCCTTCCATTGCATCCAATTACAGTAGATCAGCCATTCATGCAGTGGGGTTTGGACTTCATTGGAGTCATCAATCCCAATTCGAGCCAAGGGCACAAATGGATTTTGACAGCCACAGACTACTTCACCAGATGGACAGAAGCAGTAGCACTCAAAGAGGTGAATGAGTCTAGCATCTTGGACTTTTACGAAGGGATAACTACCAGATTTGGTGTACCTGCTACAATAGTCTCTGATAATGCATTGGCATTCATCGGATCTAAAGTGGCCCGAGTGGGCTACAAGAAGCAGGATTTACTGAGCACTTCATCAAACTATTACCCTCAAGGTAATGGCCAGGCCGAGTCTACAAACAAAAACTTGCTGAGGATCATTAGGAGGACTCTTGATGAGAATCAGAGGGCTTGGCATACCAAACTGAAATCAGCCTTATGGGCTGATAGGATAACTCCCAAAAGATCCACAGGTAACTCTCCATTTAGGCTTGTCTACGGAAGAGAGGCAATCTTGCCCATGTCACTTGAGTTGCCAACGTTGGAACTCATGAAACAGCTGGAGTTGCTAGAGTTTGGGCCAATGGAGGTGAGGTATGCAGAATTGATGGAGCTGCAAGAGATCAGAGATCAGGCATCCCAAGCAATGGAAAAGGATCAAGCTTTGATCAAAAAGACCTTTGATAGGAAGGCCAAAGATAGATCTTTTCAAGTAGGAGATCTAGTGTTGAAATGGGATGTGGATAGAGCAAAACCAGGAAGGCATTCAAAATTTGATGCCATTTGGAGTGGCCCATACATGGTCACAAAGTGCAAGAGCAACAATGCTTTCAATTGGCCTCATTGGATGGTGAAGAAGCTGCAGATTCAGTAAATGGAATCTATCTCAAGCGTTGCTTCAGAGAGGAGGTTCACTACACTGTAAATATTAGATTAGATTTTCTTTCCTCCAAGTGCTTGTGCACATTGTTTCTTGTAGGTTAGTTTTGTTTTCCCTAAGTGCCTTGCTTTGACTTGCTGTCCATGGAGATGTTTAGCATGTCTTTGCTTTCATCAGGTCACATTCCATCTTTCCCCTTGCACATTCTGAGTCAGTTTGGATTCTAACAGAATATTTGATGACTCCATGCCCAATGGATTGCTTCAGGCAACTGGTCTTTCCATCTAGCAGGCAGATGATCCCGCTGAGTCGCCAAATTGTTATCCAAAATTCACCCCCCCAGGGTAATTTTGATAACATGCATCAGAATATTCAAGTCCTAGGCACATTGATTGATTCAGAGCAAACATCATGATTCGGAGGTTCTCTCAGATATTTTTCTAACTCCCCTGGCCAAAGAAGAAAGGAGCAAGCTCTGAGAAAACGCGGAAAAAAGTTGCAGAAAGCAAGTAGGTTGATCCAGAAAAATTTGTGGAAATTGGCTAAGTCCTAGTCCTAGGGGGCAGTCGGGACATTTGGGACAAAAAGGCGCGGATCGGCCGAAATGAGCACAAGCAGTCCAAAATAGCAACAGGGACATCTGGGACAAAAGTACGCGGCGGGCGCGAAAAGCCGATCCGGCCGAAGGAGGGAGAAAATCGACTAACTACTAAGAGGGACAGTTCGGGACAAGCGGGCCGAAAAGGCGCGAACCGGCCGAACCGGGTGAAAAGGGTCAAGACAGTCCAAAGCAAAATGGGACAAGTGGGCCGAAAAGGCGCGAACCGGCCGAACCGGGCGAAAAGGGTCAAGACAGTCCAAAGCAAAATGGGACAAGTGGGGCAAGGCGAAAAGGGTCAAGACAGTCCAAAGTAAAATGGGACAAGTGGGCGAAAAGGCCGAAGGGCGCGAAAGAGCCGGCAGGGCCGAGAACCAATCAGAAGCCGCCACGTGTCTCAAGGAAAAAAGTCAAAAGTCAAAGGGCAAGTTTTAAAGGGTCAGCCCGAACCAATGAAATAGCGCCACGTGTCCAGTTAAGGGCCCCACAAGGAAATTTCAAAGGAAAGCCCGTGAAAGATGGAGGAGAGAGAATTGCTCGTCCACTCAGCACCTGCCACGTGTCATCCAGGTGGCAGAGCGCGGGAAAGGTTTCAAAACACGTTGTCGCCTGTTTTGTGCCCTAGATCTTCAAATCGCCATAACTTTCGATCCAGAGCTCGGATTTGCACGTTCTTTATATCAACGGAAAGCTGGTAAAATTCTCTACACGATTCCAGGATTAATCTTGCGTTTTGGAGTAGTCTGGAGGAAGAAAATTGAGAAACGGCTCTGACGCGTGTTCATGGCCAGAAATGACATTCAGCGACCAGATTTAATGCAGAATGGGTCGCATTCTCCTGTAATCCGGTCAAAATGATAGGGTATGGGTTTGTAAGGTCCTCCATGCCATTTTAATACACCTGCAGTCAAGAAAGAATGGGCTCCCATGCCTTTGTACGTTTCTGTTCCCTGGGTTCGACCCTTGCATTTTAAAAGCCAGTTTTGGGCTCATTTCAAAGGGGGGAACATTTTTGGGCATAGCAGACTTCTTCTTTCACCTCCAGCAAGTGATTGATGAAGGATCAGACCTCTCCAAGGATTGTAACAGTTTTCTTTTACCTCTCTGAGGGTGTAATGTGTGTTTTGACATTAAAATGATAATGCAAGCTCTGTGAATGGGTTTCAATCCTCTGTTTGTATTATTTGCTTGATTTCAGATAATAGATTATACATTATCAGTCTGTGTATGTCTTATGTTATGAACTTTGGTCTGTGTCTATTTGCATGACAAATATGTTTCACCACTCCTTTTGGTGCATCACCATCTTTAGTTAGTTTCAATTTTTGCACTTCTACCCCTGTCTCCTTGCAAGTTAGAATAGGATTAGGATCTAAACCTCTGTAGTTTTACAAAATATAGATCTAAATCAGAGGAGTTTGAGGAACCAGCCTCTAATCTGGAGATTCCTCTCTCAGTTTCACAAGTCCCCACACTTAGCTATATCAAAACTCAATCAACTCTCTTGAAGAGAAATAGGTAGCATTATCTCGCTATAATATTCTCGTGGCACTCCAAAACGGACTATGATATTCTCCTTGATGAAGTTTCATATTGTTTTAGTGTTGGCTTGTTTGGCCGGAATGGCTTCCACCCATTTGGTGAAGTAGTCTATTGATGTGAGTACATAGGTGTGCCCCATGCTTGAGTGAGGGTTCAGAACACCAATGAAGTCCAGACCCCACTGTTGAAATGGTTCTTCAATAACCACAGCCTGAGTGGTAATGTAACGAGTTGTGGTCTTCTAACGAACTGTAGGCATGCTTTGCATTTAGAAACCTAATCTTGAGTGTCTGCAAATATGGTGGGCCAATAATACCTTCCTCGAGGATCTTGTGTGCGAGTTACCATTGCTAAAAATGCCCAACACATGATTGGTCATGGTATGCTTTAAGAAACTTTTCTTGTTTCTCTTTATCTACGCACCTGAGGAAACAACCATCTAGGCCTCTTTTGTAAAGCGCATGATTCCAAATTACAAATTTAGCTACCTTCAGCTTGAGTGTTCTCCTTTGATTGTAATCAAGATGGGGAGGGCATTCTCCATAATTCAAGTAATAAGCAATATCAACATACCACTCATCAGTAGTGGTGACAAAGAGAACCTGTGGGTTGTCTTTTGAACAAGTTGAGAAAGCACAATTTTCTTCACCATGTTGAACTTTGAGTGTTTCATCTTCAACAATCAACTTGCACAAGACATTTCCCCTTACTAAATTGGAGGGTCAAATCTCCAAGTCATATTCTTGAGTCTTTGTAATCCAATTTCCTCTTTTAGCTCTAGGATTTTGTTGTGTCAAGATGGACTTGATTGCATTACCGGGGACCATAACCACTGTATAGGAATTGAGGATGTAAAACCAAGTTTTTTGCAGCCTTGACCACTACATAGGTATGCTTCTACAATTGGCTATATTTTAGCTCATGCTTTTTCAAAGTAAAACTCATGAAAGCAATATGTGCTTCCACGCCTTCATAATTTTTATGAACGAGGACGACAAAGAGTGTATGTTCTGATGCATAACAATACATGATGAATTCTTTGTTAAAATTAGGAGATACAAGAGTCGGAGCCTTGGCAATGGATTTCTTGATCTCTTCAAATGTTGCCTTCCCTTCATTGTTCCATTTGAAGTTTGCTTGTGGTTTCATCATGGAAGTGATGTGCTTCATCAACTCAACAAACTCAGGCACAAAACGACGAAGAAAGTTCACCTTTCCGAAGAATGAATGAACTCCTTTCTTGCTTGTGGGTAGGGCTAATGCTTGAATGGATCTAACCCTCTCAGGATCGATGTGTGCTCCATGTTTGTTCACAATGTGCCCCAATAATTTTCCTTCTATGACTCCAAAAATGTATTTTTTTGGATTTAGTGATATGCCATGTTTCCTACACCTTACAAGTACCTATTCCAAGTGATAGATATGATCTCCCCTCTTCTTTTAAAATACTGTGAGATCATCAAGATATATGACAATGCAATGCTTCAGATCTTTGAAGGCCAAATCCATCGCCCTTTGGAATGTAGTTCCTGTATTGATTAGGCCAAAAGGCATTTTGTTGTAGGCAAAATTTCCCCAAGGTGTTGTAAAGGTTGTCTTGGTGTGGTCCTCCTCTGCCACTTTGATTTGATTATATCCTAAGAATCCATCAAGTAATGAAATCTTTTTAGATCCGGTGGCTAAGCTGCAGGATATGGTCCATGATAGGAAGAGAATAATTTTCCTTTAGTGATGCCGGGTTCAAAGTTGCGAAAATCTACACATATCCTTATTTCACCATTTTTCTTCCGAACTAGCACAATATTAGCCACCCACGTTAAATGGTGGATGGGAAAGATGATCCTTACATTAAGCATCTTCCTTAACTCCTCCTTGATAGTAATAACAATATTTGGGTTGTATGGCCTTTGTTTCTACCTAAAGGTCTTAACACCCTACTTCAAAGGAATTGAGTGATGCATTTCCTTTGGCCTGGAAGGATTTGACTTCATCATAAGAGTAGGCCAAAACATACGAGTATTTCTTGATTAATGCAACAAACCTTATTTTTTTCTTTAGGGAGCAACATTTTCCAATATTGACCATCCTCGCTCCTCCCGAGTACCAATGTTTTCTTTATCAAAATCAGGCTGCACCGAGAAGATTGCTTTTCTTTCTCTTGAATGAATTTTTCATGTTTGTAAAGAGGTCTTCTAAAGACACTAGGCCTTTAGGAATTTTTTTCCCTTTCAATTTGATTACTCCCTCATCATCAATCCCTTCAATTCCTTCTTTCTCTTCTTTGGGGGATGCTTCTCGGTGTGGATTTTCACCTCCTTCGAAGAAGAGATTATTGAAATTATCCCTTTACTCTAAAAAGGCTAGAATTTGGTTATCATCATTGAAGACTTGCCAATGATTTGCATTGTCCTGGGTACACTAGGCCTGAATACCATTTCAATGGTCACTTTGTCTCTACCAAAAGAAGGATGAGGTGTCACTAGGGAAGCTGACACTACAAGATAATCAGCCTTTTCATTATGTTCCCTTGGAATAGCTTCAATGGAAAATGCATCAAAATATTTAATGCAGTCCCACACTTTGTTTCGCAATGCCCAGCCTTGGATTCTTCACACGATATTGTTTGCAGACCGCTTTATTACAAATTTTGTATCACCTCGGCATATTAGTTTCTTGATTCCCGTGTCCTCTGCTGCACTCATGCCTAAGAGTAGTGCTTCATACTCTACAATGTTATTTTTATTATCAAATTGCAGCTTGTAGGCAAATGGGTACAACTCATTGGAAGGAGAGTACAATACTACACCAGCTCCCGAGCCGCACTGGAATGACTACCATCAAAATTCCATTGTCCAAATTTGATCTTCCTCTTCCTCCATGAGAAGTGGCAAGTTCTCCTCTTTTTTTGATGTGAGGAAGTAGTTTCCTAGCCCACAATCTTGAAAGAGAATGTTTTCTTTCGGATCATCAAACTTTCGTACTGTGAACTTCATCTTTCTTACTAGTAGAAACTTCTTCATCTCACCTTTTACTGGGATAGTTATAGATGACCAATCCATTTTTATCTCTCCACCCAAGTCTCTGCAGAAAATCCTACTCAATAGCATACCAAAGGATGTTGGGATGTCTGCTACCAGTATGGTTAGGAGCACCTTCTTGTCTAGAAAATCAGCTAGTGCTACATGTGCATCTTTGATTCTTCCTACCAATGGCACTTGTTTGGATTCCATTGAGTAACATGTGTCATTTACCCAGGTCAAGGTGAGGCCTAGAGAATTTGCAACTTTGGTTGACATCACATTGTTTGAGGCTCGGAATCTATGATACAATTATTTAGTTGGAATCCTTTAATGATGAACGACGGGTAAAAAGGTTCAACCCTGTTGGTTTTGGAGGCACTGAGGGCTAGCATGTTTTGGGAAGGTGGTGTGGATGGTGTGGGCAGTAAGCCTTTAGAATTAGGACTTGAGGATATAGGGTTACCACCACAAACTATATTAATGAACTTGTCAAACTGGGCAGGGTGTGTTTGTAGGTATTCTATTTCTAAGAGCTGGACTTTGGTTTTGCTTGCATGTTCCAAAAAGTCAAATGGGGTTATGGTGAGCGAGGAAGAGGTTCGGAAATGGAGGAAGATTTACATGGTAGAGGCTTTGCTACTTTGGGTGTTGAATTATCCTTTTTGGGTGTAGCAATTGGCTTGGAAGGGGGTGAGGGTGTAGCTTTTGATTGAACCTTAGATGTTTTTGCAGGAACAACATTTAAAGGAGAATTGTTCTTAGCAACTTTTGAGCTAGGAGAAGAATTAGATGACTTACTTGGCATAGTAGCATGATCCCTGATAACCAGTGAGTCTGGTTTTCTTTGGCCGACTCCATAGAAGGTGGTAATGGTGATCCTTTGTTGATGATTTTATTTTGTGTGACCTCTGGAGGAGAATATTCTTTATTCTTCTTATCCTTTACCGCAATCGTTGAGGATGAAGCACCTTTCTGGATTGTGCACGAGTGAAAATAGCACATGAGAAACTTGGAGCTTCTTCATCATCCTCATCTTCATCATCAACGTACTCAATTAGGCCATTGTGCATATCAACTTCCTTGACCTCAAGATAGTTTTCATAGTCTTCCATATTTTCTTCTTCAGTTTCATCAATTTTTGCTTCCTCCTCCGGCTCTTTGGTGTCACAGATGGCATTGATTGGTGGTGCTTCAAGAGAAATTCGATGAGGAGGTGGAGCAATCATTTGCCTATCTGGAGGGTTTGGTCTCCTTAAAGCATTCCACATTGTGATCTGAGATAGCTACTTCTTCAAGGTAACCAAGCCATTTGCCATTTTTTAGAACATCGGAACTGTGGTGACAGAGTTTGAATTCTGACCCTTTTTCTTTCCATTGGGGATTTCACCTTTCTAGAAAGGATTAGATCATCATCGGTTTCTATTGCATGGTCTTGAGCTTCCCTTAATGTTCTTGGTTGGGTTCTTCTAAGGAAGAAACCTACTTCTGATGGCAAGGCATACGATGAAGAATCTCTTCAAATTATTTTCAGGAGGCACCACATCTTCAGGATTCTTCTTATCACTTTGTTATATCTTACTATGAAGTCTCTCATTGACTTGAAGGTTTATTTTTTCATTTGTACCAATTGGACCAAGAGATCCTGACAATCTTCTATGCTCTTGAACCTATGTTCGAATGCACTTCTTATATCTTCCCAATAGGTGACAGACCTCGGGGTAGCATGTAGAACCATTCAAAGCTTTCTCTTAGAGTGACTCCACAAAGATTCAGACTGACACATCTTCATCCTCAACACACAACACACCGTAAGCAGTGATAAATGTTGCTACATGCTCTTAGGGAGTTAAGAACCATCCCCTCTGAATTTTGGGAAGTTTTTTCTTGAGCCTCTCGGTAGCTCATGGAGTGGTTGAGCAAGAGCCAGTGGACTGGTGTTTCCTCCCCATGGTACATTAGGCCTATGAGCCTCACGATCACGTTCACACTCACGATCATAATCCCCCATTCTATTTTTGTTTCTAGCTTCCAACCTTGCTAAGGCTGCGGCTTTTATTGTTGCTCTTTCATCTACCTCGGCTTGAAGTCTCTCGATTTCTTTGAGTTGAGCTCTTATTTCTTCTTCGGCTCTCACCTCTCTTTCTCTAGCTTCTTCTTCGTCTTCACGTCGGTGAAGTTTCAACAGAGGGTTTCTAGAATACCCATGATTTGAATCCATGTGGCTCATATAGCCATTCAAATTCTAGAAATTTTCTCTTTTTATCTTTTTGAATTTTATGACCTTGCGGTCGCATTCAGTCATGAATCTACTAAATCTACTCTACGGTGGGTGCCAAAATTGGTGAGGAAATTTTTCAGGTGGAAAAACTTGTGGATTCCTTACCAATGCTCTAGGAATCTAAGTCCCTCTACTTAACTAGTACAGCTTGCGTGTATGCATGCATGAGAAAGCGTGGATTTATGTGGTGGCCTTTCGGCCGGGGATCTAACAGGGGCACTCCACTGACCTTGCGGAAAATGCTTGCAGTTATCTACAAGGGGAAAATTTTCTATGAAGGTGGGAAAGGGAGTGAGAAAAGAGGTAGGAGAACTAATGTTGCAGGTAGAAAATCATATTCCTGCACGCACTAGTTAGAAACTTCAACACATGCATTTATGAGAAGAAACAACCCTGCAAATGGAAACAAGATGAGATAAGATTACAAACTCAAAGTTTATAAAATCTCCTCATCAAAAAGGCTAAAAATCCTTCTTCTTGTATTGATTCTTAAACAGGAGTTGTACATAATGTGGGAATGGAAGAAATTTGAGAATGGAGGAAAGTAGAAGAAAATGGCTATCTCCTTTGCTTTCTCTAAGTACAATGCACTCGTGAGTTTACAAGATCAATTGCCAACCCTGTACAATGGCGTGAAGAATCCATTAAATATCTTACAAGAAATAGTTACAACTTCTTCTTTGTTAGCAAGAAACAGTTTATAATTTTTTCAATCATTTACATCCGTTCAAATTCTTGATTCGCGAAGAAACACCAATGGTGAGAAAAACCAGATTTTTCATAATGCAGCCATTACACCCGTTTTGTAACTTTGAATTTGAACCGTTCATCTTGCCTTTGAAACTTTAAACTAGAGCCATCCACGTGGGAGAAATTTACTGGAGCGGGCGTGGAGGATGCCTTTTGCATTTTGTGACTTTATAGAGATTTGGCATTTTTTACATTTTTGGTCTGCCTTTCCGCTTTTGATATAAGCTTGACACGTGGCTTCACTTGAGTGGAGATAGAGTCATGCAAGTCACTTTTATAATTTGAAATTTTTTTCAATGCGGGCTCAAAAACACAAATTGCTCCGCCGGCCTGCCTCCCCACTTTGACTCTTTTGATGTGGGCTTAATATTTGACTTTTCTTTGGCATGGGCGGGGTTGCAAGTCACTTTTTAACTTTAAGCCCCTTTAATGAAAACAAGGCTCAAATTCTCAAATCTCCCGACAATCCGCCTCCCCGCTTTGACTCTTTTGATGCGGGCTCAACATTTGAATTTTTCCCTCTTGGAAACAAGGCTCAAAAACTCAAAAGGCTCCGACGACCCACTTCCCCGCTTTGACTTTCCAATAGTGGGCTCAAGATTTGACTTTTTCCTTTTAGCATGATCGGGGTTACGGGTCACTTTATGACTTTTATCCTTTTTTACAAAGAGGCTCAAAACCTCAAAGTTCTCTGTTGACCTACTTCCAATTAGATATGTCCATGTACCCGTGGATAATGGAGCCAAAATTTGATGGGGAAGAAAACGCCCATCATTCACGACTATGGAAAAAATGCAGAGAAGAAGAAAACTCCACCATTTTGCGCTTGATTTTCAAATTTCTTTCATGAACCAAGGAATTGAAAACAATACAAGGTTGATGATCCATGGCCATAGGAAGATTGATAGTTTCATTCAAATGAGAACAACAATAAAATTTTCATGGGTCCAGATGGAAAACGGAAAATTTATCAAAACATGTAGACTGGAGAGTTTAAACAACTTCAAAGCATGAATTTCTCTATCTTTTCAGACTTCCAACCTTACTTGAATACTTCTGGAGGGCGTGAGCTCAAAATTTTCAAATTTGACAAGAAAAATGAGGGGGTGATTTTGAGGGCGATAACAGAGTGCTTATTCCAGTGGGAATCAGAGCCACAAACTAGTTACCAAATCTCATACTACAGTAAATCCCGGACTTTTGTTACCACCCTTGGTATCAAATGTAAGAGGACCTAGGTAGAATCATCCAAGAGTACAAATGGCTCAACCATCTCCTCTAAGATAGTTAGTCTCTTGGAATCAAGGAAGTCCGCTCATCTTGCAGTACTTCCAAAGAACATAGAATCCCATCTCAAGTAGATGTCTTAAAGGCACTGCCTAAATTCATTGGTGAAGACTTCAAGACCCTAGAGGAACATCTTCAAGATGTTGTGGAGATATGCACGGTACATTACATCACGGAGAAAGATGTTTCCTTAAGGTTACTAACTACCTCCTTCAAGGAAAAGCTCTTGACTGGTACATGTCTTTGAATCCTAACTCTATCAGTACCTGGGATCAATTGGGAAATCTATTTTTAGAAGATTAATGAAAAGGGAGATATATCTTCACTCCTACAACAACTTATCAATATCAAGAAAGCTCGTAAGAGCCCATGACTGATTTCAATACCATATTCCACAAGACATGGCAAAGGATTCCTATTCTAGCCAAACTACCTGAAGTTATGGCTGATGTCTTTTATCTAAAATATCTAAACTTGGATATTTTTGTTATGATTCATCGTTAGGAGGAGACTCTTTGCCACAAACATACGATATTACAGTCAGTGAGAATAACTTAATAGATGTTGGGAAACTTCCCCGAAACTCAATTTTCTAGTGTTTCCGAGATAGCTCCCCTTCCTCAAGAGCATACCTCAAGTTATTCCCAAACTCTTGTGTCCATATATAGCTACCCATCCTCTCAAGGAGCCATCACCCTACTCACAAACATCATCATCTTCTTCTTTGGAGATGGAGGAAGTAAAAAACATCCTTAGGAACTTCTCTAATGAGATAGTTAATCTTAAGAAGAATCAAAGTGTGTACCCAAGACAAGTATTATCAAGGCTATCAAGGGGGTAGACCCGCTTATCCTCCGTAATATAAAAATTCCCAAGACCACCGTTGGCACAACTATCTAACTAAATTGTCCCATTGTCGACACCACTCCAAACCCTCCCACCCAATAGTGGGAGAGAGATGATTCCAGGATAGAATAATTTGGCGGAAGATCCCAATGCTTGGTGTTTCCTTGCAATACCCTCATATGCCAAGAGATTTCCCCAAGGGAATCTACAGCTAAAGGTAGTAGAGCAAAGAGCAAGAGAAGGCTATGAGGTCAACACTTTAGGACCTTACCAATCCCTAGGAATTCAAATGCGTCATTAGTTGTGCAAATGCAAGGGATGTCCTTAGAACAAGAGGTAGAGATTATGCCTGAACATGTGCTTTTCTCTTGGGTCGAAGGAGAAGAATTTGTATTCACAAACAAAGTATCCACTTCTAAGAATCTAATATAGTAAAATTACAACACTCGCTCCCGAGGATGGATGATGGAAGGCTATGTGATCCTTATTCCTACAACAAAAAATGGAGAAAGGAAATAATCTCGACATTCACTGCCCCTCCACCCACAACTAGACAAGAGACTTTGGTAGCCACTCAAAATCAAGGGACCTTCCATCCAGTGGCTAAGAGGGTGAAATACAGCAATACTCCAAAGTGCAAACCGCTCGAGCCGATGAATGTAGTTGAGCAACTTAAAATGGTGTCAACTAATGTATCCTTTGGGATATCTTGGGCATTCTAGAACAAAAGGAGTTACTTCAAGAAGCATTGAAATCTAGTGGTGGCCCAACCACGACCAGGAATGGAAAGAGCAACTCAGAATGACCCAAGCTCAAAAGAGTTAGTGTTGATGAACCAGAAAGAAGAGGTAAAGTAAACCAAGACCTCACCCCTTCTTCATGAATCTTATAATTGGTAAAAAAAAACATTGCTACATAACTCCATGATAGACTCTGGTGCAAGCACTACGGTTATGCCCAAATCAATTGTGGATGCCTTGGGAGTTAAATATGAGCCCCTAAAGAAAGGATTCATGCAACTAGATGGGAAATCAGTTCAAACCATTGGTATTATTAGAGGTCTCCCATTACAACTCTATTCCTACCCAAACATAACCATTCCACAGGATATAGTGGTAATCGATGTTTCGCTAGTCTTGGACTATGTCTATCCCATGATTTCATGGCTAAAATTGGAGGCTACATGTCCCTTGATTGGTCTCATCTGATTCTACGGACTAAGTATGGATCCAAAATGAAGGTGTTATCAGAACCCCTCACCAAGGAACATATTACGGATCAAGTGGCCTTAGGTTTTGAGGCCTCACATGCCATGATCACTCGAGAGGAAGAGTCGTATATGGATGATGGTGACCATCAAAGCGAGGAGACTATTTGGTTGACTATCACCTGGAGATCCCTTCGGAAATTTTGATTCCATTGGGTTAGGTACTTATGTGATCTTTGATGAGAATCCCAACATCCCAAATATTATGAGGGAAGATAGTAAAAATGAAAATAATCTCACAAAGGATTCCCTAATGTGGACTCTACATTACATTTTGATGGAGCTGGAATATGCCTATCTTCACCAGATGGAAGGAAGATACTCAAGGCATTTCACTTCCACTTCACTTGCACACTAACAATGAAGTAGAATATGAGGCTTTAGTGCATGGTTTGACATTGGTGCAAAAAGAGGGCATATAAAAACTGAGAGTCTTTGGGGACTCTAAATTAGTAGTGACACAAGTTAGAAGCATTGCCGTAGTAAAAAATCCAAGGATGAGGTCCTATCATCATCATAGGGATATGGGATCTTATTGAGGACTTTGAGGCCTTTAACATTAAGGTTATCCCTCAGAACCAAAACATAGAAGAAGATAGAATGGCCCAGATCGGATCACAATTTGACCCGACCCGAGATCTGATGACAAAAAAAAGATGGTGAAATTGATCATCCACCGTCCATACGATAATGTGGATCATTGGCAAGTCTTGAAAGTGACCAACATATATTTCTCTTCTTACAACAATCTGAAGAGTTTACTGGATCAAATCCAACCCAAAATTGAAGAAGCATATGGAGATCAAGTCATCTAGCTCAAAATGAACAAGCTTCCAAAAGGAATGATAACGTTGGAAAATATTTTTTGACTCGATGATGCTAATACAGACAATAGGGGAAGTTTTTGCGGTAGTCAAGGAAGACTATGTCAAGCTAGAAGTAGCCAATGGGAAGAAGTTAAAGGTTGGGAAAATAGTCACTCAGAAGGAGAGGGAGAGACTTGTGGCTCTATGCCATAAGTATGATAAGGTAATAGCCTGGACTTATGAAGACCTACATGGTTATAATAAGGACATCATCCAACATACTATTGATCTAGAAAAGGGACAAAACTTGTGTGTTGAAGCAGAGACTGTGAATCCAAAGATAGAATCTCTCATGGCCAAAGAGCTCAAGAAGCTCCTAGAGGCTAAAATAATCTTCCCAATCAAGCACTCCACATGGGTCAATCAAGCACTCTACATGGGTGTCCAATCTGGTATTGGTAAGGAAGAAAAATGGTGAAATCAGACTCTATGTGGATTTTAGAGATCTAAATAAAGTGTCCCTTAAGGATCACTACCCCTTACCTTCCATGGAGCAGATATACTACAAATAGTAGCGGGTTCAGAAAGATTTTCTTTGCTTGATGGTTTTGGGCTACAACCAAATATGGCTTATGGAGGAAGACCAACATAAAACCACCTTTACGATGAAGTGGGGAACCTTTGCATATGTGAAGATGTCATTTGAGACTCACCAATGTTGGGTCAAATTTTCAAAGAGCCATGGATGCCGCATTTGGAGAGTTGATTAACAAGATAATCCTAATATACTTGGATGACCTCACAATGTTTACCAAAATAGTGGAGGATCATTTCAACACCCTAGAAGTTGTATTTAAGAAATGTTAGGAATTTGGAATCTCTTTGAATCCGAAGAAGTGTGTTTTTGGAGTACCACAAGGAAAACTCCTAGGACACATTGTCTCAAAGGATGGGATCTCAATTGATCAAAAAGAGTCGGGGCCATTTTGGAATTGTCTCTACTGTTAACAAAAAGGAAGTACAATCTTTCCTAGGAAATATTAACTTCAGTCAAGATTCATTTCAGATTTTGTTGGAATGATCCGCCCGATCACACTAATGCTAAAAAATAATCTAAGCTTCAAATGGACCACTTTGAAGGTCATCAATCCTTTGAGGGATCAAAGAACAATTGCATATCTCTGGTGCTATGAAACCCAGACTTCTCCAAATATTTCATTATGTACGTATATGGGAGTGAGCACAATAGCATCCATATTTGACACACAAAAGAAGAACATCCAGTTGCTTTCTTTTGAAAACTCTCCATGATTATGAGACAAGGTACAACTTTGTGGAGAGACAGGCTTACACCATTTTCAAAGGTCTAAATAAATTTAGACACCTCGTTACCAATAGCAAGATCACGGTCTTGGTGGCACACTCCAGTGTCAAATAATACATCACAAGAAGGTGAGATAACCGAAAAAAGGGCTAACTAGATCACTAAGATCTTAGAATATGACATTGAAATAAAGCCCACAAAGCTGGTAAGAGGAAGAGGTATGTGTCAATATCTCACACAAGATCAATGACCCCAACAAATGAAGAATTTGAGGTGGTGCTTCATATTCAAGAGAATGAATCAAAACCTGGGTATCGGATAGGATGCATTTCATGTAGATGGGTGAGTATCCAAGTCACCTTCATCTTAAAAAGAGAAGATATTATCAGATAATAGGGATGAATTTTCATAATTGATAATTTCCTTTTTAAAAGGAACTTTGATGGGATCCTGCTTAGATGCCTAGAAAAGGAGGAGGAAAAATGTCTTACATGAGTTACATCATGGAAGCTCGGGAGGCCACTTCTCGGCCAAAACCACAACCATAAAATTCTATAGGAAGGATACTTTTGGCCCAATTTGTTTGTAGATTGCTATGTGATGGTGAGTAAATGCAAAATTTTCTAGTTCTACATGGGCTTACGAAGAAATGTCACACTACCCCTTAACCCTATCCTAGTTGAGGAACCATTCACATAATGGGGTCTAGATTTCATCGGAATGGTTAATCTAGTTTCAAGCGTAGGTCACAGGTGGATTCTCACCACCACTGATTACTTCACTCGATGGATGGAGGAAGTTTTGTTGAAGGAAGCCATAGAGAATATGATCTGGAACTTCTTTGAGATATCACTACCCACTTTGGATCCCCCACACATGATCATATCAGATAATGCCAAGGATTTTAGGGGGCAAAGTGTCGACTTTGCAATGAGGCATGGAATCTATCTTAAGACATCTTCCAACTACTACCCATAGGGTAATGGTTTGGCTAGAATCAACCAACAAGAATCTAATCAAGACTCATAAAAAGGATGGGGGAGGAACATAAGAGATCGTGGCATGAGCATGTCAAGATGGCCTTATGGGTTGATCGAATCACACCCAAACAAATCTAAAGGCCTCACCATATGAATTGGTATATGGTAAAAGCATCATAATGCCTATCACTATGGAGGTCCCAACCTTAGTAGTTGTTGAAGAAAATTGAGATTGAGGAACATGGATCGATGCAAGTAAGACTTGTGGAGCTGATAGAGCTTCAAGAAAAATGGGAGGCAGCCCATGAATCCATGATCATCATCAATAGGTTGTCAAGACTTGGTTTGATCAGAAGACTTCAGAACCCAAATTTTGAGTCAGACACTTTAGTCTTAAAGTGGGACGCGAGGGCCACCAAGCCCGAAAATCATGGAAAATTTGACCTCTCTAGACAGGACCATTCAAGATCATTGCATGTAAAACAACACAATGCTTTCGAGCTCGAGACTATGGAAGGTAAGCCCCTGGTGATTCTAGTGAATGGGATCCACCTTAAACCTTTCCATTGAATCTTTTGAATATTGTAAATTTTGTACCATATGTATAGTCCCCCCCTTCTTTTTGTCTTTTCCTTGTTTTGTGGTGTCGCCCCTTGAATAAGTGTCTTTGGACACGTGTCTCCATGGAGACCCTTCTACCCTTTTTGAAATTTTGAAAGGTATTGTACCTTCCTAATTTTCCCAAAGTAAATGATCCTAATGATATTTTGAATAATTAATGAAAAGGATCAGATTGTTAATGAAAAATCTCTTGGGAAATGAAAAATTTGGTGCTAAGGGTCATTCGACCAGAGGTGTCATTATATGATGTGACCTAATGTATGTGTGAGCCTTTATTTCACGTGAGTTGAGGAGGATATTTGAGGCAAGTTTTGAAGTCACCAAAGCTTCATTCTAAGTGCTAAGAGTCTCTTTCCCGAGTTCTTGAGTCCCAGTTTGAAGAACCTAGAGCTTTCCCTAGTTTTAGAGAAGTCATGGCATAGCTTTTGGCTCCCTACCTCAGCCAAAATATTATACAGGACACCCATTTCCACATCGCTCTCACAACCCAAGGCTGAGATTCCCTGATAAAGGAACATAATTCAATGACACTTCCATGGTCACAAATTTCATGGATGGGGTCTTTGATCCCATCCTAAATAAGAAACCGAAGGCTCTAAGAGAGGCTTGCCCATGCTAGATTCTAAATTTGGGGGATTCTGAGTCTTTTGGCTCTAGAATTTGGACCTCCACACTCACCCAATACATGGTGCCTCTCATGCACCCATATCCAGAGCTCGTGAAAATGTGTGCACATTGTTTTGACCCTGATTCCAACACCATCAAAGGTAAAAACATGTAGGTGGTGATTACACCATAGGCCATCAGGGATATGTTGGCCCTACCCTATGAAAAATTGGCCAGTTTTTATGACATGGCCAAACTCAAGGCATCTGGGCTCAATGCTAGAATAAAGCCACATTCATCAACAGGAGTTATGTAATCAGATTCAAGTAGTTTGAGACACAGGATTCCCAATCCCGCTAAAAATGTTCATGTCGGATTCTCAGGATGCTGCTCCATGTTGGCATTTATTTTTGGCCAAGACTCGGATAGAAATGTCTATGACTGGAAAATTGTGGCCCTTTTAGGATGAGATCAGTGAAGAAGGACCAGCATATCGGTTTGACTTCTCGAGGCCATAAAGGCTCTATTTGTGAGAGAATTGGCCTATTTCTCTATTAACTCCACTTTAGGTACTCTTCCTTTTTGTTCCACCTCATTTTGTATCAGAACTCCCTAGTTATTTAGCCAATATATGACCCTGGAACTATGGGACATGGAGGTGAACCCTCAAAAGGTCATCCCAGTGTCACATGGACTCATGTGTTGTCCACTCCTCGGATGCATATAAGTTTGCTAACATTTTTTTGCACCTCTCTACATGAATTTGACCCAGAAGGGGTCAATAATAGAATGAATGATTGATCAGGCCATCCTTATGGACCCCTGCATCCCTATGACTATTTCTTTGGGGAAACACATTCAATGATCCGGTTGCATGGATTTTGAGAGGAATCCTTCATGCTCCCAAGGATCCTCATGTCGTGAGTGGTGGGTTTGGAGATAACCAGGAAGTTGGTGCTCCTTGACATAGAGTATGAATCTAGCCATAAAAATAAGGCATTGTTGACCTCCCCTTGATAGGGAGGGATTACTATAATTAAATGCAAGGTGGAGCATATACTCATGCAAAATATGGCTTTCTATGGCTTCGCCTTGATTCAAGATACATGGAGGTATGACCTGGATGGGTGGATGACTCACCACCACCTGTCCGAAACAAAGTCTCAGACTCCTACCAGCATGAGCATAGGAAATTTTTTTGAAGATAAGAGGTCTCCCCAAGAAGAGACTCCTAATATTTTGTCAAACTAAGTGACATCTCGAATCCACTATGGGAGTCATTTCATCTAGTCTCATACAAGTATGACCCCTTCCATAACAATGACCAAGGGCTTGAGGGTGGCCCTGTGTAGCAAAAAGGACTGGAGCATGGAGAAAATAGAAGCCTATTAGAAATATAGGCAAGAAATCAAATAAACTACCCTCAATTTTGAGGCCATGCCCACCGATGAGAAGTGGGAGGAATTTTGGGATGTTGAGCATGGGTTTGATTCGGATAATGAGGAGGTAGTGGAGGTCTCAAAGAGTAGCTCACATGGGATATGACGAGAGTCCCTCGGCCCCTCCACATAACAATGCCACCATGGCCCCCTCCCTCCATTCCTCAGTAGGATCCCTTGGGCTACACACCCATGGTTTAGAAGCTATAAGGCCCTCAGGGTTTAGAGATAGTAGCACAATCAGTGTCGGACCCATCCCAAGGGCTCACCTTAGCACAACCATCATTTTTTCCCCTCCGCATGACCGCGGTGAAGTGCCAACCCCTAGAGCCCTCAAAGAAGAAGTTGAGGATGGTTGAGGTCTCTTCTTCCCTTTCTCACTCTTCCTCCTCCCATTCCTCCATCTCTTTCCCCTCTGCCTTTCATTTCCTTAGCCGAGGGTGCTCCCATTTTGGTCACCCAAACCAGACTCTTCCTCCCCTGGCTCCCCTTTCCTGCCTCCGCCACCCACCACCATTCCCACATTCTCTCCCCAATTTTTTGTGGGCCTTCTTTGGCTCTTGTGACTTCTCATCCCCACACCCAGTTATAATCCCTATGCCTATCACCAGGATTCCCATTTATAGGTGGGATAGTCCCTTCCTCCTCATAGTTTTTGAATCAAGTCGAGATGGCCAAAGCGGCCCGAGATAAAAGGAGGGAGAAGAAGAAGAAAAGGAAATGGTAGGGGAGATGAGAGGAAGATGTGGTCATTGTATGACCATCATCAAAAGAGCTCTCTAACCATCACCCAGATGGTCCCCAATGTCTCCAAGCCCGTTGAGAAAATGCAACCTGATGATTATTCCATCAGTGTTGTTGTGGTGGACCTTACTCAGTTCGCCTTAGGATAAGGTCAAATTGATGAGTGAAATAGTTTTTGTGGTCACCATGGACTATCTCAAGCTCAACAATAAGATGAAGAAAATGGAGGCTAGCCTCTATAGATGCAAAATATTGTGGCCCACTTGAATGTTGAAATCAAAGGAAAAGGAAAAGAAATAGAACAACTCCACAAGGAGTTAAAAGAGGTGTCACAAGAAGCTCTTACTTCTTCCAAGCAAAGACCAAGACATTAGAAGCCGAGTTACAACATCCAAAACTACTGGCCAATTCACTTGATCAGGAGAAAAGGCTCCTTCAACAAGAGATCGATTCAAGAAAGTAGAGGTTACTACACTTCAAGTGAAGTTGTGTGCCTCGAGAAGAGAAAAAAGTAGCTTGCAAACAAAGTGTAAGACAAAAAGATGTGGTCAAGGATTTGACCAAAAGCTAGCTCAACAACCCTAGAAAGGGGGATTGTCACATTGGTGCAAGGGTTATACACTTCTTGTTGTAAGATAATTTCCACCATGGCAATAGACCTAGGGCCCACACTCAGATTCATATTTGATGCACAAATCCTATGTGCCAACGTGGAATCCTCACCTCCACCATCAACAATACCGTATCCACCAAGGTCCTGAATCACAGATGTTGGTTCAAAAACTATATGACTCTTCAGACTCCACCTTGCAAGGGGCTGGCATTATAGATAGGTGGATGGTCATAACAAAGATCAGTGAGATTATGAGTTGTAACAAGGAAGCTATCAAGTGCCATAATCTCTTGACCACTCAACTAGGGATCAAAGAGAGGAAGCAACACATAGAGGAACTAGTTCAACTGGGATTCCCCTCTCCCTTTCCCAATGACTCCACCGTCCTATCAGAGGACCAGATCCAACAACTACTGATGGCCAAACAACAAGATAAGATTGTCTTTTAGTCTTTAAAGGATGACTCTAGTGTTGCGAGGTGGAGGCCATTTTGACCCCAATTATAAAACTGGAGTTTCATGCACACAATGGTGCAAAATCTCTAGAAATTCTCTCATAAGGAGATAATTGAGCTAGATAGAATCCTTTTCAGGCTCTCTGCATGATGATGGACTTACCCAACAGAAGCTGAATGGGTTGGGTACCAAGCTGCTTTAAAGAAGCTCTGAGTGGCATCTCTTTGAGCCACATTTTGAAATTTTGTGGTAGGGAAGGATTTCGATTCTTCCATGACTAACATGGAGTCCCTTGGTGAGTTGCCATAACTATAGAATGATTTCTACATTATTTTGGGCTCTTCCATTCCTACTTATCTTTTTCACCCACGATCCCCTTTTTTCCTTTTGGTGTTTTTTGTATTTTGTGGGACTCAATTTTTCCTAAGTATGGAACTAGATGTGGAGGGTATCCACGTGTCCCTTTGGCATGCATTTTGGAGAAATCACAAAGAATGGGAGCCTTCAAGCAAGTGAGAATTGACCACGTGGCTAAAGCATGGAAAGGCCCAAGTGGGCTGAAAAGTCAAAATAAAGGAGAAGAATGCACAGGCCTCCACGTGTCACCCAAATGCAACTTCAAAAAGAGAGAAAAAAGAGCCCCAAAACCATGAGGTCTCCACGTGTCATACAAGGTAGCTACCACCATCAAAAGGACCAACTAAAGAAGTAGAGGACTCGAGGTTTGGTGAATTGAATGTGATCTCGGGTCCCAAAGCATGCAATTTTGAGATTTTCTCCCAAGGTCAAAGATCGTGTAGGTAGAAACTAAATGCGGATGGTGGAATTCTTGATTGAGGTGTGTTGGAGCAAGATCCACAGGGGTCTATAAGAGAATGTTTTTGTGCGGTAATAAAAAATATAAATCAAGTTCCAAAGAGCTTTAGAGGAGAAGATTTTAGGTTAGTCCATTGTGTTCATTGGCCTTAGTAAGGCTCTGTTGTAAGGAAATATTGTAATTTGTGCCATTTTGGCCTTATGTACTATTTTCTCTATAAATAAGAGTTCTTTTTTTATGCACTTGAAAATTTCACAATATTATGTGTCCTTTGTTTCTTCTATTTGCTTTTAATTCAATTCTTGATAAATGTTTAAATATCTATCGTGTTACATGCCCTTAGATATTTTACATAAATCTATTCATTGTGCACATGATTATGTTTTAGTTTCATCTCACTGAAATGTTTGAAATGGTCATGAAATATCTAGTAGTTATTTTGAAATAGATTTGATCATGATTTACATATTGTTTTGATCCAAATCTCTTCATAAAAACTAATCTAGTAGTTATTGACCTAGAATTAGCATGTGGTTTCTAATATTACCATATGAGAAGTAAAGGGAGATAAGGAAGGGTGTTCTACCATACAAGAGGCCCAAAAATAATTTGATCTTCAAACCTTCGAATGGGCACCTTGTTGCTCGATCTAAGCACATAAATAGTTATTGGAAAGATATTGATTATATATATTTGACATTGTATGCTTAAAATCATGATTTTGCAAAACAATTGCAAAAAATGGGACTGTCTTTTGTTTCTTCTCTCTCGGCTCAAAATATGCAACCATTAATTGCTTATTACAGAACCTCGATGTTCATATATGGGAATGCAAATAATTTCCATAAATATCTCAATGATATGGATCGATGGTACAAAATTTTTGAAAAAATTGCAAAAAATGTGTTTGTCCTTTGTTGCTTCATGTTTTTCTTCTAGATCTAGATCTCCAAAAAATCATATAAAATCACTATGAGCTCAAAAAACCCTTTTTTAATTCATATATATATATATATAATGAAAATAGTTTTGGATCTAAAAAAATAACAATTTTATCAAAACATGGGAAAATTTACACAAAAAACCTAAATTTGGCTTGATATAAAAACCTAATCTTTGGGTTGGCTTAAAAAACTAATTAAAGGCTTGGGAAGTAGTTTAGAAAATCATATTTAATTAAAAATATGAAATACACATCTCAAAACTAAGAAATCTCTTACTTGGATACCATGTTGAACTGGTTGAGGTTATATGATTATAGATTTCCTATTTAGGGCTCACACAAAGTTGAGATAATTTACAAATGAGGAAATATCGATGTCTATCACAAAGGTGAATATCACAACATGTCACAAAAATTTCACTATATGTGTAGCAGAATGTACTCATACAAAGAGATAAGGGGTATAATATGTTATGTAAAATCAAGCTCCATTTTCCCTATTGGCTCCACTAAAATTAGAACAAGAGGTGACACATCCACTAAAGGTGGTACACCTATAGATATCATTAACTAAATCTATATATGTGCACAAGGAACGCTAAATATAGTTAACCTAACCTAAGTCAACTTAACATTAATGCATATAGAATAATGCAAAAAAAAAAAAATGCTCTAATTGATGTTGTATTATTCTTACAATGGTTGAACTATTATAAACCCTTAAGATTTGTATGTATCATGTATGTATTACAACTACCACTTATTAAAAGATAATTTATATTTTTGTTTTAATATAATTATGCTTATTTGATTTTATTAAAACATTTCGATGAACTCGTTACTTTTACACAACCTAGGTTTTTTTCACCTTTTAGGGCTTCATATTTTAAGGTTGGTTTTAGATCTTAGGATTTCAATCAACCCTTTATCCTTGTTTGCATGATTTTTTCACATAGACCCAAATCACATATACAATTATTAAATGGGAAATAACCACATGACTGGTCTTAAATTCATATCTTATCTATTTTCATAATTTGAATCACTTCCCTTCACTACTTTAACAAAGTAGGAAAAAATTGTTCCATTTATCCCTGCTCTTGCTTTAACATTCACGATTGGGGTAAATTAATATAACTATCCTAATAGCCTTGATTATTTTAATCATGAATTAGATGGTTTGATTCACGAGATAGTCAATCATGATTTGGTGCAATATATTCATCATGACTATGATGATTCATATGGTTATTAGGGTTATGACAAATACCTTTGACGAAGACTTGGAAAAATTAAACTATATCAAAAGTTAGCACTCCCCTTTGATCTCCTATTGAAATCTATGATGTTTATAATTATGAAGAAACACATGATGAGCCTTTAGAACCCATGCTTAAAATCAATGGAAAAATGCTACATTTAAATGAACATCTTCATACTTCAACTATACCTACTCGTCAAATAATTTGGATGACACATGCAATGAGTGAGTTACAACAACAAATAAACATATCATCTTTTCAGTTTAGTGTAAATAATTCTTGGGAAAACCGTGATGATGTTTTTGACCAATCTATAATACATAAAATATTTTAAGCCCCTTATGTTCGCAAATGTTTCATTCCATAGTTTTATTTGTTTGATGGATGTAGAGAGCCCACCTTACACCTCATTTTCTTCATGGCATCCCTTGAAAGCTATAAAGTACAATGAAACATTATTATTAAGAATTTCTAAAAGAGCTTAATAGGTCATGATTTAGATTGTTATACTCTTTATTCAGTGGTTCTATGTGTATTATAAAATCACATAATAGGATCTATATACCCTCCATTAAAATAATGATGAGCTCATTCAAGATTATATTCTTCAATTTAGAGATACCATGCATCGATTGATTCATCAAACTACAAATATAGAAAAGTAATTTAATTTTAGCAATATTTTTTTACCTCGTCTAAAAATAATAATTCCTTTACACTTACACATTTTGATCAGCTTTATCATGAACAGATAGATTATGCATATACATTCTTAGACTCACATTCCCTTGACACCGAGGTGAGATTTGTACATCAAGTTGTCAACCCCACTTTGGAAAGGAAATTTTTATCTTTTCACATAACTACAATAGATTCAAGTTCAACTACCCTAAATTCTTTCCTTTTTTTAGATATGGTATCCAAAAAACCAAAATTACTCAACCAACTATAAGATACACTAAAATGTTTCACAACAAGAAGTTGTTAATTTTGCCTACTATTTGGCATATCCTAGTCTTCTCGCCTATAAAAACAAGAAAATTCATTGTGAGATTGTCACAGATTTCCAGACATGACTCAAAAAAAGTGTACATTACATTAAAACAAAATATTATTGAGCTTATAATAAATTACAGCATTACAATTAATAAAAAAACTTATAAGCACACAAAAATCAATAAAAATACAACCTATGAGTAATATGATGCTTCCACCACAAGCTTTAAATGAACCATTGATCATTATGGCATTTTAAAGGGGAGTTCAAACAAGGAATCATCATAGATGAAATAACGAAGGTTAACATGTGTAGTATCAATTTCTTTCAACAACTAGAATGTGGTTTAGATGAATGGAAAAAATACACATACTTGGAGGGATCATTAGATATCTCAAGGTAAACTCCACATTGGGGTCAAAGGAGCTAAATTTATGGCTCTATCTTATTGCCACCCTTATGCCATATATTATGATACTTTAGAAAACCTTGTCTATGAGATATGGGAGAGACAATGAATAAAATTGATAAAAGACTCACATTTTAAGTCTTTAAGCACCACATTAAAATAAGTTGAGATGGCATATACACGATACCCAAAGCACAAGTACCCCATATGATAAAAACTTGGATTCCTGCAAAATATAGCAATGATGCTCCTATGACTATACACCCAACCTTCAAAGCGTTCAATCCCAAAAACAAAGATGACATGTATGACATATCAATTCCAATTCTTGATCCATGGAATTTACATGAGCATCCCATTAATGGGATCATATATTACCTATTGACTACACATATTCCTATACAAATCTATTTATTATATATAGCACCTTTATGTACAAAGCTTCTTGATTGTTTGTTTTCTTGTTGCATGATCCTCCTCCTTGACCGTGATTACTATTTCTTATATTCACCTACTATGACATGCATATATGTCTTCATATTGTCTATTCTTCTAGCACTTAGCTTTGAATTCATTATTTCACTAGGCCTTACCCACTTGATTATTTGAATCTCATCCCACACTAGTTATCCTATTATGGCACATCCATACATATCCTCTTGAAAGTTTGATCTTACTACACATATCTCGGGAAATTTTACATTTCATGGTGGCATATCATTTTCCTACCTCTCCACATTATCTAATTATGCTTGGTGTTGTCATGTGTCATACATTGATCTTACACGATCATATTTTTCATACACCTACACATATCACGACATTGGTATTTAGAGTCGACTCTTTCCCATTGGGGGCATACACCTACTATGAGTCTTTAGACATATGCCTTCGATCCATGACTTTTTGTTGACAATGGCATTCACATCAGGGCATATAATTTTCCATCACTCTCCTAAGATTGTTTTACCTTTACATCTTGATGGACACTATACTTTAATAAATGTTATTTAATATTCAAGACCCTCCCCTTTCTTCAATTTATACAACCTTTACCCCTTGACATTTCTTGATTGCTTGATGTTTTCTTGTTACAATGTTTTAAAGAAAGTAAAAACATTCTAATATTCTAATAATGCAAAAATACTCAAACATTTGAAAAATTGTAAACCAAGAGCTACTTGCTTGTTTTATTGGCACATAAATCGACATTGTTTCTTATCATGCTCTTGACATTTACATATATGTGATATTATACATATCCATTTAATGATATATATGATTTTAGATCCATGACATACAAGCTAGTCATTATTAATGATAGACATGTTTTACGGATTTACATTAGCCAAAGACTGAGGGAAGTTGTTCCACATTGGAGGCATGTCTACTCTATGGGCATCTTTCACAATTTTGAAGTTATATCTTTCTATGCTGGTCCATTGATGATATAGATGTACATTGGCTGCTTATACATGTTTTTTCCTTGCTTATCCATTTCACATGTAATTTATTATGGATATATATTATGTTTTTAATTAATGACAACAAAGTGTTTGCCTATATTTGTTGACATTTCTTGTTTCATGTTATTGGTTGTTGATTAGATCATGTTTACTACTTATTGATTATTAAGTATATGTCCTTTGCTTCTTCACTACTTATGAAATTCCTATATGCTTGTTATTGGTACCAATTACATTGTCAAGTTGTCATGTTTTTCATGTTTTTGTCTTGTCAAGTATTGTTAGGTCTCATGTCTAGCTTGATCATGTCATGTTTCCATGTGTCTGCAAATCCTCTTAGCATATCATGTTTTCTTGTGTTTTTCTTTATCATGATACTTATTACAAATGCTTACATGTGCTTTTTTCCATTATCTATATCATGCATATCTCCTTTGTGATGTTTATATGATTATACTATTTTTTTCCATGATTTTTATCATACATTTTCCTAGATGTTACAATGTGATTAAATATTATGCTTTGGTGACTACTTATGCAAATTTCTAACTATGTTCACTTATGAATATGCCTTGGATGACATGATTCATGGTTTCTTGCTAACAATGACATCTTCTTTGATTACAAATCTATCCATGTCTTGTATACGTTCTTTATATGGTTTATATTTATACTTTTAGCACATGCATTTAACTCTTTCTTTTGAGATAATCTTCATTTTCCTTCTTTTTGTATCAAAAGGGGTGCATATGATTGGCTTACTTCAAATATTTAGACAAAGTACTCACATATTATCAAACATAGTGACATCCTACATGAATAACAAATTCTCGACAATCTTATGTCAATCATGTGCCAATTTTGTGACAATCAAAATTTAAAGAACCTTTTCAAGATTCTTACCAAGACTTATCAAGAGTTTCCTAGGTTCTCTCTAGGATCTTAACCAAAAATTTGTCACGATTTTTCAATTTTCAAGATGGTTCAATGCTTTCAAGCTGTTCCAAATTTAGTTTTTCCTTCATCTCGCAATGAGATGCCCTGGCCTCTATAAATTTATGATCCAGAGGAAAAATAGGAGGATAGAAGTTCCCTAAATCACCTAGTATCATTATAGTGTGAAAGTCAACTTTGAGAGAAGTTTGTACGTGAAAATGGTGACTGGTCAAAGTTGAGTCAATCCTAGGGCAAGATAGGGTCAACTAGCAAGTCACGACAAATGGAAAAAATATAATTGAAGTGAAGGCAAAAACATTTGGGACGATGTTTCAAGCCTCCAGTCTTCGACACACGATCACGGTCGTCTTCGTCAGTGATCGAGAAAACAATTTACCACATGGTGGGTCCTTAGGCCACCACGTGGCTTACCACCACTTATCCACATTACCCAACTCGATCAAGATAAGAGGCCAATTATACTAGTTCATAAAGCTTTTGCATTGCATTGGCAAGTTCATGGTCAAGACGAGTCATGCACAACTCGGTCGAGCCATATGGTGAGCTAGTTATGTTTATATTGGCCGGAAAAACCATTTGAAACATGGCCCAAGCCATAAATAAGATGGGCGAGTCAAAATCCTTAAAAGGGCTTGCCCTATCTTCTCCCTGCTCAATGTGGGATAATCCATGTCGATGTGGATAACAGCTAGGGCAAGCGATGGACACGAACTTGGAACAACGCGACAACGAAAGCGGTTACACTATCGGTGCATGATGTGGCGGGGTCAAGGTCAGGCACATGGACACATGGCGGGGTGGTAAAGACGTGGCGAGTAGCAAGGATCTCGGAGGGTGACATGGATGATTCATGGCATAGTGAGGAGACACTTGGTTGGACCGTTCAACGGCCGAGGCAAAAGACAATGCGGGGCGAGGAGTTGACCCTATAACCTCCCCACCCCCAAATCTCAATGACCCAACCAACCCATCCAACTAAGTAGGTTGGCAACGTATTGGCCAATAGGCCTTATCAACACATAATGTGGGATCTGACCCACTATAAAAAGGGGCTCGACCCCTATCCAAACACACAAGCTTCTAAGCTAATTCAAAGCCTAAAGGAGTATTGTGAAGAATTGTAAGGCCTTTTTAAAAGGCAATTGTGAGGGAATTAAGACCTAAAAATATTTTAGGAAATATTGAATTAAGTCCTATTATTTAATAGGCAAACTATTGTAAAATTGGGAGTATTTATAAACTCACCAATCGACCCATTGTGCCACACCTTCATCGTGCGATCCTGAGATTCTAATCAAGGAGAAAAGGGACATTGTGCCGTGGAGGAGAATATTGAGATCAAATCTAACTCATAAGCCGGGGTAGCTTCTCGGTGGTCATGAAATAGGTTCTTGTTCCTCTTGTATTTAAATTTATTATAGCTTCTATTGTAATTTGTACTAGAGTTACAATTAAGGAGTGGATAATAAATCGGTTTGATTTATGAACCCGGAGACGTAGGCATTCTCGTTGAACTCGTTATCAATGTTGTTTTGCATTGTGGATAATGTTTTCTTTGCATTATTTTAAAAGTTGATTTTAAAACGTGGTAATTTCGAGTAAAAAATTTGAAGCCTATAGGGTTTGAGGTCGATTAAATTTTTACTGTATTTTCGAGATCAAGTTTGGTATCGGAGCTAGTTATTGCGAGATATTGCAAAGTACCGATTATGGACTTGTACATGTTTCTTCAATGGCGGTAGTGCGACATTGATCGACACTATGATACGAATGGTGGTGACTCGTCACCATGATTAGAATCATCGAGATAGCTGAACTACTGAGACTCATCTATAAAATGTTCGGGATTGTCAGAGTCTACAAAATATATGCCTTGTTGAACTTGAGAGAAGAATTGATGCTCTACCCGACAAGGTAGTTGAAGCAAACCAATTACGAAACGACGCCTAGAAATTCCACCATCATCGGACCAGATCGGGTGTAGCCATTATGGCAAGGGACATGATACCGAATGTTGTTGGATGTTACACCCGAGAAGAGGCCTCAATGGATGAAAAAAAAGGGAAATTTTGTTACAGAACCCAGTTCTATTTAGCAAGGAAAAAAGTCCACACCTATACAATGATAGAGGGTGGAAACTCTGGAGTTGATTCTATGATCGGCGGAGGTATCCAGAAAAAGTGTTCTAGCAGTCGCAGAGGGACAAATCATGAAGATTGTCTTCGACTAGAGCATTGGATCTAGCTATGTGATGGTGATGCACGGAACGCGACTACGCCTTCCATTCATACCACTTCCTTGTGCCAAAACATATGGCACCAGAGATGGATGTGTCTAAGGAGTTGCAACTAGTCATTGCGACATGAGATACATCGTAGGAGGAAGTTCTCAAACATGCTACATCTCGACATCATCCCCGTGGAGATGGATGAGATAGTTCTTGGGAGTTTCTATCTTATAACCCATCAAGCACATTTCATAGAAGGAGGAAATGGTCTCAAACTACACCATGGGTGGTGGTTCGGTTCGATACTATTCGGGTTACTAGACCGGACAATGGATACAACGAGTGAGTCATCTGACTCATACTCACTAGGGCATTAGCCCGATGAAGAAGACAACATTCGGGACCGATGATTCATCCTTGATGCAACCATGTCTTCACCAAGTTTAGGTATTAGCCATAGAATCTAGGTGATGAATAAAGTAGTCTACTATTTTATGTATCCATTTTTAGCATTATTTTGGGTCTAATAAAATAAAATACCCATGCTCATATTTATAAATAAAATGAAGTCCCATTTTTGGGAAATTATCTGTATATGATACTTGTATTGTAAGACCCATTGTGAGGGCAAGCTATGAGGTACTAACCCCATATTTGTAAGTATCAAATTTCTTTTGAGAAGATGTATACAAGCACTATTTGGTCGAGTCTTTGTAGTGAAAGTGTTCATGCAAAGTACCTAACAGAGCTCATAACCTTAGTGTGTTGGACGCATCATCGATTGTTAGCTGCGGAGAAGGATCATACTCAAGGAGCTTATTGATGACATAAAGATCCACTTAGCCCTATGTAGCGGTCATTTTACCATACAATAGAGTGGAAGGGGGTCATAGTCAACACAGGACATCGAAGCTAATCCTAACTCGTCGAGTGAAATATGAACATCGTTGTCATGTATCCGAAGACTTAGCACCGTGTAACAAAGGCGTAGAGGTCATCTGGAGATATCAAATTGGGGACCAGAGCTACCATGTAAGTACGCACTATGTGACTAGTTTAGCATTCCTAGTGCTTGCTTTCATATTGTAACGAAAATCTCTATATAAAGTCCTCACAAAGACCAAATGGGGATTATTCATCTCAATTTGGCATCAAAAAGAGCAACAGAGGGAAATGAGCCCAAGTGCCACATGTCCCGGTGATCGAGCCAAATGTCCGATTAGAGAAGTAGCAATTCGAGAGACGCGATATCAGCTCTAAAGATATCTCACGCAGTGTGATAGGGTTCATAATCCAGGAGAGCGAAACATAAGATTTTTGGGACAAAAATCCTTCCCACTAGGGAGGTGTGATATGGAGGAAAAATCAAATGACACAATTTCCTTAAACCCCTAGTATCATCACAAGACGAAAGTCAACTCTAAGATATTTCCGTCGAATATACAAACACATAAAATGGAGCCCGTACGTGAAAATGGTGACTAGTCAAAGTTGAATCAACCCTAGGGCAAGATAGGGTCAACTAGCAAGTCACGAAAAGTGGCAAAAATACAATTGAAGTGAAGGCGAAACAAATTCGGGATGATGTTTCAAGTCTCTCGGTCTTCGACACATGATTACGGTCATCTTCGTCAACGGTAGAGAATTTTTTTCCATGTGGTGGATCCTCAAGCAACCACATGGCTTGCCACCACTTATCCACATTTCTCAACTCGGTCGAGCTAAGGAGCGAGTTATATTATCTTGGAGATATTTTGCATTGCATTGGTGAGTTCATGATTAAGACGATTCATGCACAACTTGGTCGAACCATGTGGCGCAAGCTATTTGGTTATGTTTATATTAGCGAGAAAACCCATTTGAAACGTGGCCCAAGCCACACATATGATGGGCGGTCAAAATCCTTAAAAAGGCTTTCCCTATCTTCTCCCCACTCAATGTGGGATAATCCACATTGATGTAGATAGTGACCAAGGATGAAGCTGTGGACACGAGCTTAGGGACAGTGCGGCGCAAAGTGATTACACGGGGCGTGAATGACGTGGCGAGGTTGAGGTTACGCATGTGGACACACATCAAGGTGGTATAGACGTGGCAGCGGTAGGAATCCCGGTGGGTGAGGTGGACGATTCGTGGCACAACGAGGAGGGACTCTGTCGAGTCGTTCAATGGACAAGAAAAAGACAGGTCATGCGGGGCGGGGCGGTCGACCCCTTAACCTCCCAAATCTCAAAAACCCAACCAACCCGCCCAACTTAGCGGGTTGGTAATGTATTGGTTGATAGGCCTTATCAACACATAATGTGGGCTTTGACCCACTATATAAAGGGCTCGAACCCCTATCAAAACACATAAGCTTATAAGCTAATTTGAATCCTAAAGGAGAATTGTAAGGCCTTTTTAAAACGTAATTGTGAGGGCATTGAGACCTAAAAATATTGTAGCCAAATATTGAATTAAGTCCTATTATTACGCCAGAAGGCGTTCCCCTATGGGAAAGGCCCTTGCGGACGTTTCTACGATTGTGTTGAATTTGACGGTTTGACGCCCGTCTAAACGTTTTCACAATTTTCGTGAAATTCTCCTCCCCTGCGCTCAAATTCACGTGGTTCTGGGTTTACAGGTCCTTCAAAGATTTGATGAACTCAATTACGCACATTGGTACCATTTTTCCAGCGTAAACGAGGCTGGAAAAATTCATCCCCTGCTACTCAGAATCCCCATCATCGAAATTGAGGTGATAGCTCATCCGATCGTAATGAAACCTCGCAGGTCTGGAATTACAGATTGATTTCCCATCGGCCTTACACCTCCGAACGAAGTGCTTCCATTTGACCCCCGCGTAATCCTCCACCACAGATTCCGACCACTCCCCCGCCCGTCTGAAGCTGTTCCACCCCTTGCGCCACCATTGCAGAGAATCAGAATCTGCGTCCATGGCTGTAGTAGTTTCCGGCTCCAAATTCGACCTCGTGACCTTGTGGAACCGAAAGTGCTTAACCAATGAGCGCTCATCATCGAAGCATATTGAAAGAGCTGTACATCCGGAGGTTCCGCCCCTGCGGTAGCGAATGTTCACTGTGTCGTCCATCTGGATGGGGATTTGATCTCTGGACCTGCAGGTTCTCAGGTTGCGAAGAATCGAAAAATAAAGGTTAGGAGGAATGTTCCCATCATAAGTGTAAACAAAAACATCACTTTCTACAGCTACAATATAATCCAAAGCAGCCAGTCATTTCTGATAGTCTTTGAAAGGCTCCAACTTCTCTTCTGTAGCTAATGTTGAGTGTGTAAATATATTTGGAAATTCATCATATAGAGCTTTTATGCTGCCATTTCCAAAAGCTTCCCCTGCTACAATGTAAATATTTGTTGTGGATGGAAATCCTAAGGCCTTCAATAGAAGTGAAGTCTCACGAGGAGTCATAGGACAACCACCTTGCCTCCGTTTCTCCTCACCATCAATATCTTTCTCCTTCCCGGTGGTCTACCATGCATATCTCATTTGCTGCAGCTCCTTTGCTTCTTCCGATGTCAAGTTGTGTGCATAGCTAGTGAATGCCAACATATCCTTCTCAAATCTATACTATTCCAAGCAACACAAAAGCAAACACATAAATTAATGATATTTTTAAAAGATTCACATGTACATCACTGTTTAAGGAATCTCTGATCCACTATACACCTTACCTTAAATGAAGGGCAACATAAGGATTCCCATTCTTATGCATCCTAGACACCAAGGTATTCCCATGTTCCTCAATGGATGAGGCATATCTCAATGCTTGGAAGTTTGCACGGCACCTCAACTTTTGAATTGAACTGGGAAGACCATTATTGGCAAGTCGAGAATCTGAATGAGTGAAGTACAGAACCTTGTGGTGCTTTAGCAAGGGAAGTACTTCTGTCTTGTAGTAAGAGGCCTGCATCAGAGTAATAGATTCACAATAAACTGTGATAATCAGGGACAAACACTATTGACATGTTTATGTGCTGAATAAATTTGAAAAAACTCTTGGTAAAGACCAGGATATAGGAGCTTTTTTCAAAGGCTCAACATTTGCATAGGAAGGTGGTAGGGACTCCACTATAGGAAAATGGGTGTTTCTCCTTACATTCATTGCCTCTGTCGATTGGTTTGCTTAGAGATCTTTGCTTATTAGATTTGAGTGACTATAGCAATATCTCTTATATGCTTCTGTACCATTAACAATTATTACTAATTGTCTTAGGATTCCAGAAATTAGGAAGCATGGCAGTGCCAACTGGTCTGTGGATATAGTTTAGTGGAAGATTCTTGTACCTGTCATTATAATTAATGACTATATGCTATTCTGATCTGTTAAAGAAAATTTGCATCTCTGTCTGTATTTTGAAACACCTAGGTACCAGGATTTTTGTTAGTGGATTTAAGCTCCGGTGCCGATGAATTGAGGGCCTGACACTATGTTATTTAAGTTTTCAAAATATTAAACCTCTCTAAACTTTCATAAACTTTTTATTCAAAATATATCATCCTTGCTCATATACTTCCAAATTTTTGTTCGTTGTGGTTTTTCCATTCAAAAGGTGGTTTTACTCATGATTTCTATGCATGGTTTTGTGAAAGAATTTGTCCTGTCAAGGGCTGAGAAATGGAAGGCTGCAGGTACCAAGATTTGATGTCTATTGGATTGGGATCCATAAGACCATCTGTTGGACCCAAATCCAGGCCATTCAGGAGCCCTGCCCATTGCATTGTAAGATTCAAAAACTGCAACTTGTAGCTTAATTCCATGGCATGTGACCTCAGCAAAGAATTCTCCTCTTCCAGCTTCATTTACTTGTGGGAAACAATGTTGAATATTATGGGCGATGATTACGGGTATTGGAGAAGAATTGGTGAAATACAGGAAGCGGCGATGATTACGGCTGTCCAGATATGAGATTGTTGTATTGAAGTTATATTTGGGTGCAATACAAAATTAATGTATTTGATACTAGTATATCCAAAATATCAATATCAGGATACGTTTGATACATCGGAGTATCCAGTAAATTGGATTAGATGTTTTTAAGAAATTTTTTGAGAAGACTCTGCAACTCTCCCTGTTGGGTTGCAGTTGGCTATTCAGAAGTTGTGGATGGAATTTGTAGGAGTCTCCCGAATCATAATGGGTAGTATGAGTAAAATAAAATCTAGGTAAAACTGGTGTTGAACATTCTTTCAGAGGTAGCGTTACCCCTCTATAGGTGCAATAACAGAATATCCTTCTTCCGTGTCAGAAAAGAAGGCATTAGTATAGTGGATATGTTTGATACCTTGGAGTACCCAGTAAATTAGATTAGATGTTTTGAAGAAGTGTTGAGAGGACTCCACAACTCTTCCCATTGGGTTGCAGTTAGCATTTCAGAAGTTGTGGATCTCCCAAATCATAATGGGTACAGTATGAGGGAAATTATTCTGGGCATAACTGGTGTTAAAAATTCTTTTAGAGGTAGCATTACCCCTTTGTCGGTGCACTAACAGAATATCCTTCTTCCATGTTAGAAAGGAAGGCAATAGATAGTTTGTGGGAATCATAATCCTTATAAGTAGACATTGAGGGTTGTCTCTAAAGCTCTTGCAAGGAGAATATTGGGATGTTCATGTTATATGAAACAGAGAGATTAAAAATTGTAACATGTCCTGTAAGATGTTCTTTGGCCTTCTATAAGATTTACATGAGATTCAGTTAACAATCCCTGAGTGGGGTATGTATTAGTGGTAGCTTAGGCAGCAAATTTTCTAACCATCTTGGACTTCAACACCAATTTTCCTTGGGTGGCTCTTGAACTAGCATTCCCTACCATAGAAACTGTAGTTGCAAGCTCTATGGAGTAGCAAAAACGTTTTTCCTTATCCAAAAATGGTAACATGGTAGGTGATTAATTATTTCCTCAGTGTTCTGGGACCCAGCAATGCATTTGGAACACATATAGAGCTGTTCCATTAACTATAGTGGATATGCTTCTTGGTTTGATCCAGGTTGAAACCTTTGTACATGTTATGACAGAGAAGAACACCTTAGACATAAACTTGTGATATGGTACCAAACACTGGACAATCTAACCCAAAATAGGCCCCTAAGTAAAATAGTGTTAGTCATGTCAATTTCGTTATTTTAGTATTTTACCTATTTGCCAACCAACAATTTCAAGTCTATTCATGTAAGTCCTTTGATCCTTACGGGCCACTTAGTTGCTTATTTTGGTCTTGGATGTTTCAAACATGAGAGGTATTTGGGTCTTGGATGTTTCAGACATGAGAGGAAATTCAAACTGCTATTGTTTGGTAGAATGCATCTCAAAAGTCAGGTTTTAGTAGCTTTTGATCCTAAAAAGTTTATAATTTTTTCAACAATGATTTTTATGTACTAAGATGCCATTTGAGTTTTGGATAATTGTGATATAACAACTGTTTGTAAGAAAATCTTGCTGTGTTGAGCTTAGATGGACATATCTCAATTATATTTTTACCAAGATGTCTCCCAGCTATATCTCTGTTATTCTTAGCAAGAGATTTTTGCGCTCCTGTATGAATGCGCAGCACTATCATTACCCTTGCACGGTGCGGTACTAGCATTTTTGTTACCATTTTCACTTGTAGTATTTGTATTGACTCGGTGTTATTTCTTTATCTGTTTTTGATAGGCGGTTTTTTAAACTATTAGCTTGATTCTTAGTACTCAAGTGAAGGATGATATACTCATATTCCCCTTCAAGACATTGTAGATGATGTCAACCGAGTTTTCTAACACTTGAGATAATTGCAATGGTAGTCCCTATTTTGTATATTGTTTTTTATGTTTTGTTGTTTTGCTCTGTTGTAGATTCTCAAACAACATCAAATTTGATCTTAATGATGATATACTCATGGATACGTTCACGACCACTAAAATAGATATGTCGGTTTTTCGTGATTTGAGGTTGCATGATAACTGTTTGACGAAATGCACTCAAATTTAAATGCATCTTCTGGCTCTTGAGTTTCAACTTAACAATGCCTCTTGAATTTTGGAAGCTTGGAAGCCTACTTATTTGTAAGTTCTTTCAGATTATATTTTTGTTGCTTATCGATCATGTATATGATGATTGTGGAAGGGTTATGTCAAGCACATTAAGTATGCATATATAATACACCGTGGCATATATAATTTTTCCTCAAACAATATTATGGGAGCAATTCCGATAGAGCTGGGATATATTTTTTATTTATATACGTTGTGAGTCCAGTTATTTTTTATTTTTTAGTTATACTTCCAATAAGCTATTAAGAATTGTGTTTGGAGTGAAATTTACTATCTAGATCTAATAGGTTATTCTGCAACACTGACCAACTCATACTCAATAGCAGAAAGGTTATTTGGAGTGAATTGTGTTTGGAGTGAAATTTACTATCTAAAATTGTGTTTGGAGTGAAATTTCCTATTAAGAATTGTGTTTGGAGTCAAATGGTGGTCTCATATGACATGACTATTTTGGAAATTGCAAAAGTTAGTAGATTTCCTGGGAAGATTGGGGATGCTATTGACTGGGAGGAATGTTTTTAATGGCTGTTTGGATGGGTGCTAAATGTTTGTAATTCTCCATCAATTTTTTTGTTGCAATTTTGAATTAGGAACCCCTAATGTTTGAGATAGATCTTAAAATATCATTTCCTATGTGATTATTACAAAATAAGCAGCACCTGTTGGCTAATTAGTTGGAAGCCGACTCTATAGGACCACTGACTTGGTGAAAATAGTGTTCTTGCTTATTTTATTCTCTCTTTTGCATGATATAATTCTTTGGGTTTGTAAACTGCTGTAATTATAAGTTGGGATTGGTGCTCTTTGGATGCTTGAGCTTATTATTTTTCTCTCATATATATCCTAATCTTACTGTTAGGTATTCAGTTTTTGAATGTCGATAGATGGAAACCATATTAGATTTTTTTTCCGGTCTCTTCTCAGACTCTGCCATGCCATTCTTTGGAGTACACATGATCCAAAGCACACATAATAACAAACATCCTTGAATCAGAAGGCTACTTTTTGTTTAGTTAATTGTGTTTCCCTTCAAACCTTGAGTTCTTTACGGGCTCTTAGAATCATTCGTTCCCATTCATAAACAGGAGAAGACATAGTATAGGCTTCAAAAAATAAAAATAAGGTCATATACATGTTTTCAAAAAATTAAAATAATGAATCTGAATATATTAGAGGTAAAATATTGCTAAATGACTTAACTTATTTTATTAATGTGTTGGATACTATCCTGACCCTACTTTTTGGATACTAAATATGATTATAGTGAGTTTCTTTTGATGGCTCGGAGATGTTGTTTGAAGGTATAAGTTGCCTCTTTTGAGGTGCTGGATACTACTCTAATACATTGGTTCTTGGATATTATATATGAATATGGTGATGGATTGAAGATGCAGCTTCAAGGTTTAAGCTGCCAGTTTTATGAAGGATCCCAATAACCACCTACAAAAAATAAGACCCTGGTTCACAATGGTCTATTACATTAATTTGCTTGTTGAAAAGAATACTAACTTGCATGATTTTATGTAAATATTTGCCCAAAGGTATCCAGTTTTTAGGCATCATTTACCTTATTTAAGAGCTTTTATTATAAAAGATATTGAAACAATCACCTTCATTTTTGTGAAGTAACATCATTTGTGTTCTTCAAGATCTTGAAATCCTTAGGCATCGTTGATCCATGTTTTCAAGGAGATTATCCAAAAGATCAAATGATGAAGGTGATTATGATTGCCCTTCTTTGCACTCAAGCCGCCCCATTACTACGCCCCACAATGTCACAAATGGTCTCCATGTTTATGATTAATTATAACTATATATTAAAATTGAAGAGAATTAAATCAATTTTCATCTTAACACGAATTAGACCTCAATTATAACCCAAATCCAATTCCTAATTCATATATATATACTACACAAGACAATTAGAAAGAAAAATCAAATTACCTCATGCCACTCCTAAACAAATTTCAAAACAAAATTCAAAATGGAAACAAGTAGTGTCTATTTTATCCCCACCAAAAACCAATGAAAATGAAACATAGAAAAAGGTAGTTGACACAAAAAGACTAAATGATGAAGGTGCTTACGATTGCCTTTCTTTACACTCAAGTTGCCCCAATGCTACACCCTACAATGTCGCATATTGTCTCTATGTTAATAAGTGATTCTGATATCCTGTGCGGCCTACACAACCGACTTTGCTTTTATAGATGCATATGACAGACCTTCAACAACCATCTCCACTTCCATGTCAGTGAATTTGGGACATTCTCATGGATCAGTCTGTGTCTTTATTTCCACGTTAGTTATTCCAATGGGCACATTACCATTCTATTTAACAGATCCATTTGGCGGAAGACCGTAACTTAGACGACTCGCTGGGCACCGGGATTATTAATGTCGACAGGGACGTGTGGAAGTTGCAGTGTCGGGTCATGAGGTCACGGAGCGACTGTTGTCACTTCTCAGGGATGCAAGTCGATGGGCGAGTTGGATGTTTAGGATGTGTTGCAGCGAATGGGTAGGGTGAGGGTCACATGTTGTGATTAACATACACGTAGTTTAAAAAATATCAAAGGCAACCAACCTCCCTTAATGTGCGTCGATGTACGACGCGACATAAACCGTCGATTGTTGTCATGCATGTCAGACATATGAGGTCGCACCCCCTTTGGAAGATGCCTTTTAGCGTAATAAATAACGGTTAAAGTACACACTCAACAATTGGTCAGTGTCTAGATTATTACAACATCATCTTATTTTACCTCCAAAGTATTTTTTTCTTTTTCTCTATATAATTTATATGTAATAACAATGACTATGCATAAGAACTATTTAATTACTTCGGTGTTAATGCATGTGTTTATTGCATATTCATCAAAGTTATGTTCTTTTCGATGTGTGTTCCTTGTGTCATTTGACCCTTGAGTCCCATGCGAATTTTGACATCTTCAGTCTCATTTGTCACCTTTTGGTTCTATCTTCTTCCTTTTCTTGCCTCATTCGCCTTTGTTTCTAGCTCTTTAGTGTTTTTCTCTCCTCCCTTATTTTTATTGCGGTCTTAGGAAGTGACCACTTCTGTATGCTATGAAATTGTTCATGACATATTCATTCTATGTTTATAAATGATCACCATCCTTTTGTGTTTGTTTGTCCCTAATTTTTGGATTTTCTTGTTATTTTTCCCACTTATCGTGTGACATTTCCATGCCAATAGGGTCTTAATTTGAATTCAAGGAGTTAATAATATTCGTGGGGATTTCTTTCCAACCACCGGTTGATATCAAAGGGCATCGTCCATCACATTAGGCATTGTCAAGCATGGGTTAGACATATGGCGCTAGGGTTTTAATGTACCCATAAACTAATAGGTATGGCAGGCCATATGGTTTTATCCTGCTTGCGGAAGGAGTACTCAGAAGACATCTTTCATCGATGTGGTGCTGTTTTCTCCACGTCGCCATTGAAAATTTGTACTCTCCGTGCTTTCTTGAAAGCCCCTTGGCCATGAATAGACGCCTTGGACAAATTGCCTTGTTTAAAACACCAAATATGGTTTTCTACTCAATTTGTGGTCTAGAAGACCACTTAATTCGGTTGGTGGGTTTGTTTGACACTCGTCTATATTCCCACTCAACTTAGGGGTAGGTTAGGGATAACATAATTTAGGGTTTACTTGTTTATATACTGTACTTTTTTGTTGAAAGAATCAATTTTTGATCTCTCTTCTTTTCTTTTTAAGTTTAGATTTGACTTCACAGTAAATTTGGGGGTTTTGTTTTTCATGTAGAGCTGCACACAGTTTAGAGAGAAGAGAGTCTGGAACAGTAATAGATGGCACAGAGGAATACCTGACTGCCCAGGTGAGGGATCCTTACTTAGGCTATGAACATTCTCATTCTTCAAAAAAATTCATCCTCCTTTCTATGTAATTATTTTCTAGGTCTTGCTACTGGTTGTGTTCTTTTTGCAGGGTTTTGGTGGATTTTGACGGTGGGCGTAGAAGATTTCATTGACTTTATAAATAAATTTGTTGTGTGTACGGTGTCTGATGATGTTTGCCCATATTTGGCAAGGTTGCATGGGCCGGCCACAAATCACCTTGAATATGACATCCTCCCAATCCATAAAAGATACACAACCCATTCTATTGTACATTTAATACATCCATATTAGTTTGGCACATTATGCAACCCAGTGGAAGAGACTGCTCTTTACAACATGCTATGTCCTTCACAAACAGGCTAGAAACAATTAATTCTTAGTCACGCCTTCCTCAATGTGACATGGACCAAAAGCATATTTTCCTTGATCAAAGGTTTAGATAGGGAAAAATAGAACATAGGAGTGATTGTAACATTGAACTCAGACCAAACTGCAAGTAGTGACAACAGTTGATAGAAAACACAGATCTTTTGAGTTTTATGCACGAATCTGATACTTTCTCATTCACTTAATCAAGTGGTCCACCATTTCTTTGTTGTATCTAATATTGAAGTTGCACAATAAATTTTAAGTTTTCTCGTAGAAGGTTCCATTTTTGCCTTTAAACAAGTCTGGACGTCGCAGAGGAAGCATTACCTTTATTTGTTGTTGTCAAATTTGATAGATACAACGGCCCATGTTGAGATCCCTCCAACCCGTTACATATTACCATACCCCCTATTTCGAGAGGGAATCAAAGACAATTGCCGATTAAAATGCCCTGGGAATTAACTATCCACAAGTTGCAGGGACTTACTTTGCACAGAGAAACCGTCGACATTGGAACCATTGAAAGGTAGGGTCTGACATTCACACTTTCTCTAGAGTTCCCTCGCTTGCAAATTTGTGCATTTCACCTACTTTTTCATTCGAGAGATACTCAAATATGGCGCACGTACCAACACTTAGAGCAAGAAGAAAGGAGGAAGCAAGACTACTATCACTCAACCCATCGTAAATACTACCCTCTGCTTTGATAGCACCTCCACTACTACTATACTCAACACTTCTTCTATCCAAAGCGACACTGTCGTTCAAGGGGTATCAAATGTAATCATGTTTATTGAAACTAAAATTGCCCACTAAAGGCTACCATTCATGATATAAATACTGCAAATGTATACATGTCTCATTATGTGCATGCATATCTACATTTATTAAATACATACAACACAATATACCCAAAATAAATACATACAACATCAACTATAAAATAAATTAACTATAAAAACGGTATCAAATGTAATCTACCATATCAAATGTATGAACATGTATAAAATTTATCAAAATGTATCAAATGTATTAATGTATGAATTTTTAACAAGTTTGAAATGTAGAAACAACCTTAAAATTAATTGGCCCATCTATATTTCTACACTTACGAAATCGATCACACCCCTTATCAACATCAACTACAAAAGTAATAATTCTACCTCTAAAACAAATAACATATATCATTCGGCGTTCACATCACATGAAACCACATGCGATCGCTAGTTTTATAGGAAAACTATTGTAAAATTGGGAGTATTTATAAACTCACCAATTGGCCCATTGCACCACACCTTCGTCATGTGAGCCCGTGATTCGATCGAGGAGAAAAGGGACATTGTGTCGTGGAGGAGAATCCCAAGATCGAATCTAACTCATAATTCGGGTATCTTCTCGGTGGTTGTGAAACAGGTTCTTGTTCCTCTTTTATTCAAATTTATTATACCTTCTATTGTCATTTGTACTAGAATTGCAGTAAAGGACTGGATAATAAATCAGTTCGATTTACGAACCCAGAGACGTAGGCATTCTGTCGAACTCCATTATCAACATTGTTTTGCACTTTCGTGGATAATGTTTTTCAGGCATTCTTTCAAAAGTTGATTTTAAAACGGGGTAATTTTGGTAAAATAATTTAAAGCCTATATGTAGATGTCGGTTAAATTTTTGACCTACATTTTCATATCACCTATGTGTAGATGTTTGTTCATTGTATCATTTTCCTTGTATAGCCATTTACCTTTAGTAACACCTGGTGTAGTTATTTGGCCTATATGGCGCTTAAGTTTTATTTGGCCTTTATAGACCTTAAGTGTTATTTGGCCTATGTAGCCTCTTTGTATTTCAAAATCTCCTATATCTCCATGAGCATTTGGTTTTGGTAAAGAGGAAACTAAGAATTGTATGAAATGAAGAGAAGAAAAAACAAGAGAACAATGCATTAAAAAAGGAGAACATTTGCGAGAATGAAAGGAGTAATGAGGAGCGTGTTGGTGTCGAAAAGCAGGACCCCCGGGACTCCGCAACGCGATCGTTTGAGACTCCCAGTGCGATTGCACAACATGGAACTTTTCCCAAGTGTGGGACCTTGCGAAATCGGAAAAGCTCTCCGGATGAAGGCCGGCTCCTATTCCTCTGTCCAGATGCACCAATAAAACGCAGAGGTTTAGCCCAAAAAACCTAATCTAACTACCAAGGAGACAGGGAGAGAAAAATGCATAAAAATAAACCTAAGCTAAGGATGTGATGCACCGAGGAATGAAGAACATATGTTTTGCCAATTAAACACGAGACCACGAAATGAAACATAATGCAATATCATGCACTGAGATAAACATATTCACGGTGAAAGATCGAAGGATGCAAAATGAAACACATAGAGGGTTGAGAATCATCCACGAGACATGCATTTATTTGCTTCAAAGTTGATCTGATAAAGCTGCAAAATGCCGAGAGGCAAAGCTGCATTCTGATTTCGAATGGGAGGTTTGAGCTCCTGACTCCACTGCCAAAGAGAAGAAGGGAGGGCCAAAACAAGAATGTCGGCCTTTTTAAAACAGCCTCTCCTTACATTTATATGAAGACAATGAGAGAGGAGAAGGATTGAAGCTTCCCCTGACTACCTCAGAAGCTGCACTTAACTCCTCATTGTGGCGGTAGGTAAGAACCCCAACCACCGAAAAATGGCGAACTATATTTTTGAACCGGGTTTGAAAGAAGTCCGTCATATGCTTGTTGTTCGTGTATTCCCGACTTCCGGTTCATTTGCATTTTCCAAGTTTTCCCTTGTTTCGGGTTCGGAGGTATGGCTCGCATGTGCATCGGGTTTGGGCGGTGGCGCATCATGTTTTTCCCTGCATGCTCCTCCGCCATGTCTTCCCACCCGGAAACCCGAATTCCCTTCTTTGTCGGGTTTTGAAGACCTCCCGACATGTATTCGATGCGCCATGTTGTTAAAGCTCACGAAACCCGGATTGCCTTGCGTCGGGATTTGGAACCCTTGCGACATGCTCCTTTGGTGTCGGGTTTTGGTGGGCTCACGACATGCTCCCTTTTCATGCGTTTCCGACCCGAAAACCCGATTTGCTTGGTGCGTCGGGTTTTGGAGACCTCCCGGCACATTTCTCCTTTGTCGGGTTTGGAAGAAACACCGACATCTTTTCCTTTCTTTGTTCGCCCGATATGTTTTTCCGCCGCTTAAACCCGCGTTTCTTTGTGCGTCGGGTTTTTTAACCCTTCCGGCATTTCTTTTGTTGTCGGGTTTTGAAAGCCACCCGACATGCTTCTGCGCCATGGAAACCCGAATTGCATTCGCGTCCCGGAAACCCGATTCCTTTGCTGTCAGGTTTTGGAAAACCCCCGACATGTATTCGTTCCTTGTTTATCCGACTCCTCTTTCCACATGGTTGTCGCGATTTGCCTTGGTGTCGGGCCGGAGAGGAAAAATATACAACAGAGCGGTGAAGAAGCTAAAATTATATAGTATAACAAGCCAAATATTTACATAGTTGTTAGATGCGAGAAGAAGTGGAGGGGAAGTCGAGAAAAAGGTGAAAAGGAGAAGGCGAGAATCTTATGAGCGGAGGATTTTACGGGGGCGGGCTGTTTGAGACGGCGAAGGTTATAGGGGACGGTGGTAGGGATTGGAGGCGAAGCTCTTCTTGTTTTCGGAATTGCAGGAGGGAGGCTGAAGAAATTCTTGAGTAGCGGTCAAGCGAGAAGGTTTGGGGAGATACGAATCTTTTCCAAGGAGGGACGCGCGAAAAGAAGCGGTAAAAGTAAGGCTGGTCTCTCGGTGGATCAATGTCTATGGTGGCATGACTAAGGGTGAGTCCTTGGGCTTTGTGAATCGATAACCCTTGAGGCCATTTTAAAAGCGGTTGTGTACGGGAACCTCTTGAAATGGGGGAATGGGGATGTGGGTGGGATTTGTGGATTCCACGGTGGACCGGAATAGCGTTCAAAGTCGGCGACAATTACAAAAGAAGGCAAAGAAGGTGGAGCCGAGGAAGGGGAATAAACAATGTCGGCAGCGAGTGCGATTGCGCCATTAACAAGCCGTGTAGCAATCCATAAATTAGCGGTGAGCATGATTTTTGGTCTTTGCAAAGGAGCACTATTTGTTCTATTTGGTCGTCATCGGGATCATTGTAGTCACTTCTTCTTGTATTGAGCAATGGACAAGGCAAGCTGGAGAATTGAGTTCCTTGGCATTTGTAAATTGTGTTTTTAACAAGAATATTTGTTGAGAAGAGGTGGGGGCATTGTGGAAGTATAGAAGTTCTTGTTGCGAGAGGCGAGTCGGTGCGAGACATCAAAGTCTCCCAATCTGGAAGGGTGGCCACACCATTTCGGATGTTGAGAAGCAAATTGCGAAAGGAAATTTGAGGCGGAGAGCAGAGCCTTGTTGTCGGAATATAGACGTTAACGAGATTGAATTTAGAAATTTCCATGAAAAGGATCCAAGTAGGAATTCTTGGCATATAGCGGAATGTCCATAACGGGTGGAAGTTGACAAGGTCTCAAGCAAGAATCATTGATCTATTTAGAAGGGGAAGTACGGAAGTGCGGGAAGGCCTCACGCGAGGCGTAAGTCAATTTTGCAAGTAGTTTAGGACCAGATGAAGCTCATTTCATCAATCAAAATGTATGTGACATGTTTTAAAGAGTCTTGAAAGGAGGTCAAAGCTTGGCCTTGAGGGCTTTAAATCACGAATGGGAATCGGAGGCTGGAATGAGCAGTCGATGCGGAAATGTTAAAAGCGGCCACACCGGTGAGGGGCAAGCAAAAGAAGGGGTGAAATGGCGGGTAGTAGGAGGAGAAGGCGAGACCGGAGAGAGTGGATAAGGAATGACTTGCACTGTTCTGCAGTTCCTTGAATAATGAGAAGAAGGGGTGGTAGGTGTGTGTTGAGGAAAAGTGGTGAGTATTATGCTTTGAAGGCTAGTTCTTGGTTATCGGAAAAAGTCGACAAAGAAGGCAAACTAGATGGATTTGCATGGCGGGGCAATAATTAGCCCTACCATTCTCGACAAAAGAGGGCGATGTCGACCAAATGAGCCGGAGCGTTGTTTGAGGACCAAACATAGCGGGAGTCATATTCTCGGAGGCAAGCATTTCCGGATGGTCAAGACCTTGAGAATGTCCGGACGGGCCTTTGCTAAAAAGTTGCCATTCATAGATTCTCTCGCTTATGCTGCATTGGAGTGCATGTCAGATTCGGACGAAACATGCGGAGATGTATCGGAGTTCCGTGTCTATTCTTCTAATATGCCCCACGGTTTGTATGAACTTTTGAACAGCGCGCGGTGGAAGTAACAACATCGGCGAGGAACCAACATACGAAGGAATGTTAGGAAAGGCTTATGCGGCGGGAGCTCGAGACCAACGAGAAAAGGTGGAAAGCCTCTGTATTAGTTGGCGGAATGATGGAAAACCTTGGGTACACGCGGACAATTCTTTGGCGTAGTGCGTTGTTTCCATTTCTCTTTTTTCGGTATTTCTTTGTAATTCCACCCTCGAGCAATTTGGATAAGGAAAGGGACTCCATTGATGGTGGGCGGACAAGGTACGCATCAGAAGCTGTGATGTATCTTGTTCGGGAGTAGCCGATGCGAGAAAGGCGCCTAAGTATTTTTGCCCACATTTAAATAGGCAGTCTGCCATTTGGACACAACAAGAGGAAGCTTGAGAAGCAAGTGACAAGTTTCTTGTGCACTTATGTCATGTTCAACAACACTTTCTGTGAGCATCTTTCGTATTGCAAAAGAGGAAGGGAAATGCGGGTGGCATGCGAACAAAGCCTAGACAACATTTGGTGGTATGTCTCAGCGTTGCTGCTTTAGAGGCATACTTTGCTGATGTATTTAAGAACAACGTGCCGAGATAGTCTGGTGTGATCGATGTTTGCTCTCCATATAGCTAGCATGGCTTTATTGTGAATGTTTAATCTGTCATCATTCACGAAAGGAAGGTATTTAACGCTTTTGTTGGCATCAATGGTCAAGGAAGAAAAAAGCTGTGTTTCCCAAGGAGCACTTGTAACGACATATAGTTACGGAACCTTTTTTTCGGAGACATGTACATGTAGAACATTTGGTGTGGCGCTGAACCCGGTTTATAAGTTCCTCGAGGTCGTGCAGAGGGTTGGAAGCTAGAACCTCTGAAGAGGAAAGCAAGCAGGGATCATCCTCGAGAGATCTTTGAAAGAATGTAGGTCTACATGCAGGAGCTCTAGGGTTCCATGCGAAACATATTGATCAAATACAGTCTTGTTGTTTGTGAAGCATTGTCATTCAATCTATTGTGTCGACATTGGGGCGCCATCAAGCCAAAGGAAACCGTGAACATGTGCGAGCCTCTATGTTGCCATTCGTACCTAGAGGAAAAGGCGGTTAGAAATAAAGAGAAGCAAAAAGCGGCGAGACGAGGCATTTAATTTTTGTTTACTACCGGTAGTCCTTGGCTCCAAGGTGTTTCTGCGAGGACCTCCTCGCGGAATATTGTGAACCTCAGTGCAAGTAGGAAACACGATGGGGGTGGTCGATAATGTTGTTTGTTCTAAATCTCTGTGCGAACCGATGATCGGGAGGCGGAACACCGGGCATACTGACTATGCAAATCAGGCCATTTAGTATCTGCGGCACTAAGAGTGAAGAAGAAGCGTAGGTGCTCCCAATTGTTGACCATATCCGATATCTCTCCTCGTATTTGGACCAAAAGGAGCGGGTTCGCGCGAGTTATTTCCAAACCGCATCAAGGTATCCAGGAAGCGAATATGCGGGGTCTTGAGCAATTTTTTCGGAGGTCGGCTATAGTTGGCGGTATGGCATTTTCTAGGTTTTGTTGCATGAAAAGCAGCTGCTTGTAGATTGGCTCTATGCCGCATGATGAGGTTAAGCAAGAAATAGCGAAGCAGGGGTGGGAACAGAAGCGGTTATCATGGAAACGGATTAAATGGAGGGCATATTCATGTAAAAGTACCTCTTTCATGCGAGGTTGTCTAAACATAGCCTTACCTTTAGGAAACAAAGTTGGGAATGCCATGGAAAATAGACCCTCAGTGGTGTATTCATTTATGGGAGAAAGACTCATGTCTGGCCAAGGCATGGTGAAAGGCATGTTTTGATCATGGGAGAGAAGGAACTGTGAGATATGCTCGTCTTCGGTGCCGGAGTTGTGGGCAGAAGGGACGAAAGAAGAAGAGCGGGCGTCAATTAAATTGCAGAGAGAAGGATCATCGCCGGAATCGGGTGCGACATCGTCTGAAGAGGTGGGGATGTCCATCGGTATGGAATTGAGGGAGGAGGAAATATTTGTTTGTTGTACGGGAAGAGCGTTGAGGGCCTCATTGTCAACAAGAACATCCTTGTAGTATGGGTCATGCAAAATTTTGTATTGAAGTGCCTGCCATACACGAGATCTACTAACATAGAAATCGTATTTTGTGTCGTGGGAGCCTGCCTTTTGCACAAGAACCAGATCCAAATCGCCGAGCCGTCGAGGGAGGTACTTTGCTATGGTAGAGATATCTTGGGGGAAGCTTATAGTGTGCCCCAGTATTTGTATTGTCCACCACGTGCATGGGTTACTTGGAGAATTGGGTTAACTCTAGCAATCAACATTTCTTCAACTTGTGTCAAAGATTGTAGTACAGATGGCTGGACGCCAGGGTCCATGTTGTTCCAAGAAGAAAACCGGTGTCCTTGTTTCTCAAGCCTGCATCTGGAGCAAAGGATAGATCTGAACAACACCTAGTTTGAATGCAGGTAATTCTCAAGCGAGACGGTGCATGTGCTTGCGGCGGAAAGGGAATCTAGCCTTTTGCGGAAACGCCTTTGTGCATCTGCGAAGGAGGGACGAAGAAGAGGCGGATGGCTCGGAAGGGAACATTCAGCAGACCAAAACCCTTGAGGTTTTGGCATGTATTGGAAGGCTGGGAAGGCGGCACAACCGAATGCGAAGAGGTCGGCGAGCATCAGCGGGAAGGGAGAAAGCGGAGGACATTGGAGAGTACGAGGTCGATGGGGGGGAAGAGGAATGTGTCGCTCGAGAAGGGAAGTGTTGTGTATCCCAGGGTACACGGGCCCCATAGAAGGGAAGGGTGGAAGTGTTTTGCGAAAGGAAAGGGCAAAGTGGAGCGGAGGGCGGGGCGAGAATAACATTTGCGGAGTTGGCCGAGGAGGCATCGCGAGAGATAGAATGGGGCGATGGAAGGGCGGAGTCTTTGGGGGCTGTCACGGGGCGGGGAAGGGGAAGAAAGATGTCTGATGTGTGCTTTTTCTAGCATGGTAACATGGCGGCGCTGATCCGCATTTATTTGCTCTTTGTTTTTGGCGTAGATTTCTCTTCGTCGAGCTAATCGTTGCTCTGTAGACATGGGGAATCTCTGAGCGTTTTGCAGCGAGGAACAAAAGTATGAGACAAGTAAAGGAAAAGCTGTGCATCTAGCCATACATGGAGTAAAGGAAAAGAATACGAAAGTTGTTTTGCGCATGTATATTGCAAGTAAAGGAACATAGCACTAACAAAGCTCATTCAACGAAGTTATGAATACGGGAAAGTGTTCAAAGGAAAGAACATGTCCATCTGATATAAAAGACCATCACTAGTATTTAATTTTTAAAGGAAAAGGCTTAGGAATTCCAATTATTGATATTCAAGAACATAGAGAGTGTGACAAAATTTACAAAAAAAACGTATATATATCGGTATCCATTGAACCCGAGTTTACATAAGCAAAAGTAGAGCAAAAGGAACAACTAGACATTCGTTTGTGCAAGAAAGAGAGTCTTGGAAAGGGTCTTTAGCATATCAAGAGACCAAGAGAGCTTTAGAAGGGGGAACACAAATGTAGTGGCTTTGTATATTATTCATAAGCGTAATTCGGGGAAGGAAGCGAAGCTTCAAGTTTGTGCGACTTTATAATGACACATTTAAAGCTGCTTCTTGTCACGGTATGTTTCAAGTTTGATGGAAAGCGTAAATTGATATTCGCGGCCTTTGGTCTGCAATTTCGAGTTGATGCACCATCATCATCATGCTCAAAAATTGCATGTAAAGGAACATAGCACTAATAAAGCTCATTCAACGAAAGTTATGAATACGGGAAAGTGTTCGAAGGAAAGAACATGTCCATCTGATATAAAAGACCATCACTAGTATTTATTTTTTAAAGGAAAAGGCTTAGGAATTCCAATTATTGATATTCAAGAACATAGAGAGTGTGACAAAATTTACAAAACAAAACGTATATATATCGATATCCATTGAACCCGAGTTTACATAAGCAAAAAGCGAGCAAAAAGGAACAACTAGACATTAAATGCATGCAAGAAAGAGTTATTGGAAAGGCGCTAGCATATCGAGAGACCAAGAGAGCTTCTGAGGGGAACACAAATGCAGTGAAGCCTGTATAGTGTTACGCAAACGTAAATCAGGGAAGCGAAGCCGTAGCTTCAAGTTTGTGGGACTTTATAATGACACATTTAAATTGCTTCTTCTCACGGTATGTTTCAAGTTTTATGGAGAGCGTAAATTGATATTCGTGGCCTATCACTTGGTCTGCAATTTCAGTTGTTGCACCATCATCTATGCTTAAAAACTGCAAGTCTTCAGCTTTGACGCCCATTATATTTTCAGCAGTCTCATCAAATGCAGTTACGGATTGAAGTTCTCCTGTGCTATCTTGTAAAGTGACACGGAGTGCATACTTGTAGTCGCATTTTTGGATAGGAATATTACATTTCCCACAAAACCAGGACCCGTTTTCCAGTTCTTGCACTTTCTTGCGACACTGTGTACCATTTTTCACTAAAGGGCATGCCAAGTAATAAAAATTGTCCAATGAAATGTCTGTGATTTTTGCTGTAATTGTAGCCCATTCATTTTTATCTGTGTTACCCATTTGCAGGACCTGAGCTATTGTTGCCGGAGAGGACAAGGCAGATGGAGGCCCTAGAACCCTGTTTGTGATAGATGGTGCGGGGACATTGAAAGCATCGGATGCAATCCATTCCTGTAGAGAGAGGCTTTCAGGAATCATTGGATTGACAAACCATTTTGTAGTGGATATAGTATCAAGAGATGTTCCGTTGAAGCTGGAAACACGAGTTGTTTTAAGAGCAAGAACTGGTTTCTGCGGAATTGAAAGGAATTCTTCTAGCTCTTCTCCAAGTACAGTTGAATGTTGACCCCACAAAGTGATGGAAACACTAAATCCGGACATGTCTTCAACTGCATTGATTCGCTTGAATGTTTAAATGCGATCACGTCTGCGAATGGTGGATCGTGGAGAAATAACAAGAACTACACCAAGAATGTCAACAAAAGATCCGGCGGGTCTTCGGGTATGTCTTTGATGGGGACAAAGTGGAAGTGGTGTAAAGGTATGATTTGATCGTTGACATGTAGAGGCCGGACAATAGATGCTGCCGAAAGGAAAATTTCGAGTGTGCTGTTCAGGTTGTTGAACTTTTCTTTTGCTTTTCCAATTCTTCCGTTAGAGATGGTGTACGTTTGTTCGTTTTCTATTGTGCCATAGAACTTTTCTGCAATCTCATTGAAACAGGAGACGCGGATTTCACCACCTCTGCCATCCACGAAGTCGAAACCAAAGAAACAACCATTGCCGTTATCATTACTATATGTCTGCATGGAGTTTTTTGCGACTGCTCTGCCCTCTATGGACCAAACACGCATGGTTGTGTTCAAGTCGTTTATGAAAATGGCCTTCGATGCTGGTCTCGAGGAAGCATAAATCTTTTGAGGCGGTGTTTGCGGAAACAAAGTTTTGGGCACACCCTCAAGGTGGTCAACACAGGCTTGTTTGCCCCGTACAACATGGCTAGGGATCCGGGAAGGAGAACCAACTTGTGGATATGTTTCTTTCGATATATCCATATCGGTTATTAAAACGGTCCTGCACGCATGCAATGCAAGGAAAGAAAATGTCAAGAAACATTGTGTGAGATAGAAAAGACGAGAGGGAAGTCAAAATATTGGCTACTTACATTTCATGGTCGACCATCCTGCAAACGGTTTTTTGCAGCTGAATTATTGTGCCTTCTGTCAACGTTTTGTCTGCAACTAGTTTTGAAAACTTGGAGGGCAACAATGCCTTCTGGATGTGAATACCATCAGAAAGGTCAACTCGATCTTTGGGTGCATTTGTTCAATAGAGACCCACGGGAGATATGTTGAGGAGCTGGAGCGTGGAACCGTGTCGAAGCAGCCGGACATTAGGCGCGCAATACCTCCTTACGTTAAAGTTGTGTCCATGGTTGCAATGCAACAACTAGAGGAGAATGGATGTCTTTGCACGACAAATGCAACGATCGGCGAAGAATGTGAAAGAAAACACCAAAACAAACAACCAAACCGAATGTTACGCCCCCACCTAGAAAATCGAACACGATAGTCGGTTCATTAAAAGCAAAAGCGGAAGGGAAGGTCGAAGCGGTTGAAAAGAATGATGCGAGGTAAAGGATAGTAGCTTAGAGTTCGCGAGAAAAAGGTAAAATGTAATGCTGATCCCACAATCACAAAAGCCCATTTTTTCATGATCTCAAAATGGATAGAAAGCCTCCTAACAGAGAAAAAGAGCCTCTCCTTACATTTTATAGAAGAAAAAGAGGAGTGAAGAAATCGAAATTTGTTCAACCACCTCCATATCCGCACCTAACTCATCTCATTATAGCGGATTGTATTTTGAATCGGGTTTGAAAGAAGCCCGGCATGTGTTTGATATTTGCGTTTTCCGAAACCGCTTCCGCGCTATTTTCCAAGTTTTCCTTTGTCTCGGGTTTGGAGGATGCGCGACATGTTTTCGCCTCATGCGTTACCGACTCCAAAACCCGATTTGCCTTTGTAGTGTGTCGGGTTTTGGGAATCAAGCATCGGGACATGCCTTGCGATTTGCATGTTTCATGTCTCATGTTTCCCGAAACCCGAAACCCGAATCCCTTCGTGTCGGGTTTTGCGATCCCTCCGACATGTGCTTTCTTTGCGTTTGTGTCGGGTTTTGCGACCCTTCCGACATGTCCTTCCTATCGGTTTTTCTAACCCCTCGACACATCTCTTTCTTTGTCGGGTTTATCCGCTCCTCGACATGTTTTCGCTGATGTTTCTTCGCCTCCGAAACCCGCCTTCCCTTTGTGTCGGGTTTTGAAGACCCCCCGACATGTGCATATTTTTTTTTCCCTTTTTTGGCATTTTTTTTTTTTGGTGAAAAAATCGCAAGGATGGAAAAAAATTTGCCATTTTTGGAAAGGGTCCGGGAAGATGTAGCAGCAAAAACTTGCATGTGCCATAACTTTCATTCTGTGGCTCCGTTTTAGGTGTCGTCTTCTCTAAAAGTATATATTTTCTCGAGCTCTACGCATTGATGGCAATATTTTTCTTATTTTCATAAAATCCATTTTTGTACCTTTTTGGACCAAGCAACTTTTTGCAATCTTTTGAAAGAATCATTATGATGATGATGATGATTATGGTAGATGGATGCTTTTTTGTATGATTTGTCTATATATAATGATATAAGTATACAATAATATAAATTTATAATAATATATGTATATATATTCACCGCTATTTTCCAAGTTTTCCTTTGTGTCGGGTTTGGAGGATGCCGCGACATGTTTTCGCATCATGCTTTACCGACTCCAAAACCCGATTTGCCTTTGTAGTGTGTCGGGTTTGCGGAACTGTCAAGCATCGGGACATGCCTTGCGATTTGCATGTTTCGTGTCTCATGTTTCCCGAAACCCGAAACCCGAATCCCTTTATGTCGGGTTTTGCGATCCCTCCGACATGTGCTTTCTTTGCGTTTGTGTCGGGTTCGCCTCCGAAACCCGCCTTCCCTTTGTGTCGGGTTTTGAAGACCCCCCGACATGTGCATATTTTTTTTTTCCTTTTTTGGCATTTTTTTTTTTTTTTGGTGAAAAAATCGCAAGGATGGAAAAAAATTTGCCATTTTGGAAAGGGTCTAGGGAAGATGTAGCAGGGAAAAACTTGCATGTGCCATAACTTTCATTCTGTGGCTCCGTTTTAGGTGTCGTCTTCTCTAAAAGTATATATTTTCTCAAGCTCTACGCATTGATGGCAATATTTTTCTTATTTTCATAAAATCCATTTTTGTACCTTTTTGGACCAAGCAATTTCTTGCAATCTTTTGAAAGAATCATTATGATGATGATGAGATATCGGGAAACCTCGCACACAAGAATAAAGGCCAAATAGGTATGGCAAATGGTGACTACTTTGTGAAATGAAGCCTCCTAACAAAAGTTATGAAGAAAAAAGACTCTGAGCAGGGCTAGTAGGAGCAAGTAAGCTAGAGAAGAAGAATAGGTGATTGTAAGAAAAGTATAAGGTCCGGAGTTATACAATTTGGACCACACCTCGGGGGGAATAAAGGGTGTATGAAAATGTCTCTACTTTGTTTCGAGAGCTTGCAGAGGTGCTCAACCATGAAACCACCACAAGCTTGCCCTTAAGAACACAAAAAGGCAATTCTGGGCAAGATAGCAAAAGTAAACATAAAGTAAACATATCTATGGCCCGATACAAATTTGAGCAAAGACAAGGGGATGAAAAAACAAAGTCTGCAATTCGCCACCGCTTACCTTAATAGAAGAAGCCCCAAAAGGTCCTCTTCATTTGCACTCCTCCTGAAGTCAATCTCGTCAACTTTGCTTCAAGTGTTCAACAAGAGATAGATATGTGCAAAGGATACGCTAATACAGTGTGCAGGTGAATTTCCTCTTGAAGATTACTAAAGAAAAACAAAAGAAAATTTTCCATCAAGCATATAGCAAGATCTGTCTCGAGTATCTTGTTGGCACAACGAACTTTCCGAGAATAAATCCAGCTCCTGAATAGCGAGGTTCTAGGGAAAGGCGTGGACATCCAGGATGAGGATTGGAACATGATTAGATAGACTTATTTCGAGAAAATGGACAGCAGCATGGATTGTGGTGAAGGCTCTGGGATGCCATAAAAGCAACTTAGAACACAAACTGATAATGCACAACTGAAATAGCTTGACCCATAACTCTAGCAAGGTTGCAGAGGTGCTCAACCATGAAACCACCACAAGCTTGCCCTTAAGAACACAAAAAGGCAATTCTGGGCAAGATAGCAAAAGTAAACATAAAGTAAACATATCTATGGCCCGATACAAATTTGAGCAAAACAAGGGGATGAAAAAACAAAATAAATTCGCCACCGCTTACCTTAATAGAAGAAGCCCCAAAAGGTCCTCTTCATTTGCACTCCTGCTGAAGTCAATCTCGTCAACTTTGCTTCAAGTGTTCAACAAGAGATAGATATGTGCAAAGGATACGCTAATACAGTGTGCAGGTGAATTTCCTCTTGAAGATTACTAAAGAAAAACAAAAGAAAATTTTCCATCAAGCATATAGAAAGATCTGTCTCGAGTATCTTGTTGGCACAACGAACTTTCCGAGAATAAATCCAGCTCCTGAATAGCAGGTTCCTAGGGAAGGCATGAGGATTGGAACATGATTAGATAGACTTATTTCCAGAAAATGGACAGCAGCATGGATTGTGGTGAAGGCTCTGGGATGCCATAAAAGCAACTTAGAACACAAAGCGATAATGCACAATGAAATAGCTTGACCCATAACTCTAGCAAGTTGTAGTATAAACATTATGTGGTACATACACACGAGGCATGTTTAAAACCTTCAAAATGTTACAGGTGGCCGGAAACCTCAAAAAAGTTTTTTCGGCCAAAAAGATCATTAAAAATCGGGGAAAACAAATACTCAAAATAAAACAAACCTCATAATCAAACCCAAAACAATGACACTAAAAACCTACAAAAATCGAAACTCGCCTTATTCAGCTCATTTATGCCTCGGTCTTAGCCTTCGCTCAGGGCTCACCCAATCAAAGCTATCCAATTTGCTTTTTCCCACGGCGAGTCGAGAATCATATAAAAACTCCGTCGCTCATGTTTTTTGCCATTAAAACCCCAAAACATATAAGTGAATATCAATAAATAAATATATCTCCATAAAACACAATACTAATTTTTATTAAATCTAGAGTTCTAAGATTAATGTCAACCACATAATGCCTCAGTAGCATGATAGAAAAACTGGACAAGTACTCCCTTCTGCAAGCAATTCCAATTCCAAACCTACCCACGCAAAAGATTTTCAGGATCTGGTTTGATACGGATTTCCAAGTTACCCCCTTCTGCAAGCAATTCTGGCTCCGTCACACTAAAAAACCACTCAGTCTTCTGTCGCTCCGGGGGGCTCACCCAATGCAAAGCTATCAAGTGCTTTTTCCCCACGGCCGATCCGAGAATCATATAAAAACTCCGATCGCTCTGTTTCTGCCATTAAAACCCCAAAACATATAAGTGAATATCAATAAATAAATATATCTCCATAAAACACAAGTACTAATTTTTATTAAATCTAGAGTTCTAAGATTAATGTCAACCACATAATGCCTCAGTAGCATGATAGAAAAAGCTGGACAAGTACTCCCTTCGCAAGCAATTCCAATTCCAAACCTACCCACGCAAAAGATTTGAGGATCACGGTTTGATACGGATTTCCAAGTTACCCCCTTCGCAAGCAATTCTAGCTCCGTCACACTAAAAAACCACAGCTTATCGAGAGCATCACCTGGGTTACAGTCGAAGAACAGTCCAACCATGAATTATTTTAGACGAATGTAGATGCAGGCCTCTGAAGCACGCAAACCCCAAACCTACCAAAGCCCACGACAGGAAAAGAAACAACTGTGTTAGCTGCCATACGCGAAGGGTTTTATTCATTCACGGAGGCAACCAGAATTCCAAACCTACCCACAGAAAAAGCAGCCATGCTTCAGCGTACACCGCAAAAAACCGTGCAGCAGATATTTATCAAGTAACAGTTCTTGTACAGTGCATGGAGGGCCAGATCGCATCCGTGATCGACGTCGTCCTGACCGACCTCATCTCGGCCGTCTCCTCTCTGACATGCGTCAGAGAGCCCTCAGCTCGAACCCAGCTGAAGGAACGCCTTTCGGCGTAATTATAGAAAAATATTTTGATATTCCAATCAAGTGTAGTCATCGTTGTGTTTTGTTCTTTCATGTTTCAAAAATCCAAATATTTTTAATCATTGAAATCCAAGTTTAAAGTTTCAAATGTATACATCGTTATTGACCATTTATCTACTTACGCTTTTTGTGTTTGTAGATTTACAAAATGGAAAAAATGTGATTTTTCAACTATAATCATCTTCTCATCGAGATCCGTTTGCATTTTTTTGTTTCTTTTAATCCAAAAATTTTCAACACTAGATCAAAGGGAGACAATCTTAGTACCACGAATTTGGTCAAGGCATTTCATAATAATATTTTTTTGTACATATATAAATATTTGTTCCATTAATGCATATTCAATATTATTTGCACATATTTCACCATTTTAAACACCCTCTAAACCACTAGGTTGTTCACATCCTTTAGTTATGCATTACCATTACCAATTCAATCTATACATAAGCCAACTTCATGCTAAACATACACACACAACTTTTAGTTCTCGAGTTTCATAATCTTAGGATGATTTCATCAATCCAGAAAAATTTAGCCCGAATCTACTCAAATGTCTTGAACTCGACTTTCACTTATTAGTCACAATTCAAATGGGTGACATGTGGGTGACTTGTTTTAGTTATCCTTCACGAGATTTTAGGGTCGATTGAGTGAGAAAACTAACAAAAGGTATTCTATTTTTAAAAATCACCATGTGCAATTAAAACCATGTAAAGAGCATTATCTTCAATCCTTAGAGATCATTATATATAAAGAGCACAATCTTCCAAAATCAATCCTATATCAACTAAGAATATAATTATGAAATATACAAAGTCTCAAAGTTCATGTTGTCGGGTGCAAGAGTCAAAACAAGGGTTTCATTCTAAATGCATATTCTATATTCTTAGGTGCATATCATCATAGATTTGGGAGAACACCCCGAGTTTGAGCCCTCTTCGGAGTATAGGTACACGGCAATCATCATCAAGTGGTTCAAGCAAGTCCAACCCAAAATGATAACCCTTTCTTAAGGCCTCTCATTCTCGAAGTAATCAAATTTAGTGTCTGGACAAAGAAGAAGACATTCTAGCTCTGTTGTGGATCATCACAACATTCCAAATCCACATTAAAAGTATAAATCTAGGTATGAAAGAGTTGATCTTTGTCACCCAAAAATATTCGGACCATGTACACTATGAGACGGACATGTTCATACCGAACCTATCTAACATTTTCGAACTCATCCGTAACCTAATTCCAACCACTAATTTTTCCCAAGCATCTTGACGACAATCTTTCCAACTTTTTGCCTAGCATCTAAACACTTTGTTATGCCTTCATGCAAGCTTATTTTGGTGAGTTCACTCTATTTTCATACCCTAATCGATGTTTTACTATTCATAGAATAATCGAACTACTCTAAACCCTCAAAAATTACATAAATCAAATTGTATTAAGACTACCACTTATTAAAATTTAATTTATATTTTAATTTCAATATAATTATACTTAAGATTGTGATTTTATTAAAACAATGTATAGAATCTCTCACACTCCCATGTACACTAATTTAATGATTTACCAATAAACATAAGTAAAATATATAATCTAATTGTCACTATATAATCACATAGAAGTATCATTTTAACCGACGAGGGGAAAAAAACATTAAAATTGGACACCCAAGAAAAAGAGAATCCAAATTAATGTTAAAAACAACACATTTAAAATAACTATCAAAATGATGTTTGATTTAAATTGACAATTTTGGAAAAATGAAATAGAACAAAATCATAAAAGAATGTTCCAGTTATTCTCTTGTATTTTTTATGGTACCTTATAATTAGATACTTTTGACAGGGACCATTTGAGGACTTCCACCCCTACATCTAGATAGGGGATAGGGGCACCCTACCCTCTAGATCTATATGGCTTTATGGCGCATATATAGAGAATATAGGGGATAGGGGCACCCTACCATGTCCGCTACAAAGATCTATATACCCATGCAAGAGAGAGGGGTCCAATGCCAATTAAATATATAGGGCCCCATGCCGGTTCTCTCTATAGGGCAAGGAATTTTAAAAGGTATGATGAAGAATGTTGCTTTCTTAGATCAAATTGTTATCAAATAAATTTTAAAAATTTGATATTTATAAAAATAGCATTGTAATTACATGAATATTTTAATATTTTAAATAGTGTTGGTCATTTAAAGACATACAATTACTTTACAAGTTATTACATTACAAATCTAGAGTTAGGACAAAAATAATAACTTATACATACGCATTGAGCTCTCATAAACACCGAGTGATGTTACCAATTCTTGATTTATTTAAGTATAACCCGATCATTTATATGTGTGAAAATTCATCAACCTCCACGAACATATTAGTTAAGTTCATTTTTTTGTGGCATTCTAGTTGTGTGTTAAATTGTGTCAAGATGACTTCCATTTAATTTTTTTCTTTTCGTGGCATTGTATTTGTGTTAAGTCACACCAAGATGACCTCCATTTAAGTTTTTATTTTCATGGCATTTTATTTATGTGTTAAGTCATATTAAGATGACCTCCATCAATAAATCATTACTCTCGTCATTTTCCTTCATTGTGTTTATAAATGCCCTCCGATGCTAGTCAAGGTGATGCACTTGTAATCTTTGTATATAAACAATCAAATAACAACCTGAAATTAAATGTCCATTTGACCATCATAAGCTTGTTTGTATTTTTGCTTGGGGACAGAGAGAAAATTGCAATACCATAGACCCATTGGAGTTTAAAGCTATTTAAAAAATAAACAAATCCAACATAACAATGGGAACTAAATTGAGTCCATACATGACTAGTCAACAAGAAATATTTGAAAAACATGACAGATTTAAATTGATATAGTTTGATCATTTTCAAAGAATTATATAGGATATATCTATACGTGTGTATTTTTAAGAATGATCAAATGATTAGAGAATACTCACAATAAAAGTGATTGGAGTTTACAAAGTTATAAGATACCTTACAAAGGGCATACATTGTTACATCGTTTCCAATATGCTATTAAAGTCTTCACTACATTTGTAACCTCTTAGTCATTATTTTAAATTATTTTACTTGATTACAAGTTGAACGTAGACATTTACAGTGTTTCGGCTCCTCTCTTAAAAACGGAAATTTTACTTTTGATAATTAGCAAAATTTGTTTAATCTCTTCTTAACATCTACCAATGGCTTCAATATTGAATCAATCAACCTTTAACATTTATTTGAATACACTCTAAGAATCGAACTTCGTATCATGAAGACATCAAATTTCTTCAAAAATACAACTAGCAGGCAATAAGTTATTATTCCCTCAAGATGTCTTACAACAATATATAAAAACTCACTACTCTTACCCCGAGGCTTATAACATTAGGAAAAAGACTGACATTCCCAAAACCCACCTTTGTTTCCAAGTTTTATACTCCCTATATGCAGGCTAACTTTAGTAGTTGCATACATACTCTTAAACCATGTTAAAATATTTGTAGTGCCAGAAGTACCAAAATATGACTGGTCTGACTATTATATGTTGGAAGAAAATTCCTACCACCATAAGATTTTGTGTATGAAATGTCCAAGAGTAGTATTCATTTTAGTTCCCTTTCCAAATTTAGCTTTGTCAACCAAAAGAAAGTGTAAGCCATGCTATTTAGCAATGTCAAAATTATTTCAATACAAATTATGCATTACTAATGTTTTATATCTTAGGGCATACAATATAAATTATAATGATAATTTGAAATCCATATGCTAAAGATTGCGAACAACATATTTAAAATGATGGAAATGAAACCAAACTAAATTTCTAAAGATTGCTTGGGCTTTAGATTGTGCTACTATAAAAGACCACTGCCACTGCCACTGCCACGTATTCTTGGCAAGGTATACTTGCAAGCAACATAGTGTTCAAAAAGGTCATGAAGAGAACTATAGATGCTGGATAATAAAGTATGTTAATACATTGTGTAATTCAGGAATTTTGCCTTTGTTGTGCTTTTTTGAACTGGAATAAACGTGACAGAATGAAAACAGAACAAAGCATTAGAGAATTAAGTACAGTCATTAAAGGATAACATCAAAGTAGAACTGGATACGCCCCTTGAGGAACATCGAAGCATGGTACCTAATATAGAAAAAACCGTCAAGAGTAAAGTGAAACCTGGAACTTCATCGTGCCAATCCTCTTCTAAGGCTTAATCTTAGCATAAGAACACACAATTCAACTCCAAATTCTTCATGATATTCAAAATTTACGGAGGATTTTTATATGGAAAACAATTAGTATAGCACCAAACTGCAAGGTCAACCAGCTCCCATTTACTCCATAGTCAAAATATTCATAGCCTCCACTCACCTTTTGCCAAACACATGGACATGTACTGATGTGGCAAAACATATACGTGTAGAAAATATAAGCTTAATTCAAATAAGCTTATTTCAAATATGTATAAGCTTAATTCAAATATGTATACAAGAAGATATACGAGTAGAATAGGTTGAAACATAAAAATATCTATGACACCACGCTTAGTAACAGTTTTAAAAACAATCTGATCCAGTTGTATCATTTGGCCAATTTATGTCATATTGCAGCCACCTTTAGCCTATCTGTCTTAAACTCCACAGTGAAAATCGATTTTCTTAATCAGAAATCTTCATGCAGAATCTTTAAATTCTTAACAGATGAAACCACTTTCACCCATCTGCTTCTACCTTCAGACCACAATAAATCAATGTTCATTTTTACAAATTCTTTTGCTTATTTTCTTGAAACTTTGGATAGCAGATAAAGGATGAAGAAGATTGACAACCCAAAAAGAACCACGTGCACTACATGATTAGAACCTTGTTGTATTATGCTTCTATTTAGTCTTCTCATATTGTTCTTAACACCGGCCTGAGCTTTGAGCACTGTCATTTCCTGAGACAAACATTTTAGTACTCAATTAGACAAGGTAAATTCAAATAAACTTTACATGAACACCAAAAACAACTTCAGAAGAAGGATCTAAAATCTGTGTCATGAAGAATGACAAAATCCGTTTGAGGATACAACTGTGCATTAAATTGCCTAGGTCACTTTTTGCAAACTGTATATGTTTGTGTGAGTGATAGCAATTTTAAGATGACCTAAAAACTATCTCACTGAAACTGCTATGCATTCTTCAACACTGTAAATACATTTGATGAGTTAATTATTAATACGGCTTCTAGTTTAAGACCAACCAAACTTCTAAACCAGCCTGTCTCAACGGTTATCAATTTCAAGATTGAGTGGCACATAGAGATCGATGTCCAAATCTTGTTATAAATGTATTATGAACCAGATATTATGGGAAATGTTACAGAAGATCAATCCATTGATGTCATCTCCAGATTCACATTTGATCTCAACTCTCTTTCTGTAACCCAGTAACAAATTAAGTAGAAACATCTCTCCCCACAATTTCAGATAAGCAAATGAAGTTATGGTTTTATGAACTCTCACATTTTGAAATGTTCTGTCCAAAATATTACTTAGAAATACAACCATTGAGCTTAGCAAGTACCCATTCTAGTTTCTAGCAATCAAACCTCACTTGAATGACCAGCGTCGAATTGGATGAATGCAATTTCAGGTATAACTTGTGCCCCCATTATGATCTCTAAGTCAGTCAGGATAGAGCACCTAGTAGTATTGATAAATAATCATTCAAATAAAGAATAAAGGATAATGTCCAATGGCCACAAATTCGTCCAGTATATGCCCCCAGTAATAAGGCCAAAGCAAATCAGACAAGAAGATCAATGATCAATGTCCCCCTTCCCTATGTTGGTTCAAGTTCAAACTTTGATGGTGCCTCAAAAGGCAACATGCAGAAGGCGGGCAGAAGGTATCATTAGAAATCATTTAGGAGTGCCTTAATGGGTGTATTATAAAATCGATCTTGCGACTAACAATGAGGCAGAAGCGCTGGGCCCTGGGTCTAGTTGAAGGTCCCAAGCAGGGTATAAAGAAAGCATCCCTAAGCTAAAGGTTGATGGATGGAGCTATGAAGAAAGGGCAGAATCCAAATTGAAGATTTAATTCACTCCTGAATGAAGAAATAATTTTTCTTCCACAAATCCACAAGGCATCCTTTCTCATTTCTATTGTAAGGAGAATAAACCCGCTGATTTTTTTAGCTAACCATAGTTCAATAATGTATGGATGGGAGACTAGAAATCCAATCCATGGTCAAATAATCGAAGGTGGACTTAAGCCAAAATGTTGAAGCTGTGTTGGCCTTGACATACATTCATTCAAAATGTGGGTGCGTTTAGAAGGAAATAAAATGCTTTGAAAATTAGACCAAATCTGATGCTGGTAGATGGGTCCCCCCTCCAGAATGCTGATTTAAGTTGATGTCAGATGGTGCCTCCCTGGGTAACCTGGGTCAACTAAGACCAGGGTGGTTGTGTCAGAATCATCTTGGAGAAGTCCAATACAGGTTTAACTGGAACCTCGTCTTTACAACTAATAATCTTGTGGAAGCCCAAGTCATACAAGGTGGGTTCCAATGGCAATTGGAGAAAAACATTAGGAGACTAATAGCAGAAACCATTTAACAAATCTTTGTCATCTGTTTTTGCTTTTTTTTTTTTTTTGGATTTTGAATTTGTCAAAATGGTAAAGAAAAATGCCAAGATTGGTGCATCCCTATCTCTTCATAATTCCAACAAAAATAGAGACTTGATATCGGAAAAAACCATATCTGCTTGACTGACCAATGGTTCAAAGCCATCTAGCATTGGAAAACAGTTTTTGAAAGATTTTGAAAAAAACCTATGTTGCCAGGAAACGGAAACAGGTACGGTACGGGTACGAAACGCGGAAACGCCAATTTTCAAAAAACCTTGGGTACGAAATGTTACGGGAAACGTCTGTACAATATATATATATATATATATATATATATATATATATATATGCATAGTACTCATTTTAAAATTGTACTCCATAGACCATAAGAGATAAGTATAACTGATAAAACACTCAAAATATTTTGTATTCATTGAAATAATACATTATTATCATGTATACTTATCTCTAGGACGTTTCAAAGGAGTTTCCGTTTCAGAAACGTTTCGAGGGCGAAACAGGGGGTGGGTGTGTGGGGGCTAGGCATTCCCTGGTAACAGAGAAAAAAACTAAGAAGGTAGGGAATCCCCAGCTGTAAATCCCACTGCTGCCCAAGTTCCCATCGCAGATATACCCAACACCCTCCAGACACGTGCAAGACACTCTATTTAAAAGGGGTGGATTTCTTGAGGCCTTCAAATTATGGTTCAAACTGTGAATGACACCTTAGATGAGAAACTGGAACCCATTGTTAATGACAAGTTGGCTTGATTTTCCATGCCGCTGAAGCTAAAGGGTATGCCTGGCTCCTCTGGCATCCTGTTAACCTGTTTACCAGAGACTTGTCTGGGTGCTCTATTTCCATTCCAAGAGCTGCCTTTCAGAAAATGTAGCACGACATTGAAGAGCTGGAAAATCTGGTGCCAACAAGATAAAATTGATACATTTTTGTCCAGCAGAACCATAATGCTGAGGTGGGGAAGCAACAGGAAAAAGAAGTTGACATTCTTCATAACTTTGTGAGGGAAGAAGATATTTATTTCATCAGAGATGGACTGATGACTTCAGTCCCTCAGCTTAATAGATGTTTTCATTATATCATGAGCAGGAATACTCACTCCCAGAATACACTTTTCAATTTTAAGCAGAGGCTGTTCATTAACATACTGATGGAAGTGTTGGTAAAGGAGAGGCCTTGGATTACTTTGGATTGGCACTGGTATCTTATGTTTGTAATGTGCCAAGGGAATGAAGCCAGTGTTGCTCCTGCAGCCCATAAAGATGCAAATACTTGATGCTAGTGGTCTTACATGGCTTGACCCCACGTGGTTTGAAAACTGTTACATGTCTTCTGTTATTGATGTGCTTATGACCTCTCTATGGCCGGCTTATGACTTGACCTTCTGCTACTCCGATATTATGTTAGTTTATAGATTTTGGACTGGATTAATGTTCATAAAGTTAGACAGAGTTATCTAGTTTTTATTTTGAAATTAAATACTGGCAGTTTGGGTAACGTCCCATGCTGGGATACCTGGTTTTTCTTAGTCGTTAGATGGTTCTATGCTGCTAAAAATTAGAATTATGATAGACAACTATGTAATTTTTTAACTAGTTTCTTGATATAAATTTTTGCTTCTAATCCAAAAAAATGTGCCTCTAGGAAGTGCGGTCTCAAGCTCTGAAACCAATGCTTAATGTAGTAGTGAAGCTAGAGAAGTCCTCAAATTTTGGCAGCTTCAGAAGTTCCAAAATAATTGCAAAACGGGGTTTTGATTATTGAAATGGACAAAAATAAGATTTCTGATTTTCTGGCTCTGTTTCAAAGGTCTTGTGCCTGCAAAGGCACGCCTGGCTGATGTTTGTACTTCCTTGTTATCTGTTTAGAAGGGCGAGGGACCCATTGTCAGCCCTTATTGACCAATTAAAATAAGATTCATCATTTATAATTTTGCTTCTGGATAATGTACCTAAATGCCATTGAAATGGGCTTCAGAGTGCTAAATAACAGATAACTCAATCCAAATAAATTAAATCACAGATGTTTTTAACTTCTTATCATACAATTATACACCGAAAAAATACTGACGTTTGTTTTTGCAGTACCAGAATTTCCACACTTATCTTGCATGAAGTATAGATGGTACCCATTTCTATCCATCTCTTGTGACCTATTAATTTTTTTATCAAGCAGTCTATAAATTGTAAGAAATGCTTTAAGATGGAACATTGGAATCCTCTAGCACCACACCAAAAGCTTCAACTAGAAAAGCTTATACGGGAAACTTCTGAATACCATTCACATGGTAAAAAGTTCGGGAGAAGAGTTACAAAATCGTCAATAAAGAAATTGGGAACTTCAAAGACCCCAAAAAGCCATAAGTAGGCACTATCTTCAACATCCTCAGGTGTGTGTGCTATCCTGGGTATATGTTGGATCTTGAATATGGTATCATGCCAAACCAGATCCTCGCCTAATTTTTAACATTTGTAAATGAGATATCTTACTGTGGGTCCTTGTAGAGTATCCCTCTCAGTTCACTTCCATTTCCTTCTAGAATTGTGAACACTAAAAGAACGTGTATGAAAGAACAGTCTCTTGATAAACAATAAGCAAAACCCACACATAAATAGTCTCAAACAAATGGCCAAGGAAAAAAGGTCAAAATCTATTACAAGGAGTTGTGTTGTAATGTAAATGGAGGACACTCTTAAGCAAGTGACCCAGGTTAGAATCTTCTCACCACAATAAGACAAAACCCCAGCAGACAAGTTCTAATGAAGATAGCGTAAGGTTCTTGTGGTGTAAGGTAAGTGTGACCAGGGTTTAACAGGATACATTTGAGAATGACCTGGGATTCAAATCTAGTTTGTGGTAAAAGATAATGGGATATTTTGAAGATGGCCCAAGTTTTATGGGGTATATTCAAGTGCAACATAGAACCTCAACAAAAAGTTACCAAGTAAATATATAGGTCATGATTTTCTGGTCTAGGAGGAAATGACATAGTGGTAACTTGGTAAGGACAGAGCAATTGTCAAGATGACCACCTGGGTTCAAATGCTGGTAGGCTTGCTCATCTATTGACCATTCGAGGATAGGGCAAGTAAATCTTGATGGAAGAGACGCGAGTTTTTCCTGTAGTATGCTTAATGTCTACTGAGATATTAGACTATCAATAACAGTGTACACAGAATAGTAATTGTATAACATACCATGGCAGAGCAAAGTATCCAAACAATAGCAGCTTGTATTCATAAAAGACAAGCCTCGACACATTCCACACAATACAGGGGGACTTAATACAAGTGCCCTTTCCCCAACAAGTATCCTTCTATTTATGAGACAAATGACTTATGGTTGTCCATTAACACAACCATCAACACCCAAACACAACCAACACGAGTCATTACAGAACTACACAAGGCCGACAATACAACATAACTCGTCAACTACTAAATTATATAATCACGCCGATATACATGGAAACATGAACATGACGGTCTATAATAGCCGAATGATCAATGCCCTATCTGTGTTGGGTTTCCCTATTTGTCTAACTAATAAGGGTCATGATCTATCCCTACACTCTCTAAAATGTACCGTACAAAGTGTAGGAAAATGTGCAGATGTAATAAAAAGGCCTATTTTATAACAAAATGAAACTCTTCACAACTCTTAAAACGCAAGAAAAACTATGGATGGGAGTGACAATCCAGCACTGAGTGCAAGCTATGTTACCAGGGTCCATCCCCCACCCTGCCGTACCTGGTATGGATACATCCGGGAAGACAAGCCTTGACACATTCCACACAATACAGGGGGACTTACTACAAGTGCCCTTTCCCCAACATGTATCCTTCTATTTATGAGACAAATGACTTATGGTTGTCCATTAACACAACCATCAACACCCAAACACAACCAACACAAGTCATTACAGAACCACACAAGGCCGACAATACAACATAACTCGTCAACTACCAAATTATATAATCACGCCGATATACATGAAAAAATGAACATGATGGTCTATAATAGCCAATGATCAATGCCCTATCTGTGTTGGGTTTCCCTATTTGTCTAACTAATAAGGGTCATGATCTATCCCTACACTCGCTAAAATGTACCGTACAAAGTGTAGGAAAATGTGCAGATGTAAGAAAAAGGCCTATTTTATAACAAAATGAAGCTCTTCACAACCCTTAAAACGCAAGAAAAGCTATGGATGGGAGTGACAATCCAGCACTGAGTGCAAGCTATGTTACCAGGGTCCATCCCCCACCCTGCCGTACTCGGTACGGATACGTCCCAGGTACGGTACTGATACGTCTAGAGTACGTGTCGGGTACGTTTTGACGTACCCGCAGGGTTGGGCAGTGGGGGGGCTCTAAAAAAGTTTTATTTTATTTTATTTTAACTCAAACAAACTTCAGTTTTATTGAGGACTAGACTAGGAGGGCATGGCAACCACAAGGAAACCTGGAGATTGTTTAAAATCCCTCTAGTTTATTGAAGAGAAAATATTCAAAGGATATCAAGAATGTTTGAGGTAATTATTTGGGATCATCGCAATTGGCCAAGGAAAGAAGTTATTCATAGAAATTTGGACATATATCTGAGCCTCTGTACAAGTTATTTATGAGATCAAATCGCAGGTGATCTTCAATACTAATAGAAAAATGTGGGAGCGCAAATTGCATAGCTTAAAGTTTCAAAGAGCATCCTTTCCCAGAAACTACCAAGGCACAACATTGACTCCTTCCCACATCCTTAAGGAGGATTAGAAGGTGATTTTGGATAATATGAATGCAAGAACCAACCATTGGACTGACCTCTTTAGTTATCATTGGCAGGTTAGAGTCAATCTCATTAAATAGGTCCTTTAGGAGCTCCCTATATACATCTTTTATGGCCACCATCGCAACACAAAAATTAATCTCAAAGGAAATGGATGAAACACAAAGGAATACAATATTCGTATATCATAGAAAATGTAAAATCTTAAGTATATTGAATGTTTTGAACATTGATCGTACTATATTTTTCAAGTTTTGTATTTCTTATGGACTAAAAAATGAGTAAAATGAGTATATGTATAAAATATGTAATATATATATATATATATATATATATATATATATATATATCTGTGTGTGTGTGTACAGACGTATCCAAGACATATCGTACCCAAGGGTTTTTAAAATTGACATATCCGCGTATTGAACCCGTACCCGTACCCATATCCTGGCAACATAGAGTGCAAAAGTAGCAAGGAGTGAAGTGGTTACTAGAAGCAAGATTGGTGAGAACCAAAAGGTGAACAAGGGATCGGGGACATAGAACACTCAAGCTGTAGGTCATGACCAATATATTCCATCTCAAGAAGTATCTTATGATGCATCACCATCTCAAAGTTAATCCTAGCTCTACCCCCTTTCAATCTTAATCCATCCTCCCCGCTTCTAAAATTGTGTCATAAATTCCCTTGAAAACAAAACCCTCAATCCTAATATCTATATTCTCAAATAGCAAATAATGATCTGTGAATTCATGGGATACTGATCAGGTGTGGCAGATCATCAAGGTTTCTTACCACGGATTAGCAGATTGTCACAGCTTACCCATTAACACTCTTAACGCAAGGTTTCTTTCTAGTTATTTTTGACCCCTAAAAGATAGAGAGTATTTTTTAGGAGTGGTCTGTGGCTATGTCACAAGGTTCGGCAAACTTTTTGCTCAAAGTTTGAAATTCGCCGAACTTGTACGTGGCATAAAAAATCGGTCGAATTCGTTTTGTTCATGTCAAGAAAAATGCGGAAAACCACGGGAAAATAAAGAGCGGCAAAAAAACACAGCTCTTGTAAACCCTGTCTGTTTTTGCGGATATATAAAAATGTTTGTGTGCCCTAAGTTGAGCTAGGATAGAGTAGCAGGTTATGTGCGTGGCAGGCAGCTGATTCGAACGGTGCTTGGAGTTGCATCTGGTATTTTCTTTGCACAAATCTGAATAGGAACAGGTGTGGCCATGGGAGTCATCATGGACGTAGGTATGGACGTCGCTAGGGGCACTACACCATCTTGAAGGGAGAAACACATTCGCCGCCATGTCGAGAGGGTCTGCATAGTCGCCGCCATGTCGAGGGACTTTGCTTGGCTGTCGAAAGGTAAGTAGAAACTTTAAAAGTTTTTATATATATTTTTCACTCTACTTCGCATTTTTAAATGTTTTATTTTTTAATTCTTTTATAAAGTTCTTAACAAATAAAAATATATATATAAAAAACATAAAACATTTTAAGCTTTTATAATGTTTGACATTTTTAATGTGTTTTTAATTTATTACTTCTAACTATTACGTATGTAGCTTAAAACATTTTTAAGTTAATTAAATTAATATAATTTTTTTATATTATATTTATTTTTACATTATAATAAATTTGTATAACATTTTTACATGAACTTTTTATAATTTCATTTTTATCAATTTAATTATATGTACATGTTCAAACTTAATGGCAAATTTTTTCCAAACTTTATCCATTGGGCGAACATGAACCGAATTTTATCCTCGTCGAACTCGAACTCGAACCTTGTGACTTAGGCCTGTGGTATACATGCATCTTTTGCAGCAACGGTTTTGACCCTAAAAAGAAAGTCTTGAAAAAGTCCTGATCTGGATCAAAATGCATGGTCTCCCAATGGTATTTTGGAAACTACAAATATTTGAAGATATAGGAAAAGAAGTTGGAGAGACTAAATTCATGGAAACAGGTACGCCTCAATCTGCATCAAAATGTATCTTCCAAACCACTCCCTACTGCTGTTCACCTGCAATCAGAAAAAAACCAAAATTCCAAAGCTAGATTATGAAAAATATTCCTCTCCGCTGCCATCTGTGCCATAAACATGGACATTAAATAAAGAATGGCTCAATCTCCAATGGTTTTCAAGCCCAAAGAAAAGGGGCTGATAAAAGTGTACACTGGTTTGGAAACCAAGGGAATAATTCCAGAATCCAATCCATTTCGAACCATATCAGAGTTATCCCAAGATGATCCCACTTATCCTAATGTTCAAGGCAGAATTATTTCAGAAAAGGACTCAGTATATTTTCCTGAAACGATAGAATGCATTCAAGAAATTGCTGGAAATCCTATAAACCCTTGATCTTGATAGTAAGGTCCCATGTTTCTTGAACCTGCCCAAAGACTCGTCTTTAGAATACATAATCGTTGATGATGAGGAAATCTCATAAGTGGAAGATGAAGGTTTTAAGGATTTGGTTTACATTGCACACTTATAAAGTTTACTCTTTCTAAGTTGGACAGAAAGAAAGTAAAATAAAGCCAAGAGGTCTTGGCAGAACTCCAAGCCATAAACAGAGTTTTGAAATGTTAACAAGGAGCAAGGAAAAGGAAAGATAAAGAAAAACTAACAATGACAAATCCTCATCCCTGTAAAAAGACACAGATTCAGGCAAAACAATGAAACTGAACAAATGGGGAGAAATAAAGACTCCGCAAAAGGATCAGACAAAGAGGGACGGGTAACAAAGGAGGACCCATTGATGGCTAAGCTTAATTGCAGGGATTAAAACAACACAAGAAGCAAGACATCCTATTATCTCTTGGAATGTCAAGGGTCTTGATTCCCCTAACAAACAAAGGCTGCGGAAGCAGAAAATTATTAATCTTAAACCTGACATTTTAATGATACAGGAAACTATAATTAATGCAGACACCTTCAGAGTTTTCATAAGATATGTTTGGCAGAACTGTAATTTTTACCAAGACTGCCCCGAAACGTCCCTGCCCCTCCCGTACCAAGCCTGCTACATACCTGGTACGGGTACAGTATGTGTGTACGCTGTGGGTACATACCCACAGGTCCCGGGTACGTCATGGGTATGGATTTTTGTACCCAGGACCTGTGGGTATGTACCCGCAGCATACCCTTTAAAAAAATGTTTTTTTAACTTAAAACTTCAAAAAAATAAAAATAAAAGGTCCTAACTTAAAACTAAAGTAACCTAAACCTAATTTAACCCTAAAAGACTCACCCCCAAAAAAACCTATTTATACACCCAGCCCCTCTTGTTAATTCACACACTCATATTTTGGTATTTTGCTAATTTTGAGCTTGAAGGAGAGAGAGAGAGCTTGAAGGAGAGAAAGAGAGCTTGAAGGAAAGAGAGAGAGAGAGAAGGAGAAGGATCAACTACAAGCCAACAAACAACAAGGAGGATTAGTTTCAGGTATTTTTCATGCATTTTTTTTAAATCTTTTAATCAATGTTTTTTATGTAATAATCAAACTAGTATGTGATCAATGATCAATGATCATGAATGATGTGTTTCAAACACATCATTCATGATCATTGATCATGATCTATTTATTTTTTATTTATTTATTTAAAGTTTAGTATTTAAGTTTTATTTTATTAAATGTCTACCCTCTGTGTATGCTCTCACCTCACACCATTTATGGCAAACTTGGTGATCAGAATCAAAGATTGACATGTAGGGTTTAACTGTTTAATTTTTTTAATTAGTTATGTGTTCGTTTTTTTTATTTTAAAGTTTTAAATTGAATTCATTAAAAACTTAAATGTCTACCCTCTGTGTATGCTCTCACCTCGCACCATTTATGGCAAACTTGGTGATCAAAATCAGAGATTGTGAGTAGGCCCTAGGGTTTTTTCTTTTTTTTAATGAGTAATGTATTATTTTTTTTTTTAAGTTTTAAATTGAATTCATTAAAAACTTAAACATCTACCCTTTGTGTATGTTCTCACCTCACACCATTTATGGCGAACTTGGTGATCAAAATCAGAGATTGACGTGTAGACCCTAGGGTTTAACCGAATTTTTTTAATTAATAATGTGTTTGTTTTTTATTTTAAAGTTTTAAATTGAATTTATTAAAAACTTAAACGTCTACCCTCTGTATATGCTCTCACCTCACACCATTTATGGCGAACTTGGTGATCGAATTCAGAGATTGATGTGTAGGGGTTAACAAATAAATTGTATAATTTGTATTTGTTGTTTTTAATTGTTTATTAAATTATTTAGCAATGTTTTTAAAAATATCTCTTATTGTAGGTTAAAACAAATTAAATAGTTGTAGTCATGGCATCCAGTTCAACTTCGGGGGGCATGGGGAAGCAAGCAATGAGGGAGGAACACAAGGAAGTGTTGAGTGGCCGATAGTGAAAATAGATCCTCATTCTCCTTTATGGAGGCATGTGGAAGTGCTAGAGCTCATTGTCGGTGGTGGTGTCCGTGTTTGGACGTGCCCCATTGTGGCACCACATTTAAATCCTCGTATACCCGTTTGAAAGCTCATTTAACTACAGTATCGGGGACGAGGCATTAGAGCATGTAAGAAGGTGGAGAAGAATAAAATAGCTATGTACTTAAGAGAGCAAGAGGAGGCAAACTTTGAAATTGCAAGAGCTCGCTCTAAAACCATTTCTTTGCAGCAGAGGACTATGGGAAAACCACCAACACCACCACCATCATTCCATCCTTTCATTGATAGTAATGTTGAAACTGTTCCAGTTGAAACTCCTTTCGATGAAGATACCCCATCAAGAAAGAGAACAAAAGGGCCTCTAGAAAAAGCATTCAACATAGAGAAGAGAGAAATTGTAGATGAATTGGTGGCTCGGTGTGTTTATGCATGTGGGCTACCATTCAATGTGTTGAGGTCACCATATTGGCAGCAGATGGTGAGAGGCATTAATGAGGCACCACAGGGGTATACAAACCCCAACTATAATAAGGTTCGCACATCTCTTTTGGCAAAAGAAGTGCAACACATACAGACATCTTTACAACCGATTAGAGATTCCTGGAAGGATTCAGGAGTGTCTATTATCTCGGATGGATGGAAAGACTCTCAAAACAGACCTCTTATCAACATTATTGCAATAAGCCCTAAAGGGGCAATGTTTCTGAAGGTTGTTGATTGTGAGGGGGAAATAAAAGATGTCCAATTCATTACAAACATTCTAATTGAGGCTATTGAGTCAGTGGGCCCTCAAAACGTTGTCCAAGTCATCACGGACAATGCAAAAAATTGCAAGGCAACAGGGTTGATAGTAGAGGGTAGGTATGAGCACATATTTTGGACACCATGTGCAATACACTCCCTGAATCTGATGCTGCAGAAGATTGAGAAAATCACATGGATTGAGGAAATTTACATGGAAGCAAACGAGATTCAAATGTTTGTCACCAACCATCACATGTCTCAAGCCATTTTCAGAAGATTCTCGAAGTTGGAGTTGTTGAAGGTAAGGGAACAACTCATGAGTCATAAGTTTTACTTTTAAGTTTTTAAGTTTTTCATTTTAATATTTAATTTTAAATCAATTTCAATTTGTATTGTTATTGAATTCTTTCCATTCCTTTTTAATAGGTTGTTGAGACTAGGTTTGCCTCTCACACACTCGTCTTGAGATGACTTGTGAAGGTGAAACATGCTTTGAGTAGCATGGTGATTGACAATGTTTGGACCGTCTGGAGGCAAGCAAATACAGAGAGAGCCCAAAAGATAAAGGCATGGATCCTTGATGATGATTGGTGGGCAAAAGTTGAGTATTTGTTGAGTTTCATGGAGCCTGTTCTAAGTATGATTAGATTTGTAGACAAAGATAGTGCTTGCATTGGAGAAATTTATGATGGCATTGACTCCATGCTTGAGAAAATAAAAAATATCATACAAGCCAAAGAACAGGACCCTGAGAAAAGTTTTATAATGAAGTTAAAAATGTGGTCATGAAAAGGTGGAACAAAATGACCACCCCATTGCATCTCCTTGCTTATGCCTTAAATCCCAAATATTACAGCAATGAAATAGTTGGGTTACCTGGTAGGCAGCGACCATATGATGACCAAGAGGTTGCAAATGGGACAAGGGCAGCATTCAGGAGGTTGTTTCTGATCCACCTATATCTAGTGCAATCTGCAATGAGATGGGGATGTTTGTATCTGGAGAAGGTAGCATGGGAGAGGTAGAGGCTCTTTGTGACAAGGCCACCTTGACTCCCATCAAGTGGTGGATTGTACATGGCCATGATGCCAAGTACATACAACCTATTGCAATCAAATTGCTCTCACATGTATGAAGTTTGTAACTTGTTATTTGATATTCTAATTACCAATTAAGAATTAAAATTTAAGATGATAGCACTCATTTTTGTATATTAATAATACTTTGTTTTTGTGATAGGTGGCTAGTAATTCTTTTGCAGAGCAAAACTAGAGTACTTATGACTTCGTCCACTCAGCCAAATGCACCATGTTGGCATCCAAAAGCTTTGAGGAGGTATACGTGCAGCATTCCAACTTACACCTGCTTAATGCATAAGACAGAAGAGTATACTAGAGGTCCTAACAAGCTTTGGGACATTCAACCTGAAACCACGGACTTTGAAGCTTTTGTTGCTTGTTTGTCTAATGTTTCACTACTTGGCATTGATGACGAACTTCCAAGGAGCCCTTCACAAGGGTTCGACAATGGAGCTAGTGGGAGTGGAGTTGCAAGTGTCATCCATGAAAATGATTTTGAGGATCATCTAGATGATATGTTCTAGGCTTTTAGCCCTAGAAAACTGAAAGTGAAGCAAGTTGAGAACTTGAATGTATTAAGTTATTAACTATTATGTTTTGAACATTATGAATCAATACAAACTCAAGTCTCAATTCTCAAAGTATTTGAAATTTGTTTTCATGTTCTATGAATGATTGTATGAGTATTAAATTTCAATAAGTATGCAAATGCTTCTTTAAATTTATATATATATATATATATATATATATATATATATATATATATATATATATAACGTACCCAACAACGTCACCGTACCTAAAGATTTAAAAAATTTGTCGTATCGTAGTAATGTACTACAAATGCATCGAAATAGTCTAGATTTTTACACAAACTTGATATGTTTCTAAAGTTGTTTGGTTTTCAAGATCTATTGATTGTCAGAATTTGTGACAGGGAAAGATGCAATCATTTTTGGATCATGTTGCTTTAATCACTAAGATGCTTGAGAGATGTGAATTCGTGTGAGTTGTGCAAGCGGTGTTACGTGAGGACGCGCCCCCTTGATTTTGATGACATCCCAAATGTCCCAAACATTTCGAGGACTTGGAGACTTAGAGGCAACATCTCCTATTTTTTTAAATCTTTCAAAAGTTTTTGATGTTTTTACTTTTAAAATGTTGTTATTTTTACCAAGAACATTAAATTATGATCTTGAAAGTACCTAAAATACATTAAACGAGTTTAAAGTCCCCCCGCCGTCCCTGAAAATTTGGCAATTTTTTTGTCGTCCCATAAACCCCATCCCTCCATCTCCATGTCCCCCATCCGAGAGACTTAGGTAACTATGTGTGCAAGTGCTTGGTTACTTTATGGGACCTTAGATAAAGCAGGACTTCTTTTGGATCCTTTCTTCAATCGCGAGTCTTTTAAATTTGATGATCTCTATCATGGACTAGAGTTCAACTAGTCAAATGTCTGTGGCCCTAACTCAATTGCAGGTCAAGCCTTGTGTTGGGAATCTCCCAAGGCCTTGAGATCTTTACATCAAGATAAGACATTGATTCTTGGGAGAGATTTCAATATGGGTATTAATCCATGTGAATGATTTGGAGGCAACAACTTCATGATTCAATCCTCAAACGATTTCAATGGTTTCAACTCAGCTTTAGAACTAATTGGTGTGGCCCCTAAGAATGGCATACACGTGGAAATGGAACACTAGACATATTGGAGGAGACATTTCAATATGGATTCTTGGGAGAGATTTTAAGATTGTTATTACCTTATTTGTCCATGTGAACAATCGGGAGGTAATGACTTGATGAGCCAATCCTCAAACGATTACAATAGTTTCAACTCAGCTTTAGGACTAATTGGTGTGGCCCAGAAGAATGACCTTGGAAGTGGAGCAATAGACATATTGGAGGAGACATTCTAGATGTAAGGATAGATCATTTTTTTACAAGCCTTGGATAGATTCAATACAACTTTCTCATTCAAGTTAACATTCTCCAGCGGGCGTACTCGGACAAAGTGGTCAATCTAATTCTCTATTTAGTAAGAAGATCAGCCTAGGAAATGGCACTTTTTAAATTCAAACTCACGTGGATCAAAGACCTTGTTATAGTGCCCACTTCCCTTCGACACCTTATGTTATTGATTATGATCATCGTTAACTATACTTATGGACATTATTGTTGTTTTTAGTTTGATATGATGTTAGATGTTAGAGATCATGGACTATGGTTGATTTTGATTCATAGATGATGCATGTAGATTATTAGAGACATTTTATATTGATGTTGATAACCACTTTGGTATATATATATATATATATATATATATATATATATATATATATATATGTTTTTCGTACATGTGATATTTTGTCATATTGAGTAAACCTAGAAAATTGAACTAATTTTATGATCATATGGTTATTGAGGAAATTGTAAATGACATTGTTATTTGCCTTGATGATGCTTGATTTATATATAGATGATTTTAGAGCTATATTTGATATTTATTTTGGATGTTTTGATGCGGCCATGAGGCCGAAGGAGGTATTTGTGTTTTGTAGGTAGACATGTCACAACAAACATCGGGGATTGGAGACCAACCACATTGGAATTCTAGGTGAATTCAACAAGGGTCACCATGGCAATGTGTTTTTGTTATGTGTGTTTATGTGTGCTTGTTGTTAGGGGTTCCCATGGGGGGATCACCTTCAAATGTGACCAAGGGGTTATGTGTATTATTTTATTTAGTTCCTTTGTTTAATTTTAGTATGTGATTTTTAGTGATGTATTTTTTCCCTTTATTATTCATTAGATTGTGTCTAGAATAGTGAGAAATCATGTTGTTAAATAAATTAAAATGAGTCAAAAGAATGCATTTATTAGAGTTAATGGCTCTTGGATTAAGTGTTGTAAGTAATGTGTAAGTAGTTTTGAGTGTGAAACACTCCACCTTCCTTTTGAAATTCGGATCTGTCCTTAGGGGCTGATTTTGGAGGCTTGTAGGACAAGTTAAACTTGTCTCACACCTCTTAAATTTGTATACCAACCCTACCTATGGGTTGGGGAGTCAAAATTAGGCATTATTATGTATTTTTGGGAAGACAAGTAAGTTTTTATAACACCTTCTTGCATGAAATTAATTTTGGTCTTTGGGGTGTAGACTTGGATTGTGTGCGTAAGTAATCTGTCATTTTATTCACTGCCTTTTTAATTGTGCTTTGGAGTTTGAAGTTGACTTGTGAGGTGGAATTGGTGATGAGTGATGTGGCATCCTACATGGAGCCACCTCATCCTCCTCTCTCCCTTTTCTATTTATTCGAATTCTTTTGTTGTTTTGGGGGTTACTTCATTGGATGACTTCATTTTGGTTACTCTTTAGGTTTTGAGCTCTAGTGATTTGGAAGAGAGAGATTTTTATGGGAACGCTTGTGGATTGTTGGAGCTTTTGGACTATTTGGATTGGAAAAAGCTTGTTGTTGAACTTTTGGAGCAAACTCTACCATGGAGAGGTAGGAGCTTGGCTCTTTAAAATGTTCTTCTTTTATTTATGCATATGTGAATGCTTTGAATATTTTGGTATGTTGTTGGCTGGTTGGGTAGATTGCTTAGGTATGGTGTAGGAGAAGACTATGGGGATCTCTTGTGGGGAGGCATAAGAGTTTTGGGGAGGTATAAGTGTTATTGTGGAGGGAGTTTGGGATTGGGTTCCACCTTGTAAAAGAAATAGCTTGCATTTCTTTACTCGTTATGGGGTGCCATAAGAGTGTGGGGAGGCATAAGAGAATGGGAGGTATAAGGGGTACTTGGGGAGGCATAAGGGCATGTAGGGGTTTTGAAATGATATATATATATATATATATTGGCGGGTTTATCTTAAGGTGGACACCCATTTCCCCATTAGGAGGTATAAGCAGCTTCCCCCATAGGTCTTGCTCCTTTGGCTTGTGCATGATGAAGCCTAAGTATTGTTTGTTATTCTTCTTGTGGTTGCAAACTGCAGTATGTAATTGAACTGTGTTTTGTTTGTGAAAATTGTTTTTGTGTTGTGGAAGTCTGTTTGTTGCCATGAGTTGGAATACATTTCTTATTGCTTTGTGGTTGCGGCTCGGGGGCCAATGAGGAGGACGGCTTCTCCTCTTCATTGGAATTCTTGGTTGGGTGGAGAGCGTTGTCTTTCCTCTTTTTTTGTGATCAAAAGATATATGGTGGACCTTCTTGTTGCCGGTCCGCTTCCCCGCCTGTCACTTTGGACATGAAACGTGGCATCTCTAGGCGTCGGCGGAGGCGAGGGGTTTTGAACCTTTTTGCCCTTTCAAACAAAAAGAGTTAAAATCCAAATTACCTCCGATGACCCGCCTTCCCGCGAGGGCTTATCAGCGTGCCACGTTTCCCTTGCGGCTTGGGAAAATTTTCCTCCCCAAGCCCGCAAGCCCGCCTGTAGGGAAAATTTTCTTCCGGGGCGCGTCGACCCGTCTTTAAGGGAAAAAAATTTTCCCTAGGCCAGCTGAGGCCGCCTTAGGGAAAATTTTCTTCCCGGGGCCTGTCAGCCCACCTTTAAGGGAAAATTTTCTTCCCTAGGCCCGCAAGCCCGCCTTTGGGGAAAGTTTTCTTCGCAGGCCCGCTCGCCCGCTTACTTTACGGGAAAATTTTCTGCCCAGCCCACAAGCCCGCCTTTGAGAAAATTTTTTCCTTGTGCCCGCCGACCGACACTGTAACTTAAGAAATATGAGGAGTTAGGAGGACTTCTTTATATCATTGGAAAGGGGAAGAAATTTCCTATCTAATGGATATGTTTTCAGAAACCTTAAGTGCGTGAAATATGTGAAAAATCAGGTTGAAGTTTTAAGATGAGCCTGAGAGTGGGTAAATGGGAAATTACCCCTTATTAACTTAAATGTTTAATTCTAAAGCATGGGTTGACCTTTTAGGGGTCACGTTAGGGGATAAGAGAATGTTTTCTATCCCATGTAAATAAGAACCTTGGTTGTTGTTTAGACCTAGTGAAATTATTAAAAAAAAAAAAACCTTGGGCATTTAATTGCTTGGGCCCCTTTGACCCTCTAAAATTAATTAAGGAATATTTAAACATAGTGTTAATTTAATTATTTATTAAATTAACACCTAAGAGAAATTTAACTGTTTTGGATTAAACTATACTCATTAATTTTGTGATGTGGTTTTAATATTTGTTATAACGGAAAATTTTATTTATTAATTATAATTGACTTTGAATCCTTGTTGTGACAACTGTTGCTTGAAGCCTGGTAGTGGTCACACTTTTCAAAAAAATTATTCCATAATTTTTCTATCTAAACCTAGGTTGTTCTTGGGTCTCGAGTGGTCGTTTTAGTAGGCGTTACACTTGTTATCACAGTCTACTAGAGTAGGTTGTTTACCTTAGCTCATGTTCACCTAGGTACTTTATTTACCTTCTCTTTTATTTATCCTCACCCACTTATGTGTAGATATTTTTTTATCTTATTTAAATATTTGGAAGATATTATCTCATTGTTAGGTATAGTTCTTTCCTTGATCTATGGTCTTGACTAGTTCTATGTTGTCTAGTTCTTTTTAGATATATGGTCTTGATTACTTATGGCTTGATCTACGGCCTTGACTAGGTCTTAGATTGATTTTCCCCTGCCTATATAAGCAAGGTCCCTTCTCATTATCTTTGCATAGAGTTCCATAATAATATATGATATTGTTGTTCATTTGTTTGAAAAGGTTTTTGTAAAAATATTCTAGCGAAATTGCTTTCAACTTATTGAGTGTGATGTTTTAGTAGCATCTGAGTTCTTTGTGGCTTGGAACAACCTGTTTTTCATTCCTTTTAGAGTCAAGACCAAAATCCAGTGCAACACTCATGTTTCGAGACCTCGAAAGTTCTAATTGGCACAAATAATGAAGTTGGTCAAAGTTAATCTTAAGTAGTAGAGTAAAACAAAATTTCTTAATATCTTGAACAAATGAAAGCGATTCAGGACAATCTGTAACGTCTTCAATAATCTATTCTGGTAAATGGGAAATCAGATGCTCTGATTGTTGAAGAAGCCAAAGCTGTTGAAGGATCTCAACAACATTCTTCTTATGGAGAATATTCACTGGAAAGTGGGAACAGAAGTCAAGTGTGAAAAAGAAAGTGGTACAAACACCACCTTTCAAAAGTCAACAGTCGTCCTAAGGAACTACAACGAGATCACAAAAGTCATGTGTCTAGATAGATGGGAGGTAAGCAACCTTATGAGCAGGCAGAATGTCAGCTAGTAAATTTAGAAATTTGAAATTTCTAGAATGTACTTCTTAAAGACAAACAAAAGTCCTCCAAAGAACAATCTGCAGAATCCTGAACTTTGAAATAGGATATCTTCGAACCAAATGTCTAGCCATACCCTTGTTTTTGGGCAGAAAATCTTCTGATCTATGGGAAGATAGGTCACTTCCATGCAAAGATATAAGGATGGAAAGGCAAGTGATTGTCTTCGGTTGGAAGACTTCACCCACTAAAAGCTACTCTTCAGCTGGAAGACTTCACCCATTACAAGCTAATCTTGAAGCAATGCCCATCTACTTTATGTCACATTTCCAATTTCCATCAAAGATGGCAGCCAGAATTAGACAAGATCCAAAAACTTTTCATAGAATGGTATTGAGACTGCAAGAAATTTCCACTTATGAAATAGTAATAGGTCTGCCTTCACAAGGAATGGGATGGAGCATGAATTAAAGGCAATGCAGTGAGCTAAACTTATTTGGAAACTACGTAACAAAAGAGATGCCCTCTGGAGCAGGGCCCTGCGATCCAAATATCTCGATTCATTGTGTCCTGAGAGAATCTTCACTACCACTTCCTCTTACATCCCTGGATCTTCATTTGGAAACTTTCTATGCGCAGCTATAACCATATTGAAACCTCTCCTTAGATGAAATGCAGGAAATGGGCTGAAAGCCAACTTCTGGGATGATGCTTGGATTTGCAGTTCCCCTCCGTCTTCCCTAGAGTAGTTGAAGCCCCTGAGAAATATTTTTGCCCAACTTTTGGATCCAAACTGGCTGATTACATTGTCCAAACAGACTCGGGGAAAGGTGTATGGGCTCAAAATTATATCTGGGTCCAGAAAGGACAGAACCAGCTTAGAAATTCGAACCCATTACTTTCCTTTGACTTCTCTAATTATTGTGATGATCTAATCCAGGAAGGATATAAATTTGCATTGGTTAAATCCCATCCTGTTGAACTGTCTGGTTCAGAGATGGTTTACAAAACGCTAATGACCTTTGGCCTCTTTGGGAGGATTTTGATTCCGTCAAACCTTCTCCAAATGGAAATCCCTGACTCATAAAGATGTCCTCTCTGTGAACCTGATTAAGAGACTTATGATCACCTCCTACAATGCAGATTTTCTCACAAGATTTGGAACAGTTTTCTCTAAAGTTCAATTTTCAGAGGTTTGGCAAATTGAATCCCACATCCACTTAACCAATAAAATGCATCACAATCAAAAGAAACAAAGAAATTAAGGCTTACCAGCTGGCTTAGAAAATCATTCTGGAACTTGGTCTCAGTCTCTATTGCCTGAGCTACCTGCAAATAGGTTTACGGGCATCATAAGTTTCTTTAAATTGAACTTAAAACCCGGGTCAAAAAAATCAATTCTATTCTTTTTAAAGATGAAATACCCATAAATTGACACATATTTGTGATAAATGGCTTACGTTTTTAGCCCTAAAACCTTGTTATGGAGTTCACTAATCGTGTCATCAACGTCTCCGTGAATTGGGTCAACCCTCAATTGGATCTCATCACTCTGAGTGTTATTTGATCTGCTGCTCAACCCTTGTCTGCAATGTTCATAACGAAAAATCTCTGTATTACAGAATTTTCTAACCTTATTTTGAAGTTTTTTCCCAGTGGCCTATCAACATGCTAAGAACACAAAACCGAGAGAACAAATTAAGGATAAAAATAATAGATTAGTATTACCTTGAACGAAAGGGCCCTGTACCAAAAGACGCCATCACTCTTTAAAGATTTTCCCAGGACCTATGATGATGAAAAGTTTGCAAGAATGGTTTAATTCACAAAAATGGTGTTGCTTGCAATTTTGTTATTTTATAAAAACCATATGATTTGAATTTTTTTAACCTTTTGCTATTTTCAAACAAGTGCCACAGCGCAGCGAGTCCCTGCCAGTGGGTTGGAAGATGTTTTTGCTTTTGTATGAAATTTTTTAATGAAAGAACTTTAATCTTAGAACGGAATTTTTAAAAATCTATTTGATCTTTGCATTGCTGAGAACTTTGATCTTGACACAGAATTTTTGATAACTCTTTTTGAGCATTAATGTTGACTCGTTGATGATAAAGATAAAATAAAAGAACAGAAATTTGTAGTTGTTGTTTGGGGCTCTTCACTTTAAAGCTATGAGGAATAGATCCAAGAAATAGGCTGTTTACACTTGCAGAAGCTCTGTGATCTAGAAAATGGGCTTGAGAAAACATGTGGAGGGCTAAAGGGAAAGATAATACCTAGGTGCGACTAGCATGGGAAGTAGCCAGTGGTAGTTATAGAACCTGGAGATAGACCTATGTGAAAATCCAAATGAAGAATGTATACTCTGTTCTTTCTTTCAGTGATCTATCACCTTCATCTCAGGCATTAATTTACAGCACCCATAAGCAATTTGGCAGAGTCCGCATACCAGAGTCTGAATAGGATGAACTAAACACAAACTAGTTTAACAAGGGCTCGAGGCTAAAGATGCTTTCTGAGCTAAAGAGGTTCAGGGCTTGAATGCTAACTTATGCTTATTTGGATACCTGAGTTTGAAGCTCAGCCAGAAAACCCAAAAAAGTTCCGGCAGCGGATCCATTTGCCTTGTATATTGTTGTCCATTAATCTTATATGTCAATCAAAGTTTGTACTTCTCAGTTTTGATCACAGCAGCAACCTGAGTAGTAAAATCAAACCTGTCAATCCACCTACAGGGGAGAACTAAGGTCTGGTTGTGGATGGGCAAGTTTAATCAAGTTTTTCAGGAAATGCTTTGCCATGCAACACAGACCCTTTCTTTGTTGTATTGTCTTTACTACTCAACCCGATCAAAGAAAATTCTGATACGAGAAGAATTGAAGGTCCGCAACATGAAACCAAAAACAAAAACTGTAATACTATGTATCTCTGTAAGATGAAAAAGAATTAGACAGATTTTATAGGTTTCCAATTTAATAGCATAAAAACGAATCAAAAGAGTTCTACAATTACGGAATTTTTGGGTCACCGCCAAACGAGACACCAATTAGGTTTTCATGTTGTTTTCGGCAACAATGACAAAAACATAGATTTTCTGAAAGATATCCAGGGGCAAAAATCCCTGCACCAAATTTTACCTCAAAATAGAAGATCGACTACTCCTTCGATTCAGTGTGAGCCACCACTCCCAACCAGACCGAAGAAACGTCCTACGCAACAACAGGCTGATCCAAAACCGCCAGAAACATTAAAAAAGGCAGTTTTCCGAACCCCTATCTTAAAACAAAGCCGAAAACAGTTTTCCAAAATCCTGGGAGCTCTCGAATTGCAATGATGTTGAGTGTGCGAAAATCGTCCTACACGGAAGGCGTGTTAACCTTCCACGCAACGGCATGCACCCATGAGAGACAAGCAGACTGGTTAAAAATGCCTGCCAATTTACGTTGGTTCAATTTGATAGCTTAATAGGAAGAGCCAATTTAGCTTCACTATGGAATCAAACTTCTAATGTTTTCAATATTTAATCTTTGGAATGTCTATAACTTTGGGGATTCAAAATGTCCATTTTTATGCATTTTTGTTCGGGTTATATATTGAGAAAACAAAGGAATCGAAAAACAAAGTTGGTAGAGGTGGTGTTCATCTAGCTAGTCATGTACTAGAGTTACTTTGATATCCTAATCCCAAAAACAAGCGATAGCTTGAGAGAGCGTCGAGAGTGCTAGAGCTCTTTTGTCGATACAAGTGAACACAAGTAAAATTGTTGGATAATAAAATGTAATAGTAAGTCTGGCGTGGATATAATTCATGATTCTACAATCCTTTTGTATGTATATAGTAGTATAAGACAAAAGCTAGAATGTATATCTCCTTTGCGCATAGGTAGAGAATATGAAAAGTCTTCGAAGATACGAGAAGGAGATGAAAGGATTGGTAATTCAACAGTTGTCACATTTTGTATAAAGTTATGTAATCCTATTTGAAAGAGGTTGATCTTGGATCCTAATAGAAAGTACTTAGTATAGTTCCTTTTTCCATCTATGTTTTGACATAGTTCTGTTTAATTTTTAATTACGTTATGGGATTGTTGTGATATGGTTCTCTTTTCTTGAACTCTTTTTATATAGTCTATTGTGCAATTGAAACATGTAATTATATCTCATGCTTTAATCTAGACTACAACTTGTTGCAAGTTTTGATGTTGTAATCCAAGAACCTCTACTAACAATGGTTCCGTTGTTGGGACCCAAAAATGCTAAGATGGCTACCAGGCCAAAGAGATGTAGAAAGATGGTTACAAGAGAAAATGAAAAAAATGTGGAAGATGAAGAGAAGGTGATAGGAATCTCGGCTGAAAGAATCCGTTTAGAACATATCTACGGAGATATTCATGAGAATTTCTTGTGCAAACTCCCAACGCAGTTGGTGACTTGGTTATCTCGGTTAGAATTCCTTTGTTTTAGAACCCAAAGAGGAATACGAATGGATAGAGGAAAAAGAGGAAATATTACACAATTTAGATGTTATGTGGACCCATGTTGTTGATCATTGGATTAAAACTACTATTGACTGGTATGTAATCGAGGTTGTTGAAATTTTTTGCTCATTTGATTCTCTTTGAAGCATTTTTCTATTTGGACTAAGAGGAAAATTTGTTAGAAAATTATCATTTTTGGTCAAAATGTTGGTTGTGGAAAAGGCCATGGTGTTGATTCCATGCAATATGGAGTAGTCGGGTAGGCGCCAAAGGGATCTAATCCTAGAAGAGAAAGATGAAGGGGAAAGGGTCGAAGCTAAATAATAATATGGAAGGATCTCGAGAAGGATTAGAAGGAAGAAAAAATAAGAATGGAAAGGTTAAAGAGAGAAATAAGGTTTCACAATAGACAGGGAAGTGGAAATAATTATGGGGGAAAGAAGAAAACCATTGTGATTAGGAGTAAAGTAAGAAGAGTTGTTGAAGGAGGAAGAACAAAGCCTCCCAAAGGGACCAAAGGAACCGAGGAAGAAAAGAAACAAAGTGAATGAGAGGGTTCACAATGAGGCATGGACCCTGAAGAGGAAAGTGGAAGAGAAACCGAGGAACCGAAAACAAAAGACGAAGGAGAAACCTAGAATAAAGAAAAAGAAACCGAGGATAGTTGATTAGAAGTAGTTAGGAGTAGATTTAGTAAGTAGTGGATGTTGAACCCAAAGAAACCATCATAGAAAACATGGTATTGCAAAAATCAAGCAAGTATACAATATGAGGAAAGAATACAACAAGACCCTCAGAGGCCCGTAGAAGATGATAATACCCCTCTTCTAGGATATATATCCCTAGAGCCAGATAGAGAATTGATTACTTGGGATTGTCTAAATGACATAGAACAATTTGAAATTATACAAGCATTGCAAAGGAAGTTAGAACAAAAATTTGAAATGCGGTTAGTATTAAAATCGAGAGTAGAAGAAATTGTTGTAGGATAAGTTACAAGAGAAGTAGAGTTTTCATTACATAGCCCTTCATTGTGGATAATTGTGCTAAGAGGAAATTTCTAAAGAAGGGGAGAGTATAGTAATAATAGTTCTATCACCCAAAATACGAGGTCAACTTTCCAGATTTTAAAGAATCGAAGAAGAAAAACTGAATTCAACACGAGTCGATACAAGTATTGGAGTGAACAATTCACAACCCGAAACACGCTTAAATCCAAGACATAATTTGAGCTTTTCAATTGTGCAAAGTCAACCAGGATACCACTTGGGACTAAGAAACATAATGGCTCATTACTCTAATCCATATACAAGCTTGCAGTTGTATGATGGAACTATCGACCTTAAACATTACTTATTGACTTGTGACATGCAATGGGGCGCAAAAGGAGTCACCGATGACAATACCAAGAAATGTGAACTAATAGGCACACTTTAGGGAAGAGCCTTGGAATTTATTTACTCAAAACATTGACTTCACAGAATTTGTAGGACGTCAAGCTTCAGTAACTCAAGAATTCAAAAGAAACAAGTGTGTTGGGGAGACAATTCAGGATTTGAAAGAAATAAAATAGAGACTGGGAGAAACAGTCATAAAATATGATCTCGATTCTCTAGATGTCATGAATAAAGTAAATTTCAATTTTGATGAGTCAAATAAAGTTGCTTGGTTTGTAGAAGGATTGCATAATAAAATACGGTTTGCAATTGCACAAACAAAATTTTCAACCAAAATAGAAACCATTAAAGCGGCTAATAAAGTGGAAATTTTTGAATATTATGGAGATGGTAGTAATCCTAACCTCAAAACAGAAGCAAACCTTGATGCAGTAATGTGAATATTGAAGGAATTACCATAAGGAAAGAAACCTAGACTTAGTATATGGTGTGTGCAGACTACAGGAAGGACATCATAAAAATGACTACAACAATATGAAATCTAGAGAGCGAAGCAAATTTTGTGATGTTTGTAAAATATTTAGACATGCAATTAACAATTGTCCTTTGTTGCAAAACTATGTGAGGCACCCTAAAAATTTATATGTTCTTTTTGTAAGGCCATTGCTCATGAAACAAAAGATTGTCGGTGTTGATGGATGTAAAGGAGGAAATTACTGGGAATGTTTTTACATTACTAGCTCAAATAGAACCTAAAGCACAAAATGTTGTAGCATAAACAAAATTATTGCATCACTAAAGTTGATTACACAATGGGCTCTAGCCTCACCATAAACGAATCCGTAATGGATCTCGTAATTTTCTCAATCCATTCCAAGTTGGGTACTACCATCTCCACAAAATAATATGGGGTGGTCACATCCTTCACCTCAATAATCACCAAGGTGGAATATGCCTTCACCATAAACACAATATGGAGGATATCAAGGATAAAATCAAAACTAGAATGTACCACCGATACCATATGGAGCACAACAAGGAGGCTACCAGGGTAGGTACCAGCAAAGGAGGATAAGACCCAGACCCTAATAACAAGCAGTGACTTGCCACCTTTGCGAGAGATTCAAGTCACATTGCAAAAGACTATGAAATGAGATACATAGTGTTTGATTTTAGAAGCACCATTAACATGATGTCAAGATCCACTTGGGAAGAAATGAGAGCCCCTACTTTGGCATATAGTCTTATAACACTCATCCTCACAGAATGTGGAAGAGTAGATCCAATTGGATAATTATAATACATTGAAATACAAGTAGGATACTTATGTTTGAAAGGATATTTTGAAGTCATAGACATGAAAACAAATGAAACACACTATCTAGTGTTGATTGGAAAGAAGTGAGCATGATGGTAATATGACGATCAACACAATCACTAATCAAATGAAAGCACATCTAGATGATTTTATTATTGTAATTCCAATGAATGGGAATGAACAGAAGCCATATACCATCCCTAAAGAACCATTATATATGTAGGCACGTGATGTTGAAAGTTGGTTTAAGGTGGTACATCAGAAAACGCTTTTGTCTCGCGATGCATGCCAAAAATAAGAAAGGAAGAGTTCCCAAAATGGCCAAATACGATTCAAACCCACACCAAGAATATATTCATAGGAGAAGAACCAAGTTATAATATCCGGTCCCCAACTAGATCATAGATATCATGAGAGATATCCCAACTCTATAACTTTACACACCACACTTAAGACCACATAAATACAAATGGAGAAATTCATATTCCATGGGAAATAGAATCTTCAGTTGGTGGTGACTTCGGATGCAAATTTGAATCATTAGATGAGAAGGGAACACAAGATAATACCAATAAGGATGGTACATGTTGAAGAAAAATGTATTTCGTAATACTTTAGAGCTTCAAATTTAAATACATTCTTAGTAGAATTGCGAAAATATGTGTCTCGGATAGAACTAAGAGTAAGTGCATTACATTATGTACCCAAAGGAATCATTGCATCATGGTGGGTTGGGCATAAATCAAATACTCTAACTTGGAAGGAAGTCACTAAAATGCGACAATCATGATTCGACCTTTGGAAGACATGATTACTCGAAATGGCCTAAATATTGGGCAAAAGAATTCCTAGAAATACATATTCAAGGATCCATCAAAGCTTGGAAAATTCAAGATATAGAGCCAAAACGGTGGGTGTATATATTCCCAAAAACATTGACGCCATTACCAAAAGCATGGTATGTTCACAAGAAAAAAGAAGAGAAACACACAATTGGGGACAATTGCAACATGATTTTATTCAAACTTTCACTTTTGAAGATAGTAATCCTATGGTTGATACTACTCTTCGCAAAATTAAAACATTCCTCTGCTATGGAACTATTGACTTAGAAGGAGGAGCAAAATTTCCAAACCCTAGAGGAAACAACAAGAGAAACTATATAGGATACAACAGAGAAATTGTGATAGAGAACAAATAAGAATGCAAAGTGAAAATTTGTAATAGAGTGAGGGATACTAAAGAAGACAATAACGACCAAAAAAATGAAGAGGATAACAAACTAAGTGAAATATTTGAACTAGAACATCTTCACCCAATACCAATAGAAAAATAAGTGAACAATAAAGAAGAAGCACAATTGTGCAATCTAAACATAGAAGAAAAAGAAGGATCCAGGATGGTTATAGAGACCCGCAATAAGGGGAAGGATAAAGTATATGATGAACCAAAGGTGCAAGAGAATAGAGGACATCGAGCCAACATCAATAGTAAAACTACATCTGTGGGAGATTATTAGATAGAAAAGGAGATGTCAGAAATATTACAATTATTATGAGACTATGAAGATGTGTTCCCTACAAAATTTAGTGAAATAAAAGGAGTGGATCCATCAATCGGTGAAATGCACATCGAGTTGAAAAGAGTAAAACTTATAGATAAACGTCCTCATAGATTGAATCCGAATATGAAAGCTAAAGTAAAAGAGGAATTAGATCGGATGATATAAACATGATTAATATACCCAATAGAAAAATCATATTGGGTAAGTTTGATAGTCACCCAACCCAATAAAATGGGAGAAATCAGAATCTATGGAGACTATAGGGCTCTAAATGATGCATGTGTTAATGACCCATTCCCAACTCCATTCATAGATGAAATTTGAAGTAGTAGTGGGACATGAAATATACTCTTTTACAAATGGATTCAGTGGTTACCATCAAATCCCAAATGTACAATAAGATCAAGCTAAAACCACTTTCGTAACCAAATGGGGAAGCTTCACATATAAAGTCATGCCATTTGGATTGAAAAACACACCCGCAATATTTCTTGAGTTGTTGTCACTGCATTCAAAGATTTCATTCATGACTTCTAGAAGTATACTTGGATGATTGGGTTGTATTCTCCTTGTTCAAAGAACATGTATCCAAGGTATGCTTAATGTTAGAAATATGTAGAGCTTTGCAAACTGTATTAAATTAGAAAAACAATATTTACACCATTTGGAGTGTTACTCGGGCACATAGTATGTAAAGAAGGAATTTTTGTTGATCAAGCAAAAATAGTTATCATAATTAGACTCAAACCACCAACAACACCCTCAAATCTCCACGGATAGTAATACTATCGGTTTTTCTAGGGTTTCTCTCCCTCTGGCGCGCCTATATAATGAGTTCTCCCACTTCAAGCTGATTGTTGCAACCATAGATGAAGATAGTGGAGCTTTGAACAATGGCACCGCCACCGAAACGCCCTTAGAAGTTCATCCCAAAAGTTTTCCATGAGGTAATGACTCTCCTCCTAATGTTGTTTTACCTATTCCCGAGTTTAATGTTGCTTGTCAATGGTTGGAACAATTTTTGTCTCATTGGGTATTTTGTGGGTCGCATCCCCTCTAAAAGCATGCTCAAATCTTGGGTTAACTCGGCCTGGACTCCTCATGGAGTCCGACTTGAGAGCATACAAAATATGACCAAAGGATTCTTCCTTTTTCTTCTCTTGACCCAGCCAATGCCCCCAACATTTTGGCCCGACAAGCCACTTGGTATGTTCGTAACTCCTTGTTGGTCCTATCTCCATGGACCAAAGACTTTGTGGTTTCGAGTATGTTGCACTTAAAGTGCCAGTTTGGGTGGAATTTCCTAGCCTACCCTTGCCTTGTGTTCATTTCTTGCCTCAGATTGCATCTTCCATCAAGTGGGTGGTCTGCCTCAAACCACAACATTTTTATGCTTGTCCACATAAACATGTATGTGTTAAGTAGATCTTTCTCAGGAACTGAAAGAATTTGTGGAAATTCAGATGGGAGACAAGTGTTACTCCCAGCGTATCTTATATATCAACTTGCCTAATACTTGCTTCCAATGCAAGCTTCGATCATAAGATCAAGGATTGTCCTCTTTATGTCCCTCACAATCACCCAACAGCTAAAGTGGCTCCAGAAATGCCAAACCCCCTCAGGAGGAAGGGTGGAAAATAACTGGTGGTGAAAAAATAGGAATAAAACTCAGCAACCTAAGGCCTCTGGTTCAAATGGCCCGTGAGCCAGATGTTAAGGAACAACCCCATAACCCATAAGATAAAGAGACAACTGTTGTTGCCAACTCGACAATCCAATTACCTAAATTCTCCAGCATGCCCAAGGTGGCCTCGGTTCTCATGGACCAGATAAATTTTGTTAACAATGTCATCATTCCATAATAACTACCACAACTTTAAACTAGTGATTCATAAGGCCCTTCCAAAAGGGCCTGAAATCCTTCTCGTCACTCCCGAGATCATATCCCAACACACAGTGTGGATTATGTGGAGGAGGAATACAATATTGAGTATGTGAAGTGGAAAAAAATTGATTTGCAGGATTTCTTGACGCACAACACTACTCTAGTTCTGTAAAACCAGTTTGACATGTTAGATGGCTTAGAGATAGATGGGATGGCACTCGACCACCGTTTCCCATGAATTGTCTATCTTGGAATGTGTGGGGTCTTATAGACTCCAATCACAAGTATATTGTTTGTGATGTTTGACAAAAATTTCCAATCTAGATGTGTTGTTTTTGCAGGAAGTGAAAATTACAGGTTTTCAATTACAAATGGTTTGTAAATCCATTTGGCCTGACAACTGGCTTTTGCAGTAATCATGATGGGGGTGTGGGGGTTTAATTTCCCTTTTTCTCCCAAATGGTGGCCCTTTTTGATGGATCATGGTGTCGACCCCACCAATCGTGCCATATGGGTCTTATTTAATATTGATGGCCCCTTTTGGCCTCATTAATATTTACCTCTAACGATGCGAAAGGGCCGATCTATGGTGCGGTGGATAACATGCTCAATTATTGATGCTTATTGGGTCATAAGTGGTGATTTTAATATGGTTGAGATTCTCCCACTAATAAGTGGGCACTGCCCATGCATTGGACAATTGGTAAAAGAGAGGCGTGGTTTTTCATGCGTAATAAGTTTGGGTTTTTAGACCCTAATGCCTCTCACATTCCCACTTCTGAAGCTTGGTTTACTTGGTCCAACCTTCGAGGTGGATCAGATCAGGTTCTTAAATGACTCGATAGAGCTATGTTGTCAACTCAAGATTTTTTTGAGTTCAACAACATTTATTCTTACCTATGGAGGTCATGCTTGACTTTGTCCTTTCAGACCATTCCCCCATTCGATTTTGTATCACTTGGCATGATAGGCACGCTTTTTTGTCATAAAGGCCAATTCTTTCTTAATACTGCCTTGATGCAACATGGGCCCACTCTTAATCACATTAAGCGTGTGTGGAACTTGGCCCCTTGCCAAGTCATTGTTAGCGCTTTCATCCACCTATGCATGCCAGCTGGACTCAATGGTGGGAGGACGCTATGACTCGGACTACTAGATTCCTCATAATCTATGGTAGACAACTAGCCAAAATTAGACATTGCTCATACTCCGCTAACACCTCCACTCTTAGCTGAGTGGTGGTGGCGCTCCAAGGCAACCCTTCTTCTCGAAAATCACAACTTCAAGTTGCAGAGCTTCACCAACAAATTCAAATTATTGACAATTACAATGCTCGGGGTGCTCAAATTTGTGCTTGCATGCATTGGCTTAAAATTGGTGATCGGGTTTTGAAAGAATTATTTCTTTCTCTAGAGCCAAAAAACCTTCTCAGCAAATATGTACCATCAATGATGGTAGGGCTCGAGTCATTAATCCCCAGCTCATGTTACAGGTGTTTGTGTGACATTATAAGTTGTTTTTAGGCTCAACACCCTCTGCCGAATGAAAACAACTCTTGATCAATGTCTGGTTGTTGTGTTGTGCAAGCTTTCTCCTGCTCAAAAGGTGGTTTGTGACCGCATGCTCACCATTGATGACCTCCACAAAGCGGTCATGCAAATGGCCAATGATAAAGCCATGGATGTGATGGCTTCCCATGTGAATTTTATAAATCCTATGGGACTCTATTCGCCAAATATTCTTCAAGTTTATCTTGAGGGTTTTAAAACTAGTAGTTGGGTTGTGTATCAACAAAGGGAACATTAAATTCATCTCCAAAACTAGGGGATCTGAGAAAATTACTAGTTGGTGGCCCATCACCTTGTTGAATGTATCCTACAAAATTATTTCTAAAGCTCTGGCTATGCGGTTGTGTCATATTCTTCGTTGTCATCCAACCAGAACAAACTGGGTTCATTTAGGGCATTATATTTTGGATAACATCATTGTTGTTTGGGAAGGCATGGAATGGGCTCATAGATCCAATCAATTTATTATGTTCATTAAAATTGATTTTGAGAAAGCTTATGATCGGATTGAATGGCCGTTTATTCTTGTTATGCTTCAAGCTCTTGGCTTCGGCCCCATCTTCATTCAATCATTGAATGTTATTTGTCAATGCCTCTACCTAGATCACTATCAATGGCCTCAGTTTTGAGTCCTTTGGATTGTTTTGTTCCATTCACCAAGGGTGCCCGTTAGCACTGCGCTCTATGTGCTTGTTGCTGAAGGCTTTGGGTATCTTCTAGCCCAGGCCAAATCCCAAGGGATCGTCAGGGAATTATGTTGCCTTCGTGACCAATTCTCAATTGCTTAATGGTCACTTCATAGATGACTCTTTTCTCACTCTCATTGAGGAAGAGACCAATATCCGCAATGCCATGCATTGCCTCGATATCTTCTATTTAGCTTTTGGTTCTTCCATTCAATGGAAAAAAACTTAGTGTTATAGGCAATCTTTCCTCCTGTGCCCATTTGGATGGACTCTTTTGAGTGGAAGATTATTTGCCCATGGTGAAATGTTTAAATTTTTTGGCATTCCCTTTGCCTTTCAAGCATCACCGATAGAACTATGGCAGTATGTAATCAACGGGTGGCCAAAAATTGGAGTATTGGATCACCAAACCATTTTCCTTAGCAAGGAAATTCCAAATTTGTTCCAAAGTCCTTGCACCACTCACGTCTACTACTCCTCATGTTGGGTGCCTTCCAAAGCATCTATTCAAAAGTTGGAGAAACTCCTCAAAGCCTTTCTCTGGGCCAATGCTTCCACTAGGAAAAGGCTTCCATAGAGTTTCTGGGAGATATGTTGCCTTCCCGTGACTCAGGGGTTGGGCCTTATTGACATTCAACGCCAAGGGGCAAGCACTATGTGTGAAATGGATCATTCGATGCATTGAGGGACAAGAAGCGTGGAAAGTGCTTCTATGCCATGCATCGAGGAGGGTTCACCTTATGGCCGCTAAGCCTGGAAAGGTCTTGGGGTTTGTCAATCTCCTTATTTCTCTTGTTCCTATTAAATTTGTTGGCACTTTTGTGCTCAAAAGCATATGGAAGGCATGGGAATGCATCAAACCATGGCTACAATGGAAAGGAAATGGTTTCCGTAATGGTCTCTCCATTAACCATCAATCTCTATGGTGTCATCGATCTTTCAAGCTCAGGATAGGTGTCTTGTAGATGTCCCTGGAATTCCTGTGCTCAAGCTTTTCAAACATGGAATTTGTACCATTCAAGATTTATTCTGCAAACACTCTCAATCTTGGTATTCTTGGCCTGAGCTTAAAGCTTAGTTTTGGCTCACCACCCAGGATCACACTAGCATTACTGAAATTATCAATTTGGTCCCTAGATCATATGCTTGCACAAAATTTTGTGCATTCCTCTCGCCCTTGGTGGATGGACTAGAAATGGTATGTTGATACCCCATTTCACAATTATTCAGCCAGTAAAGGCTACCGTTGGCTCTCCCCTCATTTTCCCATGGTTGAAAAACTCAACACTCGATGGGGGGTTCATTCTACTCCATCATGTTGGAGAAGGATATTTGACATTGTTTGGTCAGTTTGTGTGGAACCTAAAATTGCACACTTTCTTTGGTGTATTTCTGCACCAAGGTCTTCTAGTTGGCTCTCGACTTGTTCAAATTGGGGTTCCGGCTCCCAAGTGTTTGTTCTATGGCCACTTAGAAACTTTGTTGCACCTCTTTTGGTTTTTCCTAAAAGCACAACTTGCTTGGAATTAGATTCATTCCTTTTTCTTTCCTCTCAGACCTCAGTTTTTTACTTAGCAGCATGTTCTTTTAGGAGATAACCCCAAAATTCCACACATGTTCACCCAAATTTGGCATGTTTTAGAGGGGAAATTTTGTTTTGGATATGAAAGAACAAAATGCTTTTTCTTTGTTAATTATGAAGTTGATCAACAATTTTCAGTGTATAACAAGTCTATGGTTATCTCCAATGCTTCTACAGATTCAAGTCCAGGATAATAAAGTTTCCTGGAGGTGGACCACCTACAGACTCTATTGCGGCATTGGGGGATGCCTTATGTAATGTCATCTAGGAGCCACCATCGCCATCTCAACACTCCCTGTTGTATAGACGTGGTGGTCATCGTAGCCACTCTCAATGACGTTCTTTCATTTGGCCTCACCGCTCTCCCCACAATCAACAACGGAGAAGCATTACTCATCTAGCTTGCCAACAAGGCTGGGGTTCCCCCTTGTTTGTCAACTTGGGTGGGACTCATCGGTCGCCCCCAAGCAATGCACCCTGGATGGTTAGAATCTACCACCTTCACCCACGTCACCTTCAGATAAGTTTCCCCACCTTCCTCTTGCCATCTCTCCTACACGGGTGGCGGTGGACAATGAAGAGGAGAACCCCACTGGTTGGGACATTCAAATGTTGGAAAGGACCTCCTTGGTTTAGGTTGTTTGATGACCATGATCCTCCTGCTTCTGGGATGTTTGTTGCTGCAACTTGATTTTGTGTTTTGATGTATTCCTAGGTGTTGCCTAGTCTGTTTGTCGAATTCCTAGGCTTGGCCTAGTTTGTTTGTGGTTTTGGGGTATGCTCTCATACCACCCACTTTTATTGAAAGCTATCTTGTATCTTATTGAATTAATATAATATAAGATCCATTTTCATAAAAAATGCATTCACATAATTAAAATAGAAAAATGGTTAGGTGTCTATATTAGTATTTCCAAATTGGTCAAATATTTTCCATGTGCATGTTGATGTGTCAGGTAGTGCAATTGGTGTAATTATAGATCAAATAGGGGAAGGAGGGATAGACCATACAATTCAATTCGCAAGCAATAAATCTTCACCCGTAGAAGAAACTACACAACTACAGAATGGGAAGTTTTAGCCATGATCTTTGAACTCCAAAAGTTTAGACAATATATGTTGGCAATTGAATTTGAGTTTTTCATAGACCACCAGGCATTGCAATATCGGTGAATAAGTTGATCTGGTAGGTAGGATATCAATATGGTTAATGTTATTCTAAGAATACAAGTTTAAAATAAATGTGAAACGGGAAGAGAAAATGTAGGACCAAATCACTTGATTCGCATAAACATAGGAGAAGAACCAAAGGAATTAGATGAAGATGCCCTAGATGCACACTTATGTGATGTTATTACAATACCAAAACAATTGAAATAAATTGTGCAATTCCAATAGCAGGAATTTTTCCACAACACTATACAGAGAAAGAAAAGAAACAATTGATTATAAAGGCCTTACTATATACTATCATCAATGAATTTTTGTACAAACTAGGAAAGGATGAAGTATTACACAAAGTTTCACTAGAACATGAGAGATAATTATTATTATGCAAAGTTTATGAAGGCATTGTTGGAGGACATTTTGCAGAAGAACTCAATTTGAAAAAGATATTACAGAACAAAATTTGGTGGCTAACATTATTTTAGGGTGCATATCATATGGAAAAATATTTTGACATTTGTCAGCAAGTGGGGAAACCAAATCAGAAGGATGAAATTCCTCTTAATCCCATGTTATCCATGTAACCATTTGAGAAATGGGGTAGAATTCATTAGGCCAATCCACCTTCCATCAAGAAGGACCAGAGCAAGATATATAATCACAATAACAAATTACTTTATAAAATGGGTAGAAAGCTATAACTACAAAACATTACATAGCGAGGACACAACTAAGTTCATATATGAAAACATAATAACTATATTTGGATGTCCACGGAAACTAGTTAGTGATAGGATATGTAGACACAAAATCACGCACTTTGAGTCATTATCTAGTCTCGATTGCATACTAATATTCATATGGTTCCTAAGCAAGAAGAGTATTGATTAACCCATGTATTTGGCCATCTTTCGTTGCTTTCTATTGTTACTTTTGGTCTTGCACATTTATTGGCCCAATCTATCTTTTCATACTTTAGTTTCACCTTTTATGGACTGGAGCGCTCAGTTAGGATGCCAACGCTAGGTGCCCTCGTCCCCTTTGGGCGCCCTGTCCTCTTTACACTTTACTCTCACTTTTTGGGTCCTTTCTAGTCATTTGAGCATCTTATCTTTTTGGTAGTTGGCATTTTCGGGGTTAATTACAAAATTTAAATGAAGGAATCATATAAATATAAAGTTATGTGATCATAATAAAGGACCAAGCACTAAGCACTAGCTATCACCACCTAAGGTTGCATCCATCAAGGCATCTATAGCTACATTTGCATCCATATAACTCCATCACAAAACAAAAAGGTTGGTTCATCTACATCACACTTCATAGGAGGGGAGTCTATTGTTTCGCACACACATTTATTACATTCTACAGCTAGTTACTTGCTTGCTACTCACAAAGTGTGACTGACACATGAGCAACATAGGACACAATTCCCCCCACACACACACACACACACCTATAACTACATTGGGTTTGAGATGTAGTGCAACACTCAATGATAAGTTCATCAATTTGGCAGATGAGGACAGTCTGAACCCTTCGTATGCATCTTTCTTTTTTAGGGTTTTTATGTTTTGTTTGGCATTTTGCATGTGATTCCTTTATTTCACGTTTATAGTGACATCAATGACCTAAGTGTGACATACACATGACAAATACAGTGAAGGTTTCACATCATCTAACAACTTTGTGAAATAGGATTATGAACTTCCTACACAAACCAGGGAGCCCAAATTACAAACCAGGGTGCCCTAGGCACCCTAATCCTTTTTCCAGGCACCCCAGTCCAGCCAAATCACTCGTATTTGCATTTTCTCAAGCTCCTATGCGACATTCTCCCATTCCTATTTAGTCAGTCTTCACTGTAACACAGCCCCTGGACATCTTTGAATGAACTAAGGCTCTTCTAACCCTCTTTGCACATTAGGATTTATACATTATATTTCTTAGTTTGCTTGGGTGTAATTCAAGTATTTCATTGTTTATTTATTTACTGCAAACTTGCATTAGATTATGATAGGATATTACATTTTTGCATAATCATTTTGGTGAACCCGCATTTGAATACTCTTGGATATTTATTTTTCTTTTATCATGGCTCCTAAGTTCAAGCCAAGTCTATTTTCTTCATTTGATTCAAATGCACCCATCTTGTAAAGACATTTTCCTACTCAATTCAATGTTATTTTCAATCATCTTTTGAGGACTCTCTTGATTCCAAATCCAATAAATCTATTTGCAAATCCATTCAATCCCTTAATTCTTTATTTCAAGATAAATTTTAGACTATGGAATCCATGATTACATCTCTAAAATCTGAAATCCAACATCTTAAGGACCATTCTCAAGCTCATGTTTTTTCTCATTCTACATCTCATCTTCATTATATGTCTTCTACATGTGCTCATATTTATGAACCTCAAATCTTTCCACTCCCCACGCCTCTCAAGTTTACAATCAATGTTAAATAACAAGATATTCTTCCAAAACACATAACTCATCAATTAATCATCTTTCCATCTATTCATTGTTATCCTCCTTATCGGCTTGTTAATATCAAAGTCTTCCATATTAAAATTATCATCAAATCAATGGACATAATGAAAATGATTGTTATTCTTTACAACAAAGAATCAAGCATCTTGAGTATTAGAAGTGTTTTATCTCATCCTTTGCACATCATTATATTACATGATCCTCTCCACTTGTTACATATCAATGGGTTTCTAAATATGATTTTTTTATGTCTAATTAGAGTCCAGTCATCACTTATAATGTTTCTTCTTCCATCACTCAAGTGTCACCTATGCAATCTACTCAATTCAAGCAACCGCCTCTCAAAATTAGTCTCACTCCCCCTCCTCTTAAGGCATCTATGGCACTATCAAGTCAACCTAAGCAACCTCCTTTAAAAATTAGTTCAACACCTCTTCCTCTCAAGTCATCCACAACATTACCAAGTAAAATTACACAACCACCTCTCAAAATCAATCCACCTTCTTCTCATATCAAGTCTTTTATAGTGTCATCAATCCCACATAAGCTCCAACCAATCACTTTTGTCAAAGCAACTACTCCTACTAATGGCCAAGACACATTTCAAATTCTTCCACCATCACAAGACCTGCTGCCATTATTCAGCCTACCATTGTGTTGGCCATCACATCTTATTACGACACGAGATAACAATCTCCCACAATAGCATTGTACCTCTTGCATCATTGTAGAAATATCCATAATTGGTACACTTGGGGGCATCACACTTATTTCTCCCCTAGTATCGACACACGTCTTATATTCACATCATTTCACACCTATATTTTTTGCATACATGCTCATATCATCATTACCCGATGACACACTCTTGTGCTTTGGTTCACACTTGATTATTGAGGGCATCCTATACACATGAACCTCACACACTGCACAATAGACACTACACATCACGCATCTTCAAGCATCTTACATACATACATCCTAAATCTTACATCTTATGTCTTACATTTAATGTACATCTACACATCCGATCTCATCCATGAATCTTTCATTACATCTTATAGATCCTACATTACACACTACACATTACACATCACATGATGATTTCTCATCACCACATCTATTACACGTCATACTCATCTACGTATACGTGTTGCACTCACTACCCTATGACGCACTCTAGTGTCATGGTCTATACTAGACTTCACAGGGGATATAAATCAAATGGACCTCATCACACTCACACATTCAACCATTCAATCTTTCTATCATGCGATATTCATTCATTAGTGATATATGCCATAGGCTACATCATCACTTCTTCTAGCATCCTTTAGTGATATACGCTTTAGGATAAATCATCACACATGCTCACACTTCATCTCTATGTCGCACATCATCACTACATACTCATCACGTCACGCTCATACAAAACGTAGTTCGACCATTTCTGATGACACTCTCATTTACGGTTCATTCTTGACTACTGAGGGGGCATAAACAAATGAGCCTCATTGCATACAATTCCATTCACTCGAGGGGCATGTTTTCCTATCATTCACTATGCATTCCATTCTATATATCCACAACATACTTTGCATATCTTGGTTCCACTTACACTTGCTTTCATTTACTTGTACATGATCATCTTATTACACGTGTTAGATAGATATCATGTATGCCATTATCATACACACATGCACATTCACTTGTTTTCTATTTTTTTATCATAAACTCTACATGCCCATTACACGCAGCACGGATGTTTGGTACCAGTCCCACAATGGTTCCTGGGGCATCCACATTCATACACTATAGGTGTTATTGTTTCATTTTGTTCTTAGCACAATACTTTATTGGTTTACACACACTTTGACATACATTTTATCTTTCTAACATGCTACTTGGGTGTTTCATGTGCAACATTTTCTATGTAGGGATATTTGTTTCCATACTTGTTTGTTATATTGTCTACTTTGCTTGTTCTTATTTTGTAGGTTATGCCCTTTGTTTTGTGTGAAAACTTGTTTGTTTGTGGTCATTGCGGCCTTGAGTGTCTTGCGACATCACGAGTCGTGTCTCATGTTTGCAACCCACTTTTTGCGGTCTACATTGTCTTCTTGGGTGTTTGCATTATCTTCTTACACATGACTTCATAGCTTACACTTTTCTTCTACATCCATTCCTTTTCATACTAACACTTTTCTCCCAGACCCACTTGTTTTCATGTGCCTTGGTTTCTACCAAACACATCCCTTCCCTCTGTAGGGCACAATTTCAGCGGTTGGTCCTATTAGAATGCATCCTCCTACAAGCAACGTGGAATGCACCCCGAGAGAGGGGGCATCATTTAGGTATACACATAACACACAACATAGTACAATACATTTTATTTTTCATTTTTCCATCCATGACATAGTGGGTTACACTGCGAGTGGGTTCAACATAGTTTACAAAACTCCATACACATTGGCTTTTACAGGCATATTGTCCTTAACATTCAAGGAGTAGTTACATGTTAGATGATAAATCAGACCTTCCTCTCTACATTACTTCTATCATGGTGTCAAATCGCCCAAAAAATAGACATTACAAACATCTCTCTGATTTTAGGAAGCGATTCTGATGTTGGAGGATAAATCAGACTTTCCTCCCTACACTTCTTTGGAAAAACTTGTGGCTGGAACAATTGGCATGAGTTCACCCAAAAAACTCACACTTCATCAACAGGATCATTTCTACACCCTTTTTCTCATCACGGATTAGTTGCACATGTTCCTCTTTCATTTTGTATACTTGCATTACATACTTTTTACATACATACATGCATCTTTACACACGGTTTTACACCTATACATGTGTATTTGACTACTTGATCATCTTATCTTTTACACGTCCATCCATATGGGAAGTAAACAATCGACATCAACAACAACGTCACATTAACATGTAGGTACATCACATACATCGACATTTACACACGTGCTTCCACCCTAGGTTCACTCTCATCACCTTTTTACGGTTCTTGCATCTTTAGTCTCCACGCTCCATCTTTTTATTACTTTATTTTTATAGTCCCTCGGCATGCTTTCTACATGAATACCAGGTACGCATCTCTATCTACTGTATGTTACCAAGAATTTTTCTCACCAACATAAAGTGGGGGAAAATGTAGACATAAAATCACGCACTTTGAATTATTATCTAGACTCGATTACATATTACTATTCATATGGTTCCTAAGAAAGAAGAGTATTGATTAACCCATGTCTTTGGCCATCTTTCGTTGCTTTATTGTTACTTTTGGTCTTGCTGACTTTATTAGCCTAGTCTATCTTTTCATGCTTCACTTTCACCTTTTATCATGGAGCGCCCATCTAAGCGCCAACATCGGGCACCCTCGTCCCCTCTGGACACCCTTTTCCTCTTTACACTTTAATCTCACTATTTTGGGTCCTTTCTCTTCATTTCAACATCTTATATTTTTGGTAGTTGGCCTTTTTCAAGGCTAATTACGAAATTCAAACAAAGGAATCATATAAATATAAAGTTATGTGATCATAATAAGGGACCAAACACTAAACACTAGCTAAAACCACCTAAGGTTGCATCCATCAAAGCATCATAACTACATTTGCATCCATCTAGCTCCATCACAAGGCACAAAGGTTGGTTCATCTGTATCACACTTCATAGGATGGGAGTTTATTATTTCCATGCACACATTTATTACATTATACATCTAGTTACTTGCTCATTACTCAAAAAAGTGTATGGCTGGAACACGAGTAATTTAGGGCACATTACGCACACACACACATACACCTAGAACTACATGGGGTTTGAGATGTAGTCATGACACTCGATGATAAGTCCATCAATTTAGCAGATGAGGACAGTCGGCCCCTTCATATGCATCTTTCTTTTTTAGGATTTGATGTTTTGTTTGAGGTTTTATAGGTGATTCCTTTATTGCGAGTTCTACAATGACATCAACAAGCTAAGTTCTATTAGAATTTGAGGATTCTAATAAATACAAATTTAATCAACTTACATATTACATAATGTTACAATAAATATTTAAATAAAGATTACATCATAACATAAGTAAATAAAAAATACTTACATGAAATAAATAACACATGTAACACAATATTTATAGTGGAAAACCCCAATAGGGTAAAAACCACTTTGAAAATAACATTTTACTTCAGAGAACTTATTTTACATCCAGTAAGATTACCTCCTCCTTTGAAACCCTATTTACAAAGGTAAAACCAAATCACTTGATTTATACACCTTTGATATATTTCCTAAATATATCTAAATATATCAAATGAGGACCTAAAGTCCTTTTTATATAAGGTGATTGGGTATATCTCCCGACCCACCTTTTCAACCTAAAATAGTTGACACATACACCTAGGTTTATAATATTTAATATTAGAAATATAATCATTTCATGATATTAAATATTTAACCTAAAGTATATAACTAGGTTAACATATTTAATAATATAAATATAAATATTTCATATTATTAAATATTAACATATATATTAGTGATAGACCCATATACATTAAGGGTTGGCTAGACCACTTAATCATTATGTTCCAACACTTTCCCTTAATGTTAAGTGGTATAACATAACATATGCCAATAAATTACCTTTCGTGGTACACTATAGATTTACAATTCTTAAACCATAAAGGTTTTAGACTAGCATATCGGTTGAAGGAATTATAACACCTTCATCATACTCAATTTACTTTTTGGTACAAAAGTATTTGGAATCCCAAAGATCATCCCATGATCAGTGGCTAAGTATGATTTGTGAGTTTTACATGTTTTCATATGTTCTCATAAAATGTTATTGAACCCAAGCATATAAGAGCATTTTACAACCAAGGACCTCCTTAACAATATGTTTGTACTGGATGTTTACTAGTAAACTCAATAGCACTAAAGAGTTTACTGAAGACCGCCTTTAATATATTTCTACACTTCTTTAAAAAAAAGCCAATGAGGTATACATGCCCGAAGGTTTTTTTTACACTTTTATGAAGGTATTTTTAAAAAAACCAAGTTCCATTAAGAGATGACATTATCATGCACACTCCCCCTCAATGACAACTCTAACAATCCAAGCTTTTCATGAAAGTGACAAAACTTTGCAGCACTCAGGGATTTTGTGAAGATGTCATCAACCTGCTCTTCATTCAACATGAACTTGAGATTTATCTCATCACTTTGCACCTTCTCACGGGTGAAGTGTATATGTATCTCAATGTTATTCATCATCTGATGTTGAACTAGATTATTAATCAAAAGCAATACAACTCTGACCACCACATAGAAGAGAAATATTTCTTTTAGCTTCCATGTGTATCTCTACCAACAGTCGTTGCAGCCACATGGGTTTTTTACGTCTTCCATTGTACTTCTCTGCCTTAGTAGAAGAAATGGAGACTGTTGATTGTATTTGTTGTTCCAAGTAATGGTTTCTACACCAAAATTTGAACACATATCCACTATATTTTATAACACATCGGTTTAGTTACAATCACAAAATCCATAAAAGATAGCATTTTGATTCTTATTATAATGCAACCATGATTGATTGTTCCTTTCAAATATCTAAAAATTCTTTTTGCAAGATTCAATGATCTCTAAAAAGGTTCTTGCATAAACCTTAAAGTAATTCTTCTTTGTATAGGAAATATCGATCTAGTTATAGTTAGATAAATAAAACTATCAACTAACATCGTATATAAAATAGGATCAACCTTTTTCATATGCAAATTTAGGATCAATATTTATTTCAACTTCCATTGAAGTAGAAAATGGTTTACTGATCAATTATAAGAAACATTTTCAATACAATGGTTGCATATTGTGTTTTAAAAATAACAATAGAATGAAATACGAGTCATATAAATAACATAATATGAGATACTTGACTCATTCATTTCAAAGTATTGCTTCAATTTCTCTTTAATCCTATGAATTAAATCAGAATTATCACTACACATAAGTAAAGTATCAACATATATACATATAATGATAATATGCAAGTCTTATTGTTGAATATATCATTGTTAGAAGAACAATTAACAAAACCTAATAGTTTAAAAAGAAACAATTTTCACATACCAAGCTCTAAGAGCTTGATTTAAACCATATAATGTTTTCTCAACTTACAAACATAGTTTTCTTTACCAGTTTCTTCAAATCCTTTAGGTTGAAACATGTAAAGTTCTTTTAAATCGTAATTCAAAAATTATTTTCTTATCCATTTGGTGGATTTCCCACTCAAATTGAGCGGTAATTATAAATAAGGCCCTAACATTACTCATTTTAGCTACATGGAAATGTCTTAACATAATCAATACCATATTTCGAGTGAAACCTCTAGCAACAAATCTAGCTTTATGTTTGTTAATACTACCATTAGCATTATATTTTACTTTGTATATCCACCTAGACCTTATAATACTTCACAACTCATGTTCCATACAAGGTAATTAATGCATAGTACATATGATGGTTTTTGGTCATTTTCCTAAGGTTAATAGGATTTAAACTTTCTAATATAGATTGAACCCAATTTAATTTCTTATCTAGAAGATAAGAGTTTCAACAACATCTATAGCATCAAAACATCGTCATAACCATTTACTAAATTAGAATCAAAATCATCATTTAAAAGCATTTAATGAAGTAACTTCAAGAGAAGAAGACAATACATATAAATCTTTCACTAAATTATATCTATACATTTCATATAAGCTTCGATAATTAACATGTCTTAACCTTTCATGTCATAGTTTTGAATTATTCAAACTTTGAGATATAAAACAAGATGTAGAAAAGAAATCATCAAAATAATATAGACCATTTCTTTGAATTCCTTCAGTATTATACTCTTATTACTATCCTTGATATACTAAGTATCATTCATGCATAGATTCTAATTATGTTCATATCTCTTTTGGATGTTAGATATTACCAATGTGTAGAAGGTACTCATCGTTCACATTGCGCAAAATCATATAAAGAGCCTTTTGTATTCGTTTCAGAATGCATTCATGTTATCTACGATTCTTGACAACCTGGTAGGAACAACCTCAAATCAAGAAACAATCCCTACTATAATATAAAATGTACCACGAGTTAGATATATATATTTATCGATAATAAAAACAACATTTTTAATAAAATCATATATAAATTTTATAGATCTAAAGAAACTATTTGATTATAACTAATTATGTCATTACAATGCATACTAATTAACCTCTCATTATCAAAATAATAACAACACGTTATAAAAAGCTCGTATTATACCCTAGATTTATACAAAAAATATTTTTGACCATATAGAAGTGAAGAAGAGACTCCTAAGAATGCATAACAATATCAAATTTTTCAAAAAAAAAAAATATAGACAAAGATTCGGCCAGCTTAAATTTGATGTCTAAATGACCATCATAATGGCTTATTTTTTGGTCTGTTGTGACGGTCATTTGACCGTCAATTTTAACACAATGAAAGTTTCCTGAAACCTACGAGCTTAAATTTTACGTCTAAATGACCGTCATATTATTTTGTGTTTGGTCTACCGTGATGGTCATTTACCATGCCAAATTTAATAAAGAAAAAACTTGTGTATTTCTAGAATATGTGAAATTCAGAATTTCTTTTTGTATAATATTAGGGAGGTTATATTTTAATACATTATAATAACTATTATAATTTATAATGTAAAAAAAAATATATACACTTTATCGAATGTAAAAAAAAGGTATATAGTTTATATAAATGTAATATAAAAACACATACTCTATATATATATATATATAAACACATAACTCTTATTAAAGGGGTTTAAAGGACATAGACCAGGTTAAAAGAATTTTACTAGGTGCAAGTAGATTTATGAGAGTATAGATTAACTGCATATTTTACAGAGAGGACAAGTAATTTCACTTGACCAATGAAATAAATTGAAATCCTTATTTTCATGAACCTTGTCTTCTCCCTTCATTTACTCTTAATTTTACCCCACACATTTAAAACTATGAAAATATTGCAAAATATTTTATATAATTTCTGCAAGCTAAAAACTTTAAAACTTTTATGTGGCTATAACTACCATATTATCTCATTTTATTCTCCACTCTCGCTCTTATATAAAAGAAAACCTTTAAATAGGTTTATTTATATAGTTTTTATAAACTATAAGATATAAATGAATGGGACCGCCCCCTTATATGGATAATATAAATGATTAGGGGCACATGTTAGATTTTAAATAAATTTTAAGATTTAAAAAGTAATTCCTTCATGACCAAGCAATAAACACGAACCCCCTTACTAAAAAAAAAGTAAGCACTTAGATTTTTTTAAACATATATAAACCAAATCTAATAAAATTTATATTTTAAGCGGTTTAAACTAACCATATATATAATATGATTCAAACTTAGGTTTGTTTATTTTTTAAAAATATATATGCCTAGATTTATAAATTACGTTTAAATATATATGCCTAGATTTAAACTTAGGCTTAGAATATGGTATCTTTTCTTTTTCTATATGTGATTTTCACGCAGTAAATATTTGAAGCCCCTTTCACTGTGCACACATCAATCTCCAAACAAACCCTAAAATTTTTACCGAGAGTTTAATTGTACAAATGTAATGCCAAAATAAATTGGGGAAAAAAGAAGGGGACCGGATAATTTTAAATACCCTTTCGGGTTGGTTGAAAAAACTCGTACAAATTAAATAAATAAAATACAAAATATTTGATCTTAATTTATTTAATTTACCTTGCTCTATTACCATGTTAGAATTTTAGGATTCTAATAAATATGAATTTAATCAACTTACATATTACCATAAATATTTAAATAAAGATTACATCATAACATAAGTAAATAAAAAAATACTTACAAGAAATAAATAACACGGGTGACAATATTTATAGTGGAAAACCCCAATAAGGTAAACACCACTTTGAAAATACCCTTTTACTTAGAGAACATATTTTACATCCGGTAAGATAACCTCCTCCTTTGAAACCCTATTTACCAAGGATAAAAACAAATCACCTAATTTGCGCGCCTTTGATATATTTCCGAATATATCAAATGAGAACCTAAAGTCCTTTTTATATAAGGTGATCGGGTATGTATGACTCCCGACTCACATTTTCAACCTAAAATGGTTGATACATACACCTAGGTTTATAATATTTAATATTAGAAATATAATCATTTCATGATATTAAATATTTAACCTAAAGTATATAACTAGGTTAACATTTTTAATAATAGAAATATAAATATTTCATATTATTAAATATTAACCTATATATTAGTGATGGACCCATATACATTAAGAGTTGGTGAGACCACTTAATCATTATGTTCCAACAAGTGCGACATACACGTGACAATGGCGTAAGGCTTCCCAAAGCATTTGGCAACTCTGTGAAATTAGATTCCGGACTTCTTGCACAAACTAGGCACCCAGATTGCAAACCGAGGAGGCACCCAAATCCCTTTTCTAGGCACCCCAATCTAGCTAAATCACTCGGATCGTTATTTTCTCAAGCTCTTGTGTGAGATTCTCCCACTCTGTTTAGTCGATCTTCATTGCGACATAGTTCTACAATATCTTGAATCGGTGAAGGCTCTTCTTATCCTCTTTGCACATTATGGTTTATACATTTTATTGCTTTGTTTATTTGGGTGTATTTTAGTTATTTCATTGCTTATTTATTTACTACAAACTTGCATTTGATCAAGCTAGGATATTACATTTTAATATAATCGGGAGAACACATTTTTTGAATAATACCATCAAAATCCTCACAAAGAATTTATGATTGTGCACCACAAAAGTACAACATATCACCCACAAGCATTGGAATCTACAAGCACGGTTTTCAAAAATCTTAACAAAGATATGTAATGTACAAAGGAATGATTAGGAAGATCAAATGCTCGCAATCATATGGGCATACAATACCAACTATAAGAGAATTACATGACAAACACCATTCTAGTTGGTTTATGGAATTGAAGTAATCATGTCAATGGAATATATTGTACAAGCCTTCATATTACAATAATTACATGGTTTTGAGACAAAAATTCTATTGTAAATAGGTTATTAGATTGGAAAAATATGGAGGAATACAGAGGAATAAGGCAATAAAATAAAGAATCAAACAAATAGATCCGAAATTCTAGCATGACCAAAATATACACAACAAGAAATTCCAACTAGAATAAAGAGTTTTGATGTATGAAATCATGGTTAAGGCACACCAAGAAAATTGTACATAAGATGGAAAGGATTTTATGTTATCCATCACATCACAAAATAGGGCATCATAATAATGTGTGATCTATAAGGAAACATATCTCCCGAGAATAATAAATGGATGTAGGCTGAAATCCTACAATGCATAAATTGCACAAAGTATTGAAAAAGACGATAAGTGCCTCAACACAAGTGGTTAGAGTAGAAATTTGTTCAAATTTTTGTTAGGAAATTAATTATTAGTGCTAACATTATATTGTTATTGGTTGGCGCGTATGTGAGGTTGTTTGTAACAACTCGCGTATATTAGAATTTGTTGGAGAGTCTTATGGGAAGTGTTACTAAACCAACCTCCCTAATTATAGTTGTTATATGTCCTATATATTTGTACCTTGTCCTTCATGAGGTATATACAGAAGCTTAATATTATTGTTCCACATTCTTGCATAAATCTAGTCTTGCTACTTTATTTGGTATCAGAGCGATCATTTTCAATGGAGAAATAATTTCTTTTACAAGGACAATCAATAATTTTTGTTGTCATTGTCCTATGAATGAGAGATTTATAAATTTCAAGCAAAGAGAAGCATTTAGTTTTAGCATTGGTCAGATCTATTCCTCGTATAGTATTCAGACTTGGTTTAGCTGAATTTGCATCCGTTGTATTATTCTTGCATACAGAGCTCATCGTTGTTGGATTTGTGGTTGACATCAAACTATTTTTCTTGTGATTCGTGGTTCATTCACTATATTTTTCTTGGACGTTGCATTCAGTAGCATCCTGGGATTCCATCAATACTTGTGCCCCTAACAGTCTCACAAAGACTAATAAAGTCAAGTAAGTGTGAGATATAGTCCCCCAACATTCAACTAACTTGGCAACTATAATTTGGGAAGAGATTTTATTTTCCCATAGTTTCTAGTATCTTCTAAGTTTGTGATTATTCCCGGCGCCATCTATTTGTGATCTGCAGAGATGGCATCTCATGTTGTCTAAAATACTCAAATTCCAAGTTTTGATGTAGTTCATGGTTGTGTCTATTAACTCCAAGGTCCACTCATGCATCGATTCATTTTGCCTTGACACTTATCATGTTCATGGTCTCCACGCGTCTTTGGGTATCACAAATCTTCTCAATAGGCGATGAATAAAATTTCAAATTCATGCTCAAATAACAGATGTGGATCATTTCACTATCAAGTAATAGCTCACAGAAATCAACGCAAAAGGTGTGTTTTTGGTTTGAAGTATTATAAAAATCAAGTGTCTCGTTAAATTTTGTAAGCCATCTCCATCGTCGACCATCTCTCTTGGATTAATCTGTGAATTATTGTAGTGTCTATTTTTTTAAGTAGTTAATGAGTTTTAATAGTTTGGTTTAATGTTATGCATTCGGTTGAATGCTATAAGGTAGAAGTCTAAAGATCTCAAAAATATAGTCTAGGGATTTAATAATTGGTCATAAATTTATTTTGTCAACTAGACAAGTGGAGTCCTTTTAATAGTTTTGACTATAGTCAATAGTCATTATTTGAATAATTATTTTCAAGGTCAACATTGTCCATGTCAAATTTTATTTTTTCATTGTGTCTAGTCAATTTTTCATTAATTCCAATCTTTAATTGGAATTTGTAATAAAGTTATTATTCTAAAAGTAATCAATTTTTACTTTTGATGTGTTGTTTTCATTATGTCAAAATTCCGTCAAAATCAAAAGTCATAGTTTATGTCGTCAAAAGTATCAAAGTTGAGTCATTTTTGTAAAGTGTTATTATAAAAGCATAGAAAATATAAAAAATTACCTTGTAGATGCATTTTCGGTATTACCCAACGTCACGACAACCATTGAGCCTCAATCCAAATTTCATTGAGCTAGCGGCATGACACTTTGGAGGATGGAGGATACATGGAGGATGGAGGTCAATCGTGACCTCTCATCAATCACCAACTGACGAGGCATTTGCATAAGCAGATGTGGTGGCATATATATAGTGTGATTATATGTTTTTAGTGTGCTTCAATTTACATTATTCCTATTACATTATGTGTATTATGTATTGGAAAACGGTTGTATAGGATGGTAGATAACTGCAGTGATCCTCTAACTGCGGTGATCCTCTGACTGTCATACTTCGTTGGAAGATGATTAGTCAGTGAATACGTTCATTACCAATGGTTATCATGTGTAGTAAGATCCAGACAGCAAGATGCAACACGATATAATTTTCCTTTTTGTCTTCCTATTTGGAATTTCACATTGTGGGAGGGGGATAATAACCAATGTTCCATTCCCATTTTGCGCCAAAACAACTAAAGTCAAGGGTAGCTTCTAGTGGCAGTGGTGAGTTTTCTATGTTGTTCGAGATCAAGTGGCAGTGATCAACAACAAGTGGCTACAACTAAGAACATTGTGATTCTTAGAGGTGATAATGTGGAATGTTTCCAGTATATGTTCTATTGTTCTAGTATTGTGATAAGAGAGTTGTTTCCTATGTTGTTCCCTGTAGTGAAGAAGTGATGAGAGCTGATGATAGTACTTGGCACATCATGATGTGGTTTGTGGTAAACCACTTGAAAACCACTAGTATCGGTTTGTGGTCAGTCTAGTGTAAAACCATCCGTCAAGTTTGTGATTGTCCTATGAAAATCACCTAATCATGAAAGCAAGTGCAAGTACAAAGATAGGTTTTCCCCATGTTCGCACTAAGGGGGGGAATGTTAGGAAATTAATTATTAGTGCTAGCATTAAATTGTTATATTGGTTGACGTGTATGTGAGGTTGTTTGTAATAACTCACGTATATTAGAATTTTTGGAGAGTCTTGTGGGAAGTGTTGCTAAACCAACCTCCCTAATTATAGTTGTTATATGTCCTATATATTTGTAACATATCCTTCGTGAGGTATATATAGAATCTTAATATTATTGTTTCACATTCTTACATAACTACTGGTCTTGCTACTTTAATTTTAAAGTTTCATAGATTAGATTTTTGTATAGTTAATCAATGAGTGTCAGTGTGTGTAATTTAACAAGGATTCAAATAAGATCACCATGGATCATGGCGCAAATCAAAAAGGGGAAAAAGGGAGTGAATCCAATAAGTCTGGGAAATTTGCACGGTAAACACGAAATAAACGGAAACAAAAATCCATGCATAAAATTTTGAATATAAAAAAGCAACAATCCAAAGCTTAATACCGACAACACATCAAAGGCCTAAAATCTCATGACGGATGAAATTTCCAACATATAAAAGTAATTAAGGTTGTATATCAAACAATCAACTATTCAAAATGGCCACTTAGAAATTATTAAAGGTAGAAACAAGTAAATTAGTTTCTTTGAGAAGTCATTTTCGGGAAAAAGCAAACAAGAAATAAGAGCAAAGTTTTAAAAAGAGAAAGTGCAAGGAAACAATTTAATCGGACATAGGAATGAATCCCTTGATAGGCCTACTAGGTCTGCGCAGTCAAGGAATGATGCAAGAATAAGGACTTACATTCCTTTCCCTATCGGACATAGAAAAAGAAGACATAGGGATCTCTACAATGCTCGAAAAACTAGGTCGAGTGACCCATCTCACCACAAGCTAGTAAAGCATGCCCTCGAAAAATGGGGAGGAGATCGTCGAAAGCCCAATTAGAAGCCACATAAGGGTATATTGTGCCAAAAGACCCGGTTCGAGGAACAATAACACACAATCTCAAAATAATGCCTTACATGGGATACCATCCACGAGCTCATGGAGATAATCATGAGCAGAGATCACAACAAATCCATATCGCTCAATGCACATGATGTCATTCTCATCCACGCAACCATAGTTTCTTGAGCCACATGTCTCCCAAACCGAGGTATCTCGATTCTCCCATATAAAACCACCAATCACATATAAAGTTGACAAATGTGACCTTCTCTCGGTCATTTGTGCAAAGGGGTAGACACTCCATTGGGGACCTTCACAAATCACATAGTCTAAATTTTCACGAAATAACGGTGGAATGATGTTAGTAGGTAACTAGGAGAGTAAAAAACATCCTTAAGAGTTGTGGACATCATCACACAAATGTGGGATGATGGTGCGGAGTTCAATTAGCCTAAACTCCTTGCACATGAACTTAATACAAATGTGTAAAATATCACGTAGGTAGGAGGTAAAGTATTTCAAAGGTACCAATGGCTCATCATTCTACTTTGTTTCACACATTGGAAGGCTCTCGATGGCTTTATAGAAGTAGACAATGAGTACTTCCCACATGAGATATTTGTGTAGTTTATCCTAGTAAAGCCCTCCACAACTTTTGAAGACACGATTATTGGGAAGCTGGCTACTAGAAATAACATAACAACTTAGTGCGAACCCCACACACCGGGGAGGTAAGAATGTACACAACCCCGTATACGAAGATCATTATGTTGCATGATGAGATCATACTAAGATCATAATTTGACAATGTCAAATATCCAAAACCACCTTGTCATTCTTCACATGAAGTTGCAGAAATTGAAATAACTAACAATAAAATGCAATATGATATTGAACTCACAAGTGCATGAAAGTGCTAAACAAACAACACAATATGTAGAAAATCCAATAATCACAAGATCCTCTAATACACTTCTTGAATAGCTCAAAAATGAAGATGTACAAATAGGAGAGTGAATGTGTAACTCCTCCATGATTAGTGGAAAAAGATCCCAAAATAGAAATGTAACTCCCACACTTGGCATAGTCAAACAAAGAGTAACCCCCACTTAGCTAACAATGATGGCCAAGTGTAACTCATGTGACTAACTCCAAGTGTAACTCATATGACTAAGTACACCTAAGCAAGCTAACTCCTAAAGTGTAGGAATAATCCATGTGTAGGAATAATCCACAATAAATAAATATGAGAAAAATAATATCTTACACTAACAAGTAGGAATATTCAATAATTAGATTTAGTTTCTCGACGATTGCCTATGAATATTTTTGTTTTTAATAATTAATTGAATGTAGATTGGTTGCATATCTTTGGCATATCTTGTTGTTTTCCTTCTTATCGGGTGAAGTCGTTTCTAAGACATTTTACGATTATCGACACATGTCATTATTTATGTGTACAAATTTCCATTTTTGTTATTGTAATCAAATTATTTTTTAGAACATTGTGTTCTTTGTTTGATAAAATTTCTTTGGTTTGGCCAATATGGCTATCGTGTTTGGTCAAAATGACCATATGTGCAAAGTGTATATTATTTCTTATAAGGTTTTGTATATTTTTTCGTAATTTTATAATGTAAAGAGATTCAAATATCTCTTTGAGAGATGAGTAATAAATTAAATTGAATATATGCGTGCCTAGTTCTTATTTTATAATCTAGTTGATCTAATAAACATCTCTTCATATGCCTTAGGTATACGTGATTAATTATAGTATATTTTAGGTGTCTCTTTTTTTCCCTCAATAGGATTCCTCTTCCATAGGCTTCAATCTTTCGAGATAGGTTCAATAACATTATACATTAATTCTATGTGTTTATTTCATTTTCTCTTCTTTTCTTGAGTGAATCATTTGATTTTAATCCCCATAATATTTGTAGGTTTTTTTCATTAATTAGTAACCTAGCATTTAAATTACCCTCCATGAACTTAAGATTATCTTAAGTCCTTAAAATTAAACTAATTTGATTCCATCTTAACCTCAGTAATAGTATGAAGGGTTGATTAGGGTTGATTAGTTGATTAGGTGGGAACATGTATGTGTGTTCCTAGAAAAATGGATTTAAATTTGGTGCACGATGTCCTTCATTATCTTTGAGTGAAATTACAATTTTTCCATCAATGTTGTTAATATTTGGTTAATCACTTCACTAAATCGAGCAATGGCATCTTTAGAGTTACGATATTGGATGACAATTGGTTGTTTGTAATTGATATCATAATGGTCATCATATGGATCACCCTTATTATTAGATGCGGTTCAAATAATAATGTATTCTCATGTATAATTGTATTATCACCATGAATATAAATAGTTCCAAAGACATTTTCATAAACATAAGCGTCATTAGAAGAAGAGATGTTATCATCATATGTATTCATCATTTTCTTCGAATAAAGTGGGACTAATGGTATTCGAATATAATCAATATGAGAACCATTTAATATATCACCATGTCTAGTTGATGTGAGGGATATAACATGTTTATGTGGCATAAATAAAATCATTAATGTATACATAAGTTTGGAAGGGTTTACAAACCCCAAAATTAGAAAAATCAAACCTAAAATCTAAAACCCTAAGGGGAAAGAATAAAGTCATAAGTCACATAGGTCTTTAAAATAAGGATCAGGCTCACCTAAATGTAAAAGGTAAATTAGGGTTTAGTCTAATGTAGCCTATTGCTAAATATAAAAATTCATAACTATAAAAATTATTCATAAATAGTCCTAAATTATTACGTATGTTTTGATAATTGGCCTTACGCTAATAAGATACTAAATTATAACTAGGGTTAAGAGATAAAGTGTGTTACATTGTTCAAAATGTGTGGTATGGAGCTAAGAATGTGTAGAAAGGTGAATCATAGTATCATCAATTTCCGGGAAATTATTAGATGATGTAGAGGTGGTCTCTATTAGTTTATGGGGATCGAGATAATACAATCTATGAATTTTTATGGGTGTTCGAACCTATCTTGTCTATCTTCTTACTCTCTCGATCTAGCCTATGAATATTTTTTTGTGTCTGCTTTATTTATTTTTATGACTATCTTTACTTGATGAGTGTGTCTATATGATATTTATGCCTTTTCTTATGTAAAACACTATCTTCTTGTAATTTGACCTGAAAATGGAGTTAGTAGACCTTTGGGTTGAATTTCCTTACCACAAACCCATTAATATGTTGAGTGTTGTGATACATACAACTACTCAATAGATGGATCATGCCCATATAATTAATATATATGGATCCCTTGATTCAACCCTCACACTTGTAAATATACACTTGATACATTAACTTTATTCATTGTTTATCTAGTGCAACAATATGGATATCTTCAAGATTTTATTAATTGCTTGTTGTGATAGTGCTCTAAGGAATGGTATGATTCAATGCTTTACTTTTTTATCTTATTAGAGTGAGTGTGATACATGTTCCCTATATCCTCACAATAGTTTATGTTGCATGTGTTTATACAAGTGACTTGTGGATTAAATTCATATGTAATTGACCAAAAATTATTGCCTAGGATGACCTCACAAAGTTCCCAAGTGATAATTTAACCATTATAACATGGTAGCACAAGTTTTTTTCATGTGGATAGTATCCATAATGATACTATCCAATTCATAAAAACATGTCATGTGATGACAAAAACTCATATAGAGATAGATGAGGGTATGACATATAATCTACAATATGACTTCTAGTGTTTTTGACACACTTAAGTGGAGAAGGTGGTTTTATAGTTGTGGTAATAGAATGTTAAAAAATTAAATTTGTCTTAGAAAATTTTAAATGTTATATATATGAGGATGATTTAAAAAAATCCATATTACAAGTGCTCAAACAAAAATTTGGGTACCACTCTACGAACCTATTCCAAACAACAAGGATTGATCCCAAAAGTTTTAGAGCCCTTGAATACAATATTTTACCATTTTTTGATCTTATTATATCTCCTTAGATTACATGAAATGTGAATCAGATAAGTTCTTTATTTCTCCATTATCTTTCTTGTCTAAACTAGTTTCAATCTATTAATCTTACTATAGTTCAAAATTTTGTGATTGTTTGTTATCCAAATTTGAATAATTTTTTAGTTTTAATCATTGTATTCCCTTATGTGTAATTTTATAAAACAATAATAAGGGCGGTGCATTTATAATTTCTCACAAATTTCTATGATCTAACCCAACTTGAACCTAATGCATTCCTTAGAACATGGATACAGAGATTAATGTACCACCAAGTCCCACAAGAGAATTTTTTTGAATGAAAATAATTTGTATACACAAATTACATAAGAAAAAGCTTGTATATATCTCTTCTATAAATTTACTAATCCTAAGAAGTTACCAATATATATGAAATTATTTTATGTAGGCCACACCTATGTGACATATATCTTGTTTGGGTTTAGTTGAATTCCTTGTGCATCCACAATGTATCCTAGATGTTGTATCTCCAACATTGAAAAAAACATGTTTCCATTTTGGCATACAACTTTCATTGATACAAAGTGTAAAGAACTTATTGAATATGAAACAAATTTTCATCCCATGTTTTGTTGAATATCAGGATTTCATCAAGGTAGAATATAATAAATGAAGTTGTGAATTTCCATAAGACTTCATTCACCATCCACATGGATGTCACAAGTGAAATCATTAAGTGGAAGGGCATAACCAACCACTTGAACAAACATCCCTTAGATTTGAATGTTGTTTTCCAAATGTATGAGGGTCCAATGGAAATTTAATGATACTTAGAGTAAATATTGATCTTTGTAAAGACCATGACACCATAGAGCATATTTAATATGTTCCCTAGTCTAGGAAGAGGATAGTGGTTCTTCATAGTGATCTTGTTGGAAGCTCTATAATCGATGAACATCCTCCACATTTTATCCTTATTTGGTGAGAACAAAATGGTTCTACCACAAGGTGATGATATTTTCATAATATTTCTGTATCCATTAGCTAATGAATCTACTACTTGATTTATTCATTCTCATAACACTAGTTTTGGTATATATATGTAGTGGGTAAAGGTAATTCTAATATCAATCCAATAGTTTGTTTTACTAAACAATGTGTAGGAATTTCTTGTAAGTAAGAGAAATATATAATTTAATTCTTTTAGTATGTTTCTCAATCTATTTTGGATTTCCAAAAGGACCCATGGTATGATTTTGAGTTGAAAGGGTGTTCTTAAGTTCAAACCTCGCCATCATGAGTACACATATCTTACTAGAACCGACTAACTTCTTACACTTTGCTCGATACAAATTAGTGAAAGTTTAGGAACTAATTTTGATATGTGTGTCTCATATTACTAACATCCGTGATAATATTTATGGAGGTTACTTCATTTATTGCATGTCAATGAAAAATCTAGTTGACTAAGTAAAATATCACATAACTATAATGATGATGCATCACAAAGGACTAAATCTTGAAAAGGATTGAGGTTGTATAATAGATGAAACTCTTGAGTGACATTTTTCTTTGAGCTGGAGTTGAACCATCAAATGCAATTATATGGTTATGGATGAGGTGTTAGTGAAAATTTCAATATTTGAATTTCTTTAGAAGAATTCATGCTCTTGTGACTCATTGTCAATAATGAAGTGTATTGGTTATGTATTGAACCACATTTTATTGTGGAATAATATTTTTTCTTCCTCTTAATCTAAATTGGAGGAAGAGATCATTTTATGGTACTTATCATATGTAGACACCTAAATTTAGTAGTTTATCATTTGTTAATATCAATATTTTCTTAATCCCTTAAATCGTTACTTGTGGGCATAGTCCGAGCTAGATTTCTATATTCTAGTATATCCTTACCCTACTTTACCATGCCATTATATTTCTCATCTATCTACATAAATTATCACATCAGTCACGGGTAGTCCATTATTCATAATTATCATGAATAAAAATTAAGTATGGATCTACCCCACCTAATGCATCTACATCTAAGTTCCAAACAAGATCTAATTACAAAGGAAAAATTAATGATAAAAATCAAAATAAATCTATTGTAGTGTCATATATCAATGTAAACATATTCAATTGCAATCTATTCCTTAAAGGAAATCCACACAATCGTCTTCCACCATATGTGATCTTATAAAATTTACTATAGTGTAACAAGATATCTCTCCCTCCTCCTATTGAGGCTGATATGATTAAGCCTCAAGATAAATAATTTAATACTAATGTATATTGTGAATTTCACACACACACACACACACACATATATGGCACTCCACTAACAAATCATTCAAGCTTTGGAATTTTATCCAACAAATGATTGATACCAATGTTATTTACTTTGATTCTACTCCGAGAAATCTAAGCCTTAAGTCAATAAAAATCTAAGCTCAAAATATTTAATGGCCCAATTCCCAATCATCATGCATATGAATATAAGAGTAACCCATAGGTGCATCACTCATATAAGGCAGAACCTCCCTAGCTACATATGATCACCCACTTGATTCTCTCATTGAAACAATCACTTCTTCAATGCCTCTTAGGCATCTCATCATAGTAAATGATGATGTTATTCATCTTATGCTTTATATTCAATATTTTTTAATCAACCACCTATCCATCTTGTATTGGTTGATAAAAATTATAGGCACAACATGTACACTCTCACATTGCTTACTTTTTAGGATGTACTAAGAAACATATACTATTCAAAGCATGATATTCTTTTGTACACATTATTTGCGCTCTTATGTTAGGATTTGCTCTGTTGCTACGTATTTTTAGTTATTGATACTCTTGGGATATGTGACATGCTTTCATGATTCCCTTAGATTCATAATCGTAGGGTTCTTCCTTCTATTCTTCATCAATTTGTTAAATACATATATTGCAATCAAGTTGTTACAATTAAGGGTATCCCTTATGAGGATCCTTTACTCATTTCCTCTTCTAATGAAGAAATGGTTCCTACACACATGCATATTCATACTAATCATGTTATATCTACACATCATATCTGCAAAGGCCTTCTCCTAGGTATCCTCCTATAGACACTCAATCTCCTAAGTGTTTCCAATGGACATAACTTAAAATGATACATCATATTCCTATTGTGCATAACAATATCTTGATGTCCAAGATTCATTCACATATAGGTCCTTCTCTTCACCCTCTTGATCACATCGTATGGTAGCACTAATTTTAAAATATTTAAAAATACACAAATACAAATTAATCATAATATTTCACAAAACACAAAAACATTAAAATATTCTAAAAATACAAAATCACGGCATAAACATGACTTAATTTACTATTTTTCTACTTTGATTTTTTTTTTTCACATAGTTTGATAGATATCTTACGTTCTATTATATACACGTGTGTTTCACAAGGTATGTGAGCATAATGCAGAACACATGTAACTTTACATGATTTTAGGTCTTGAACTTACCATTTTTCCAAAGTGGCCTTACCGATTTGGGAGAATTTTCTACACTATCATGTGATATTGTTTTATTTATTACAAAATAATATTTCACATCATGATCGTGCTTAAATTATATGTTGTGATATATGTTATTTATCTATATTTATGGGGATGACACGTGTGTATTGTACAAGACTAGTACATCTTGTTTTATGTGCCTATGAGTTGTTGTCTACTTTATAACATCACACATCAAATTGCTTATTTATTTTTCTTTTGTGTGTGGCCTTTACCCTTTTATGTGTGTGTGTGACACTATGGAGTCCCTTGTTTGTGGTCTCGGTTTCCTTTTCTTGTGCCTTCATTCATACCTTATTTGTGTGGGTGACACTATTGTTTCCCTTGTTTGTGGTTCATGGCCTTCTCTATGACATTATGTGTGATATGTAATGTTATACTTGTATTCTTATGAGATTCTATGATTTTATACTTAAATGTGTGTTGTGTATACTATCTCTTTGTGTCATAATTTCTACCGTGTAATCTCATGCGAGGCCAAGTTCTACATGGCGACCACTTACGATTATCTTTTATATGTTCCAACCATGATTATATGTTATATCCGACACGATCACACTTCAACTATTTTGAGTTGAGTGAGCTAAAAACTATCTCACACACCTCAAAAGAGGGGGAATTTGTTGTGGTTATCATAATAAAATATATGCAATTAAGTAACATGAACAAATTACATGTTCCAAAAATACATTGGACCAGTTACATGGACACAGGAGTGGGAAAAATAAAGATCATTCATTGTACTTCAATCTAGATAAAATTGTCCAATAAAGGGCATAAACATCATATGTTACTTTCCTAGTGGATAGTACTATCTTGGGCATATTTTTACATACAAATTAGGAATTTTCAAAAACATACAAGTTTTCACATAACTCGGTATATTTTTAGGGATAGACACACAATTTCATTACACAATCCACTACATTTCAAGTACATAATGTGGGGGCATAATGACAATTTAATATAACATCGGTTACACATTTTCTATTTTGCATACATTTGCATTATCATTGTTTCAAAGACACTTTTACTATAAGAGCATGAATTGTAGTATTTCGAGTCTAGTTTCTAAATTACTATTTTTTAAAATGGTTAAGTGTTAGTGGGTTAAAAATCTAAAATGTCAATAGGTGCTCCTATTTTTGTAAAAACATAGCAAACAAATGTCGGTTGTGCCCCCGCCCCCATTTTTTTAGCACTATTTAATATTTTTCAAAACCCTTTGGTAGAAATATAGATAGGAGCATCTAATTTGTCATATATTTTTTTAAAGATTTTTTAGGAAGCATTTATTTCTTATGATTGTTTAAGCTCAAAGATTTTGAGAATAAAAAAATAATGGATAGTCGATTGTGCCCCACCTAGCTACCTCAAAAAATATCAAAAATTAGATTGTTATTTTTGAATATGTATATAATTAGTCCTAGTTTTCAACTATATATCTTTTTTTGAATTTGGAGAAGTGAAACAAAAGATACATGAAAAAAATATAAGCATTTACAATCACTAAAACTATAGGTATAAAAGACATAGTTTGAAATAAATATAAATGGGAACCTTAAAATAGTCAAAATAAAATAAAAAGTATGTAATTAGAAAGAGGATACTTTTTTTGACATTGTAGGTGAATTTTAAAGAAAGATATCAATCGTTTGTGTAGGATTTATCATGGTGAAAGGTGATTTTTTTGCATATTTTGTAAAGAACATGTAGGTTTTTGTGTTGTTACAGGTCCAAGGCACAAGTTTGGGAAACTAAAGTAATTCCAAACTTGTTAAATCTTTTTTTAGGTGCATAATAAAGGGAACGTGTATGTGTTAAAACTTATTATTATTTATACTTTATTATTTCTTATACTTTAAATTTGTTTTAGTAAATATAAGATATTAGGGTCACTCTGCACCTTCTGGAACTAGTCTCACTTTGCTCCACGAGTCATATTTTAGGAGATGGTTTTTATAATCTAATCTAGTCATTACATAGGTAATTATTAGGATGTCAACATTCAACCTAAATATTTTAGCATTTAAATTCTACAATCAATGTATATTTTGGGAAATAACATAGTGATTGTTTAGGTTTTGGGACCTTTTGGGGTTTTTACTAACATTTTTAGGAGTGTTAGATGTGTCAAAATTAGATTTTACAAACCTCACAAATCTCAAAGTATACAACAACTACTCAAATATATGCACTCATGAAATGCATTATAACACATAGAAAATCAAAACAAATTTTCATTTTTTATTAATTTAAAAATCCTTGACGAAATTTACAAATACTACTCCCATTATTGGGGTTATAGAAATCAACAAAAATCATAAATCTCTTAGAATGGTGTTTCTTATGACCCCTAAAAAGTTTCACTTGTTCCTTGCAAATCAACTCATCTCTCTAATCTTTGTCACTCTAGCCCCTCAAATGGTATACTTGACTCAATTCATGCATACATTGTGTTCTTTCACTTTTGTAATCAATGTGCATTATACAATTCAACTATTGCACAAAGCATTCATGAAATCCCTACATAATCGTCACCATCACCCAACTTTTGTGTTGCACTTTCCTTTCTCCATTATCCTTCTCACCATCCTTATGTGTCACCATGTACTTAACTAATATTGTAAAACTTATGTAATAAATTCAATTCCCCCATGATACTTCTACATCACAAATTGTATCTTCAATTTCAATTGAATTGACTGATTGATTCATGCCTATATTTTTAATTAGTCCTAGATGAAGTAAAAAATAAAATCATATAGTTCTAATAAGTTTCACATGGCTCAATTTAATCAACATTTCTTCTCTTATTGAAAAAATCAACTAACTATATAATGCATGATATAATTAGGTGATTCGTAAACACCAGTAAAAATCCACTACTAGTTTAAATATTTACAAGGATATTTTATACTTATCATTTATTGTCCTTTTTGTTAGGAAATAAGGGATAAATTATGCAGAACAATCCCACACAAAATCGTAATAGTAGAAGCTAATATCAAAAAGATTTTATAGATCTAAAATAAAAGTGCGAGAAAATAAAAGAACACAAACACGAGACAATATTTAACATGGTTCACCCAATTTGGACTATATCCACCAAGAATTACTTGCTCATATTTTATTACAATCCACCTCTTTCTATCAATATAATACCCAAATCTGTTTGGAGCAGTGCTCAACAAACTCTCATGAATTCACACTTGAACTCACTCACATCTACAATGATATGTCATCCCTACATCAATAGGCAACTACTTAAGTAGTTTTATAATATTGTGTGTACCAAAACCATGGTCTAAAACTACCCCATAAACCTATGGGTCAAAAATCCCGCCCATATGAGAAGAGCACGTTTCTCAAGATATCAAGCACATTTTTTGAGGCCAAAAAAATTCTCTAGAGTTTCCGCCCCTACACCCCTGCTCGAGTCTCGGCCCGGCCCCAAACACTAGCAAGAAAACTATGGAGAGTGTACAATTTTTTAGTGTGCAGTCTACAATTCCACACATGAAAATAGGTTCCAAAACATAACAATCTCCCACTTGGAGACTAGTTTTTCTCTAAGCAAGCTTCTCAACCCTTCACTATCGTCCAGTAAAGACCAACCAAATATGAACATAGATTTGCACAGTAGGGGCATAAGTGTATTTCATTCCCTTTCATATTTTCACGGGATTTTACATTTTGGGATCTAGATTTGTCTACACTAATGTGGTTATGTGGGTGGATGGTGGCCCATTCATCTCACTTCTTTTGGTGTGTTAGGACACCCAATTCCCTTTGCTTCAATATCATTTGGTTACTTCGGTGTTGGGACAATTGATTCCCATTTTGGTCCACATTACTCCAACAAATTGGGGTGATCACCCCAATCCTCCATTGTCACAAATTCAATCCCTCTCTCTAATTGTTTCATTGGGAAACTCCTACATTTGCAAGGAAAACATGTGTACTCCTTCCATGCTTTGTTCACTTTTAAATTTGTAAACTTTCAATTTCAATTTTCAAGTTCAATTTCAAATTGGAGTTGAAGTTCAATTTTTATGGAAATTGACTACACTACATGTTGCAAGTTTCATTTTGAGGATCTTATAACCAATCAAGCAATAAAGTGCCTCAAGATAAGACAAAGTGTGTTTACACACTCAGTATCGCTTCCTTTATATATATATATATATATATATATATATATATATATATATATATCCTAGCTTAAATGTAGGATGAGCATATATAGACACCTAAATTTTGCAATTTATCACTTGATAATGTCGGTATTGACTTAGTCCCTCTAATCATGACTCGTGTGCATATTCTAAGCTTAGTTAGAATTTCTCTCTTCATTACAATGCTCAACCACTTACATAAATCCTCACATTAGTCACATGAAGTACATTAATCATAATTATCATGCACAGAACTTTACGGTGTCACAATTCCCTCTTGGGACAAATCGTTAAGTAAGACCATGGTTCAAAAATAACGGTTTCATCCAAGGTCACCCAACAAGGTTATTTTTTAAATTTTATATCTTTTATTGGTCGTTACTTTCAATATGGATCAACCTTAATGAAAAATTACATCTATAAAACCATTTAAAGTTAAGTATAATACACTCATTTACTCATCTTGCACTTTCAAGATCTCCTATAGGAAATATCACTCAAAAAGCATACAAATCTCTCCTAAATTTACCTAAAGTAGTAGTAGATATTAGGAGCATCCACCACACATGTCTAAATAACTCCAAACAAGGTTCAAGAGTCAAGCTTCCAAAATCAAAAGCCACAAGGTCAAGCACAAGCAAGCCAAGTCAATACAAAGCATTATTGAGGGTTCACATAATCAAATATAGTTGCATTTATGTATTATTATGTCGCATTTCTAGGTGGAGAATTATGGGTGGTTTGAGGCCTCTTTGGGGTAGTGCCAACGTAGAAAATGTATGGATTGCATTTCAACCAAAACACTAACCTTTTTGCATGGGTTTTACCCTAAGTTTGGGTTTTTGGTCAAATCAAGTAGTTCAAAGGGTTTCACATGTTATCGACACCTAATATATCACAATGAAACATATTCCATTCATTTGTAGAGGTGTCAAAATTTGCATTGCCCCATTTTCCTCCTACACCAAACCATCCAACAAGACGAAACCACCAAAAATGGTTTGAAATGAATGGTTTTCCTAGCATACAATGCAATTCCGAATTAGAGACGTAGCATCTACATGACATTTTCAACGAGTACATTAATTTGTCTCATCCTTATCAATCTCTAAACCAATCAAAGAGTTAAGTGCACCCATCTTCTTATTTTTATTATATTAAACACATGTTATTATTGATCTAGTTTTCAATTGCTCTATATATACGTTTAGATCGAATAATAATTTTTAATTAATAATTTGAATAATGCATCTTGTATCTAAACTTAATATGGAATTTAAATAAGGAAATTGATAAAAACTGCACAATAATAAAACACCGAATAATAATAATATAGAAACTAAAATTCATTTGGGATACATTTACATAGATGGAGTTTACATTATATAGGAGGATGTTCTCCTTAATACAAGGAGTCAACATCAATCCTCAACAACCCACATATCTCTCTCTAATCCCTACAATCTCTCAAACTTATCCCTATAATCTCTCAAACTTATCCCTAAGATATCTCTCACACTAAAATAGTTACGTGAGTTGTTCTCACAACTCACCAATAATAAAACTATTACAACTATATTATTAATATGAGTTCTATAAACTCATTATTAATAATATTACATTTTATTTAATAATGTTACACAATATTTTGGTAACATTCACTCCCCTATTGTTAACATTATTAATTCCCAATATACACTCCCCTAATGTTGACATTATAGAAACAACAATCACACTTCCTTTTGTAGCTTGTCACCCATGTGTGCTCATGATCTGGATGGTTTTGTAGGTCAACCAACAACTTGAAACAAAGGATGGTTTTACAGGACAACCAACAACCTAAAACAAAGGATGGTTTTACAGACAACCAACAACCTAAAACAAAGGATGGTTTTACAAGATAACCAACAACCCAAATATCATGTTGTTGTTTTTCCTTTGTGCTTTCGTCTATCCACTATGTCTTTCCTTCAGGGAATCATGTAGGAACCACTACTTACTGAATACAAATTGAATAGAGGGAAAATTGAACATTGAGACCATGTTCCAGTTCCCCCCTCAATGTGAACATTTCACTTATTCAAACAGAAATATGAAATCATACTACAAATCTGAAATAAAATAAAACACACATACACACACACTGCCACCACAACTTCGTGCAGTGGGCCCCGTCATTGGTGACTAACGAGAGGTCATTGATTGACCTCCACCTCCATCCTCCATTAAGATTGATGCTTAACTCAATGATTTGAAATTTGAGGCTCAAACTTTGCATGTCAACTTTAGAAGAAATTCTCTCCCATAATTTTGACATATTTATTGGATGTCAGGTTCGCCCGAAAATGCCTCCGTAAGGCAAAAAAAAATTATTTTTACAATATTTGACTCTGACTTTTTAACAATAGACCCAATTTTTTTTTTTGACTTTTTTGACCGAACAACTACAACTTTGACAATTATAAACAAGATGACACTTAACTTTCATGCTCTTATTTTTCATAATAACACTTATTATTTTTACGACATTAATAGAAAGGACACAAAATATCTTGACTCAACTTTACACAAATGACACCACTTATAAAAATCAATCTAAAACAAACTAATATTTTGTACCAAACATAAGATAGATAACCGGATTTGACTCATTAAAAATTTACAAATAAGAATAAAGTCATATAAATAACAAATGAATTTAACACCTAAGACACCATATTAAAAAAATGACTCTATATATATATTTTTAATGACACAAAAGATAATGAGGATATCTATGCTAAGGGGACGTTGACAAAACAATTTACACTAAATAACACAATATAATTGACAACTAAAACTTAACACCCTAAATTTAAAGAGAGGTGACTTAATGATGTCTAATTTTGTTCAACTTCACATTCTTGCGCAATTCGCAAAGATTGACAAGGACATTAATGGATCGATGGAGCACATGCAATACCGGTGTGTATGAGTAGTTGAATGGCATGACGTGGTTAATGGTCAAATTCTCATGTGGCTGACACAAGATAATTATAATTATATGCAAACTGCTTCGGCTCATCACCAGTTGCCAGGAGCTTTAGAAACGTCACTGTGAAATGTGCCTAGATATAGAGCAATGCATGTAAAGTGTGAAATATTCACGAATGTAGTGCCCACATTTTACACACACAATTACAATCATAAAATACCAGGATAATTTTTTTTTTTGACTTACATTGTTCACTACACACAACACATCAAGGGCTCCAAGTACTGAAACTCGACTCACACGACAATCACATAAGTCATCGACTCACATAGACACAAGAAAACAACATAGGCATGTCGATGCCACACTTTTCCCAATAAATGGTTACTAGTAATGACCCAACCACAAGAAAAATGACTCCAGGATGGGAAAACCCACAACACATCTTTTCTTTAATTGTATTTTAGTTACGATTAACATTCCAAGAACATTATTGTGCAAGGATAAATTTCCCGATTTTCCACCTACAGATTCTTAAGTTCATTCCGCGGTTAAATTACCGTTCGACCCTTTTAAGTTGGCTTCTTATTCTTTACAAAATTTTCCATAACTTGCATACTTATTTGACATAATTCAAATGCATATAAAGTACTTAATTATCTTGTTCTTATGTTAAGAATCTTCTTCTCGAACATACATTCAATGTCTACCTTTTTACTCTTACAACTCAAGTGAATGTGACTTGGTGTCCATATAGCGATATTAGGATTTGACGGAGATTTAGATACAAGATATCTTTTTACCAAAACATTCCTCGATCACGGTATAGTTATTTCCCTACCATAGTTATTCTAATTCAATGACTTGTGAAATTCCATTTTGTTTTATATATGTATTTTGTTTTCTTGAAGGTTGAACACACCAAGGCAATTCATATTCTTTGAAACAAAAGAGTATTTTTAATTGAGATATAAGGTCTCCAAGAGTGGCATTATTCGAACCTCAAATCCCATTTTTACTCTTATATACTTTATTTTCTACGTCACATTATGGTCTTATTTTTAGCATTGTCTTGTAAAAGGAGTTACAAAGTGTTTGTCTAACCTCTTGAAGACATATATGATTAAAAGACTTGAAGCTACACACGAACCCTAAGTTAACATCCAAATCAACTGAGGTTTAGATCAATTCCCAACTTCACCTAAGGGTCTATCCCTCTACTATATATGAGTTTTAAGCGAGCGAACAAAATTATGCCAAACCACCTTCAAGAAAGGACCAAGGTGTTATATTAAGAGAAACCAAAGTAGCACATTTTGCTGAGCAAAGCTAAGGAGTTCATTAGCAAGAGTTTAAGACCTAGAACAACTAAGTCACAACCTCCATATATGTCGTCTAGATCCAACAAGGATTTCAATCAATGAAGAAATTTAATTTTAAAACTATCTTTGGAAGACAAGGTAGTCCACTAGGATACGAAGGAGGAGTTAGCTCTATATACTCCAAAAAAAGGTTTGACTGTGTTGCTCCTATCTACCAGGTTTATGACAATGTCACTAAACATACTGACGAAGACGATAAGCCCATTCTCGGGTTCTTGTTTACTCAAACTAGGAGGTTCCATCGAGTGCAGAGTTTAAGTCCATCCTACGATTTTCAATGTCTTCTACGGTAAGGAGTATCACACATGAAAAACAAGTTATGCTCGATATTGAACAAGGGTAGAGTGTTTCGATTAAATCTCTTTATTACATTTACAAAGTATGAATGCACAAGATGACTCGTTAATCATTTATTGAACACTAAATATGCACTACAAGATATTACTTCAAATTCATTTACCTTATATAAATATCAAACCCTTTTACCATGTGTACTATGAATCAAGATTGAACCTAAGATTAAATGCACATTTCCTAGATGTCCTTGAATCTAAGCATCTCATACATATCAACAAATTATCAAATATAACAGTCTGTAACATGAGACAACATTATACATTTATTCATTTAACAATGAACTATATAAATTACAAAGATAAATAAATGAATTACACATCACCTTTTTGTCATCATTCTTTCATCCTGCAAAACCACGTGAGCATGATATCAGTGATAATTCGCTGGCATGGCATCCACCCTAATCTAACATAATTATCATTTTTCAGTTTTCCCATTTACATATGATAATAATTACAATTTGCAAATGAAATAAAGGGTTTAGAGACATGTATTCAATGCATTTCATTTCACTTCATTTTGTAACCTAGGAGAGAGAAAGAGAAGGGAAGAGAGAGAAAACACCATTTTGTCAAAAGTTCTAATTCACACAAGTTACACTATAGAGTTTTAAACAATTATTTACATGTGTCAAAAGTTTCCACGGTGGTTTGAAAACCCGACAAGGGTCCCACAACTTTCTATTTTTACCTTTTCTTACTAGCTACAAAAATGTTCAAAACAGGCTCGGAGGCTAAGAAACCACTTCCAAAAGTTGTCTTCGATGAGAATGCACACCATGATTAACTTTCTACGTGTCCCCAGATATACCAAGAGTTCATAGCAACTGACGGAATTGGGAAAAAGTGAACGGTTTGTGTTTGGCGGCTAGTTTTCGGGGCCACTGGTCGTAGTTGGCCCAGTGCAAATTGAACAAAAGTTAGCTCAAGGGCTCAGAAAACCACGTCCAAAATTGACGTTTGATGGATGAACGCACAACGAGAAACTTCCTACAAATTTCCATATATACGAGAGAATTCAACAGAGTCGACGGAATTCAGAACTAGAAAACAGTCTTCAAATAGCGACAAGTTTTCTGAAGCCACCAGTCCTAATTGGTCCAGTTTGACCTTGTCAAACTGCGACCAGAGGCCTACAAAATGTCGTCGTCAAAATATCCAGAAAGGTGTTTTTCCCTAAACTGAAGGTTCCATGTAATTGTCTAGTATAAACACTAGAGGTTTGCAAAGACGGGAAATAATTTCTCTATCCAGGTTTCAAATGGCGGTTCAAAATGAAAGCCAACTTTCTAGATTTAACAACTTTCTACTATGTAAAAAACAAAGTGTAACATGACTCTATAAGAGTGTCAAAAAGATCTCATATGTTCGCTCGGGTCAATCCAAAGGTCAAGGTGACTCCTCACATACCAAGGTACACAAATGAAGCTTAACATCTTGTTTTCAGAGTTACGAAGGGTACTTAATGAGTCTTCGAAAAATGCAAAAATTAACTATTTAAACCGGGAGATGATCAACATTATCACTGGGAAGTCAATTTCTTCGTGCGATAAAACAATGTTGTAGCGATCCAGCCAAGTAGGAAGTTTTCTACATCACCTCAGAATGAGGGTGGAAGTTCATGTTTTAATGCAAACGAGTTATTTTGACTTCGTGAGTTACGACATGACATTTCATTGTTTTGCAACGAGTTGAAATAAACAATTAACTGTAATAAAATCCTAATATTTTAAAATTCTATTAAGTTGCAAATGAGAACTAAAGCACGAGAGTTATGAGAGGTAAGGGGAGATGAACCATGCCTGGAAAATGAAGCCGGTTGAAACCGTGGGATTTGGTTCAACATCTCGCTTAAGCATTTTTTCGAACAGATCATCAACATCGCAATTTTTCCATTTCACCTTTGCTCGAAATCCTCAAGCTTTCCCAACGAACCCATTTTGCACCAAACCAAAAACAAAACCACATGTTTAAATGGTGTTGGACAATAAAGTTTGGATCTCCCTCAAGATAGCCAACATGACTAAGAAATCCATACATATCAAACATTAGGTCCACATCAGGCACCAAGCCAGGATACCATTCCAAGAGCTGCAATAATCCTTAATTGTTAACATCATTCTGCTTTGCACACATGCATAGAAGAGATCCACATACAGTCGACCCCCACAAAGACCACCCAAAAGGAAGCAAATTCTTTGGATGCCCTGATGTTGTTTTCTCATATTTCCAGACACCCTCCATTGTGCAAGATCTTTGTGAATCCACTGGAACAATGCAAGGTAGGATCGAGTTTTATTTTAAAATAGATCATTCTTAATCAGGTATGAGCGGATGAACCTCAATGGCGAACTACAGGTCAGGTAGGAGCACTAGAAAATATGTGAAGCTCGTGGATACTTTCCATCTGGTGATTTTTTATTTTTTTGTTGGAGAAGGGGTGCCATGGAGTGGGCTCTAGATTATCCCCAACTATTGTTTTTGTCCAAGATATGGCTCTGAACTTCTCTAAAACCTGAGGCCATTTTGTACAGAATGCCAGAAGAATGAAGAGTACGCAGAGAAACCCAACAACAGAAATCCTTCTTAGGTATTGTTTCCAAAGCGAGGAACGATGCTTCCTTGTGGCCACCATTCCTGACAATAGTCCTTGAAGATCGATTCATAGCTCCCTGTATCATCTTTGTGCGTATTATTTGCATATCCATCAGAAACAAAAATAGCGGCAATAGTATTTTCTTCCCTCTCAGAGATCATTTAACCTGCTTTAGTACAGATATAAACCCATTTCAATCGATTTGTCAGGGCACTTACAGCTTACAAAAAATGGCAACCAAAATCCCCATTTTGGCGCTGACTAGGGGGAGCTGACAATATAAAAAAATTCATTATGCTTAGGTGGACGTCCGTGTCCTGTTCCAGAGTTCATATTTTAGCACAGGCCAAGAGTACGCTGGTAAATGTAACTCATCAGGTTAGAGACACTTTTTGCTGCAATGAGAAAGCGGTGCGGCGACTCTGAGGAAACCCATGCATTCCATGCACAGCCGAAATACTCCATGAGAGGCTTTCTCCCTCATTCATTTGGTCAAACACTATAACAACATCAAACAAACAAAACCACGACAGGATAAAGAACTTTTTTGACAGATGACTATCTTTTTTCAGACGTAAAAACAGATCCATGTTAGTTAAATTTGTGAAAAGTGATGTGACAAGACATTAGAGTTGTCGTGTGCAGGCAAGTCTAACCCATAATAAAGTGATTTTGGGCGGCTAAAAGTGAGAGCTACATTTGACGTAGTACTATAAACCTTTTGTTTATCCTCTTAAATTTGTTGTCGCTGCAACTATCCAATTGCTGCTAAAATTTACAACATTATTTGGGTTCCACGCGACATAGAAGTGAAAGAGATAAGTATTAGAAGGACATCAATGATTAGCAGGAAAAAGTCACATTCCATGAAATGGTGGGACGCCAACAAAAGTGGCCAACATGGGTGAAAGCATCCAAAATTCTCATTAATTTAGATATATATAAAAAAATACGAGTGGAGACTTGGTCGGCTCAGGTGGTAGCAATATCATTTCACCTTTAAAATGACAAATAAAACAAGTACGCAAGCAAGCCTGGTCAACCAAGGAGGAACTAGAGATAGCAGTTTCGAAAATGAACACAAGACAAGGACCAACCACAACGTCGCAACAGATACCCTCCTCTTTGCGCGAATCGAGGATCGATCCACGAAGCGACCAATCTAAACAATAAAATCACTTATCGATAATTAACAACAAAGTTTATAACAAATCGACGATCAGATAATGAAGTTATCGTCGATCGATAATTAAAATAATATTATTATTACTATTTTTATTACTATTATTATTACAACTTAATACTACTTATTAATCACATTAACAAGGACCAACATACAAGCTTGACCAAAACAATAATAGCAAGAATAATTATTATTATGTAGATGTTCCCTCTGGTTGGTCACGCCCTAACAACATCAAGTCATCATTCAAACCACCTATCGAATTCGAGAAAGAGATTTTTCCTTAACAGGGTAATCGAAAAGGCGAAGCCAACAAGGATCAACAGGAGCACAACAACGTTAAACGCTTAGCAACGCGGTCGTCGACGAAGAAAAAAAAAGAACAAGGAACGGGGCATTATAGAAATGTGCCTGTATATAGAGCAATGCATGCAAAGTGCGATAGTTGGAGATCACCAGATAAAAACAATGTACTTGATAATTTATGTAGCTTCGATCACGCTGTTTGCAAATCATATAAATTTGGAAATCAATGGAGATATGAAGAAAGAGAACCACAATTCCTGAGATTTGAAGAAAGAGAAGTCAATCTGGATGCAAAATACAATTCCCAAGATGAGTTCGAATACGTTACTCAGAAAGACCCACACAACAATGAACAAATGGAATATTTTTGCAACAAAACTCCACACAAATGGTTATTGGGATTTAATGCATGCTAGTAGATGTGATGACGAGAGAAGTAAGAAGACGGGAATAAAAACTCGATCACACCCACCAAAACACTTGAAAGTTGTTTGAAAGGAAAACAACAAGACACACCACAAAATGAAACATGTTCCAGGTACTTAGGCTAAAGATTAAGTGATGACCATACTAAATAATAAAATCCTATCCAGATTTCAAGGCCTCGACATCAAAATAATTCCCCATGTTATTCCTCAAGCAATAGACCAAAAAGAAAATTAGATTTGATGTATTCTTACAATAGAGAGTGTGTCTTCAAAGGCACAACAGATCTGTGTTTGCAACGAAAGACTTTATATCTCCATCCATATCTAACGGTGTTACCTTAGCAATAGTAAATAAAACATATGCTAAACAAGTCTAAACTCATCTCATGAGGACAATCTCAGACTTTCATTTACAGGAGCAATCAAGTAAGCGAATGCCCCTTAGAAATTAGATCATCTCACTCTGCTACCACTGATAAAAATTACACAATAATAAAACACCGAATAATAATAATATAGAAACTGAAATTAATTCAAGATACATTTACATAGATGGAGTTTATATTATATAGGAGGATGTTCTCCTTAATACAAGGAGTCAACATCAATCCTCAACAACCCACATATCTCTCTCCAATCCCTACAATCTCTCAAACTTATCCCTAAGATATCTCTCACACTAAAATAGTTACGTGAGTTGTTCTCACAACTCACCAATAATAAAACTATTACAACTATATTATTAATATGAGTTATATAAACTCATTATTAATAATATTACATTTTATTTAATAATGTTACACAATATTTTGGGAAAGAAACCTCCCTCTTCTCCTTATGTCCCCAAAATTATTTATTCGTTTAAAGTGTAATCACCATAGAAGTGGGTTTAGATTACATGATCTTCTTACCCTTTTCAAGTTTCATAGTGTTAGAACTCACTACTTAGAGTTATACAAGTAGAATTTTCTTGGCATTAGCGTGGCACTTTGGGACTCTTTATTTAGAGCAATTATTAGAATTTTAAATTATACACTTGTTAATTTTATACTACTTATTCTAATCATTTGAAGAGTCATTTATTGCTTAGGATTTTGCTTAATTCTAAACTTTAAATTCCTAGTCCGAACTTTTTCGAGGCTTGGAATCTTCTTTCTTAGATTTTTGTAGTGGATTGAATATATGTCTAAATCCTAACTTCGTATTTCAAATTAATATTTTGTTTAGATTCTTGAACACTTAGTTTGTAATGAAAGTGTTAAAAGGTGTTTGTCAATTTTCAATAATTGTGACAACATAATATAATGGTCATCCTATTTCCCAATAGCGTAGTAAGTATATTTTAGGATTCCTATTAAAGAATTCCATGTATCTACATAAGAGACTATGTCATCTTGATGGGAATTGCAATAGTTATCCCCTATTTCTTTAGAAATAAAGAAAAAATTAGAATAGCAAAGTCTACATTTTCTTTGTCAAAGAATTAATTTGCCATCTAATATGAAAGAATAGACTCGCCTAGTTATTTAAAGCATTTGCATATATTTTATCTTCAAAATTATGGATGTATATATTTAATTATACCTTCACAAAATATGATCACTAAAAGGTATATGTGAAGTAGATGTGTCGAAAGGAGTGTGAAGAGTTAAGTGATCTAGGATTACTAATTTTAATTTTTCGCTTGTGGTGTTTTTTCAAATTCTCGTGTTTTTTTGCAAAACATTTTTTTATCGTTTTTGAAGAATTTTTAATATCAACATATTTGAAGTTGATTTGTCTATTATCTTAGAATGCAAGGGCAGGTATGATTAAGGGTCACAAGTTTTGAGCTCTAACGGCATGTAATTATACCTATTATGAGGGGGCATACAAAGAAAAAATGATTAAGATGGAAACTTAAATGTTATTAGGATATTATATGAAGTGTGTATGTTCGATACCACTTATCCAAGGGCTAGGAGGTACCTCGTCAAAAGATGTAATTAACTAAATTAAATGTGTTATAGAAGAAGTATGTATGAAATAATAAAGGCTAAAAGATATATCAGTGTTATGGGACAAGAAGAAATAAATATAATAAAAAGCATCGTATCATAATTGTAAGTTGTAAGACAATGTCATGCAATAATTGTATACAATGATTCGAGATGTTGGATGTTTTACAAGATGTCGAACCACTTTTGTACTAATTATTCTCGCTTCTACTTATTCAAATAATGAAATAGCACACTCATATACAAGAATGTCCTGAAATGCCACCTAGATCATCATCCCTTCCTTTGGAATTACCCTAATTCATGTGAGTTTATCATGCCAATCGGAAAAATTAAATACCTTTATTATTAATAACTACTTGAAGGACAAAAAAACATAATAACATAAACACAAATATTTAGACATGGTGACATATCATCCTTTGCAGGACGCTCATGTGAGGCACATTAAAGAGTTGAGCAAGTCTTCTTTCTAGACTTGAGTTTTCATATTAAATGAACACTTTACATTCGTCCAATAAATATCTAATTTGTAATGGAATTACTTGAATATAAATGCAGATATATCAGAATATATAATATATTATCAAGCCACTTCGAGGGGAAACCTCCTCAATCTTATAATAAGACACTAACTCGCACTCTTCACACCCTTGGGGGAGAATTACTTGTCCATATATATAGGTATGATTGTGAAAGGTCATACCCCTTCATTATGTATTCCATGTCATTAGTTACCACAATACTCATTTCTTCAAAAAAACATAGGATTTACACCTTGGATAGTAGATACATGTGGAGGATTGATTGAATTCTTTTGAAAATGAAAAATGTGATCGAGTATTTTCTCAAGCTCATCTAATCATTGATTTATTTTGTTGAAAGCAACTTGCAAGTCCCCGATGATGGAAGTACCTCCTAGTTCAAAATTAGATTGTATTTTATCTTTATAAGGAATACTCCATGGTGTGTATGAAATTTTTCCCATCCTCTAGTTTGTGGACCTGTCATAACAAGGGATTGCCCTTACACAATTCAATTTGCCTTGTTTGACTAAATTTGACCAACGAATTTCTCAATGTAGATGACCTCAAATTTGAAAATGTAAAGAATGGACAAGTATGTCAATTTAAAGAACTTTTCAAAAATGTAAAAATCTTTTAAAATTTCCAAAACATGTGGCATGTATATTGATTTTATGAAAAACAATATATATGAAATAACTCTCACAAAACAATGAAAAAAAACTCTAAAATCTTTTTGAAGCTTTATAATATATATCCCCAAACATGGTAAAAATATCTCGAAAATTTCACAATTTTTCTTTAGATATAGCAAAAAAACTTGTTGTTTCCAAAATATATGTTATGCCCCTTACATATACCATCCTAACATATACCATTTATATGTCTAAGTGTGGGCTAACATATGACTTATATAAAATTTATACTTATATTCATTAGTTACTTAGTCATTAGGTATAAACTAATAATAATGAAGGGGTATGACCTTTCACAATCATACCTATATATATGGGTGAGTAATTCCTCCCCATAGGTGTGAAGAGTATGAGTTAGTGTCTTATTGTAATACTTAGGAGGTTGCCCCCAAAGTGGCTTAATAATATATTATATATTATGGCATATTTGCATTTATATTCAAGTAATTCCATTACAAGTGGTATCAGAGCATCAATTTCAGCAACAACTAATTTTTTCACTATATCTCAAGCACAGTTGTGAATTTTTCAGAGATTTTTTTACCATGTATGGAGATACATATTATAAAGATTTAGTAAAAAAATAGATTTTTTTCAAAGTGGTTTGTGAGATTTATTGTATGTGTGGTAATTTTCATAAAATCGATCTATAGGCCATATTTTTGGAATTTTTAGATTTTTTTATATTTTTGAAAGATCTTCAAATTTCCATATTGGTCCATTCTTTACATTTTCAAATTTGAGGTCATCTACATTGAGAAATTTGTTGGTCAAATTTGGTCAAACAAGGCAAATTGAATTATGTAAGGGAAATCCCTTGTTATGGCAGGTCCACAAACTAGAGGATGGGAAAAAAATTCATACACACCATGGAATACTCCTTATAAAGATAAAATACAATCTAATTTTGAACTAGGAGGTACTTCCACCATGAGGGACCTGTAAGTTGCTTTCACCAAAACAAATCAACGATTAGATGAGCTTGAGAAAATACTCGATCACATTTTTCATTTTCAAAAGAATTCAATCAATCCTCCACATGTATCTAATAGCCAAGGTGAAAATCTTATGGTTTTTGAAGAACCGTGTATTGTGGTAACTGATGACATGGAATATGCCATGATGGGGCATGTTAATTATGACTCCTATTTGACAAGTCCGCACATTCAGAAGGTTGAACCAAATATGGATGAAGAATGGAAAACAACGGTTTGGGATGGATCTATTGAATACAATAAGCTTAACTTGGAATATTGTGACAAGGGTTTGGTAAACACAGATATGGAAATTAAATTTTATCCTAGGTTGGATGTTAAATAAGTTTTTAGTGTGGAAGAAGTACAAAATATACAACCAAAACTTCAGAAAGTCAAGCAACACTATGTGAGCTCTATTTTGGGCCAATGCAATGACAACTTTATAGGAAAATGCCTACTAATGGAAGATTTAATCACACCCTATCTAAGATGATTGAGATACATCATGCACATGTTGGATGTCAAAACCTTAGATATAGTGGCTATGAAGGTCATTCTACTAGAAGTTCCATTACATCCTTGAATAAAATGTGCAACCTTAATAATTATGTTGAGCCACAATTGCGCATTTCTCGAGAGAAAATGGATAAGGCATATTTTTCAAGTGAAATGCAAGATATATATTCAAATGTGAAAGTACCACCAGATATAATCATCATAGCACTAGAGTTACTTACCCAGACTCGGCTTAAGAGGTTACAAATGAAGGTGATCACAATTGATCTCATCAAGGAACAATGTCAGACATACAAGGAGGTGTAATGGGTGGACAACGGTTGAGTACATGTTTTTCCACTACTAACCAAACATCGAGGATGATGTTTGTTTGAAGGGGAGGAGCATGTTATGCCCCTAACATATACCATTTATATGTCTAAGTGTGGGCTAACATATGACTTATATAACATTTATACTTATATTCATTAGTTAGTTAGTCATTAGGTATAAACTAATAATAATGAAGGGGTATGACCTTTCACAATTGTGTATGTGTGTAATTCCTCCCCATAGGTGTGAAGAGTGTGAGTTAGTGTCTTATTGTAAGACTTAGGAGGTTGCCCCCTCGAAGTGGCTTAATAATATATTATATATTTTGGCATATTTGCATTTATATTCAAGTAATTCCATTACATAATTAGTATCACCTCTAATTTATAAAGAAATGCTTAAAAAGAAAAAGAAACTTATGGCATAAGAAAATCATTGTATAGTAACAACTAACATAGATATCTTAAATACATCTATCTAAAATATATTGAGAGATATCTATATGCAATACATCAATACATATAAATTTCAAGGTTCTCAATTTTGATTTTTCACACATCAAATTAATCAATAACTTCATGAAATTCTCTATTGATTTGTGGCAAATGGAATCAATTTAGCTGCATTATTATGTTTGTCTCGAGAAAATAAATTTTCAAAAAAGGCCCAAAATTACTAATGGCCAAGATATTAAATTTTTTATTGACTTTTCCAAGAAAAAAGAAAAAAAAACAAGAAAAACATTGAAGTGACACTCCAATGGAATTCAAATTTATGGATGAATTGTCATGTGAGAGTCAAATAGATGTCAAATTTAATATCGAGAATAAAAGTGAACAACTCACTCCATTGTAGCCTTGGTTTTCATTGTAGAAACACCTCTCAAAGCATAATAATTGTATTGTTATCATGTAATAATTTACTTTGACTACGGGAATTGGGGTTCTCCCTACCTTCCCCGCTATGAATGAGAGGTGGGCCGAGTCTAAAAGAAATGTGCATGATGTTTAGATACAACATAAAATATAATCAATAGGCATTCTACAATGGGAGGGGGTAAGATGTAATAGCATAAGTATTCATTTTTATTTTTGATTTAATTTTTTATGTCCATTTAACTAGAAAAGGTAATTTCAACCTTAAATTTGATGCCCATTAAATCATCGCAAGTAATTTCAATCTTAATTTTAACTAATATATTGGTAATACAATGGAATTTAGAGCCTCCTTTTTCCCCAATTTTTCCTTGGTTGGATTTATACCATTGAGAATAAACAAAGATTGTAATGAAGTTATTGATCAATGTACTGTATGATAAATACAACATAAAGACCTTGAGATTCATATGTCTCAGTGTATTTCAAATAGATATATTCAGGGGATATGTATTAGAGATATTCATCCATCGATATTTTTAGAGCATAACATACAATTCGTCACTAAGATGTAGAAAAATATTTCACTAAGTTATACATCAAGATGATGGGTTTCATGTTGCAATCCACATCATCCATGGATAAATGTAATCCACGCGGTATTTTCTAAAATATTTGAAGTTTTTTTTTCTTTTGGGCCCAATTAACTTGTTGGAAGATGTATTGTATTGATTGGTTATATTATATAGTTATTGGAATCTCTTGAGGTTAATAAGTCACTTTTTGACTTATGGAAAAATAATGTTGATTTTTCATTCACGAGATAGACATCTCAGTCTTATTATTATCATTGATCCTACCAAATAACACAATCCTTACTAAGCAATGTGTTTTCATGAGATTTTTACGCATGTGAGTCATTAATCAAATGATATAAATGAATATTCATTACTTTAACGACATTTTATTGTGTGTTTTTGTTAATAATACTAAGGTAAGAGAAACCACTTTAACAGACAAATATTTGTTAATACGGAAAGGAATATGAATATAATTCACCAATTTGAACTTCTCATCTTCTAGCACTATCCTCACTTCTTAAATAGGATTGGGAAACAAATCAACCTAGACCCTATCACCCACCCCCGCATATATCTCATCTCATATGATTATAGGACAATTTGATTTCAATTTTGATGCAATGGTTACCAATTTCACACGTCACCTTTACTTTGACAATTTGACAACTAGGCTTGCATATAGATCTTCTTATGTTTTCTTGGAGGTAAACTCGATGAAACACAATTATGCTTCCCAAGTTTCTACTATTTTTTAAAATCCAATATAACTTCCAATGCTAAGGTGCGACCTTACATTCATTATGATTGACTCGAGAATTCAAAACAATCTTCTTAGGCGTACTAAACTAGGTATTTTTCAATGTGACTTATCACTTCCAAGATCTAGGACTCAACCATGATTCCTTAGAGATTTAGAAAGTTGTATTTGTTATATTAGATTACCTTCATGTCTCAAAACATCTTCACTTTTACCACTAATCCTCAAAACTCTTTGTTCTCTAGAAATTGTCTTATAGTGCTATTATGCCTAATGTACAAAATTCAAATATATTCCTTAATTCATGACTTGGGAGGTCCTTCCAAAGACTATATATTCTTAAAATAATTTACAAATAATTATCAAACCATTTCATATCTTTCCCAAACTTGTAGAATCAAGAAAATGCAAATTTCACCTTCACTAGGTCTCAATTAAGCCTTACAAACCTGCAGAAATTATGTCTTCTATATCTGGAGTCGTACAATATTAAAATATCCAACCCACAAAAATGTGTTATAGGAAATCCAAAACTTCTTTCCTACCAAATTTGAGCAATTTTGACAAGTTAGAATTTGAGATATTCAAGTTTTGGTGCAAGACAATGTCTCTAGGCTTTACTAGTAGGATTGGGACTATTATTCACCATAATTTTTGATGTACCAACCCAAATGACTTGAAACCACTTGCATTGGTTTTCTAACATCCTCATCCACATGCTCACTAGTTTTAATGAAATTTTCACTGTTCATTTTCCTTTTGTGCAACTTTTTCACTTACAAACCCTAGTTCAGGATTGACAAACTACCAAGCACTCAAAAAGGCATAACTTTCAATTTTTTGCTTGTTTTTATAAAAAAATTCTTGGATCAGGTTTGTATGGACCTAGGGAATCTTTGAAAATAAATTGAAGCTTTTGAACAATCATAAAATGTATGAAATGATGAATTTCGAGAACTAGTGCTAAAGAAATCCTAAAAACAGATGATCAAACCCTACACTTCACAAATAGTCACATACATGCAATAACCAATCAATAATTCATCAAATTTGAATTGATCGCACCTGTGGGAGTATATATAAAACTCATGCAAGCCTTCATCTATTGATTCTTTTCACAAAATTATACAAATCCTCGCCTTCTCTTTACATACCAACAATCTTCTTCACAAACTGAGCTATTCTTTCATACTATGCTTATTCAATCCTCATGATCTGTGGTATACAAAGTTGTTTGATGACTAAAATTGGTTTACAAATGCTTGAGGATCAACAAGATCTTCTCAACAAACAAGATTCAATTAAAACTACTAATCTAGGCATTCTCCAACGTTGCAATCATCATAACAATTTTTGGAGTCTTGTTGTTAACTACCACCTAATTTCTCTCATTTAGACCTTAAGGTATCACACCATAATTTTCACTTTTACATACTTTGGACCTATTTACTATTCAAATTTAAAACTTCTCAAAAGTGGAGAGAAATTTAAATATACAACTATGGTCCTAAACTCCTAGTAAAGCTTGTCAATTGTTTCTTATTGGCCTAGCAAGATCTTTCACACCTTTACAAGGCAAATGTCTTCATGATCATGCTCCATGGATTGATGCACCTGCATCAAATTTAGGCAACTTTTACTCTTATGGACATCATTTCTTATTCTTATGAATTTGTAGTGGAAATTCAAGATCAAAATACGTGCTTCAAAGTCTACTCTTGGTGTTATCATCGCTTAGCATTGGCACCCAAATGACATATCACACCAAGACTACATTTTGAAAAAATAGTCTTCCACACATGATAAAATGACACCGCTTAAACCTTAATTTGGTTGTATGTGGTTCTTTTTTTGCCTTCAAGAAATCTTGTGTTACAACCCTAATCAGAGAGTTATGAGGGTCAATAAGATATATAAGAAGGCTTTGTGTATTAGAGCGTGGAACAAACGCAAATATCAACATTTTCTTTGACTGTGTATATATGTTAAAAGAGTGCAATGTGTTGGTCCGAAAATCTATCGCGTGGACAGATCTATGGATAGACGAGCCAACAGTGTGCAGGGCTTAGCCCCTCTTTGAGACAGCAAAGCGAAACTGGTTTATTGCTATTTCTACTAGCAGGAACCTATGCAAGTCTCACAGATTCTGCCTTCGGGGGTTGGGATCTCATCCCAGTAGAGTGTTCCAGGCTGCGAAAAGAAAGGAATGAAAGAGGGAGAAGAGAAAGAACAGATCCGAAGGGAGAAAAGAAATGAATTCCAAAGCAGAAAGGTCAGAAGATTTATGTTTTTAGTTTGGTAGTAAACAGAGCCAAACCTACTTGCATAAATAAACAAAGCAATACTGATAAACAAATGACGGAAAAGTAGATATGAATCCAACAGATTAAACACATACAGATCTAACGTAAGAAAGATCTAATGTATAACACAGATATTGAGCACAAAGTCTGAATAATTGTATTACTGTTCTTTTCTGTTACAGGAAAGCTCAAAGTCTTTCTCTCCTCACTTCTATTTCTATCTAAAAAATGTTCACTTCGGTGGATAGTCTGAGGCCACCGGGTCACCGCCTTCTTGTTTTTTAGGTAGACCTCATTCATCAACTGCATGCACTGGTCTTCGTTGTCTTCCCAGGCTTTGATGCATTCTCGTTGGCTAACAGCCACGTAGTTCCGGTGATGAGGGATGCCAAGTATCAACTCAAAGTGACGGGCAGTGAGGTTTATGACTGCCTCGCCCTTACTATTCTCGACACATCTTGTGTCTTTGTTGTAACATTGCGCAATCACCATCATGAATTCGTTGTTGACAGCGCTGACGGGGATTCCTCCGGCAAAGTGCAGGGCACTGCCTATTAACTTGTCCATCCATGGACTTCTTGTAACTTTTTGAGTCCTAACCCAGAACTCATCCATGTCAATGTGACCCAATTCAGAGTCTCTGACATCCATACTGCACTCAGCCTGTGATTCGGGCATCCTGACCCTCTGATATTTGTATTTCATCTCTTCTTCTGTCAGCTTAGCCTTTCCTCTTGGTTTGGTGGGCTTCTTGCTTGACGTAGACATGTGTTCTTTCGAACTCAGTTGCTGATCTGCACGAAGAAGAAGTGAGACCCAATCCAAAAAGGTTGAATTAGTCATTTGATCTTCCATTGGAAAGCTAGCAGAAGAAAGAGTTAGAGATTTTAAGGCTCAGGGCGCGGAAAATGCAACTGGCAGGCCAAATAGATAAGGCACACAAAAGGAATGTTGCAGAGGTTATACTGGCGCCAAAGGCGCATGGCGCATGGATGAAGCAGGTTGCATTTTATAGCAGGGCGCACAGGAAATGCGTGTTACATTGGGGTTCGGTGCGCCTTTTGGCGCATGGGAAGATTGTGTAACATTAACAAATGGTGCGCCAAAGGCTTTGGCGCGGCGCATGAAGGTTTTACACAACATCATGTTACTGCAATGGAGGGTGCGCCCGCGCCTTTCTAACTTTATACTCGCGCGAATAAGGCTTGTGTTGCATGAAAGCTGGGTGCGCCCTTTGGCGCATGAAAGCGGGATGTAACATGGAAAGAAGGTGCGCCAAAGGGTTTTAAGGAAGCGCGGGATTTATACTTGTAGCATGCAAAAAGGGCGCGCTTTGAGGGCGCATGAATTCTAACTGCAGCAGGACGGAAGGGTTGCGCCATAGGCGCGGGTATTGATTATGCAACAGGGGTGGTAGATGCGCCGAGGGGTGCAACTGTCTTAAGTGCAACAAGACGCGCCAGTGCGCCATGGAACTACACTAACTGCTCAAATCTCTCATTCTTTTCTTCCACTTCAAAAGTTACTTGGTCATATAAGGTTTTTTACAAAAAGGTTTTGCGAGACCAAGCCCTTTCAAAACAGCTCCCCTTCCAGCAGATCTGGAAAGAGGGAGGGAGAGGAGGAGGAAAAGAAAACGTGATGGAATAAGCACAGGAGGAAAAACTAGCTTAATCATATTCCATTTAAACTCGGCCAAAGAAACCAAAACCCCCACCAAGAACAGACCAAGCACACACGTACTCAAGCACACAAACCAAGCACACAATAAAAAAAAGGGAGAACCTCTTACCTCGAATATATATCAAAAATTGGAGAGCGGGTCCACAGGGCGATGATAACGACAGAGCAGAGCTGACAAGTCCAGAGCGATCACGTGCTTTGACAAAAAGGAATGAAAATGACATTGGGCGCGCACTGATATTTATAGAAAAACTTGTCATCAATGCGCCAACCACTTTTGAAATGGCGCATGAAAACTGCTGTCGACAGGGAAAGTGTGCGCCCTTTGGCGCATGGAAGTATTTGACAACAGAAGAATGAGTGCGCCTTTGGCGCACCATATGCATTGTCGACACGAAGTTATGTGCGCCCTTTGGCGCACCAAAACTTGGTGTTGCAGAGAGATTATGTGCGCCCTTTGGCACACCAAAAAGTGATTCAACATCCTTTGGCGCACCGAAAGACGTGTTAACATGGAAAACCATGCGCCAAAGGCTTTTAAGGGGGCGCACCAAAACTTCGTGTTACAAGGAAAATCCATGCGCCCAGCCAAAAAGGCTCAAAAAGACTAAGTTCGAAAACTAGATTTCCCGGGAAGGGATTTTACAATGTTTCGAACGCAAGGGATCCCTAACGAGGGATCGAAACAAAAGTTTCGGTATGGTTATCGGTAAAATTGCCCTTGTCAATTTTACGGGATAACACAATGGTAAAAGCGTGACAATTTCAAGAAATGTGAATATTTGTATTTCAAGTAAACACGCTAAATTTGAGTTGTAGCTACACAACCTATAAGATGGCACTCGTGTACTATGATCATGTATACATGTTATATGAAACCATCATGGAAACCATATAGTTCGACAAATATTACCGACAAATGTCTATTTTTTAGATATCAATAAATTTAAAGTTATTAACAACTAATTATTCGATGCAAATCAGTTGGTAAAGCACTGTATTCATTAACAAGATGTCATGGGTTCAACTCGAAAAATAAATTGTACATGTTAATAAACACACTACACAGACTAATAAACACAATGTGTTTATCAAAAGATTAAAAAAAAAACAAGTATAGAAAAGTGTGTTTACCAAAATGTGGGATGACAGGGTAATATGTACGGCATGGGCATGTATACATAAGATGGGTCAGTGCTACCTTATAGGTTGGATATTCGTCGTCTTAAATTTGTCTCCATAATGTAGGCTATGGTTTGATTTTAGTTGATAGAATCCAAAAGGGGAGACAATCTTCGCTTTTGGTAGATGTTTAAAAATAGAAAAAGTGGAGAAAACAACAATGGGGGGTTGGGTTTCATTTCTCCCTTCCCTCTCTCAATTGATTCTTTATGAAAATGTGTCTCCTCGTCCAATGGAAATGCATATGTTTTTTTTTAAATGTGTTCTTACTCTATTCACTCAAACAAAATGTGTGATCAAAGGGCATATGGTCATTTTGTGGTATCATGCACACAAACACCATAAATATAGTGGTATCATTGGGTAGTTAGCATACAACAAAAGCAACCCACTATCTTACTAAAGAACCATGGAGCTTAGATGGGACAATTTCTATAAATTTGTTCGTAGTAGCTAATAATGTTAAATTGATAGTAAATTGTATTTTGGTTTAGTATTACATCAAGTCATCTATTAATATGGTCACTCATTGTATTTTGGCTTACAACTACATTTTAACCCTTGTGTAATACTAGATTCCTTTAAAGAAAGTATTCTCTTTGCAGCAAGATGTAAAGGTGGCCAATTGTAAGGGAACATAGATAAATTAAAAATGTGTCAAATTCACTTTAAATAAAGTATTTTCCGTGCAACAAGATGTAAGGTGACCAATGGTAAGGGAATATAGATAAATTTAAAATGTGTCAAATTCACTTTGGCATAAATTTGCATTCATAAGAAATTTTTAAAAGAGATTTATTTCGTAGGAAAACATATTGTTGAAGAATTTACTAATCATATTGCCATACCATTTAATTTGCACCATCCAAAGGCTAAACTTGAGTTATTATCTTTAAGGCTTGAGAGGTCTTATTGATAATGGAATGTGGAAATGTATAGATACATATTCATTCGATTGTCACTTTAATAATAGAATTAAGTTTAATCATGTTTGGTAGATACATATAAGGTATTTATGATAGTCGTATATCTTATAGTCTTTCGTTAATTGAAATTCATTAAATTATTTAGAATGTCAACATCTATGTCAATATATAGGAATAAACATATATTAGATTATAATGTTGAGCATGCATACATCTAAATCATCAAAGAAAGTATTCACATCTTTGAAACAAAATGCAAATGGTGGTCAATCGCAAGGGAACGTAGATAAATTAGAATGTGTCAAATTTGGGTTTAGCACTCGTTAGCTCACCGTAATACCTTTTTTGATTGGTGATTTCGTTGGACGACATTGTTGAGGTATTTCGTATAAATTGCATAGAAGACTTTTTTTTCCTCCCGATTTCATTACGGTGGGCATAGGCTAAAAGAATGTGACAAGTTAAAAGATAGAACCAAAACAAATCCTTAGACATTTGTTAAAGGGCATGCAGATCCTCACATGTTTAATTACTCTAATAGGAGTTTCTTAGATGTTGTATTTTTCCGAGATTATTTTTGACAAATGTTTATTTGTCACGTATGTGGTACGACCATTTTCAAGTTATAATTTATCTTGTGAAATCTACCGAATGAAAACTCCAAGTTATAATCTATCCCATAAAATCTACAAAGTGAAAACTCGATCAAAATATTAATTATTCTAAACATATAATATATCTAGTAAATCTCATATATTGATATATTATTACAATAATAAGTGCAAATCATATTTAATAAATCTAATATATTGATATACAATAGTAAATGCAGCGATATTTAATAGTAAAAGTGATTACTCTTTACTTAGTGCGTTAGTAAAAATAATCACTTTCCATAGAAATATATTTTTATATTAGTAAATAGAACCAACACAGTGTTTAACCCATCCTTTTAATATTATTTAAATAAAGAATTGACACAATGTATGAATTATATATATATATAGGAGAAAGTGATACACACAAAATAACTTTAAAACAATATTTTAAAAAGATAGATAAAAAGAGATATTAATAAATAACTAAAGGTGCAATGAATATTTAAGAATATAGATGAAAAGAAAGATTGAATAAATCCAAGAAGAGAAAAAATGATTCACTGTAGGCGTTCTCTTTTGAAGATGCTCCTGCTGGAAAGTGTCAAATTCCAGCGGATCTAATGTTTACAGAGTTGCCGGATTTTAGATATTTGTTGTTTGCCGGATTTTGGATATTTATAGTTGCAATAGTATTCACAATTAATATATTTGGTGAAATAGTGTGAGTTGTCTTGCATATTTATTTGCTAAAGCAATGTTTTTTGCTGAATAGTGTTTGGAATTAATTAATTTGGTGAAACAACATAAATGCAGAAGTAAATATCAAATATATTGTCACACTCAATTCCCTCCACAATAAATTTACAATCTAACCTCACCGAGGTTGATTGCAACTCATGTGCAATTGCTAGTAATAAAAACTAAAGATGCATTGAATATTTAAGAAGATTGAATAAATCTAAAACATAGAAACCGGTAAGTTCAAAATTGTTCATAATTAAATATTCAATATTGTTAAAAAGTTCATTGATTTGTAGAGACTTATATATTTGGTAAAATTGTGTGAAAACTTAAATCTTTTATTTTCATAATACTTTTTTTATAAACTAGTTAATTTGTAAATGTTTTTATGTTAACATTTTATTTTCAATGTTATTAAGTTTAAAGTTTAGTTATGTTATAAATATTTTTAATGGTGATAGTTTTAAATTTTTATGTTCAATTTTAATTAAGTTTTATGTGTTATAAATATATTTATAATGATGGTTTCTTTTTTGTTGATAATTTGATTTATAAATATTTTTATAATTATGTTGAAGGCGTTCCCCCTATGGGAAAGGGCTTTGCAGACATTCATGGGACTATGTCAAATTTGACAATCGTGGTGATGGTTTAACTTTTCTCCTATTTTTGTGGTTTAGTTTTTCTCCTATTTTTGCAAATTTGTTATTTTTAACAATTTTGCTTTTCTGATTTTGCATGATACGAGTGGGTTTGCTATTTTTAAATTTTGTTTTTTAGCTTTTGCATGCAATAACCTTTAACAATGCATACTTCAACATTGTTGGAAGTAAGATTGAAGTGTCCAAAATTTGTTTGGCTTCATCTGGAGCACGTTCAGAAGCAGATTTTCAAAATACGGATGCATGCACTGCATTTTAAATGTCCATTACATGTCAACTGCACCTTCCACATTTTGTTGAAGACTAGGTAGCGGAGGAATTTAGCCTCAACCAAAACGCACGAATTTTTTTGTTCTTCTAGGCTCGCAATGAACGCTCTGCGCTTCAGACATGGGATGTACTGGAAATTGAAATGGGCAGTTTCGAATTATTCGTCCGCTCTCACAGTTCAAAAACATTCCTACACTTCAAATGCAAAAGACTACCGTAAGGAAGCCCTTGTAATCTTGTATTCCATGCGGGCAGAATCATGGTTGAAGCTCAAGCATATGGTAAAAGTAGTACAAAACGCTGAGAAAGCCTTGAAACACGACTCTGCACACCTCAACTCCCTCGTTTGCAAGGGTAAAGCTTTGCACGCACTCGGGGAGTACACCATGGCGTCTTCCTGCTTTCAACAAGCACTCCAACAATCCCCAGATGCCGCAGAGGAAATTAAATCGCACTATGAGACATCCAAGAAGCTCGACCTACAAAAGCAGGCATGGTACACGAAACAAATTTTGTTAACAAACAATATTTTGGTTTAGCTTATTTAAAAACCACAAAACAAATGGATGCATGCTCAAATTGTTGTTTGGTTTGGAACAAATTTTTTGGAAAATAACTATTCTCTTCTTCTTGCCCTATGACTTTGTGGGTCTCGCGGGCCTCCTCTACACTTATGTAAAAAGGAAGAATCCAAACTACATTCTCTCGCCTCTTCCCCACACTTTTCCAACCATTGAACTACCCTCTACCAAAACTACTATTTTACTTGCCTTGCCACCAGTATTCAGTTAGATTTCAAGATTTATGTCACTTTCTTTTCACCTACAGAGACTATTCAGTCTCCAACATAATGTATATGCATTGAAATTAATATATTTCCTTATCAAAACACCAACATTTTCTCAAAATTTCCCCCCTTTCCCCTTCCTCCTCATCCCTATCATTGTTTTTTGTTTTCTTGTATAAAGTTAATAGCTTTTACTTCAACCCTTTCCAGATCCTCCACTCCTCATTCCTCCACAATATTCCTTTCGACGTTCACATTGCACCTTTTCGCTCGTGTGATTGTGTAATAATTTCTAGTAATATTGATTTACCATCAAAAAAACATTTACTAATTAACTACTTTTTACCATATCACTAAACTTGATTAAAATAAAGAATAATTCAACTAAAAACTATACATTCTTAACTACTGACCTCCTTTATTAACTCCCTAATACATTTTGACATTTCAAACTTCTTAATGTTTATATTCATATTCATAGCCATTAAATGAAGAGAGATGCCTTATGTAAAAATTTAGGAAATTTTCTATAAAATTCTCAAAGTATAAAGGAAAAAAGAATAACACAAACATATCATAACGTCTTTCAGAATAACTAGTGCAATCGCTAGTTGTACTCGTAGAAAGCATGTGGTAACAAGAAGACAGGTTCTATAATGGGTTGTTAATTATGTTCCTTTTAATCCTTCTTAAAGGCTTCTTGTGATGGCATTGATACTCATGGCCATAGTTGTAGGGTAAACATCCCCCAAAGTTGTGCCCATTTCCAAACAAGGGAACATTGCCATGGATGAACATTGTGTCTACTAGACCCGGTATAACTCCTACCTACTACTTAGTAGACCACCTTATAATATATATTTTTTTAAAAAAAACTAGCAATCACATGTCTACAATGCAATGTGAACGTCGAACGGTATATGTTATTTGATTTAGAGGGATAGTTATTACTTTTGTAGTTGATGTTGATAAGGGGTGTGATTGATTTTGTAAGTGTAAGTTGGAAAAGAAAAACAAGAACCTTTGGATTGGTCACCAGTAAATCATCCCTTTGCAGTTCTAAATAAGTGTATGATTGATATTTCCCTGAACCTTTGATTCCATGCAACCATATCAAATCTTAGGCATCAAGAAACTGAATGTTTCCACTCAATCAAACATCCCTTTGTCATTATATAAGAATGAAAAACACATACCCCATGACCCAATGGGTATGGGCATTATTTTCTAGTTCTTGTCACATGTTAAAAGGATAACTTGTTTCTTCTTTGGACACAAACAATCAGTTTACCTTCGAGTTCCGAACAATTAATCAAATATATTGTTTACATGCAACAGTAGATTCCAGCAGCTGATTCTACCTCCAGTTCTTAATTCTGCAGATGAAGTTTTCTTGCAGACATAACTGTTCTAGAAAGATTCCTTTCAAAGGAACTCATTCACTCACAAGTGGTGACCTTAATTGGACAAATTACATATAGATCTATTCAGAAAGTAGAATTTTTTTCACCATCTGTTCAACAAGGTTGATGAGTAGAACACTAAATGCAAGAAGTTGACATCAAAATGCTTAGACGAACAAACAGTCTGCAAGTACTCTAGAACAACATCCAGAGATTGTGGTACCTTCAAAATCATCAGTCTATCTCCGCTAGATGTATGCATTCTACAGGGGTGTAAGGGAATATGGGACATGGTGCCATTCATATGCTTGCCAAACCTTATGCAGGTTACATTGACAGATTCCTCAAGGTTCCAAACACCTACATGCCACACCGCTTAAGGTTAATTCACACCATATGATACCACCAGGTGTTGGCAATAGTATGGCCTCCATTCTGACGGGAAAAGCACCAACACGAGTCAAGGGGTTCCCCTTGAAGGCCCAAAATTTTCCAACCATCAAATTTTTTACGTAGATGAGCTCAACCAAAAGAAGGCACGAGTCACACACGGAAGCTCAATTGTTTCGACTTCCATAATGATTTTTCATGCCTTTGCAGTTTTGTAATCAATGGATACATATCTGTAGCATTAGATAGCGAGCAGATAGTAGACATCTCAGAGCATAGATAACCAAACATCTTTCTCAAGTGTATGCCATGTACAAAATGCACAGATTAAAATACTTTTCTTCTCTTTCGGTTCAAGTATCTTTCCCGCATGTTTCCTCTGAATGTTCATATCTGAATAATTCATTCATATTGCTTCCATATATGCATATAAGTTAACACATGTAGATTCTTATTTAGAGTGTTGTCCCCCTGACCTCTTGGGATACGGATCAGAAATTGGTTGCGTTGGAGGTTGAAATTGGTCTAAAGGAAGAAATGGGATGAAAATGATTTTACAAAAAAGAAAAGGAGCCTATTCAGCAATTTTAATTTTTTTGGCTTGATTCATCAGGGAATGAGTAGATCTTAACTTGCTAATATGATGCACGATCATTGGGATGCCTAGCATCTCACAACCTCCTTATTTTTGCATACACGAAGTGTCGAAAGTGGGGGATGGACTATAATTTACTTGAGAATTTTGGGAGTCTCTACCCCATCTATCCACATTTTATTCTAAGAAAAAAAGTATTTTATTTTTAGGGAAAATAACATAACAAAACTTTCTTAGTTTTAGGATAGTAGGGTACATAGGTTTTGGGGAAATTTTTTGTAGAATAAGATTTTACTGCTATTCTTTTTCTAGGCATGGGACTCTCTCTGGATAGGCATGTAAAAGGACATAGAAAACAAGGCATTGGAGACTATTTTGTTTGTATTTTGATATAAATTGTAAATCAAGTTTTTGACTTGCTCATTGTTCTGTCATTTCGTTAGATTCAGGTTGAATTTCACTGTCAAGGGCACAATTTCGATCCGTGTGAATCCCAATAACCATCAACAATGACCCAGACATGAGCATGTAGCATGATCTAATTAAGATTGACAAATGATAATATCAAACATCAAAATAAAAGGTTTATAAACAACTTGCTACATGATTTTTGTGTATCATAAATTTACATTGATTCAGTGACTAAAAAATACTGGGGAAATAAATCTCAACAAATCAACAAAAGTGAGACTTTTCCACCAACAGTTATGGTTGTACATCAATTTGTCCATGTGAAGCCCAAATTGTATAGTACAGAAGAAAATCGACATCTCTCACTTTGAGAACTATACAGACACAAAACTTGAAAATCTTAATATCATAGAACTTTGATTGGTATGCTGAAATAAAAACATTGTTACACCTAAATACATCTTTGTCTATCAGATGCTTATCATTTGTCCCCTACACAAAAAGGCCGGTGAAACATTATTTTTCAATTGAAAGCCAACACAAGTTAAAATAAACAGGAAATGGATCTAATATAAGTACCAATCAAATGGGGTACTCTGAATTAATCCCTATAATGTGAACTTTGTGCATATTTGGAAACTTTGCAATAATCAAGACGATCGCCGCAAGTGTGTTGAAGAAAAGCCAAGGATTTTTGTTGTCGGATTTTGTCCATGTGAAGCCCAAATTGTATAGTACAGAAGAAAATCGACATCTCTCACTTCTGAGAACTATATAGACACAAAACTTGAAAATCTTAATATCATAGAACTTTGTTAGTTAAAACATGATGGATGTTGCTGAAACAAAAACACAGTTACATCTAGCGTAGGTATTTTCCTTCAAAACCCTTGTGCAATTTGTTTTCTTCAAAATCCCTTGTGGTTGTTTTCTTCAAAATCTTTACACCCCGTGTAGGTGTTTTTACCCAATTATGACAGATGTTGTTGTAGGAAGTGCATTAGTTGATGTGTATTCCAAGCATGGAGATGTAGATGATGTCAGGAAAGTGTTTGACAGAATGCCTCAACTAAATCTAGTTTCCTGGAATTCAATGATCGGGGTTTATTCTCGGAGTTAGTAACATTAAATGGATGAAAGGAATTGTGCAGCCTATTCTACCCTCCCCTCTCCGAGACATCCTTAGCATTATTCCAAGCATGTTGTTCTACCTATTTGCTTAGATCTCCATCCAGAGGTCTCATTTCCACAACCCTGCCCTGTTGAGTATTTTTCCTCCTCACGAGATGTCCATCCTGAGCCTACAACTGCCACATTCGATCCATTTTGAGTTTGATCTCCCCAGCCTATGTTTACTGACTTGCTTGACTTAGCATCTCCAGTAATCTCCACATGAACATTGTCCTTGCTTGAAATGATGGAACCAGTTCGTATCTCTCAGAATGTTTTCTCATGTAACAATCTCGAGATAAACTTGGATGCAATGTGGTAGTCAACACACTTGAAGGTTCTTGATGGATATGATAATTGTTCTAGGGGATGTGGTCAACAATCCAACTGCAATTGCCAACTTCTCACTATGGTGACAGAGGAAAAAATCTTTTTCCTCCTCCAAATCACTCAGGACATGTCTTGAATCTGGAAAATAACCCTTCCGTCAACTACCAAGGAATTTCTACAGTGTTTCGGGAGTGTTCCATCTCCTACACAAAATACATGTAGCATTTTATGCAATACAATCCAACTACATCCAGGCATCTTTTTAATTCCACTATCTTTCATCAATCTCCTTACATGTTGAACATCACCCCACTTGCCCACTTCTACATAGATGTTTTGAGAAAGAACATATGGTGCGACATTTTTAGTATCCAACTCAATAACAAGAGTCGCTATAAATACTCCAAGCCCTATATTCTTATGTGATCTACAAGCGCTGAGAAAACACATCCATAAAATCACCACATGTTTAATTGGCATTTTGATGATTAAGTTTAGAGCTTCTTCAAGACAGCCTACACAACCAAGAAGGTCAACCATGCATACATAATGGCCCATTGTAGGCATAATGCAATAAGAGTCACCCATTCCATTTAAGTATTTACAACCCTCGTCCACTAAACCTGCATGGCTGCATGCAAATAAAACACAAAGGAAGCTTAGATGGTCAAGATATGTTCCAGAGTTCTTCATTTGTTCAAAGAGTTTGAGAGCATCCTCACAAAAACCATGCATTGCATATCCTGCAATCATCATATTCCATGAGACCGCATCTCGTTGAGACATTTTTTCAAATATTTCACTACCTTGTGTATGCTTCCACATTTTGCATACATGTCTATTAGGGCACTTGCGACTACAACATCTGACAAAAATCCACTTTCTATTGTGCTTTGATGGATGTGAATTCCCTGTTCCAAAGATCCCATTTTGGCACAGGCTGGCAGAATACTAGCAAAGGTAAACTGATCGGGTTGGACCCCTTCCAACTGCATTTGTTTAATAGTCTCTCGAGGCCTTTTCGATAAGTCCATTTTGCGCATACCCTACAATCATTGCAGTCCATGTGACTACATCTTGTTGAGGCATTTCTTTGAAAAGCCTTAAAGCCTCGTCAAGAACCCCATCTTGTGAATATCCCGTAATCATCACATTCCATAAGACTACATCTCGATGGGACATTTTATTAAACATTTCACGTGCCTTATGTATGCTCCCACATTTTGCATACATATCTACCAATGCACTTGCAAGTACAACATCTAATAAAAATCCACTTTCTATTATACTTCGATGGATGTCCATACCTAGTCCCAGAGCTCCCTCTTTGGCACAGGCTGGGAGGATGTTGGCAAAGGTTATGGAGTTTGGCTTTTCACTTGCCAATTGCATTTGCCTAAAAATCTCCAAGGCCTTTTCATCTAACCCATTTTGTGCATATCCTGCAATCATCACATTCCATGAGACTACATCTCGTCCAGGCATTTCTTTGAAAAGTTTTAAGGCCTCATCAAGACGTCCCCATTTCCCAAAAAAAGGGGGACGTCCCCTAAAAACTGAAACGCACCCGGGATGTCCCGGGTGCAAACTAGATTTGGGTGCGCCGTTGGGGACGCCGTGACGTCCCGGAGACATCACGGCGTCCCCAACGGCTTTCACGCGGCGGCTAAGGCAAAAGTGCCTTTTTTATCATTTTTATGTTTTTTTAAATATTTTCTTAAACTTTTAATGCTTTCTAATTAAAACTAACATGACCTAACCCTAAAAGCAACAAAATAACTTATAAAAAAAGCATTTCATATTCATTCTAATCACACCAAGCAAGAGCAAAAAAAAGAGAAGGAAGGAGCAAAAGTAAAAAAGAGAAGGCAAGAGCAAAGAGCAAGAGCAAGAGGTATGTACATACATTACTAATTTACTACCATTCTTTGTTTTGTTTTTTTAATTTCCAAATGCAAAGTTGAAAGTGAAGGCATTGCATTTGCTTGTATTTTTTTTCCTATTTGGATTAGCAAGTGATGGAATGAGATAAAGCATAAAGGGAGGGTTTTTTTATTGTTTGTTTTTTTTAATTTTTAAATGTATTCATCGCTTTTTTTTTTTTTTTAAATGTATTCATCGCTGTTTTTTTTTTTTTTTAAATGTATTCAAAAATTGTATTCATTGTTTTATTGTATTGTATAGTTATATTGTTTTGTATTTTAATTATTGCAACTTCAAAATGAGTTCGATAGTGATTATCAAGCTAAATATGAGGTTGAAATGGGTGTGCAAGGAGAAGGAACACAATCAAAAACACCTAATACTACTATTAGTTCACTGGGGAGTGTGGACAAGTTCGATTGCCCCTCCGAAATGTTGAAAAAGTATGTTAGGGGGCTTTTGATAAGAAAAACCTTTGAAACAATTTGGTCAAATTATGCAGGTCCTAGATCAAACATTTTGGGGGCACTAAAACATGGAAATGCAAAATTTGCTCATTAACTTGGTCGGACAGCATTACTAGGTTGAATGCACATTTATTGCACATTGCGGGGAAAGGTGTAGGCATGTGTGGACAACTATCACTTGAAGAGAGGGCAGAAATGGTGAGGTTGTATAATGGAGATATGGTGGAAAAGGTTTCAGAAGTTCGTGGCCGTCATGTTAGTGGCACTGGCACCCCTTCTAGTGCTGTGAGAATTAATACCAGTAGTGTTACAGGTGCATCTTATGAGGTGTCTGAATTGGATGCTTTTGGTAGTAGTAGGGGGAAGAGGAAGGTTGTGGCCTCCAATCCACTTGTTGATATGTATGATACAAAGGCTAGAGAGGAGGCCGATGATGCCATTGGAAAATTCTTTTTTGCTACTGGCATTCCATTTCATGTTGCTCGCTCTCCTTATTTCAAGGAGGTTGTGGCTAAGATAGCCAAAGCAGGTGTGAGTTATGTGCCCCCAGGAGACACGAAGTTGAGAACCACAATCTTGGATAAGAACTATTCCAAGGTTAACTTACTGATAGAGGAAATGAGGTGCACATGGGTCTCTCACGGTTGCAACATCATCATGGATGGGTGGACAGATATCAGACACCACCCACTCATAAATATCATTGTTTCATGCAGAGAGGGTCCTTACTTTTTTAGGGCAGTTGATTGTTCAGGGAAGAAGAAGGATGCAGAGTTCCAATTCACCATTTTGCGAGATGCTATTGAGGAGGTTGGCCCTGCCAACGTTGTGCAGGTTATTACAGATGCAACATATGTGTGCAGGGCAACAAGTAAGCTTGTCGAGGCTAATTACCGACATATATATTAAACCCCATGTTGTGTGCATGCCATAAACAATGCACTAAAAGATATTGAAAAATTTGATTGGGTCAAAAATGTAGTGGCTGATGCTAGAGATGTGCAGATGTTCATCTGCAACCACCATACATCATTGGCACTCTTCCGTAGCTTTTCGAGGAAGGAATTCCTCAAGCCAGTGGACACACGTTTTGCATCATATTTTATTTTGTTGGATAGGATCGCTGAGTTGCAGGAATCATTACAGTGCATGGTCATGACATCAGAGTGGTCTAGGTGGGATGGGTCGAAGACAAAGGAGGGGAAGACGGTGAAAGCAATTGTGGTGAATGAAACATTTTGGATAGATATGAGATATATCACATCCATAATATCTCCAATTTTCAGTGTGATAAAATATGGGGATTCTGAGAGCCCTAGCCTTGGTGAGATATACGAATGTATTGATAGTATGCTTGGCCAGATGAAGGTTGTTGTTCGAGCAAGGGACCCCACCTTGGAGTTCTACCATCAGCATATTCAGCCTATCATTGAGCGGAGATGGGAGAAGTTGAACACTCCTTTACACATGGTTGCATATGCACTAAATCCAAAGTGGTATGTTGAGAGGCCTGGCAGAGTTCTCCCAATAGATGATGAGGAGGTGAGGAAGGGTTTCTTGAAAGCCCTAAAAAAATGTATAATGCAGAGGATGCTTCACAAGTCAGAACTGATTGGCTCAAGTTCGCTTATCTGGATGGCTACAAAAATCATCAAAGATAGACAAGACCACATTGGCACATGAGAGTCCAGTTAGTTGGTGGCGATTGTATGGACATGCAGGATTGCTACGTACACTTGCTATTCGTCTTCTTTCTCAGGTTTCTAGTTCCTTTGCTTCTGAGAGGAATTGGTCAACATATGGGTGGATCCACTCTCTTAAGAGGAACAGACTTACCTCTAAGAGAGCAGAGAAACTTGTTGCTGTACATAGTGCCTTGCGTCTCATGGATCGCAAGACACCTACGTACAAGGAGAGCCCAACATTGCGGTGGGATGTGGATCCTGAGGATGCAAGGCAGGTTGATGAAGATCAGGAGCAGCGAGGACTGGTTGATATCTCCTTTGCAGATGCAGATGACATTGATACAGATACTCCTAGTGAGGAGGAGCGGTTTGCAGCTATTCCTTCGGAGGGCTCTGATAGTGATTTTTGAGTTGTACTTGTCACTTGTCATTTTGGTTATGTAATGTCATTTTGGTTATGAGACATGACATAATATTTCGTAGCATATGTAATGTGGGTGTAGTTGTACTCTTCTCATGTTGATTATTGAAGAGTAAGACTAAGACTTGTTTTAAATTTTCAGCTTTACTATTTACTATTTAGTCTTTCATTGTCATGTTGAAGTTTTGAACATTGAATATAATATATATAGCTGTAGCATTTTGGGCCTTGGCTTATGTGATGAATAATTGGATTAATCATTAGTGGTTACAATCTTCAAACTTTCTTGTATTAATCATTAGGTTATTGAATTATTCTTTATTCATGTTATATTTGTAAAATAAATTAAAAAAAAAAAAAATTTATTAGCCGTCCCCCGCCGTCCCGAAATTTTCAAAAAAATTGTCGTCCGAAACCCCGTCCCTACATCCTGCCGTCCCGGACTCTTAGGTAACTATGTCAAGAACACCGTTTTGTGCATATCCTGCAATCATAGCATTCCATGAGACAACATCTCATTGAGACATTTTATCAAACAATTTGTGTGCCTTATGTAAGCTTCCACATTTTGCATACATGTCTACGAGGCCACTGGAAACTACAGAATCTAAGAAAAATCCGCTTTCCATTATTCTTTTATGGATATCCATACCCTGTTCCAAAACTCCCATTTTTGCACAGGCTGAAAGTATACTCGCAAAGGTTGTAGAGTTTGGGATTGCACCTGCCAATTGCATTTGTTTAAAAGTCTCCAAGGCCTTTACAACAAGTCCATTTTGTGCATATCCTGCAATCATGGTATTCCATGAGACCACATCTTGTTGTGGCATTTCTTTGAAAAGCCTCAAAGCCTCGTCAAGAACACCATTTTGTGCATATCCTGAAATCATCACATTCCATGAGACCACATTTCTTAGAGGCATTTTGTCAAACAGTTCCTGTGCCTTTTGTGTGCTTCCACATTTTGCATACATGTCTATCAGGGCACTCACAACTACAACATCTGACAAAAGACCGCTTTGTATTATATTTTGATGAATGTCCATACCCTGTTCCATAGCTCCTATTTTGGCACAGGCTGGGAGAATGGTGGCAAACATGAACTGATCCAGTTGAACATATGTTTGTTGCATTTGGTGAAACAGTTTCAATGCCTTTTCAACAAGCCCATTTTGTGCATAGCCTGCAATCATAGCATTCCATGAGACCACATTTTTTTGAGGCATGTCTTTGAAAATCTCTAAAGCTTTGTCAAGAACACCATTTTCTACATATCCTGAAATCATTGCATTCCATGACACCATATTTCTTTGAGACATATTATCAAACAGTTCACGTGCCTTGTGTATGCTTCTGCATTTTGCATACATGTCTATCAGGGCACTCGCAACTACAACATCTGACAAAAATCCGCTTTCTATTATGCTTTGATGGATGTTCATACCCTGATCCAAAGCTTGTATTTTTGCACAGGCTGTGAGAATGCTGGAAAAGGTGAACTCATCTAGTTGGACATCTGTTCGTTGCATTTGGTGAAACAGTGTCAATGCATCGTGAGGCAATCCGTTGACGAGAGAGTGGACTTGCTTACACTGTGAAAGGGAATCCTTGCCGATGCAGGCATGCACAGATTTGTGTAGTACCCACAGTGTGTAGCGGGACAACAACTTGCCTGTCGATTTGTCCATTCTTCTATTGTTGTTGCGACTGCGGTTCGAATCCCACCAGCACTGCCGCATCGAGCTAAACACCACACTCTTCCATTACAATCCTTGGCTTCTACGTTTCTTTCTTTCCTTCTTTCTTCCCCAACGGATTGAGAACACTCATTTCCACAGCCTCAAAAGTTCGAATCCTGGGAGATAAATATAACACGAAATCTAAAGCATAAAACCCCATTTAACTGTACAATTCTCGGCAATCTTTACGGTAAATATCTTGCAGGAGAACAATGGTAGATGTAACTGACAATGAACTACAGAAAATGGGTCAAAAAAATTGCCTCCGAGCAATATACCCGGTGCATGCTAAACTAAAAACAGTAAGCATGCAAAAACGAAACAGCCAAACTGTTAAAAATAGCCTGGAAAAGCAAAAACGTCAAACAGGCTGTCTTAACCATCATAACAGGCGTCAATTTTAACAGTGGCGAAACAACCAGAGGGGCCTTTCCCATAGGGGAACACCTTTGGCGTAAATATAATAAATATTACTTCCACACCCACTCAAACCATTGAAACATTTGATAAGAGAGACTGTCAAATATAGAAGTGATTGTAATGTACATATATCCTCATCACCAAGTTCCCACCTAGATAGGAACAAAATTCATTTTTTCCATTACTCCGCAGAATGTATAAGATTTTGCAGAATGATGGAATCATAGATAAAGCGTTGCTTTGAGAGTTGAAAAACAATACACTTCAAGTTAGCTCAAGATCAAGCGTAAGGCAAAACATTCATCAAGAGCACCAATTTGGTGGCAAGGATAATACATACACAACTATATAAGACCCAACACTCTCAGTCTACACGCGCCAGATTATTCACAGGGAACAGAAATTGAAACAGCGTGATATCTGATCAGATTGTAGAGGAATATTATCACTCAATAAATTCCAAGAATTGAATTTTTCGTTTGAATAATATATAGAATTTGAAACAGCACAAGTAGATGATACAAGAACACCCCCACTATTGTATACATGAGTTGAATTTTTAGCCCAAAAATGTTGGGCAGACAGTTATTCGCTATAATTCAAGATAAATTTCCATTCATATTTGAATTTCCAGGAGCTAAGTATCAGGGCAGGTTATAATTGGGAGACAACATATTGAATTACAACCCTTGTCCACCTAGATGAAGTAAAAATGCCAGCCAATAATTTTGAACGAGAATACAAGCAAAGCCTCTTTGCACAACTCTCAAACCTCATTTAAAAGAATTTCTAAACTAAGGGAGAAGTAAAACCTTTACTCCAGTAAAGGGGAAGCATTTGAAAATTCACTTTATCAAATGCAGTGCATGTCTCAGTACATGGCTTAGAAAAAACTGATTTGCCTCTGTGACTGACCATTTGCAAGCAGCCTTATAGCTGTGAGAAAATTCATGCTGCAAATAATACAAAGCGGCATATTGCCTCCATGCTACCTTCTCTGAAATCATACGATGCAGCTTCAATAACAGATGAAATTGAATCTAAAACTAATCTAAGATTGAAAATCACTTACGAACAAAACGCTCGAGAGCTTTAGGCAAATCTAAATCACTGATTTTCTGCCTCTTATTAGGTTGTTCATTCTTTATCTTTTCTTCAACAAGTGGCCTTTTTGCTCTGATAATATTTTCCTGCTTTTTCCTGTACCGTTTGCTAGGTTTATTCTTGCCTTTTGTTTTCTTTTTCAAAGCGACATTTTTACCAGCAGCAATAGCTGCTTGCATGTCTGCTTCCCTGGCCTTCTCACTCTTAATTTTCCTGTTCTCTGCCTGTACACGTTTTACAGCACCAATATTTTCTGGGTCTAACATAATCATTTCTGGCTGCAATTTATCAAGGAGTGAATGAATCTCTTTCTCACGGCGCTGCTTCAATGTTTCAAATGGATTTGCGACAAATGTGTCAAAGTTTGGCTCGCCCGACCCAGGCACAAGAATGGAAGATATCCCCATAGAATGTCCAGCGGCAAGCACATCTTCATATGGACAGAATCCAAGGTCTTGCACCTGTGATCCATGTGTCAGGCGATGTTTCAAATATGGCTTGTTCTGCTTAGTCATCAGTGCATCCTTCCAGATTTCTATTAGTGACCCGCATCCCACAGCCAGTAAGCCTCTTTGACTGATGTCCACACTTTTGCATGACAAGAATAGCCATGGAGAGCTGAAAATTTTCTCAAATCCCAGACTTTCAGTTTTCCATCATTGCCTGCTGTAACCATTTGATGCCCTAGCAAATCAAATGCCATTGCTGTAACAGGACCATGGTGACACAGCATACTGGCTAGAGGAGTGCTCATATTAGGGCTCCACATAGTAACTGTGCCATTGTTATGCCCCAACCCTAGTACTGCATTATATGGATTCATGCGCATCGCAACACAACGACCTAGTTGTGTTTTTATGTGTGGCAACCATATTGCCAGTACTTGTGTCCTGATATCGAAGAACCCCATATTTGCTTATAGATGCCAAAAGGAAGTGTTTGGGTAGAAATTCAAGTCTTAGAGGGTCCGTATGCTCCTGCAAACATGGAGGAAAAAAACCACTGATTTTGTTCAAAAATCAATTGTTTCAAGTAGAGGCCAGACTAAGGAGAAAATAAACAATGATAAATATAAAAATAAAATGCCTTCAAATAGCACATATTTCCCACCTTAAGGCAGTGAATTTCTGTACCATCTTTGTCATAAATGTAAACATACCTGCAAAAACCAAACATTTACAAAAAAGTTAACAGTGAAGAAAAGAGATTTATGGGAAAAATAAGGATTTTAAAGTAGAAACCAAAAAAATGCATTTTGCTAGTAAATAAAATAAGTAAAGAAGAATTGGCATGTGTCGTTTTGCACCTACAGAGCATATGAATTAGAGAGTATAAAATCTACAGCGTGTCTGAGATTATTGTACACATGGCCATGTTAATTTAGATATGAAGAAAGCTTTCAAGCAATCCCGTTACAAGAGACAATGATTCTGCTTGAACCTCCTAACCCTGGTGTTTCAACAAAATCAATATATTCGAGTTTCAAAGGAAGAACAAAGACAAGCTAGTGGATTTACTCGGCATTAGACAAAGTATGTCTTCTGTTTAAAAGTTAAAGATTATATCGGGAAAAAGGAGAAATTACAAAATAGTCAGAGGTCTAGTGATTAGAGAATCAGGCCAGTCAGGACAAAAGTGTATATACCAGAGGCTGGAAGGCCACATAACCCCAAATACAAAGCTAAGGGAAACTGAAGTGAGAATATATATCTAGAGTTTTACAAAAGTCCCACATAGAAAATTGAGTGATGATATTAGAGAAAATCTTCATTTCAACTGATGTTTGGGGAAGCCACTATGAGAGGACATATCTTCCTTCATTGGGTGATCAAATCATTGAGCACGAGTACTCTAGTACAGGCTAATAACAGGCACCTAAAAATCCTTAGCTTCAGCTTGTGTAGAGCCAGACATGATGCTGTTGCAAAGTGTCTCATATTCCTTTCAGACAGAAAGAGAGATTGGGAGTTAGTTCTGGTGCTGGAGCCAGGGACAAGCAAAACTTTCTTCCATGGAATTCTATGTTACCAGGGTTCGTCCCCCACCCTCCTGTACCCCTGGATATGTACCCGGTATGGATACATCTCGGTACAGTACTGATATGTCCTGGTACGTCCAGGTATGTACCGGGCACGTCCCAGGAACGTTTTGACGTGCTCGGGACATACCTGGACATACCCGCAGGGTTGGGCAGGGGGGCTCTAAAAAAGTTTTTATTTTATTTTATTTTAACTCAAACAAACTTCAGTTTTATTCAGGACTAGACTAGGAGGGCATGGCAACCACAAGGAAACATGGAGATTGTTTAAAATCCCTCTAGTTTATTGAAGAGAAAATATTCAAAAGATATCAAGAATGTTTGAGGTAATTATTTGGGATCATCGCAATTGGCCAAGGAAAGAAGCTATTCATAGAAATTTGGACATATATCTGAGCCTCCGTACAAATTATTTATGAGATCAAATCTCAGGTGATCTTTAATACTAATAGAAAAATTTGGAACCGCAAATTGCATAGCTTAAAGTTTCAAAGAGCATCCTTTCCCAGAAACTACCAAGGCACAGCATTGACTTCTTCCCGCATCCTTAAGGAGGATTAGAAGGTGATTTTGAATAATAAGAATGCAAGAACCAACCATTGGACTGACCTCTTTAGTTATCATTGGCAGGTTAAAGTCAATCTCATTAAATAGGTCCTTTAGGAGCTCCTTATATACATCGCCACCATCGCAACATAAAAATTAATCTCAAAGGAAATGGATGAAACACAAAGGAATACAATATTCATATATCATAGAAAATGTAAAATCTTAAGTATATTGAATGTTTTGAACATTGATTGTACTATATTTTTCAAGTTTTGTATTTCTTATGGACTAAAAATGAGTAAAATGAGTATATGTATAAAATTTATATATGTATATATATATATATATATATATATATATATATATATATATATATATATATATATATATAACACAAGGACGTATCCAAGACGTATCGTACCCAAGGGTTTTTAAAATCGACGTATCCGTGTATCGAATCCGCACCCATACCCGTATCCTGGCAACATAGATGGAATTCAATCTGCTGTTCATTGTTTCTGTATTTTTGTTTCAGAACATCAATTGCCTCTTTTTGCAGTGGGCTCAAAGCGGTTAGCCTTACAATACGATCAACCAGAATGGGAGTAAAATCCCCCTGCTCTCCTAACTTGATGCCGAGCAGCTCTAACCGACTCTCAAGCCTTTGGACAGCATGGTCCAAATCTTTAGAGATCTTCACAATTTCCGAGAGATGTGTTTTGACCGTTGAGGAACTGGGGTTGGCAGAAGGCAGAGGTTTGATCTAAGGAAGAGAATGGTGGATGAGGTGCCCATGGGAATTGAACATACAGGGACGAGGACCATGATTGTGCAGAAGACCAGGCCCACCAGAGTTTGTATTGTAAATCTTGCTAGGGCTAGCAGATCTCATTGTAGGCTGCTGTCCTGTGACCCAGACATTATGAGCATATTGAGGATTGAGAGAAGTTTCCTTTCCGTGGGCATTGCTATCTTCCTAGTCCATATATTCATCATCTAGGCAAATGACAGCCTTTCCTCTCAAAGAAGAATAGGAGTATTGAATACCCACATCCAAGAATCACTTCAACATGTCATTGCCACAACAAAAAAAAAAGCCAAACTATAATATGTAGCAAATTTGGATCAAAAGGTCTCCATTATTATTCTCTCATATTTAGTGTACACAAGAAAAGAAGAAGAAAAAGAAATTATATTAATGTCCACAAATGACCAAAAGTAGGTCAATGGGACTGAAGGATACAACCATTAGCAATAGAAAGTTCTAGGAAGAGAGAATCCTAGAAGCAAACCGACGAAGCAAAGTACAAGATAAAATAAAGCAACATGCCACTAACACAAGTGGCAAAGAAACCAATACAAATAGTAATGAGGGGCGAACAAAAGCCCCAAGAGCAAGTGCCAATGAAGACTGGAGGCAAATCTCATCAAATGTCACTGTTTGTGCCTAAAGTGGAGGAATCATCGAGCCATTATTGATCACTGTGAGAGATTTGATAATGTTGTTTGGTGAGTATACAGGTTGGAGGAACCAAGTTGGGGATCCTAGGAGGAAGCAAGAAACTTCCTCTAGAATCTCTCCTAACATCCAAGGCTAGTGTAACTCCCGTAGTAGAAAAGAAGCTCGTAATATCAATTTTCCCCTATGGTATGGGAGATCGTGTATAAATAGCCTAAAATGGTTTGTTTCACGCAACAAGAATTTGTTGCATGAATCAAACATTAGTTGGGGTCGAACATTTGCACTTCCAAAATAGTACATGCAAATATTCTCCTCACAACAAACCAATAAACTAACTCCCTAATTTAGATCTTAACTCACTTGGGAGTGTGAACACAACTAACACCCGTTTGGAAATAAACCAAACGATCAACAAGTGTGAACACTCCAACACCCTCCCTCAAGCGCCAAATTGGGAGTGACAAATGAGAAAAGCTAGGAGACAAACTCAAATATGGGCTCCGACAACTAGGCCTGATTAGGTACTTGTTGATGAAATAATTTGTTACAATGCAGATTATTGGTTTTCACCAATGGTCACGGGCTAAGCCCCTCCTTGGGTATGGGGAGGCTCCCATTATTGAATGTAAACTACCTAAAACTATGGGGTGGCCTTAGACCGGGATCACACAAGAATACTCCACTAAACATGTGGCAAAGTGTTTGTATAGTGTACAAGGGAGGAATTTGTTGTGAAGGGAGGTAAAGAGGAGTAGGAGAAATAGGGAGAGAGGGTTAATGTTGTGAGTAGAACTAGCAAATTCTCACCAACAATAACCAGAGTAGGTCCACATTCAATTAGAAGAACACAACAATGTAAGCAATCAGCAAGACTAATAAACTAGAGACACAAAGTTCTATAATCCATTAATCAAGGACACAAAGTTCCTTCTTGGTTATACAAGATCACCATGCTTGCAAAGTTGGAGAGTAGAGAGGATAGAGGAACATAAACAAGAAAATAGAAGAAATGTAGCTTTTATTGCTTGATGTAGTAGTGATACAAAGCTCAACAACATACAACAATCAACAATTGCCAACCCTTTGGAATGGAGAAGCCATTCCAATTTATAAGCATTAAAATGTTTTCATCTCCCCCCACATGACTTTTCACCTTTCCTCATCACTTGTGACCTTCCATATTCCTAGGAATGAAAGTGAGTCTTTTTCTTATTGATGAAAAAGGACTCTTACAATGTTAAGTTGAAGGTCACTTAAGTGAATAAGACAAAATAGTGAAAAAGTACCTTCTTAATGAAGAATTAGAATATGGAGAGAGAAGAAAGAAGAAGAGAGAGAGAGGAGGGTTGACCAATCTGATGAAGATGAAGCCTCTGTCGATGAAGAACTTGCTGACTTGAAGCATTGTGATCATAATCTCCTTCTTCGTGAGATATGGAAACATTTCAAGGCATCGAATAAGTGTTCAAAAACACTATTATGAGATATGCATTGTGATGGGAACATGATGATCTTTTCTAATCACAAGGTAGGAGTTAGGATATGGGGATCACTTCCTTACTCCTTTAGGCCTTCACAATTCACCTTCGTGACCAAAAATCAACTCCATGATGCTCAAACCTTTTTATGCTTGTCTTACTTACTGAAATAGGTCTTCATCATGCAGATGGAAGGATTGCTCCTAAATGAAATTCTTGTCCTATGGCCATCCATTGAACTGAAATGAGGTGATTGCATATGCTTCCTCCTTTGAGGTGTGAACACACTACAAGGTGTTGGATGAGTGTTTAAGAACACTATTAAGTGAATTGCAACATGTGAAATTGAGATGGTTGCCCATTCTTGCAAACATGGTACTTCACATGGAAATCATCCATTTACCCTTGTTGGCTCCAAAATCCTCCTTGAATGGAATCAACTTTAGGATGCTCATACACCTTCTTGCTCATGCTTCTGGGAATAGATGACTTCTTGATCCTACAAACATGATGGTCCTGGGTACCTCGGTAGCTTGACTAGTTCATCTTGACTTGTTCCTTGAAGAGATTTGAACACAATGGCAGAGTCAGGATATGATGATCATCACCTTACTCCTTGAGCTTCACATTTCACCTTTGTGACAAAGACTTCATCTCCTTGGATGAAATCAACCTCAAGAAACCCAAGTGCCTTCTTGTTCACTCGTTCCTTGTTGAGAATGTCTTTTGCTATAAACAAGGAAAGGAGAAATATTGCATTCACATCACACTCAATGGACACATTGCCATTCCAGATTCGAGGAGATGATTGGGAATTGGGGCTCACTTTTATGACCGTGTTTGATATTTGCTTTCCGCATCACTTTGAACATGATGACCCCTTTTGAACCTCACAATTCACCTTCGACAAAAATGTCACCTGAGTGGAAACATACTTAGGATATTTGGACACCCTTTTGCTCAATTGTTCCTCATGGAAATAGGTTTCCTCCTCCGATAGAAGGATTGATCCTTGAATGAAACTTGAAGGAATGTCTGAGAATGAGTTCCATGTTCTTGACTTCCTAGTTGTATTGAAACATGAATGCCACCTCCTTGACTTACAAGTGTGAGCACATTATAAAGCATTGGTTAAGTGTTTAAAAACACTTTCATGAGATATGCATTGTTTGTGAGCTTGAGATGACTGCCAACATCACTCATGGTGATCTTCTCTTATCATGCTCCTTGATGACCATTTCCTTGATGACTTGAATTTCATTAAATTCTTGATGTTTCAAATCCTTCACGAGACCTCATGATGTTCTTGATTTCACCCGTTGTCAAGTGACTATCTTTCACACACATTGATTCACTTTGATTTGTTCCTTGTCATAGTGTGATTCATATGATGTCCCTTATCCTTGGAAAGAGAGCTAATCACAAGGTAGGAGTTGGAATGAGAACTTCACTTTCCTCCTCATGGCTCATTTGATCTTTAAATCACACCTTTGTGACAAAGAGGTCTCCTTCATGGGATGGAATCAACCTCGGGGACTCAAACAGGTTTTGCAGAGGTTGAAAGACTCCATCAAGAATTTGGTTGAAGCTTCTTTTTCACCTCGAGTGATGAAGACATCTCCTTCTTGAATGAATTCAACCATGATGACTCCCTTTCTGTGGTAATTGGGATGAGTTAAACCATCCGACTTCTTGCATCAAAATGTGTCATACATAACTCACCTTCACCTCGGATTGATGCTTTGGGAGCACTGTGGGGGTTTTTTCTTCTGTCTGGACCATGATGTAACTTCTCAGCCTTGCAATGGTGGTGAAAAACAACGAGATAGGTAGAATGGGAGTTGCCACAAGCTTTCTGAACTCAATTACAAAACTTTCTATTTTTAGTAGGTCATATCTAGAACTACTATTTTTAGTAAATTTTCACCATTTTCTCTTTTGATGTTTCTTGCTTGTTTGGAGTGTTGTGAAGGTGAGAATTCACCATTTTGGAAACTTACTATTTTTAGACATGCACAGCCTTGTACACTTACTATTTTTAGAAAGGGGACTTACAAGTGTCGGGTTGCATAATGAAAACTGGGTCTCAAAATTTTGAGTTTTGCTCCAGACCTTCTGCTCCAATTTTTGAGGTTTTTCATCCGCTTGATAACTATGTAGAATCAAAAAGGAAACTTTAGGGTTAGAAATTTCAACTTGCTCCTATAAATTATAGAGCATCCATGGAAGTTCTCTTATATCATCTTCAAGGCGTTTTGGAAACAAAGTGCACTAGTGAAATTTTTGGAGATCGGTGCACGGATTGAGAGATATGAAAAATTCAGTTTTTACCAAGCTTGATGTTCTGGGAGTGATTGCACCAGCATGACTAGACATTAATGGAGGTTGGGAGGGAAAACAATAGCAATTTGAATGTTTAAAATGGTTAAGTTTTGTGAGGGGAGGAGTTAGCCAAATTTTCACACAATTTTTAACTCGCCTTTAACCATAGCCGCTTAATCGAGGTTGGGATGAGGTTAAAGTGGAGAGGGGGAGTCGCACTTTTGTGTCCCCTTTGGACCTTGGGGGATAGTGGGGACAGCAATAGTGCAAAAATGCAACTAGGGTGAGAGTGCGACTTGGGAATGAGCAGGAGGGCTAAAATTTGAGTCATGGAGGAGTTAGAAATGAATTTTCAAGTGACCAAGGACTAAATGGGTGGAAGGAGGCCGCACTTTTGTGCCCCCCCTTGTATCCTTTACAGCTTGGGAGACAATGGGGACATTAGGAGTGCAAAAGTGTGACTTGGGTGTATCCATCATGGAAGGGGGGCAAGTGGGAAGTTGATTTGTGCAATCTTGGTGCGGAGGTGGTGAGGAGCAAGTGACAAAGTTTGGCATGATGGGGGTCGCACTTTTGTGTCCCCTTTTCCCCTTTGCACCTTGGGGGACATAGGGGACAACAAGAGTGAAAAAGTGTGACTTTGCCACTTTAGGAAAGTTGATATTACCCATTGTGTCCAAATCAGGGACATCGGAGTGAAATTTCCACCCTGAGAGCATAGGAAAGTGTTTTGGGGTCAAACCTTATATGATTTTGACTCCAAAACACTTGATAAGATCATTGAAACCATTATTAGGATCCAATTCTTCCTGCAATTTCAATTTTAGGGCATATTTCATCTTTGACTAAGAGGAGTAATTGTGTTTTGAATCACCTCAGGAAATCTTTGAGTCTTGGAACAAAGTTCATGTTTCTATCTTGTAGAGGATTCCAAGAGCTTTCGATGACTATTTGTTTGCCTCTTAACTCTTTCCAAAACTCCCGAATCATCTAGAGAAGTCAGCTTTCACCGTTGGAGCTTTCATTCCTTACACCCAAAATTACCCGATGTTGCACAAGTTGTTCCTGAATCAAATTTCTTCCACCAAATTTTCCTAAACTGCCTCGGACATCTTCAATGTTCTCCGACACCACCCTCAGATGATTTAGATTTTCCTTATAGGCTTCCGAGGGTGTTTACTTAGCTGCAAAATGGCCAAAAATGACCTTTTAGGCCTCCAAAGGAAGTTTTTTTCATCAAATCTCAATGACTTCATCAATCATATTAGGTACTCTTCCTACACATTGAGAGACATTTAAAAACTTGTTAGCACTTTCCTCTGAGCCAGAGTGAGGGTGAAACTGAGGACAAGCTGGCAGAGGAAGGGTTCATAGTGATCGGGAAACATAATTTTCAATTATGGGCTTAGTTGTCATGATCAAAAGTTTCAATTTTTCATGCTAGACATTTTGCATGACAACAATAACCATTTACAAACTGGAAAAAGGGTTATCATAGATGAAAAAGTGTCACCGCAAGGTACCCAAAAAAAAAAAAAGTAAACAACAGCAATTAAAGAGGAGCAAAAACTTATGCCACAAGGTATCCCAAGAAGCACAACTCAAATACTAACCACAATGTTGAAGTAGTTGTAATAGATGGAACGAAGCCCATCAAACATATATGCACTCAATGGACTCGAAAGTCACAAAAACTAATCAAAACATGTGGTCCAAGCTACTAATGTTGACAAGTGTTGGGGATGCCAAACTTACAAACATTGTCAAATTAGAATCTGTAGAGATCTTCCTGAGAGCTAAAGTTCTATTAACCAAAAGAAATGTTTGGTAAACATATGTTCACTTAAACTCATTCTGCACTAGTGGTTTGGATCTACTGCTCGATCACACAAAACAAAATAGTTGACACTGTAATTCACCAGAATGGCTCCATGCAAGGATACTGCCGACGATATCAATAATGCAAGAGTTCATCAAACTTTGAATTCAATCTATTGCTATAAGATGTGATGCATCAAATACCAAAAACAAATGCCAAGGCAATGGACACAACACCCAAAGTAGGATCAACACCATTCCCCCCCATACTACTGAATGGGTGGAGTGACGCTACAAATTTGTATGAGTGGATAAAACCAACTACTCAAACACTTATAAGCTAACATTAGATCTCACTAGATTAGCTATGCTTCAGAAGGAGGGAAAGCTCACATACAAGATGACGGAAACTGTCAACATGTCTGAGAAGTGTCGAAGATATAGATGAAATATACCTCTCAAGAAGATGGCCCTGGTGGCGAAGGAAAATCATGCAATTGAAGGAGAGAAAAGTGCTCAAAATGGAGCACAACCGCATGAAAAAACTCCATGGCTTTGTAGACTCAATGTGACTACAAAATGGTCCCATACAAAATAACATCACCAAGTGACACATAGAAACTCCATAATGTTATCAATCTCTAAAGGACATCATCTCGAAACAAGAGAGTTTCTCAAAGAATTGCCAAAGAAAATAGCTCAAACAAGGAGCATTATAATGCAAGAGAAGCGATAAGTGAATCAAGAAGTTCGCATGTTGGAGCCATGCCTATAGTGCCCTCTCAATAAATGCTTACATATCCGCCACAAGCGATCAAAATCCATCCCAAATGAACACAAGTAGCCGAGGATGTCTGCATATGATCTAGTGCAAAGTGCACAACTAGAGCATGCAAGGAAACATCAAAATGTGTTAGGTTAATCATGGTGGCAACTAAAATATCGGGTTCCTCAAGCCTTAGTGTAGTAGAATTCATGTGTAGCTCATGAACCTTACTAAGAGTCGAGCAAACAAAATACAAGAGCTCTTTCAACAAGTAATCTTATAAAAGATTTATCACCTACTTTAAAACCAATGTCGTGACGAGAATTCCACTTAACAGGATGGACAGGGGAACCAATACCTTGTGAATTTCTGCCAATATGTCCACCAACAAATCCCATGGAACGAAGCACATGAGAAAAGCAGTAGTATGCTTCTCAAAGGAGCCAGGTAAGTATGCAAGAGTAAAAATGGGATTAGGAGAATGTGTAGCAACAAGCACAAACTCATGAGTAGTAGGTGTAGCAACAAAAGTAGTAGGCACGATAGCGGAAGGTCTACAATAGGAGCATCGAGGAAGAAGCAACCTCAAGAAATCGACAAATCAAGGTCAGTGGGTGTAGGAGTTGCAACTATAAGTGGACTAGGAGCAAGTTTTTGAATGTCTGTAATAGGAGAGGGATGTTGCAGGCTCACAATTTTCTGCTACAAGGAGCAAATGAGGGCATCCTTGCCATGAATGAGGCAGCATAGAAGAGAATGTTGTCTTTTGAACTTTGTGTTCTCTTCCGCGAATTTTACCATGTCCTCCTAAATGGCATACAATTTAGATAACATCTTATTCTCGGATTGTAAGGCAAGTAGATCACGACAGTGTAGTGCCCACCAATTTTCTCCCTTCCATATGTTTTGTTGACTCGTTATGATCAGTTTATTATTTCATATGGAGACATTGGACACTCGATTATGTTAGTTGTTGTTTAGATGCTTCTATGTTTTATCATCATGTTGGTTATGATACGCTTACACTTGACATGACACTATTTGTGACACTCATTGCTTATCCATGTTATAGACATTTTACGTGGTTTAGTTATGATTATATTGATGATTATGTGATGAGATGGATATGATTTCTATATTGGATGTATCATGGATTTTGATCATAATTTTTATATTGTTTGGATAGTTAGATGTGGCGTATTTTTATTCAGCTAATGCAAATTTGTTAGATTACCATGATTATTCATATTGTTATTTCATTTGATTTTAGATCAAGCAGGTATGAGGTTTTGTCTTGAGTGTGCAGGACTACAGGTTGTGCCACAAGGAGAACATGGGACTCAGAGGTAGCACCTCCAAGATGCACAAGCTGCCTAGCCCAAACCCATCTTCGCATGGTTGTTATTCCTTGTGTTTATTTATGCATGTTGGGTTTGGTATGGTTACCTTGATTTGGTATGTTGGTCCCAATTATTATTCTTTCACCTCCTCGCACTTTGTAAAAGTAATCTTGGTGTTAACCCTCTTGCTTAAAGGTATTTATTGGTTAATTAATTATTATTCTTTCACCTCCTCTCACCTTGTAAAATTAATCTTGGTGTTAACCCTCTTGTTTAGAGGTATTTATTGCTTAATTTTCATTTGATGGTGCTTAGTTGTAATTGGGAGGTTTATTATTGTTAAGTGTGTTTATTTGTGTCTTGGGATCACCTAACCTTGCTTTTGGGGGACCACCAAGCATCTTAAAAACTCCACTTTCTCTCAAATCTCGGATTTGAGCAAAAGTGGAATTTTGGAGGCTTGTTTGGAAAGTTTGGGGTCTCTCTTACCTTAAAAATGACCCTTTGGACCTAACCTATGGATAGAGGGAACTTTTTGTAAGCCCCAAAAATATTTTCCCTCTCATAATCCTCTCTCAAGTCACCATCCTTCCTCTCTTTTGTCTTTTGTGGGTGACTTTGGGATTAGGTAGCATGCTTTTGGGGGATTGAATTTTTGAAAATTTGATTCATTTGCATTTATTGTTGTGTGGGTACTTAGATGGGGACCTTGATGAGTAGGATGTGCCTAGTTAGAAGGGTGACACATGTCACCCTCCCATGGGCTTGGTGATTTGGAGAACTTGCTCTATTTCTATCCCCATTTTTAGTTTTTGGGAGCTTTTGGGGGAGTGATTCTTTGGTTTGCTTGGAGCTAGAGCTTGTTGTGGAGTCTCTTGGAGCTTTGGGAGCTTTTGGAATTTGGCTTGGTTGTGAGGTAGGCCTCACCCCTTTCTTTTTTTCTCATTGTTAAGCAATGCATAAAAATCTTGTTGATTTGATATTGTTTGAGAATGTTTGTTTGGGTATGGGAGTTGAACTTTGGTTGTTTTCTCCTTTATCTTGTTATTTTTGGTTTTGTCCCTCCACCCCTAATGGGGAGTGGATTTGGGAATGGTTTTGGGAAGGGGGAGGGGGAAAAGGGCGATCTTCTATTCATTTCTCATGACATCTTGGGGAAGCCATGAAGGATCTTTTTATTCTACTCCCTTCCTTGGGGGAAGTAGGAGGCATTTCCATTTGGCTTGGAAATCTCCTCCTATCCTTGCCAAGGAAGCATGCAAGGCTTGAAAAGCCTTGGCAAGGAGGAGAATGTGGAGTTATAAGGAGATTGGTGGGTTATTTGGAGTTGTGGAGTTATCATATGTTTGGAGGATGATCTTGGCACTATATGTTATACTTTTGGTTTTGGGATTCCTCTTTCCCCTCTTCCCATTTCCTTTGGTTTTGGTCTTTTGGTGCTTGAGTCTTCTTTTGATTTGGTGGAGATTGGATTCTTCCTTCTTTTGGTTGTCTTGTTTGGCTAAGTTGGATACTTGTATTTCTACTTGGGCATCTTGGTGGCATGTTATCCTCTTTCCCATGGGCTTGGGGAGGTTAGCATGCCTTCTCTTGGGAGAAAGGCATGTGATGATGCCTATGGTTGGGAGGTTTTCAAGCCTTTTCTTTGTGGTGTTTGGAGCACTTGGATAATTTGGAGCTTGGAGCTAAACTTGGAGACATTCTTGGAGTTTCTTGGTTGGAGGAGAGTTGATTAAAAATTCAGTTTTTGGGCATGTTGTTCCCACATAGTGGGAGGCTTGTAATCTTGTATTTTATAGTGTTTTGTATTACTCTTGTTAAGAAGCAAATTTACATTTTGTTGCTCTCTTGGAAACTTGATGTAAGATGTTGTGAAACCTACTCTTGGGAAGCAATCTAAAGGGAGTTTTGAGTAGTCTTATTTAAATAAACTACTCCTTTGAATCCTTCATTTGAAAAGTAATTTAATAAGGCTTTGGGGTAGTCTTCCTATCATATTAATCAGCTTTGTATCTAAGGCTATTATGGAGGCTATTTGTTTGTGATCTTATGGAATAATTGTGGTTATGTTGTATTATCATTTTGCAATGGTTAAATTAAAAAAATATGTAGAAGAATTGTATGAGTAATTTCTATTGTTAGCCAAATCATCTCCCATTGTGCTTAGTTGTTGTATTTAATACCTATTGGAATTTTGTTGTACTTTAAAAAAAAAAAATTCCTCCCAACTTGAAATATAAATGCCTTCGAAATATAATGTTAATTTGGAAGTATGATAGCAATGAAAATGTTCTTGTAATTCTTTTCATCCCTACAATACAAAGGTGCATTGTTATATATATACACTTACTTACACACACACATATTAATAAGGTTGTGTAAACATATGTTGTCTTTTATATCTTTGTTAAAAATTTGGTGAATCCTAGTGAATAAATTGTACTCGGGGAAAGTAAAAAAAAAAATCTGACTAAACCGTTTAAACCAAATGCATTTATATTATATATTTGAAAATAATAATAATAATAATAATTGGATTGGGTTTGACCCCTGCCCAAACCCTACACCTCCTCTCCACATTGCCACCTTGCACACGGTGTCGGCCGCATAACAAAGACCACCCCTCATTGGAATGTTAAGTTTATATGTGTGTGTAGTGTGTGTGTGTGTGTCTATATATATATATATATATATATATATATATATATATATTTATTTTTTTTTTTTCTCATATATATATACACAAACACACCCACACATTTAGTGGATTTGTATCCACAAGTAAAAGATTTAAGACTCACAAAAAAAAAAAGGATATGTAAGAACAAATTCCATAATATCCTTGGATTTAGAGTTTTAGAATATATACAAAAACAAAAATACAAATAGGAGGGATTGGAACAATGGATCTTCCTCCATCCATGAGAGCTCCTCATAAGCAACTGCATTAATAAACCGAGATAATAGAAGAGAAGGAGAAATGAGAAAATAAGATAATAAAATGAGAATAAGGAAGAAATATCTTCCATAAGGAAAATCTAGGGTTTCCTAGACCAACCCTAAGATCTAGGGTGGAGAGCCTTTCAATCCAAAGGCTCTCCTTAAACTGGAATGTGCACTTGCAAGTGGGTCCCATGGTGGGCCTTCCCACTTGCAAGTGGAATTTTGAATTTGGCCTTGGGTGAATATCCATTTAGGGTGAATTTAAAAATTAACTTAATTATTTTAATGTGCATGGGTCTTGGAGACCCCTTTTAATATACCATAGGGATAAAATTGTAACCATTTAATTAATATAGTGGACCTAGTGTTTTAATAACCTCCCCCTTTGAATAATATAACTACATAATGGTAATTAAACTAATTGGTTTTAGTGATATAATAATACCTCAGAACATAAAACTTGCTCGCTTAGATATAGGGATTACATGTGCAGGAATTAAAATATAAAGGTTATTATAAATCAATACCTTTGGTTTTGTTTTCACAACACTAATGTTTATTAACGCATTGACATATTAAAATGTAATATTGTCTTTATTATAATCATCATGATAACTTGTTATTAATTATTATGTTATTAAAATATTATTGTCAAGTACACAACAACAAAAATTTACCTTGTATAACAGGATTTTATTAGGTAATCTATGGTATAATTTGGGGTTAGAAATGTGAACAAGACAACAGGAAGCCATGGCAGAGGCAAAAAAATAGCAAAAGAAAATGCAAGGCAAACAAAGAGCAAGTAGGAAGCAAGAAAGAGCAAGCAAGTATAACGTTTTCTTTGGTGAGGGGGTATGATCGCCTGTAAGACCGGACCTCACCATCCGGTCTTCAACACACAAGAGAGAGATTATGCCACAAAAGCCAAGTGACAAACTTTTCATAATACTCCTTACAAATAATAAAAGATTACCCTTAAACAAAAAAAAATCTATTTCCAAAATATACCTCTTAAAAATGTGCTCCTTGTAAATATAGCTCCTAAAATTAAGGACCCCCTCCTTTTAATAAAATGCTTGATTTTTTTGTCTTTTTTAAATTAATATCCACACTTTACAAATTTATGCTCCTTTAAAATAAAGCTACCCTTATAAATAAAAGGCTCTCCTTTAGCCTCTCAAAAGGGTGCACTGACCACTCGTGTTATATAGCGCCTCAAGTATATGTGTGGGACAATATAAATTTAACCCCCTTTTTTAAATCTCCATCCTTTTACAATACACTAAAAAAGTCTCCCCCCCCACGCATAAAAAAACTCAAAATTTTGCATTTCCTACAATTCCTTTTTTATAGAAATTTTAAGCAAAATCGTAGCCTAGGGGTCTCAACCTCTATACTTCTCCAAAATGAAGCATCTAATCAAAAACATCAAAAATTGTGTTTCAAATAATTCCTTTTTATAGAAATTTTAAGTAAAATTGCAGCCTAGGGTTTCAACCTCTAGACTTCTCCAAATTGAAGCACCTAATCAAAAGCATGCAAACCGATCATGTTACAAACTCTTTCAATCATTCATATGTAAAAATCGCATTTTATGTTTGTAACTTATGTGTTTTGTTTGTCAAAAGGAGAACCCCTTACCGTTTTAGGGTTTCCACGTTGTCCAAGGTAGAGTGCCTAGTGCGTTTGATGTTTTCAACACGCACCACGAAGAGGTATGTTAGAGTCGACTCGCCCGGGGAGATTCAAAGGATCTAAGTGGAACAACATTAGAAATAACTTGCCACTACCAAGATTAAAACCCAAAGCAAACTAGTTGAAGCCTAGTCAAGGCAGGAGCATAGAGCCGTTTGGACGGAGACCAACCTAGTCGCGAGTAGGGTGGAGAACTAGTTTCAGCTCGTGGAACACTTACCGAGTGGAGAAAGAGGTGTATCTCGAACACTCTTGCAAGGTTAGATTCGAGAGTCAAATCCAAAGTGCAAGGAGCTCGCATGGAATGCAAAGTGCAAGTACTCAAATTGCAGAGGGAGTCCACGAGTTTATCTTTGTTGAATCAATGGTTGTCATCGCCTATTGGAGAGTAGAGTTGCGCCGAGAGAGGGAAACTAAGCAAAAATCGGGAACGTTCAATGCTGCAAGAGAAGATAGAAGCGCCAATTCTCAATTAACATATTTTCAATGCAATGCAATGACAATAATAGCTGAAGGGCGTCACCAAACACTCCTTCCAATCACATACACCAATTCTTTAATCAAACAACCCAACGCCACCATAATTGTATGGAATGCACTTGATCAATGTCAAGCAATAAAAGGCGCAAAAGATTCCAACACTTATTTCCTATGTTTGCAAGAAACGAAAAACGGAAATGGAAACAAAAACGAAACGGGTACAAAACACGACAATTTTCAAAAACTCAGTATACAAAACGTTACAGAAACGTCCGTACAATATATTATAATATATATATATATATATGCATAGTAGACTGATTTTATAATTAAGCCATAAGAGATAATTGATAAAGCACTCAAAATATTTTGTGTTCATTGAAATTTGAACTTCATCATTCAACATGGTTACAATTTCAATGATCCACATATACATGATAATAATCTAGATTCTAGAATATATCATCTAGATTTTCCTCATAATCATCTCCATGAACACCATTGACTCCACTCCCACTAGCTCCACTCTCCATCCCTTGTGCAAAAGATCTCGATTCTTCTTCATCAATACCAAGCAGTGAAAGTTGGCTAAGAGTAGCAGCAGAAGCATCAAAGTCACTAGTCTCAAGATCAATATCCCAAAGTTTGTTGGGACCTCTAATATAGCCTTCAGTCTTGTGTGATAGGATGCGCAAATTGGAATGTACATACACTAAATCCTCAACCTTCTTGGATGCTAACTTGTTCCGTTTGGTTGAGTGGATGAAGGTATATGTACTCCAATTCCGCTCTGCTGAAGAATTGCTAGCCACCTGTTACAAAAAAAGAAGTTAGAAATTTTCAATTAGTAATAATATTAATTTACTAAGAAGTAAGAACATACATTTTTAATTAATAAACAAACTTTTGATTTCATTTTAATATTTTATACTGTGAGAGGATTTTAATGGCAACAGGTCGTAGGTACTTGGCATCATGGCCATGTACATACCACCACATGAATGGGGTCATTTTGTACTTGTCAACTAATGCGTCTATTTCACCCATGCTACCATTAGATGAAGAGACAAAGACCGCCATTTCATAGTGGACCGCACTAGCTACAGCTGGATCAAGAAAAAGCCTCTGGAATGTTGCCTTAGTTCCATTTGCAACTTCTTGGTCATTATATGGTGGTTGCCTATCAGGTAGCCCAAGTATTTCACTGCTATAATATTTGGGATTCAGGGCATAGGCAAGGAGATGCAATGGGGTGGTCATTTTATTCCACCTTCTCATGATCACGCTCTTAACTTCATTGTAGAAGTTTTCTTCAGGATCTTGCTCTTTTTTTGTATGATGTCTCTAATTTTTTCAAGCATAAAGTCAATGCCATCATAGATCTCCCTATGCAAGCGTGATATCGTATCTACATATCTAATCATAGATAAAATAGGCTCAGTAAAACTAAGCAAGTATGCAACCTTTGCCCACCAATCATCATCAAGTATCAATGATTTTATTTTGATGGCTCTTTCTGTGTTTGCTTGCCTCCACACGGACCAAACATCATCAATCACCATAAGCCTTAAGGTTTGTTTTACCTTCACAAGTCGTCTCAAGACAAGTGTGTGAGAGGCAAATCTTGTTTCAGCAACCTATTAAAATAAATTAAAACAAGTTAATAAAATATAAAATTAAATTTAAAAGAAATTCAATTGATAATTTGATATTTCATAGAAAGTTAGCAAATAAAAATTAGAAACTAGTAAATTGTTTTGTTACCTTCAACAACTCCAACCTTGAGAACCTCCTAAAGATAGCCTGGGACATATGATGATTTGTGACAAACATTTGAATCTCATTTGCCTCTGTATAAATTTCCTCTATCCATGGTATTTTGCCAATCTTCTGCAACATCAAATTCAAGGAGTGTACTACACAAGGTGTCCAAAATATGTGCTCATATCTCCCTCTACAATCAACCCTGTTGCTCTACAATTTTTGGCATTGTTCGTGATGACTTGGACAACGTTTTGAGGGCCCACCGACTCAATAGCCTCAATCAAAATATTAGCAATAAATTGAGCATCTTTCACTTCACCCTCACAATCAACAGCCCTTAAGAACATTGCCCCTTTAGGGCACACTGCAACAATGTTGATTAGGGGTCTATTTCAAGCATCTTTCCATCCATCTGAAATGATAGATACCCTTGAGTCCTTCCATGAATCCCTAATTGGCTGCGAAGAAGTATGTACATGGGCCACTTCAGGCCTAAAACGTAACCCCCAAAATAAGGCCAAGTGTAGATAAAGAACACCAGTATGAAGGAGTAATCGGGCGCTTTATTTGTATGGAGGACGCCTTCTAGACAATGAATGAGCAGATCCAGCACTTATGCCAAAGGGAGAAAACTCTGAACAGCAGACCTGAGCAGCGTTTGGATTGAATTTTTTTAATACTTATTTGCAGCTGCAAAATTCCAATGCATCAATTTTATTGCAACGCTGATGTGACAGCAAGCCAATATCGCTCCAAGATTAATTTCCCATGCCAACACTTAATTCAATTCTCTCACTTCAAAAAATACAGTAGCACGTGGGTGGCTGTACAATCAAGATGCTGGATTCTGGTGAAAGTGTAGACACAGCCACAAACCGTTTGCTGCTGGTGGTGATTGGAGCTATCAAAGTGCCAATGTAGCCAAAACAGAGATCTGATCAAAAACTGAGTAATGGATGCTAAAACCGCTCTGATACCAAACAGGAGTATTAAATACCCCCATCAGGAATCTCTTCAGCATGCCATTGCCACAGCAAAATAGAGCCAAACTATTATGCAGCAAAATTGGATCATAAGGTCTCCATTATTATTCTCTCATTTTTACTATCCGCTGTAGTGTACACAAGGGAGATCAGGTATAAATAGCCTGAAATGGTTTGTTTCATGCAACAAGAATTTGTTGCATGAATCAAACATTAGTTGGGGTCAAACATTTGCACTTCCCAAATAGTACGTGCAAATATTCTCCTCACAACTAACCAACAAACTAACTCCCTAATTTAAAGCTTAACTCACTTGGGAGTGTGAACATAACTAACACTAAACCCGTTCGGAAATAAACCAAACAATCAGCAAGTGTGAACACTCCAACTAGAAGGGTGTTGGAGATTGGACGCCATTTGTGTAACCTTGAACTGTGGTTTCCTCTCATTAGAAAGTCTGAAGTACAAATATTGCTTAAGAGTCGCAAAAAGACAACAATGTACTGTTATAGGCAGTTTCGACCCTTGATAAAGAGATACAGTCTGATGCTAAGATCCAGAATCTTCCTTGAGCCGCACGGGATCCAGTCAGAGCTGATAAAAATATTTTTGGCGTAATCTCCTACAAGCTTGCCACAGTCAGAGTGACCTAACCATCTTTTCCACTCCTCGTTGTTGTGCTTCTCATAGCTTGCCCTTAAGGTCCGTTTGTGAAGGCCAAGCCCAGGTGTACTATCTGGAGATGAATAGTAGGATGAGTGGCTACTAGTGTGACCATAAGCATTTCATCTAGCCGTTGAAGGCATCGTGGCCCTAGGATACGATATGTTAATATGGGTGGTGCTTTTAGTTTTTAAAGTTAACTAGAACAAATATCATAAATACATCTATCTGAAATATGCCGAAGTTCTTACCTTGAGAATTTTTGCATACCACATTGATTAATAACTCCATTACAATTTCTACTAATTTCCCACAGATTAGTGACAAATGGAAACAATCTAGCTTTGCCATTATATCAGGCTCTAAAAATACTTCCAGAAAAAAAAAAGGCCCAAACCTCTACTCTTTGTATGGCCAAGATATTACTATTTTTCGATTGGCTTCTCCAAGCAAAAAGGCAAAAAAGTTTTTATGTGACAATCAAATGGGACAATCAAATGGACATCAAACTTAAGGATGAAATTGCCATGTGCCAGTCAAATGGGCTTCACATTTAAGGCTGATGATAAATGTGAGCATTTGGCCAAGATATTGCTATTTTTTTATTGACTTCTCCAAGCAAAAAGGAAAAAAAAAACTTATATGTGACAATCAAATGGACATCAAACTTAATGATGAAATCACCCAAAGTGCTGGTCAAATGGGCTTCAAATTTAAGGTTGATGATAAAAGTGACATTCTCATGCCATTTGATCCCACCACTTGCTGCCATTGTAGAATGCTTATCGTGTTAAAAAGAATATAAAAAGGCTAGGACGCTAGGTATACATCTATAGGCACTTTGAAACATGTATGGGATGCACCCTATACTATATGTGCCAAGATGTGTCTCGACATTTACCCAAGTACTATTATACTTAACTAGATGTATTTACTGCATACTACCCACCATTAAAAAAACAAAACAAAAATTGTATTTTGGTAAAAATAAATCAAAACAACTTTCAACAAATTTAAAAAAAAATCCTAACCCAAAAAAAAAAAACCCAAACTCTTTGGTAGACCCAAAGCTAGTGAGTACTTTGCATGATCAAGCTAGTGGGAGTAGCTTTGCTACTCCTTGTGGTTCTAATGAACCACGTGATGGTTCTCCTTCTAATGGATGTTGGAAAACACAAGCACTGAGAGGTGGGGTGAATCAGTGCTTCTCAAAAATTTGAAAACCTTCCAAAAACATAGCAAACCATTCAATCTTGATTAGCCTTTACCATGAGATGATCATGACATTCACACATAAGCAAATTAGAAACAAGTACACATGAACACACTGAAACCCTTAAAGGGAAAAACCCACTAAAATCAATGCACTAGTGTGGACAAATTGTCCTATAAAGATTACAGAGATTTCATTTGTTGAGCATCCACTCAACTTGAAGCTACAACTCCAAAATTTAGCCAAGCTTCTACTTGACCTTTAGCAAGCTCCTACTTGCATGGAAGCTCCAACTCCCAAAAATTCAGTCAAGCTCCTACTTGACCTTCTGCAAGCTACAACTTACAAGGAAGAAACAACTCCCTACTTTGCTAAGCCTCCACTTAGACTTTTACAAAATGTTTTGATCACCTTCCTCTAGTTGTCTCACACAACAAATTGTGATCTCTTATTCAGCTCCTCTATCTTCTCTTTTCACCCTCCTCCTCTACTCACCTTGATTCATCTCCTCTCATCTTTTTAGTCTGCTGCAAAACATTGTTATGGAAGACTTCTTTCACACACACATTCTTGTCATGATTCTCTCCTTGAATCACCCTCTCAAACACCTACTTTCTCATGTATACATACTGCTGCAAGAATCACACTCATGAAGGTCTTTCACATACTGCTTGATTTACTTTGTTTTTCATGTCCTCGTACCATTTCCACAACATTGTTTTCAAAAAGCTAATTCTCATACAACCTAAGGCACTCAAATACATAAGAGTTACATGCTCTTACACCTCTTGCAATTCATATTCCAACCCCTTCAACTTCTTGTCTCTTCAATTTGAATACAAGACTTTAGATGACATCAACAAAATTGTCATATTGTCATCATCACTTTTGCAGGCATGTCAGTTACATGTGCAGTCCTTTGAGTTGTCATAACACTCCTAATACCTGCAAAGGACTAGAAGACACTCCTGAACTCGCTCAGCACCTGAACCAACTGAAAATATTCTTCTTACAAACTGACATCTGACATCTTCTTGTGTAACTATCATTTCTTTTATCTTCTTCATGCTCAACGCACCCTTCTTTGTCTTCTAGTTATTCTGACTCATGCCAAGTGTTATGACCATGCATGTGAGTTACAAATGCTCTCTTCCTGCCTTTTATCACCTTGACAAGCTTCATACTCCGCCATTTCACCTTAAGACTCCATTAGAGCTCATTTGTTTAACTAGGTGCAAGAGCTTCAAAAACAGTCTTCTTTTTGAGTGTAAGAACCACACTTCTAGTTCATGTCATGCACCAAAATCAGGATGAAAGATACTTCAAGAGGTCTACAACAACACCATGCACTTGGAGTAGCACTAGCATCTTCATGTTATCCTTGCAATGCAAATTAGATCAAGGTCTCTCAAGGGTTTGCATACTCAGAAAACCAGTCTTGACAAAGTGAGTTGGTGCATGCACTAAACACCTGTTCATGGCTCCAAAGTCACCTTTATGGAAAGATAAGATCCTTACTCAACTCATCAAATCAAAATCTTGCATAATTTCAAAGATTATAACTTGAATAACCTTGCTTTCTAAGACAGATCAAACTGAGTTTCAGAGCACCAAAAACCAATCTTGTACAATAGGCTTCCAACACACAAAATTTCACTTTCATGATAAACCAGGGCTTGGAACACTTCACATCGGACCTGTACTTCACTTTCAAACACTCATTTGTTTGGGTTGTGTGGAGAAATAAACACTCGCAACCAAGTTTCTCAACCCTTCTTGACATGACAACTAGGACTGATTTGGTCATTTGAACTAGGACCTTAAAACACTTCATCATATCAAGATATGTGCTTCAACAAGTCACATTGGACCTCTAACAACCTTCCATGTTCATATTGGGCCTCCACAGCAAGCATTCACATCAGGTCTCTCTCAAACACCATGACTAGTTTTTGCATCTTTACTCCTTTAGCGGTAGGCCATCTAGATTGACATTGTTCATCAAAATTTTGCACTGTACTTACATGTTTCTTTTCATGAGCAGTTGGGGCACCTCCCAAGCTTGCCCACACCAAACTTTGCAAACATGAAGCCTTCTATACAAGATTGTACAAGAAAATTCTTGCAAAACAAAGCTATTTGAGCACCTTACCAGCTGACCTGAAGAGTGAAACCACCACCAAAATGAAGTAGAAGGAGTCCTCTACATGCCCAAGTCATCACATTAGCTCACTCAAGTCATTTCAAGACCAAACTCTTCATATTTTTCCTATCTCTCCAAAGGGAGAGTTTTGTGAGGGCTTGGAGCAGGGTTAACTTGTTAAGTTTCGTTCATAAAGTTATGACGTTCATTCTTCCTCATTCCACTTGCAAACTGAGCTAAGTTCCATGCCCCAACTTTGATGAAAAGATTGGGTTACCATGCACATGTTTAACGTACTAATTTGCACTTCAATACTGCCCTTCGAACTGGAAATGAACATTTGGAGAACTCGATAGGACTTAAATTCAAGTTTCTTGCTTTTCCTTTTGACTTGTGACTTGAAATTTTGTCCACAATGTTGTATGGACCTCCTTCACATGCCCCAATGCTTTGTTAGGTTTGTTCTTGTCTAAAAGTCATCATCTACCTGCGTTTTTGCATGTTTACCTTGTTTGTTCTCAAGAACTTGCCTTCAAATGACCTTAATCATGCCTCTAACAGCTTAATTTGGACTTGTACCACCTTCCACATACTCTCTACCATGTCACACCACTCTCGTCATGTTTGTACTGCCCTGCTATAGCTTGCTTTGCTCTATACTTCAACTCATGCCTACACCAGGTCTTAGAAATAGGCCTAGTTGTGCTAGTTTCACCTCATGTTCCATGAACCTGCCCTGGTTTCATCATGCACTTGCCTTAACATGCGCTCTTTATGCTTTCTATGCCTTGACCATGCTTCTCCATCTGCCTCATGCCTTCATTCCACCATTCCAGGTCATCCTGCTGACTAGGCCTAAGGATTAGGCCTACTGGACTAAGCTAGTCACACCAATTCCACTCATGCACCCTTGTATTCATCATGTTGACTGTATTTCCTCATCACATACCTATTAAACCTTCTATGACATCATCCTGACATGCTCTCACATCACCATTATGCCTCTGCCAGTCACTAGCTACTCAAGAAGCTAAGTCTCAATCAGGTGTTCTCATGCCATGCCTTGTCCTGCCTTATCATACTCACTCCAAGCTTCCTCTTGCTCTCCTTCATCATGCTTTGTCATTAATGTTCCGTTTACAACTCAACATTCACATGCCAACAATGAACCATAATGGTTCTAATGATGTTATTGCTTTTGATGAAATACACTAGAAAGCATTATGATTATGAATACAATGAATATGCTGATTTGTCTTGATTTTTGTGTATACATTGTAACATTTGCACAATGTACTTGTTCTAAGTTCAACCAATGAATATCATGACATTTGGCATTGAATTATCAATATGTTTTGTGGTTATTTAGCTTATTTTGTTTACTCTATGCATATTATATGGTTAATTTTGCTTATTTGGCTATATGTTTTTAATATTTTTATATATTCTATATATTTTTTGTACGGTCATACCCAAACCCCAAAAAAAAATAGGCATACCAGGTCCTTATATCCATACCGACTACATACTAAAAAGATAAAGCGAGGTGCAATGGGTGGAAGATGGAGGCCCTTTTACTACTGCTAGTACTAGGGATTATAAACACTGTCATCCCAACAGCTAGAGTCCATTAAATGATCAACCACAGGAAAAAAAATTAAGAAGATGAGCCATGTCCAGATGAAAGTGGTTGAGAAAAATTAAAGAGACATAAAGGAGCGAATCAGAGAGTGATGAGAATAAAGATGACATAACTCAATCAGATGGGACTATGAAATCTAATGAAAAAGCAGCTCTAGCTTTATCAATGTCTAAAAAAGCAAGTTGGTGGGGCTAGCACACTAATGTACAAATTCATTGAATATCATTGTGGACTACCTTTCTTTAAGCCCACCAAACACTGTAAATGATGAGATAGATTAACTACAACCCAAACTGATCACTGATCTTGGTAAACCCAATTGGAAAACACTGATTAGCCATAGCATCGGCGACCCTGTTGTGTTGTTCAGGTCGGTAAAGAAAGACAACGTCGTTTTCCTGTTTCATGGTTTGAATTATTCAAACAGCAACATGGTTCCATTGATAGTGACCATGATGTATGGGAAATCCAGTAGTTTGCCACTGCTTAATAATGAAGTTGATCACGACTCTGAAATCTCCCTCAATAAAGAGTTTTGTAATCACCTTTTCAACCACCTATAGTAGACCTATGCGTAAGGCAATGACCTCAGCATAATTATTGGATTAAATATCAATATGCTGAGAATAATCCTGAAATTGCAGCTGGTCCTGGCTTCGACTCTGAAGCTCCATCAAAATTTTATGTGTAATATTCTTCAGGAGGAGCTTCCCATCTCGACCTTGGTTGGATATTCAAAAACCAACCATAGTAATGAAGTGAAATGTTCCAGTTCTTAGCCATTTGACAGTCAAGCATATTTGCAAAATGGGAGTTATTTGATTTACATTACTGTGAACGATGAGAGCCGTTGACCTGTTCTGAATTTTTGACCTTCCTTGGGATTTATTCTCAAAAACAAGGGAGTTACACTCCTTTCAAGTTTCATATGTTTCATAAGACAAAATTGAAAGTAAGATGAGAAAAATTGAGCATTTCCATGTCCACATGTTTCCCAGTCCAGCTTAAAATAGGATTTGACACTGAACCTATTTTGCATTTTGTCAATCCCAAAAAAACGTGCTACTCTGCTCCAAAGAGATGATGCCAGAGGGCATTGATAAAAATCTGTCCAGAAGTTTCCGAGTATTAACGTAACCTGAGGCACATATTCGGCCATGTCCATCCCTTTTTCTGTAGATTATCATAGTAAGAAATGCATCATGAAGGAGCAACCACAAGAAGCTTCTGATTTTGGGTCGCCGTCACATGTGAACTTGTGAAGAGACCAAAATGCACTCCACTTCCTATTCTATACCTTTTCCATTTCAGCAATCACCTTGTCAGCTTATTGTGCATTCCTGAATGATAAAATGGCCAGTGCAAACCATCTTGAGCATTAGTACTAAAAATAATTATATGTTTTGTAAAATACTGAATAATTGCTTCAATTGCATCAGGTTGTCATGTCCTGCTTCCTTTATTTGGGTTGTATCCCAAATTAATAAGGACACGGTGCTTTGGGTGCAATAATATTTAATGAAAATCGGTTGCTCTTGCTGCAGAGAATTTTGCAGCTCCGAGAGGCCAATCATGGATAGAGGAGAATATCCTTCCCAACTATCTTCTGAGAAGTTCACCCAAGTTTCATTGCCTATTTTCCAAAAAAAGATATTAAAAAAGAAGCTAGCAAATTATTTTGATCAATTTAATTGTACGTGACAAAGGTCCACTCCATAGCATGTTAACAGGTTCTTCATGTTACCAGAAGGATATTAAGTTCGAAGGATGTGAGATCAAACAGTAGCAGGATCTTTCCATAACCTCCATGCTGTTTTCATAGCAATGGTTTGACTGAATTGATGCAATTGTCTGAAGTTCAGACCTCCTTGATTCTTGCATGTATAGATTTTGTCTCATGAAACCAGCAGATACTTGAATTTGGAATCCACAACCATCCACAAAAAGTTATGATAAACTCTAATAAAATCATTTTCAACATGACTCAGAAGAGGTTACAACTTGAGGAGATATAGAGGAACCAATTGCAGAACAAAATTTATGAGTTGTATCTGCCCCACTAGGGAAGCCATTTGTTTGTCTGTTTTGTTAGTTTATTTTGCATTCATTGAACCACATCGTTCCATTAATTCTGCTTCTGTGAAAGATGAAGAAGGAATCCCAGGTAATTCATTTGAAGGAATCCCTCCCTAAAATTAATTATCCTCATAATGCCCTGCTTTCTACTGTTACGAGAACATATATGACATGGGATATGGGATGGTTGATCTGTTGTCATATGGCTCTGTGGTAATTCTTTAGCGTTGCTCAATTTGCTTTATATCTCTAAGAATTATTGTCAAACAAAGAAGAGCATCATCCTCAAAGTAAAAATTTGCATACCTGGGACTATCTATGATTCTATACTTGATTGCAATCCGTAGATTTTGCCTCTCTTTTAAATTATTGATTCCTCTACGGAGAAGTTCACCCATGATAATGAAAAGGTAAGGACTAAGACGATCTTCTTGCTTTAACCCTATAGAGGAAAAAATTGCTCCCCGGTATCTCTATTCCGGGAGACTATGTATGAGGGAGTAGTAATGCAGCTAGTAATCCACTGATTGAACTCTTCTCCAAATCCAAAAGCCTCAAGAGTAGAAGATATCATGCCCCAGTTGCAATGATCAAATGAATTCGAGATGTCCAGCTTGGTAACAATGCAATATTTATGTTTGATTGTTCAAGAAATGGATGATCTCCTGAAATGAACCAATGTTGTCTTCCATTCTTCTTCCATGGACAAATGACGATTAAGAAGGGAAGAAAAAAAATTGAAGAGGCTTCAGCCTACGAGCAATTATCTTTGCTACGACTTTGTAAGCCGTAATGCAAAGAAATATAGGTTGATAATGATCAGATTGCACCGCCTTCACTTTGTTTGGTATGACCACCAATTTTGTTGCATTCAGGTGTTTAAAAATTCTCCTCTTTCTTCAGGAATCCTCTATGACATTCAACAGATCAGTTTTAACAATATCCCAATAACACTGGTAGAGAAATGCAGGAAATCCATCAGGTCCCAGCGCCTTGTCTGGATGAAAGGAGAAAACAATTTTTTTGAAGTCTTCCTGTGAAATGGAAACCATCAAGTGCTTGTTCTCAATTTTTGTAATTATCTTTGGGATATTTTAAAGAAGCCTTTGCTGCAACTGTATTTTTGATCCGTGCAAATCTCCTGTCAATATATGCTTAAAATACTCAGTGGCAAACTCGATAATTTCCTTGTGAGTGGAGATAGTAGAGCCAGTTGTCTTTCTCAGTTGAGTCACCGAGTTTTGTAAGCCCCTATTCAACACTGATTTATGGAAAAAATTGGTATTAGATTTCCCCTATTTTACCCGTTTCTATCTTGATTTTTGGCACCAATACTGTTTGTATTGTTGTACTTGTGCTGATTGATGGATTAGACGCTGTTCTTTCTTGGCCATTTCCTGTGTATAATCTTGCTCTCTAATTTGCTTTTACAGTTCTGCTAACTGCTTCATAAACAGTTCCTTCTTGGTGAATATGTTCCCAAAGACTTCCTTATTCCAGAATTATAAGTCTTGTTTCAGCACTTTTCATGTCCACATGAATTTGTACATAGCATAACCTTGAATGTGAGATCCTCCTCATCCCACCATTTGGATATTTCTTCAAACAAATCTGGGAGAGAGGTCCACATTTTTTCAAATTTTAATTGAGGTCAAATTAATTTCAGTTGATTAATCCCTATATACAAATTTATATAGGCCAGTAAACTGATAGAGTGGCATTAGCAACTTTTGCTAATATTTGAAAACAGAGGTCCATCCAACGATCTAACATCATAATTCTATCAATTTTTTCCGCAATATAATTCAGAACTTTGCACCTGTTGCACCAGGTAAACTTGCCTTGTAAGCAATCTAAGCCCACCAAATAGTTGTTGCAAAGCTCTAACAGGGCTTCTACTGTTCTGCTATTGAAACAAGAACCTCTTTTTTTTCTTTTTTATTAGTATAGTGCTAACAAATCCCATTAAAATTAGGTTGCCTGGATTAAGTTTTATGATGCAGTTTGGCATTTTTGCAAACATTGAAATTCTTCTATTACCAATGGGAGGGATATAAATACTCACCACTGTAAATTGCAACTGCATTTCCATAAAGAAGAAAACAGCAGCAAGACCCCGAGTGAGGGTATCAGAGGAGAGACATACATAACTTGAAGGATCCCAGCGAGTGCACAATATAATTGAAATACAGTGAATTGTATTCCTTGCTCCCCATAATCCCAGAGAAGGATGATCTTTATTTAAGTCAGATCTGTTGGCATCCTCTAAGAGGAGTAGATCTATACCTACTGAAGGATGAGCTTTATTAAGTCAGATCTGTTGGCATCTTCTAAGAGGAGTAGATCTATACCTACTGTATTGGTTTCGTTTTTTTAGAAAGAGGCGCTTCTTTGGCATGCCCTGTCCTCAAGCATTCCAGAGAGAAACTGCATGATTACAACTGCTCTTCAGAGGAGGAGTCCACCTCCATAACTTCAACTGAATTGGATGCTTTGCGAACTAATATTTGAATGTCTTGGTCTGCTATGTTTTGCTTGTTACTATCAGAAATGATATGTATATCCGGCAGAGATTTGCACTTCTTTTTGAAGTCAGAGAGAAACTGCATGATTACAACTGCTCTTCAGAGGAGGAGCCCACCTCTATAACTTCAACTGAATTGGATGCTTTGGGAACCAATATTTGAATGTCTTGGTCTGCTATGTTTTGCTTGTTACTATCAGAAATGATATGTATATCTGGCACAGATTTGCACTTCTTTTTGAAGTCAGATCCCTGCATTGATTCCCGTACTTATACCGTTGATCCTAAAGCTATAGGAATAATATCTGGAGGATGCAGATCTGTTGGGTTGACTTTCTTATTACATCCTGATAACTGCTCCGTTAATTGGGCTGTAAATTTGATAGGATTCAAGTGTTTATCTAGTTTCTCTTGCTGTTTTGTTGCACCATATTTGGGCAGCATCTTGGATTGGGTCATGAGTGTGGCCTCTTTCTTCCCTTTGTCGGTATCCTGTTCAAACAATACTGCAGAAGGCTTATCCGGTTGTGTTTCTCTTTGTTCTGGACAAGTATTCCTCTCCTTGGGGTTTTTCTGAGCATGCTCTATGAAATTTGCTGCCCCCTACAGCATTTCTTGTGTTATGTTGTTTTCCAGTCTCTTCTTTGCTGGGATGATTCTGGGCCCTTTGGTCTCCTTTTCCTTGTGATTCCTGTGATATATTATCTTGATCTTCTTATTGGGAGAAGACTCTAACCAAACACCCATGCTCGTGGCAAACCCTGCACCTGAAAGGAATGTTTGCAAAATCCAGCGGCTGCTCCCATTCAATACCATCCATTTCAAAGATAAGCCTATCTGGCAAAGGTTTTTCCAGATCTATGCTGATGCATATCTCGACATAGTTAACTCCAGGGTTGTTACTGAATTAAGAGGCTGCAATATATTCTCCTACGGCTGAACCAATCTTTCACAAAGATGATTCTTGCCAGTATTTACTAGGCAGAAGGGGCAAAAAAATGCAAACCGGCATGATACTTGGAAGGTCATCAGTACGATTGAAGGCCGGAGACTGGTGCTTCATAAATAGACTGGCTTTTTGGTAGAACCATGGGCCTCCTTGAACCACAAGATCTTCCTCTTGTTTGGTAGCAAAGACTGCTAGAAAGTATACTTTGGGCATCATTAGTATCTCCGCCTAACTGCTTCAATTCCAATTTTCTTGAACCCACGCTTTCAAAGTCTTGGGTCCTGGGAAAGCCCCCATAAATCTGCACATTGAGGCCCGTTCTTTTAAAGTCTGGGGTTCTAGGAAAATCCCGCAAAGGCGGCTCTCGATTTCATCCATTGTAAACGATATTTTTTGGGGTGTCTCCAGCTTTAGATAGCACCCATTTTCTTTTGTCAATGAAACATGAGGTTTGATGACTGGCTTCTTAGCATAGCTGTGGAAAAAAATTCTTAATTCGCCTCTGCAAAAAGTTGGTCTCTCTTGAATTACTGCAGATCTGAAATTAGCAGCACCTTGATCCTTGTATGTAAAAATTTCCATTCAAATCATATGTCAACATTCACTGAGCAGTAAGCACTGCTCCAGCCTGGTAAAAGGAGGCAATGGCCTCCTCACTGAGTTAATCCTAGATCAGATCAGAAGGATACTGTGTTTATTCCTACCCAAATCCTATTGACAATGTGAGCTTCCAAAACTTTTTGAGAACAAGTGATGGGCTACTGGTGGATTCAGCTATGTTTTCTTTGTGAGGCACCATTTATTGTTCTGCTGCTTTCTTTTTTAATATATTTTACTAAAATTATTCACAGGAAAAGTAGTAGGTCACTAACATGGTCACTCTGGGGGATACATGCGAGCTTACTGTAGCATTTCAATAGCTGGAACGTGTTTGTTTATTGAGAAACTACATTGCCAAGAATATCAATCACAGACTAGTAAATACATACCACATTACAGCATAGAAGAATATGATAATAGTCAATGCTTCAATCATAGGTAATACTCAATACAAGCTGTTTGGTGCAGGAAGGACCTGTTACTATGCACCCCTTCCCGATGTACATCAATCTATTTAGATGGCAACAAGACCCAAGTGGTTGTCGGTTAACACAACCATCAACAACCAAGCATCTTCACGAGAGTTATTACTAAACTACATAACTCGTCAACTACTAAAATATGTAATCACACTTATAACCATGACAATACTAATGTTACGGTCTACATTATCCCCCCAAAAATAAGCCATAGTCCCTTCCAACATAATTCATAGACAACCTGATGCAGATTAGAGTGACGAGGGAAGACAGAAGACATTCTCGATGAAGCTGTTCTTGATGCAAATATTGCTGTAGCTGAAACTGGTGGAAGTGTTTAAAAATTTTGCATGATTTACACTCTGTAGGATTTACATTCATTTAGACTATACATGTGGAATGAGGCCATACGGTGGCCGTACTGCTGGTGGCAGCAGCAGGTCAAACAGCTGGAAAGCATATGGAGGTGATACAGTTGATAAGACATGCAAAGGTTGTACAGCTTCTGCTGGAGGTCAAGCAGCTGCGGAAAATTGTGCGCTCGGCAGTGAATAGTTGAGAGTTGAGTGCCCAAAAGTGAGTGGTCAGATAGAAGAGTGGTTGATGGCTAAGTCACAAGGTTCAAGTTTGAGTTCATGTTCGACGAGGATAAGGTTTGGTTCAAGTTCGCCAATGGATAAAGTTCGAAAAAGACTTGTCTTAAGTTTGAACAAAAAAAAATGTTGTCATTTTAATTTCCTTCTAAAATGCATAAAAATATCAGTGGGAAGAGTGGAAAGAGCTTTCTCTCGTCTACTTTCAGTCGATACATGTATATATACACACATATTTATAAAATAATGCAAAAGCATGTCAAAAACATCCCATGTAAAAATAATGGATAAAGTTCAAGTTCATGTTTGACAAGGATAAAGTTCCGTAAAGTTTGAACTTTTTCAATAAAATTTGGCGTACCTTGTGACATAGGTTAAAAGTGAGAGTGATTCTGGCAAGAAAGGACAAACAGATGCTGCAGGTCAATTGACTGCTGCAGGTCATTCAGCTGCAGCAGGATCTGTGGTACATTCAGGTCGACTGGAAGGGTGTAATCAAACTGGTGGAGTAAGGTCATGCAGGAAGGGGTATTGTACATCAAACGGCAGAAGGGAGCAGCTCAAGGGGTCGGCAAGGTGCATGGCAGTGATGGAAGCAGCAGAGCCTATGGCATCCACTGCAGGTCATACGGACAAATGAAACCCTGTAGTTCTTATGGCAGCTTGGTATTGTGAACACTTTAGCAGGTCATATGGTGAACACTGACAAGTCCAATGGTCCTTTTGATAACACTTTTGATGTCTCTGCTCCATCTTTTATTTGTGGTCTTTTTAGTCTTATTTGTGTGATTTGAAGTAATAGACTTTGTTAATCTTTTTATGTGGATCCCTCCCTTTTATTTTTTTCCACATTCATTTCATCAAACAGAATTTTGATGTCAATCATGCAGATACTTTTGCCTCTTGCTCGATAAAGTTTTAATAGAGCCATCAACCGTGTCATTGACCGGCTTCCCGTCTAAGTACTCAAGAACTTACCCAGTTTAATTTCATGCCGCCCATTATATCTCAGTACTCGAGCTCTTGCATTAAAGTTCGTCCATCGAAAGTTTTTATCATGCCAATAGGAATACTTTCTGAATGACTTTAGCTTCATGTTGTGCCATCAGACATCACCCCAATGATCATACCATTCGAGCATATCCATCATATCCAACCGTACTTACAAAATACACAGCTCTTAACCTTGCAATAAATTTTGTGGTTAGACCCCACGTTCATGTTCAGTGAGGCACTTTGGTCTTTGTGTCAGCCACCCGTTCCAACTTGTGGGCCAACTTGTCATCAAACTTTCCACACCTAACATTGTATTTGGTGAGCTACGGTGGTTAAGCCAAGTGTTATGTTGACACTTAAGAAGAACGAACATCGCCGAAATCTGCTTTTGGTCATCTCACTTCAAGCCTTGTCCTTCTTCAATCTCCATAATCTTGATGCTATTGCAATCAGGATGGAAAACTTCAGTCTTTCTTTGTCAATGGAACAAACTATTGAGGGAGTTCATCACAACTTCAAAGCATGATTATAACTCCAAGACCCCTTCATAGTTTGGATCTATCATACCTCGGTTCCCATCAACTGAATGAACTTCTGCATTGATTGCCTAATTCTTCAAATATATGACATGATTTCGCCTTTATTTCAATAAAGTTCAAATTCTTTTTCTACTTATGGTCGGCTTTGGCTGCTATCAACCAGCCCTAACCTTCATACACCTTATTTTAATGAGATGATTTCAAAATTCAGCAGAAAGGGTTGGATTCCAATAATAACCCTTTTTTCCCATTTAGGCACCCAATACTTGAACATTCACACCCAAACAATAGTATTTGTCAAATTCCGCCTAGGATTTCCATATATACCACTGTTGGCTATCACGATAGATTCATCGTCAGTAGCATAGGATCAATCACTTGGTCACCCAAGATTGTGGGCTCAACTATAGGTTCATCTTTTGCTTTTTGCATTCCTCATCACCCAATGCTATACCATTTGACATTAGATGCATTGTTGTATGTTTCATGCCCGAGTCAATCTCTTGTATGGTAGCACCCAAAGCACTCTGGACTCCTAGAATGTTTTGCAATAAGTCAGAAATCTTCACAGGTACAACAGTCTGCAATAGCTTTGTCAAACTCAAGTCTGCTCATCACTATACTTGTATGTTCATGCGATTGGAGTTATTTTGATGCAGGAGCATTCAAATTCACAAGCAATCCTGCATCAAACAAAAAAATATTTAGAGTTGATAAATAAAGACTTGCGCGGTGTCATGCCACTCCTAAGGTGTCACGTGGAACACTAATGCCTTAGCCATTTCTTACGGAAGAAGCAGAAGCCCATCCTACCCGTGTGATACTGCTCATGTCGTGCAAGCTTGCCCATGTTGTGCAACATTTGCCTTAGGCACGCAACCTTATTCTACCCGTAAAAGTTGAAGCCGCACATAACTACCAAGCCGCTAGCGATTACTACACAATATCCCAAGCCACAGACCACTATCTTGCACAATGAAGTCATTCATGCCTTGCACAACCACCAATGCTTAAATAATACCGCAAAAATACTTTTGTGCTGCCTATCACTATTAAGGCCATGACACCTTTGTATTCATGCAAAATCACGCTGTTCTTTTCAATGATGAGATTTACATCTGACAGGATCTCTTGTCAACATCAATATAGTGAAGGGAAGGCACATGTGGTCCTTGAACCATTCTTCAAGACAAGGAACTAACTGAATGATTTGATTGAGTTCAACCCAATGGAGAAAAACTTCTAAAACGGATCAAAGGTGATTTGAGGCCATTTGAGGAATATTTTGCACGTTAACTTTACTTGCAAGAGGCATCTTTGTTCTCCCACCAAAAGCTTCTATGAAAATCTATAAATAAAAAGGGAGCTATGAGTGTCAAGGGGCTATCCTCCAGTTTGAGAAGGCATCTAGTGTGGGATTGCCATGTTGAACCAAGTTTTGGTCCCGCATAAGCTTTGCAGAGTTCGAAAGCATAGGATAGGTCTAGGATTGGAATTCTTAGAAGAGTTCTTGAAAAGTCTTGTCATAAGACTATAATTGGGGTGTACTGCCATTTGTGCCTAAGTCGATAATCTTTTCTTACATTAATAAAAGAAGATTTCTTCTCTTGTTGAAAGTTGTGCTTGAGATCTTGCTTCGGTGGATCTAACTGTGATATAGGTTGTGTGGTGCAAGGCATCCCTTCATTGGGAACCCTAACCATGACTACATCAATTTTGGCATCAGAGCAAGGATTTTGAAGTTTTGCTGAAGAGATTGGTATAGACATTATCAGGTTTGTGTGAGTGATCTTGAGATTTATTGCTTTTCATACTAAAGGCGGGGTAGAAAGTAGTTGCAGACATCTTCCAACATTTTGGATTGTTGGGTAGAAGGTGTTGGTCGCAAAATCTTGTTGTTGAGAGGTTGTGAAAAAATAAGAGATGGGCACACAAAGTGGAGTTTGCTGCTACAAGAAACAAAGCGCCAAGACTTGCAGACTTGGTTGATGTGATCAAAGGAATGCAAGCTTGTTTGGAGACAATGGAAACCACGCAACGTAGAGTTGTCGTTGATGAAGGTGCAAGTGATGATGAACGTGAAGGGAGAGAACTTGCAAATCAGGAAGTTGAGGCAAAGCATGTAGATGAGCAAGAGGATTGATTCTTGTGTACGATCACAAGGATTGGAAGCAAGCTGTGAATAGAAGTTCCAAGCTATTATGGGAACTTAGGTCCAAAAGATCTTATTGACCAGATCAAAGAAATGGAGAAACACTTTGAGTATGAGAGTGTCGAAGATAATAAGAAGGTGAAATTTGTAAGTACCAAGTTGAAGGGACATGCATCCTTATGGTGGGATCATGTGTAGACCGAGAGAGTTCAATGAGGCAAAGATGAGATCAAGAAGTGTTATCGAATGGTGACAAAATTAAAGGCTAAGTTTATGATTGTGGATTACCAGTCCCATTTGTTCAAGCAATTGTAGAACTTGCGTTAGAAGGAACTGAGTGTGAATAAGTACACCGAGGAGTTCTAGCTCAACATCAAATTTAGACATGGAGGACGACGCAAAAAAGATCTCAAGGTATGTCAATGGATTACGCATTTCTATTCAAGATGAACTCAGCATGATTGGACTAAGATATGTGGAGGACGCCTATCATGTCCCAAAGGCAATAGAGTAACTCGCGGGGAAAGGGAAAGTGTATCCTTCAGTTTGAGAAGGCGTTTAGTGTGGGATTGCCAAGTTGAACCAAATTTTGGTCCTACAGAATTTGGAAGCATAGGATAGGTCTAGGATTGGAATTCTTAGAAGAGTTCTTTTAGAGTCTTGTCATAACATTGTAATTGGGGTGTAAATTCATTTTTGCCCGAGTCGTGATCTTTCCTTACATTAATGAAAAAATGTTTTCTTCTCCCGTTGAGAGTCAGTGTCTAAGATCTTGCTTCAGTGAGATCTAACTCTAATATAGGTTGCATGGTGTAAGGCATCCCTTTATTGGTAACCCCGACCGCAATCGCATCACATTCTTTGAACATTGCTCTCTCAACTTTCACCCTTGCTTCAACCAACCTTTCTTGGCCATGCTTTCCTTCTCCATAAGTGGGTCAAGGCAATTAGCTTTCTTCACTTTTGCTCTTGTAATTGCCATCACCTCCTTGCCCTCGACTACAATCATATTGATGTTGGCTTACTTTGGGCAATTGCCATTGTTATGGTTTCCAGGCCCACACCATCTACAAAGAAATTTGTTGTTATTTGGTTAGGGCAATCTCTTACGAAATGGACCCATTCATTACACTAGCGATGATGTACAATTGGTCATCCTTAGGAGTCATGTTGAATTTGAATCCCACCACCATTGTTATTTTGTCGACAAGTGATTACTTGGTGTCCTCATGGTGGGTAGTATCGAATAGTACTTGGTCACTTGTATTATACAAATTATATGGGCAATCTTTGACCAAATGCCCTATAGCGTAGCAAATCTTATGGAAAAATCCTTGCCTTCGCTCTTATCACCTCCCTTTACTTCATCATCCGAAGCATGTCAATTCTCAAGGGTTGATCGATCCAAGTTCGTTAGCATTGCTAGAGTTAATTCATCTTCATCGCATCCTTTCGAATGCAAGAATGTTCTTTTCTTGCTTTCAATGTCAATAGCGTGTGTACGCACCTTTGTGAGAGATGAGGGTCGACCACCTTCATCATCCTCTACAATGAGGGTACCAACCCTTCAAAAATATCACTTCAAGCCATCATCTCCAAGTTTTCGCAATAATTATTTGAGTCTCCTGTTATAGGCACCGAACATTCTTATGTTTACGTCATCCAATATTATAAATTTTCGTGACAATCTCATTGTCATCTATGAGGAGCTTAAATTCATTCTCGAATGCTTTCCTCAATTTTTCTCATGTAATTTTATCAACGTTTGGTGCATTAGAGAACTAATCAATCACTAGTTCTCAAAGGTGGCTAGAAAGCACCACAACCAAAGACGTTCATCTGTATTCCCATTGGCAGTCCAGAAAGTAACACATGCCCTACGATGTCATATGTGGTCCTCCAATTTGTCACCCTGTGAATTTTCACAACTTCCACTTTTCTAGAGATGGAGTTGAATGGGGTAACAATGGCTTTGATTATGGGTTGCTCCTAGCGTGGTATTGGAATATGATTCTCCCCTTAAGAAGGTCTTTATTAGACATTCCTATGCTCTCTTAGCACTATCAGACACATCCCTATGCTCAACCCTTCCTTCAGCCAAATCCATACTCTATCTTACACACAATCAAGCCCCCTTCTCATGCGGCTCCCTCCAACTTGTTTGGGCTGCCTCAGACTCTTCACTTGATATTCTTGCAGCACCCTCCAACCCAAACTGATCAAGAGGGTCCGCACGCACTTCCTCAAAAGGGGCTATGGAAATTTCTACCCGCAACTTACTCGTGAGTGACATTTGGGTCCACAAGCTCCGGCTGAACCCTGTCTTAGATTCAGCTCTAGCTCCACCTCAAACTTCTACTTGCACTTCGGCCTTGGCTTTCACTTCTGCGACGTACTTTACTTGATGGACTTCTAGAGTTGTCTGCTTGTCACAACCTTTGTTGTTTATCTTGTTGACGCACCAGTTGAGTAGACTGTATAACTTCTTGGTCTCTTCCCTGACCATGTTGCCTTCTTCTCCCACCTTATTCAAGGTCACTTAATATTTTCTCATACAGTATCGTTCGCTTCTTCTTGAACTCTTTGTACTATTGTAATTTCTTTTGTTGCATTTCATGGTTATGTTCGACACATAGTTCTAATCAGATACTGTAGCACCTTATCAACAATAAATATTGTCTATCGACATTGACTTTGGATGGACTTTAAACTTGACCCAACGTTCTTTAAAAGCACAGTACTGGAATATTTATTGAGAAACTGAGCTTCCAAGAATATCAATCTCGGACTAGTAAATAAATACCACATTACAGCATAGAAGAATATGATAGTAGTCAATGCTTCATTCATAGGTAGTCCGTACTGCAAGCTGTTTGGTAAAAAGAGGACCTTGTACTCTGTGCCCCTTCCCTCATGTACATCAATCTAGTTATACAACAAGAAGACCCAAGTGGTCGTTGGTTAGCACAACCATCAACAACCAAACATCCTCAAGAGAGTTATTACCAAACTACATAATTCGTCAACTACAAAATATGTAATCACGCTAATAACCATGACAATACTAATGGAGGTCTACAGTGTTTTATTATTTTTGGTCAATGGGGCTTGTCCACGAGTCCCCGCCATCATAAATAGGATAAAATACAAGTGGAAAGCAATTTGTTGGAAATGTAAGCTCACATTTCGCATCCTGCAGCAAAGCCAAAAACGAAAAATATGATATATCAAAAGAATGTATGAGATATAACATTCTGACTTCACTGAGCACATATTCTTCAGAAAACTTAACTTTCTATGGATCTTCATGCCTGAGCACATGGGCTAACATTCCAAGGCCCTTGCAACAAGCCCATTTGTACATCCCCTACAATCGTTGCAAACAGTAAGGCTACCTCCATTGGAGTGTATTGTCATAATAAATCAAGTACCTTCTGTATGCATCCATATTTTGTATAAATGTCTATTAAAGCAATCACAATAACATCCAACAAAAAGTCCACTTTCAGCTTAATTTTGATAGGACCTCCATCCACTGATTGAAACACATGATTTGGCAAATATTGGGAGTATGCAGTCAAAGGTTTGTGTGTTTAGCTAACACTTGCAGCCATTTTGTGCATTTCAACAATAACCATCTTCAGTGAGATCACATTTTGTTAAGGTGTAATGGAAAACAAGTTTGTGTGCTGTATGCACCACATTTTGTCTAGGCGAAATGGAAAACAATTCTGTGTGATGTATGAACCACATTTTGAACAAGGCGATCACAACAGTATGTACAGTTGGGAAATGTTACACCTCCTAGCAGAGCACCTTCTTAAGTCTGCTACTGTTACTGTTGACATCAAGACTATTTTTGTCTATAAGCCTCTGCTATTTTTTATGATAGAGCAGAACATAAAAAGTGTGTTGTATGCACCACATTTTGAACGAGGCAATCAAAAACAGCACATACAGTTGGGATATATTGCAACTCCTTGCAGAGCCCATCACAAGTCTGCTACTGTTACTGTGAACAGTAAGACCATTTTTGTCTACAGGCCTCTGCAATTTTTGATGATATCACAAAATATAAGACGTGTGCATGCACATGTACATGTGCACGTGTGTGTGCATGTCCATGGGTGTGGGTGCATGTGCGTGCGTGTGTCCATGTCTATCTGGGCACCTGTGTCCCAAGTCCTAAGAGAAAACCTTCCCAACCCAGTTTACTGTTATGTTTCTGTTTCCCATTTCTTGTTTCTGGCAGCATAGACTGCAAATATCTCTAGGCAGTCACAACTTGTCTCTAATATTTATCAAAGATGCTACAGAAACTCACCCTTCTACCTCTGCATCAGTTCAAACTGGAAGTGATTAAAACAACATATGAGGAAGTCGAGCTTAAAAACATGGCTTGGTGGCAGATCACTGATAAAAGGTGGGACAGTCAGCTCCATAGTCCTTTGCATGCTGTTGGGTACCACATAACTTTCTTTTATGATGCAGAGGCAACATGAGAAGTTCTAGTCTTTCTAGCCTCATCAGTAAAACTCATATTTCTGAGAAGCCGCAAATGTGCAGGGCTGCACGAGGATTATTTTCATATTTAGAGGAAAGCAATGTGGCCATAGTGTTGAAGATGAATATTGATTCCTTTTCCTATAATTTTCAATTTAATTTTTCATTTATTTTCTTATCAATATTCAAGGTGCATTTCAAGAGAATTTTGCTAGTGATGCTACTGAGCTCAGAGATATGAAAATCCCTATCTAAGCCAAGCTTGAGATTTAAGATTCTTTTCACAGGTAGGATTCATTATAATATTTTCTAGATAATACTGCATATAGATTTTTGATTCCAATGTTTCGAGTCCTATACTGACCCTGTCATCAAGGAGAAGAAGCCTATGCTTGACAAACATTTAGAGAGACCACACTAATTTAAACATGCCAAGAAGATGAGAAGAAAATAAAAAGGTTAAAGAAGTCGGCAATGAGAGAAGGTATAAAAGAGTGAACACCAAAAGTAAAATTTTGACTGGGAAGGGGCAAAAATTTGTACTGCAGTCCAAAAATTTGACTGGACAAGGGACTCTGCAATTACTCAGCAACCTAAAATTTTGACTAGACAAGGGGCTCAGCAATTACTCAGCCTTAGTCGGTAATGTTATCGTTACTTTAAAAAATATATAAATTCATAAAATAAGCTTAAATAGCATATAAAACGCTCAAGTCTTAGATGACATGAGAAATGAATGTAGAGAACACAAATATATGTTCCACTAATTTTTGACAGAGTACAATGCCCAGTTTTAGACCAAAAAGAGTAAAAACTACAAACTACAATGCTCATTGTTGTAGAAAGAGAAGAAAATCTGTTATTGCATTAAAAATGACTTTTTTCGCAGGACAATCTTTTGCAGAAGTAGCCGAGTTTTTGCATGGACTCGCCAAGTTTGGCGAAGTTTTCATGGGTCAAAACTCGCGAGGAGCACTATTCCGAGTTTTCATTCGCCTAGCGAGCGGCAAGTACTCACCGAGTTTTAAATCTATGGCGGTAATGAAGGAATTAGAAATACCAATATCACTCATTTTCTAGAAAAGCAAGTGTCTCATAACTAAACCGATGACCTTCCTTGAGTATGCAAAACAACAAAAGACTTTGGAAGACACTTGACGATCCTCCCTAATAATAGTCCACAAAGTGAAAATATGGTCAATAATCTTGATGCGCCCTCACACTGAGATAACTGCCCTTTGAGTGCTAAGAAAGATTAAAGTACAACCAAGTGGTGTAAAGCTTGGCAAATATATGTCAACCATGATGTCCTTAAGTTTTTGTGTTAGAACTATTCCCTAACTTTGAATGAGATGGATAATGTGCCATGACAAAGAGGGGAGAAACCTCGAGCCAAGAAGCTCATTAAATAGCTCTACCATAGGAAAGGCGAGCAAACTCGCACTATATTTGAGGACATCTGCTTGAAGCCTCTCACAATCAACCACTTTGCTAGTACACAACTTCCAAACAGCCCCGCTAACATCACTTGATGAGAAAAAGACAAGGACACAAAGGATGCTTGGATGATAGGATAATCTAGAATACATAAGGAGAACTAGCTCTAGAAACCCAGTCGCAGAGGTAAATGATTATAGTGAGGGTTTTCCTCAAGAAGTGTATGCCAAAAAGGTTTTTGGAGAATAATGGATGGCATCAAGGAGCTCATGTCGCCTAGACACAAGAAACTTGTGTTTCTTCCATAGGAGGCAATGACAATCTCTATGCATGGAAGGTATCAAAGCAGAAGCAAGGGACCAGATAATACAGATTCTCTAATGCATAGATTTACAATCTTCATTGAGCCAACACTTCATAGAATAGGATTCGTGGGGATGGGAAGGTGGATAATGAACCACGTGGGAAAATGAGTAACGAGCTACCTCCCAGAGGACACGGGCTGAAAACTCATACATGGTCATGGTGGTAGAGAGGGATTAGAAACCAAACATAAGCTGGGAAAGTTGGATGGAATATTCAATGGCATACCAAACATCAAAGTGAATCAAGGTGTGGTGCGTATTCAAGGACACATGGTGGGAAAGGAGGGATAGAAGAAAAATTTGCAAATGCCTTGTTAAAAGATGTTAATAGAGAACCTTGTTAATAGAAATCAAGCAAAGTAATAACCTAGTGAACTTGACTATGCATTTGCCCCCAATAATTTGCAAGGTAGTAAAGCAAATAAACGAGATGGAAAATAATGATCAGTCCCCAACATTGGTCTCTTTAAACTCATCTTTGATGGCATGTCACACAAGAATCCTAGCCTTGCAGGATCAGTTGGTATTCTTCAATGCTTGTTAGGCTCCCATATCAAAGTTGGGTACAAACACTAGATATAGAGCGAAAGCATATACACTTGTCAAGAGACTCAAGTTGGATCTCTTGCTCAACTCCTTTCTTCATGAGGGTAGCTCTTGCTTAGTAGTTTGATTTAATAACTTGGTCACACGTCTTCAAAGAGGGAAAACATGCACTAGACCTTCCCACTAATCTGGGCATTGAGGAAATTGACAATCTCACTCATCACTTGCCCTTGGTTTGAACAGCCTTAAGAATTTGGCGTTGCCTAAAGCAGGGATCACTTAATTCAATGCTACTATTTCTTGGCACTCCCTTCTATAAGTGTTTCTCATCATCTTCAGTGATGGGATTCTTGATTTTAAAAGATGGAATAGTAGGCACACTACATCCACACGAGTGTGAAGAATATTGAGTGTCTCACGGCACTAAATCTATTAATTGCATTGGCCATTTAAATGTCGCAACACAATTGCTTCGCTTTCACTCTTCCTCCCCTACTCTCGACTTTTGTCTTGCCTTTCTGCGTTCATCTTTCCATAACAATGGATGGCAAGCATACAAGAATTGTGAGATGCATTCAACATATTTGGTACCAAAGCTCTCTGTTTCATCTATGATGTGTTGGATTTTGAAGGGACGGGTCCTACATCACACTCGAGAGGAGCTTCACCGAATTTTCTGCAAGTGTCCAAATCAAGCCGTTAAAAATATGTATGTTCTTAATTTCCTTTCACCATGTTGTGTTTAATAATCATGATTGGGGACTTTAGATTATTTATCTTGGTGATCTAATTGCCCTTTGAGGACACACAAACTTGCTTTGGAGGTTGAACTGAAAACTAGAAATAAGCAGTACATGAAATGTAGTCTTCATCGGCATATGTGTCACATTGGCCTCCCCAAATCTCCATGCCCCTTGCATGCCAGATACTGCCCTGCCTTTTCCGCCAAACAACAGCCTTCAGCCTTTACCAAGCCATGCTCAAACATAAACGTGGAGGCCCTCCTCTCAAAGAGCCAAGCTCAGAGACACTCAGGAGCTGCTGCTTCTAAATGCAGAATTCCATAGTGAGGATCCCGGTGGCAGCTCATCTCAGGCTTAGTTTGAGTGGCGGCATTGAAGCTGACTCAAATGCCTCTGGATGGGTTGGTTGATAGATTTTTCTTGAATTTTGGCATGGTTTTTGCCCTATTTATATTGGCTTGTGCCGATTTTGGATTTTTCTGTGATCTCAATAGCTCCTATCGAAGAACTGTATGTTTTTGTTGTTCGCTTTAGGCCCTTGTTAATTTAGGTAATTATTGTTTTCTCTGCTATAAGTTAGAGAGGTGGGGGTTGGTTTAGTACTGTGGTGGATAGACACTGGTTATTTGGTGAAGTATGAATTCTGGGATCATATTATGTACTGGCTATCTCTTTCATTGAAGGGCAGGGACCCACAGAATCCCCATTTGCATAGCAAAATAAAGCTTCCAATGCATTTGAGGTTAAATATTCCCCCAACTAAAGTCTGATAAGTGAAGACAAATGCACCCATCTACTGATACATGCTGTTATCATTGTAGTGAATCCCAAAATTTTATGGGAAATAAGATATGGTAGTATACATGCGTGATGTGTCAGTTTTAGGATATATTATGTGGAGAAGGCACTAAAAGTAAACAAATTGAATGTAGGTATTTTATAAGAATTATAAACAAACAAACATTTGTCTTACTGTTACAAAATCAATCTTAAAATTCTAATTATGCAAACTACCGAAGCATGGTTTTAAAATTAATTACATTACAAAGTTAAGAAAATATCCAAAGCAAGTTGGATCAAATTAGGTTGGATGTGGCAAATTTTCAAATACTCATAAATTACAGATTACACCTAACTCAGACTTTCCCAAAATGTGTTAACCATACAAAAACAATGTTAACCAAAATAATAAAACATTGCTTATGAAGTTGACAGTATGAACACTAATGGAGATAAGTTTTACCTAATCTTAGAACAAAGTCAAGGTTTAAATCATTCAGAGTGATTTATATCCAAAACGAGAAAATTTCTCAATGGTGAACAGAAATATAAGAGGCATACTTCTTTTGAGCAGTGGCAAAAAACAGCTCGTTGTGTAAGAATTTCACATCACGCACTGTCTCTCTGACCTACATAGATGTTATCCAAAAACTGATGTTATCATCTTAAACATACAAACTATAAAAAGTGTCAAGAGAAAAAAATCATATCCGTTTGGTCGTAGTTTAATTATCTACCTAAGATAACCTCAAAGCTTTACACATCTAAGAAACTGTATTTAAACTGGAATGACTACAAATAAAGAGATCATTATGTAATGTTCCTCCACAAAAACAAAATCCCTCTTTCAGCATGTTATCCCTTGACATTGCTTACATCACTACAATTGCCACGTTCTTCATGAACTTGAGGATCCACTACATCTAATCAAAATTATTACAAGCAAAATGGGTGAAAATTCATCATCTTTTATTTAGACTGATTAAATAAGAAAAATTACATCTAATGTGTGTACCTTTGTCAAAATTACACATTTTATGAAACTATTTTACATCTATGCAACAAAAATATAAGAACTAACCTGAAGTTCCATTGTGAGTCGTGACTCCTTCCATTCCATTATTGAAATATGACCCTTACGACCTGCAATTACCATGTGACGACCACTCAAGGTGTAGTCCACCGCATATGGCCCAAATCCTGTTGAATCAATGTTCCATAACATCAGTAATAAGGAAGCCAATTTTGTCATAAAACATTTTCACCCATTATGTGCATTCTACACTAATTCATACAAGAAATTTATTAACAAATGTCAAAAGAGAAATCCTGTTGAATCGCATTCTATACCATCAGTAATGAGGAAGCCAATTTTGTGATAAAACATTTTCACCCATTATGTGCATTCTACACTAATTCATACAAGAAATCTATTGACAACTGCCATAAAGTAACCTCCTCATAAAAGCCAGAGTTAATGATATTCTGCTATAGACACGTCTCACGAAGTTCAACATGAAATATGGCAATAATTATTCCACATTATCTACCTGGTAGCTTGATATCAAATGCCTTTCTCGAACTCAAAAGATCAACCTCGCGAACAATATTTTCCTGTCTGAAGTTGCTAGTCCTCTCTATGCCCTCTGCCTCCAAGTAACCTCCCACACTTGGGAGAAGCCACTGACAGTCACAGAAACCATTTGCAAAAAAATAATTCCAACCATTTTTAAAGTGATTATATGTCTAGATGATATGGCTATAATTTTGCTTTCATGTTCATAGACACTCTTGTCGCTTTGAATTCAATAGTAGATTGTCATAAACACATTCCTAAATAGTGCAATACTATATATCATCTTAATGAAACTAGTTCTCTTTGCTGCATGAGCAGTCTGGTTTTTTGGAATGAATTTATTATAAGAATTGTTTATGCCAAATAGGAAGCCTTTCATTCATCCATTAAAGTTGCATGATTTCAATTTTTTGGTTTTAGTATTCTGGGTAAATAAAGATTTCACATAAAGGGCAGATTGAGTAAACTAATCTTCCACTGGGGACTGGAGCCACCATTCGCTCCAGGTACAATTAGCCAAGAAAAAGACAGTTAAGAATAGTTATACAGTTATACCGATATCAAACCTGTTCAACTTTCGCAGCATTTCTTGCCGATTTACCATACAAAGCTTCCTTAATAGCCAATTGGCCTTTCAGCTTCTTATCTTTGATATCCTAAAACAGTGTAAAAACAGAATTCATATAAGAAATAAATATAACATGTATATATAACAGTTAACCTAGACAATAAATGAATGAATCCCAAACTCTAAACTTTTTGTCAGATGAAATCCCTTCGTTTTCGTTTTCTTATAGGCACATATAATCATATTGAAAATAAATGTAAGGCAGCACTAATATTTACATTTAAGTACACACTCTTTCCTCTCAAATACTTCTTGACCTGCTGCTCATCCACATTCTTCGCATCATTTTTTGTATCCATATTTTCCTGCACAGGCATTTGAAAATCTTTATGACATGTATATGTGTAAATAAAATTGAGGTCTTCCTAAAATTTTAGGGTTTAACCGAATTTATTACAGGCAGATGACCAAACCCCCACTTACCTCAAAAAGACATCCCATTTACAATCGCCAAAACCATTGGTAAAGAAATTATTCCAACCATTTGTAAAGTTATATGTTTAGACGGTTTGGCTAACATTTTGCTTTCATGTTCATAGACACTCTTGTAGCTTTGAGTTTGATAGCAGATCCGTCATAAACACATCTCTAGATAATGCAACTCTATATTATCTTAATGAAAATAGTCCTCTTTAGTGCATGAACAATCTGCATTTTTGGAATGAATTTATGTTGAGAAGTGTTTATTATTCAAATTTTTGGTTTTAGCACTCTGAGTAAATAAATATTTCACACTAAGGGCGGATTGAGCAAAATAATCTTCCATTGGCCCCCTTTTGTTCCAGGTATAATTAGCCAAGAAAAAGACAGTGAAGAATAGTTGTGCTGATGTCAAACCTGTTCAACTTTAGCAGCATTTCTTGCTGCTTTACCATGCAAAGCTTCCGTGGTAGCCAATTTCCTTTTCAGTTTCTTATCTTTGATATTCTAAAACAACGTAAAAAACAGAATTCCTATTAGCAATAAAAATGAAATGTACATAACATCTCCGTAATGACTGAATGAATCCCAAGCCCTAAACTTTTTGCCAAATAAAATTCCTTCCTTTTATTTTTCTCATAGGCAAATATAATCAAAATGGAAATAAATATAAAGGCAGCAATTAACCTTTGAGTACGCATTCTTTTCTCTCAAATGATTCTTGACCTGCTTGTCATCCACACTCTCCGCATCTTTTTTTGTGTTCTTTCCTCTCAAGTACTTCTTGACCTGCTGCTCATCCACATTCTCCGTATCTTTTTGAGTGCCTAGATTTTCCTGCACGGGCATTTCAATAAGCATTATGATATATATACGAGGTCTTCCTAAGGTTTTAGGGTTTAACCTAATTTATTACAGGCAGATGAATTAAACCCCGCTTACCTTTAAAAAAGTGTGATTTTCCACTGTATATAAGCCAAAATCATCCCCTAACATCCCTAAAACCTCTAAAGATTTCTATTTCTCAAGATAAGATTAGATGCATTTTAAATTCAGAAGTAAAATTTTGACAGACTAGTAAGACAGTGAGCAGGAGCTTACCGTGGCCATTGCACCGAAGCTACGAAATTGGTTCCGCGGACGAATCCGTTTATGCTAAGTGCAACTATGCAATGGTTGAACAACTCCAGAGGCTGAAAAATATTTTTTGTACAGTACGGTGTTTGTGCCTATGGAAACTTCAGAAAGATTTTTTTGTTTGTCTCAGTATTTTTTCATTAAGGGTAAACGTTTATTTTCTTTTTTGTTGTGAGGTTGGTAACTTTTGGAGATCCAGTATGGTGTGGGCTTCCAGTTTTATCAAGAGATGTTTTTTTGTTTAACAATATTTTTTAAGCCTATTCAAATTAATTCTCGAAATTCAAGCTTTCTTTCTAGGTGTTTTAAGCTTTTGAATATGACACTCGACCAGCAACTTTGACTACAAAAGGGAGGAGGATGGCTCCAAACCGAGCGATGAAAATTGTTCCCAAAATTTACAATGAGGTAATGAGTTTAAAATTTCTCCAAATGTTTTGATTAATGTTGTTTATGTTGAACCAGTTATTAAGTTGTGTGAGAATTTGTTTGTCTAGTTTATTATGTTTGTTGTATCCTCTCGTAAAATTTCCTTCAAACCTAGATTAAATTCTATTGGGAGCCGGATGAGATTCATGTCTTAGGTATTAGGAACCTTACCAAAGAGTTTTATGTGTTTTCGCTCAAGAAGTCATTGCAAGTTCAAGCATTGCTTGCTAAGTCACTTGTTAGTTCTTGTGGAATGCCCTCTTGGTGCTTTCCCCTCGGACTCATGATTTTAAAGTCATTGAGCAAATTTCCCTCATAGTTTGCAATTATATCGAACTCCTTGACCTTTCTATTCCTCTCTAATATTTTATTCAATGGAATCGGGTGAGTTATTTTCCATGAAGCAACCCACTTTCATTGGCTCACCGAACAAGCAATTTTGTGTTGAGGTTGACCTCACAAAAGACTTGAAAGAGTATATTGATATCCGAGATCAACTCTAAGCGGTTTTCTCAAAAATCACGTATATCAATCTTCCTAATATGTGCTTCATATGCTAAGATCCCAACCACAAAATATGGGATTTTCCCCTTATGGGTCTACCTAATTGACTAAGGGGCCTTTACCAACTAAAAAGCAAAATGTGACATCTAAGAACGATGGTTGGACCATTGTGGCTAACAAAAAGGCATCTATGGTGAATAAAAACTCTATAACTACATTAGTGCCAAAGTTGAAACCTAAGCAAAAATCGCGTAAGTTTGAAAGCTTTCCCATCCCGCTTGTATTTGTTCCTCTTATCCAAAACCAACTTAATGTCCTATGGAGCCAACAAAATTCTATGTAATTGACTTATTTTTAAAATGGGAGCTCGGTGGGGTAGTCCACCCAGAGGTGGTAACAAGTCACCAAGGGGAACTAATGGGGTAAACATTTATTTTCATTTTGTTGTGAGGTTGGTAACTTGTGGAGATTCAAGTATGGTGTGGGCTTAGAGTTTTATCTCTAGATGTTTTTTTTTTGGTAATTGAATTTAAACTTAAATTTGGTTCTAGGGGATTTTTGTATGTGGGCTCTCAATCTTATTGTCTTTCCATTCATTTCCAATCGTTGAGGTTGGTTTACCAAGTTTTTTTAAGCCTATTCAAGTTACTTCTCGACATTCAAGCTTTCTTTTTAGGTGGCTTAAGCTTTTGAATATGACACTCGACAAGTTAGTCGTAACTTTGACTACAAAAGGCAATGAAGGATGGCTCCAAGCCAAGTGAGGATGGGTCTAAATCGAGCTGACGAAAATTGTTCCCAAAGTTTTACAATGAGATAATCAGTCTAAAACTTCTCCTAATGTTTTGATTTATGTTGCTTATGTTGAACTAGTTATTAAGTGGTATGAGATTAATTATCTTTGTAGCTTATTGTGTTTGTCGTATCCCCTCTAACAATTTCCTTCAAACCTAGATTAAACTCCATTAGGAGCCCGATGAGATTGATGTATTAGGTATTAGGAACCTTGCACAAAGAGTTTTATATGTTTTCGTTCAAGTCATTGTAAGTTCAAGCATTTCTTGTTAAGTCAACTTGTTGGTTCTTATGGAATGCCCTCTTGGTGTTTTCCTTCGACTCGTGATTTTAAAGTCATTTAGCAAGTTTCCCTCGAGTTTGTAGTTATATCGAACTCTTTGACCTTTTATTCCTCTTTAGTATTATATTCAATGGAATCGGGTGAGTTATTTGCCATGAAGCAACCCACTTTTAGTCAGCTCAACCGAACAAGCAAATTTGTGTTGAGATTGACCTCACAAAAGACTTGAAAGAGTATATCGATATTCGTGTCAACTCTAAGTGGTTTTCTCAAAAAATAACCTATACCAATCTTCCTAACATGTGCTTCATATGCCAAGCTCCCAACCACAAAATATGGGATTTCCCCCTTATGGGTCAACCTACTTCAGCCAGGGGGCTTTACCAACTAAAAAGCAAAATGTGACATCCAAGAACGATGGTTAGACCATGTGGCTAACAAAAAGGCATCTATAGTGAATAAAACCTTTATAACTACATCAAAGTGTCAAATTTAAAACCTAAGCCAAAATCGCGTAAGTTTGAAAGTTCTCACATCCTGCCTGTATTTGTTCCCCTTATCCAAAACCAACTTAATGCCCTATAGAGCTAACAAAACTCTATGTAATTGAGTTATTTTTAGGATGGGAGCTAAGTGGGGACTTCTCGACCCTCTCGGTGATCTCGTAGTCCACCCGAGGTTGTAATAAGTCACCAAGGGGAACTAATGGGGTTAAACACCACCTCTAATTCCATTGATGATTATCTTAAGCCAAATCGATGCCCTTTTTAAGCAACAATTTTGTTGTTTTGGACTTTAGCACATGATTTCAAGATGGACGAGGGCAACTTCATATGGACAAGTTTCTTGCATGAATTTTATCTCGTGGAATGTAAGAGCTCTCATAGAATCTTCATAAAAATTATCAATATGTTTTCATTGTCAACATGTTGGAAATTTAGATTTTATTTGTTTGAAATATGTTGAAATTTTACATTTCTTACTTCAGACTTCCTTGAAATGCATTGGCCAAAAATCATGCATTTATATATATGTTGTGTGTCTTGTTTAACCCATCATGCATGTGGAAATTTCTTCATATTAGTGCACCAATATCGTTATCTCCTACATCCGCCTATCACACTACATCAAGAAACTAATTAAGCTAAATGTGAAAATAAGAGCCTAATCGATGTTATTGAAAGCAGTAATAAATATACAATTAAGTAAAAAAATTACACCTAAGTAACTAAGTAATAAATTATGAAACCCTAATTGCAAGGAGGAGGAGAAGGTACTTAGCTAATTTGCAATTAATTTTGAATTGTATCGAAGTGATGACCAAGTGAACAGAGCAGCAAGAATGTCTCACAAAGACCCAGAAAAATGTAGATTTGGAGAGATAGGCTAGACTTGGGTGCCTGGAGAGGGACAGAGGCGCCCGTGGGCGCCCTAGGCCTATTTCTGGGTGCCTGTGTTTGTGGAAAAGCTCTGTGAAGCTTCCTTTAGGTGGCCACAAGATGTTCTTTATTAGTCACTTCGAGGTCGCACCAAGATCACCGAGGTCACTGAAAACCTACAATGAAATATGAACCTGCAAAACCCTTAAATAGACATCAAATCCTAAAAAGAAAGATGTAGAATGAGGGGTCAAACTATCCTCATTGTCACAATGGTGAACTTACGACTGAGCATTGCACTACATCTCAAACCCAATGTAGTTATGTGTGTGTGTGCATAGAATCGTGCCCTAAGTGGCTCTTGTGCAAGTCGCACTTGATAGCAAGCAAATAAGATAGATGTAAAGAAATGTAATAGATGTGTGCATGGAATAGAATGAACTTCCCTCCTATGAAGTGTATGTAGAATAACCAACCCTTGTGTCCCTTGTGATGGTGCTTGATGGATGTAATGGAGCTAGATGGATGTGATAGTTAATGTTTAGTTTTCAGTCCCTTATTATGATCACATAACTTTATATTTATATGATTCCTTTGTTTGAATTTTGTAATTAACCCCAAAAAGGCTGACTACTAAAAAGATAAGATGCCCAAACAACTAGAAAGGACCCAAAAAGTGTAAGTAAAGTACAAAGGGGTCAGGGGCACCCAGAGGCAATGAGGGCGCTGATGTTGCCATCCTAGTTGGGCGTTGGTGTCCATGATTATAAAAGCCGAGTATAAAAAGGCAGGTCGAGCAAACAGGGCAAGACGAAAGGAGCAACAAAAGACAAAGAAAGGTGGCCAAATACATGGGTTGATTAGTACTTTTCTTACTTAGGAATCATATGAATAGTAATATGCAATCATGACTAGATAATTATCCAAAGTGCGTGATTTTATGTCTACATTTTCCCCACTTTATAAAGGTGAGCGGAAATCTTAGAAACATAGAGTAGATAGAGGGACATACACGATAACTATGTAGATCGACGATGAAAGCGTGCAAGGGACTAGATAAAGTGTGGAGTGAACAAAAATGTGAAGCGTGGATGTTAAGGAGGAAAAAGTGCAAAAATGATGATGAAAATGAACCTAGGGCGGAAACGCATGTGTAGATGTCACGATGTACCTGTTGTTGATGTCGATGTTGTTGTGAATGATGTCGATGATGTTGACTACTGCTTCCCATATGGACGAACTGTAAAAGAGAAGAATGAACAAGTAGTCAAATATGCATGTATATGTGTAAAAAGTATGTAAAAATGTTGAAAATGTGAAAAAGAACATGTGCACCTGATTCATGATGAGAAAAAGGGTGTAGAAAGGATCTTGAAGATGTTGTAGAAGATCAATTTTTTTGGGTGATCTCATGCCAGTTGTGTCAAATTTTGTGAGTTTTAGGGCAATCTCATGTTAATTTCATGGAATAATTGTAGGGAGAAAATCTGGTGTCGTCCTCCAACCTTTAACTATTTCCTGCAATGTAGGACACCACTACAAATGGTGTGCAAAATCGGTGAATGTGTTAAGGATTGTATGCCCTGTAAAAGCAATTGTATAGAGTTCTATAGATCGTGTTGAATCAATCACTATGTAATTTCCCCCTAATTACTAACATCTAGGAAGGACATTGTTGTGTAATTGCCCCCGGTTAGTGGGCATCAGGAAGGACATCATTGTGTAGAGGACCCAAGTCTAATTCTAAGCCCTATCTGAAACTGAAAATTGTGTTGTATCGGTACTGTGTTGTGTTGTGTATAATGATGTATGGGGTGATTGATTCACCCATATGATGCCCCCTCGTTTGGGGTGCATGTAACATCACTAAAGGAGTATGCAACCCAAAAGAGGACCGATCGTTGTGTTAAAATTGTGCCTTGCAGGGGGAGGGAATGTGTTTGGTAAAACCAAGGCACACACAAACAAAATGGATGGAAGACAAGTGTTAGTACAAGCAAAGACAAACACGCATGTATAAGATGAAATGTAAGCTAAACATACAATGTGTAATCTAAGACGCAAGTAAACACACAAGAAGACAATGTAGACCGCGAAAAGTGAGTTGTAAACATGGGACATCACTCACGATGTCACAAGACAATCGAGGTCATAGTTACCACCCAGCAAATAAGTGTGCACACAAGACAAAGGGAAAAGCCCACAAACAAGAGCTGATAAAGAACAAATAATGACAAGCAATATAATAGATAACCATAGAAACAAATAGTCCTGCATAACAAATGTTGCACATGAAGCACCCGTTAACATGTTAGAAAGATAGAAAGTATGTGAAAGCGTGTATAATCGAGATAAAGTAATATGATATAAAACAAAGGAAACAATAAAGACTTTATAGTGTATGAAAGCGGATGCCCCAAAGTCGTTGTGGGACTAGTAATAGGTATTGTGCCAAGCATTCATGTTGCGTGTAATGGATCTATAGAATATACAATCACAACTAGAAAGGCAAGTGAACGTGCATGTGTGTATGATAAAGATAATGACATACAAGATATATATCTAGCATGTGTAATAATATGTGCATGTAACAAGTAAATGTAAGCAAGAGTAAATGCAACCAAGATATGCAGTATGTTGTGGATGAGGTGGAATGGAATGTAATGTGAATGATAGGAGCAGCATGCCCCCGAGTGGATGTGTATGTATGAAATGAGGTTCATTTATTTATGCCCCCTCAGTAGTCAAGAATGAACCATAAATGAGAGTGTGTCATCGGGAAATTATCTGAAATGTGTGTACAAAAATATGTGATCATCAAAGCGCAAAGTGTAGAGTGTGTTAGTGAATGAGTGAGTGATTGAATGTGCAAGTGTGATGACATCTATTTGAGATGTATACCCTCAGCGATCAAGTGTGGACCACGAAACTAGAGTGTGTCATAGGGTAGTGACCCCAGCGTGTATAAGTAGATGTAGGAGAGATGTAGCGTGAATGTGTATAGTGAATGAGACGCAAAGTGTATAGTAGGTGTTATGAGAGAAGATGTCCTAAGTGCCCGATGTACGATGTGTAATGTGTAATGTAACTAAGCAAAGTTAGAGATATGTGTGGTGAATGTGTGTAGTGTAAAATGTGTCGTATGGTCAAGTTTGTGAGAGTATGTGGTGTGTACAATGTGGAGTGTGTGAGGTTCATGTGTATAGTATGCCCTCAACAGTCAAGTGTGAACCATAGCACAAGAGTGTGTCATCGAGAAATGAGTGTTGTTTCAAGCATAGTATTTCTTAAGGTGCATGACATTGAGTGGGTTCTTTAGTGGCTTTCCCAAAAGAGTTGCAAGGTGATAAATGCCAGCACTGCCAAGCTTGTTAGTAATGATATAAGGACCGAGCCAATTGGGCATGAATTTTCCTTTGAGTGAAGTTTCAACGTTCATGTTTTTATGTTTTTCTTTTAAGACTAGGTCTGCCACATTAAACTCGTGAGGACGAGTTTTGTGATTGTAGGTTTGGGTGATACAAGATTGATATGCATGAATATGTTCTAGTGTTTGAACGCGCAGTGAGAGTCAAACATCTCTAACTCATGTAATCGATATTCATTGTCTTTAATTATGCCCTTAAGGTAAATGCGCAATGAGGGTATCTCAAGTTCCAATGGTATAATGGCCTCAGTACCGTAGACGAATGAAAAAGAAGTGGTGTTAGTAAGCATGCGCACACATGTACGATAAGCCCAAAGAGCATAAAATAGCTTATTGTGTCAATCATCACCACTAGTAGCAACAATCTTATGTAACATTTCCTATGGGTAATAAGGATTAGAAAAATATTGTCTCGATTTTAAATTTCATGCAAAATTTCTTAACCTCTTTATTTTTGAAAGAGGAACCATTATCAGTGATAATGGCAGAGAGAATGCCAAAATGAGTAATGATGTGAATAGTGAGGAAAGCACAAATGCCAGTACCAGTTGTAGTCTGCAGTGGTGTTGCCTCGACTCATTTGGTGAAATACTCTATGATAGTAATGATAAACTTATGTCCATCAGCTGATTTGGGATTTATCATGCCACTAAGATCGAATCCCCAGAGATAAAATGGCCAAGTTGATGCAATCGGTTGGAGATCATATGCAGGTGCGTGATGGAGGTTTCTCGTGCTTTTGGAACTTCTCACAACGAGTAGCATATTCAAGGAAGTCCTGCTCCATGGTAGGCCAATAATATCCCTAACACAAAAGATTTTGAGACATAGCTTTTCCAAGAGAAATGGCCATCGCACATGTTGTCATGTATTTGTGAAATAACAATTGGAATATTGGCAAGCCCTAAGCATCATAAGAGTCGACCATCAAGTGCACGTTTGAACAATTTTGTCCTAATGATGATGTAACTAGCAGCCTCATGTCGCAAACAATGAGCTTCATGAGGTTACAGATTATCAAGAATGGTTTTTTATATAAGAAGTTGTAAATGGGAGTAAACCATTCAGAATTGTCTTAACCGCATGTGATAACGCAAGCTAGAAGAGGTAAAGTGAAGATGGAAGGATGTCGAAGTGCATGATGATGAATGTGGCTTTCTCATCGGTAATGTCTTGTGGGATAAGTGATGTCGCACTAGCCATGGCGTTCGCATGACGATTATCCTTACGAGGAATGGTAGTGATAGAGTAAGACTCAAATGTAGCCAAGAGATCTTTTACAAGTGTATTATATGGGATTAAGTGCTCCTATTTTGTGTTATATGTATCATTTACTTTATTTATGACAAGTTGAGAATCACCATGTATGCATAAGTTATGAATGAGGAGCTTTTGAGCGGTGATAAGGCTGAGGATGAGGGCTTCATATTCAACGATGTTATTTGTATAGGAAAACCCTAATCGATATGCAAAGGGAGTGGATCACCTTATGGGGTGATGAAAACTATCCTGGCCACAACACTAGAGTGACAACGAAACCCATAAAAGCACATTGTCTATGTACCAAGATCGACATTATAGGTAGTGAAATCATCATGGAAGGAATCAAAGATGGGAGATGCATAAAAAATGGGTGCTACAACTAATTGATATGTTATGACTTAGCCTTATATTGGTTTCTACAATAGAAACTTGAAATAAATTCAGTGATAAGAGTGACCCAATTTTTTAAATGTCGAGAAAAATGTGTATGGGACAAGAGGTATCATAATGGATCTACCTTGGTGATGATATGTACTTCATTGTTAAGAACATAATGACGTAATTTATCTACGATAAAGACAATGTTGTGACATAGCTTTTTGATTTAGCTATAGTTGCATTCACAAGAGAGTAGCGTTTGACTGATGTAATAGATTGCTCATTCACGTTTAGAATCGTCATGTTGTGCCAGCAGGGCCCTTAAGGCATGAAACGTGGCAGAAATGTATAATAAGAAAGGTTGATCAGCTAGCAAAGGGACTAAGACAAGTAGATTTAAAATATATGCTTTTATGTCATCAAATACTTGTTGGCATTGCTCATCCCATACAAACTTAGTATCCTTCTTCATGAGGCATGTGAATGGTTGAGTCTTATTAGCAAGTTGTGCAATGAATCATTGGATAGCTTGAATTTTTACTTGTAATGATCGTATTTTATGTAAATGTTTGGCTAGAGGCATGTCAACAATGGCTTTAATCTTGTTAGGATTGATTTTAATGCCACATTACGAGATGATATATCTAAGGAGTTTACTAGTTGTGACCTTGAAAACACATTTTTGGGATTTAGGTGTACGTGATATTGATGTAAGCGTTTAAATAGTGTTTGTAGATCTTTAAAGAGCATGGGTGAAACTACATCTAGATTTAGCCAAGATGTCATCAACACAATATTTGATAATCTTGTGAATATAATCATGAAATATGTGCGTCATCGCTCACTAATAAGTGGCCCCGGTGTTTTTAAGGCCAAAGGGTATGACAGTGTAACAAAACATCCCCATGACATGGTGAAATAGGTCTTCTCTTGATCAACGGGGTTGATTTTGACTTGATTGTAACCCATGAAGCCATCCATGAAAGATAGGATATCATATCTAGCTATAGAATTAACAATGATGTTAATATGAGGTAAAGGTAAACTATCCTTGGGACAAGATTTATTTAAATTGTGAAAGTCGGTGCGGTAATGGACGTGGCCATCTAGTTTTATAATGAGTACGATATTAGATATCCATTCACGATAATCAACAACACGAATAAAACCAACATCGAGTAATTTTTGGATTTCTTCTTTGACTAGAGTGCCACTTTTGGGTGTATTTTACGATTTTTTTGTTGAACTAGTTTTGCACAGGTTAAGGACAATGTTATGCATTACAACAGATGGACCAATACCATATCACTATAGTCTCATGCGAAAATGTCAGAGAAATCATGAAGGACTTACTTAATATCATTTTTCTCATCAGTGGGCAAGAAAGGCAAGCTTACCAAAATTATTAGTGGATTTTCATATGCACCAAGGTTATATTGAATTATCTCTTTATTGAGAAGAGTTGAGCGATCCTCGATTTATGGATCAATAGGAATAGTATCGGGAGGATCGATTTTGTTAGGGGGTAGATCGGACTCTCCAAAGTAAGCAACAAGATTTAAGGGACGATGGAGAGTGTCTCTTGTGGTGAAATGAAGGAAATTGATCGTAAATGCCCATGTGTTCTAAAAGAGCATCATCAATGGAGAAAGTGTCTAAATGATCCCAAGTAGTAGAGATGATATCACTCTTGAGTTTGAGATGTACAAGAGGAAGTGAAGAAGTATGCAAGGCAAAGATAAGCTTTGAAGGGGGAGAGATGGGGATGGTATCCCAATCCAAATTTGTGAGTTTGTATGAGAAGATCCCAAAGTGTTGTGACTTTATGCTCGTGTTGACCTAAGCTCATATCAAAGAATCCATAATGGTGCAAATATTCATATCCCAATCCATATTTATTAAAGTCTTGAGTAGGAACAGAGGAACATGGAGTATGATCAGATTGCTTAATAGAATGATAATATGCAAAAGGGGAGGGATCGGTTGGGACATCGTAAACAACTCCCCGATAACGGAATTTAACCCACATATGCAGAGTAGAGGGATTGCATGCATGGCATGGATCCAAGGCTACCCAAGAAGAATATTATAATTGAGGTTGTTGGGCATGACATGGCATGAAATAGTGAATGTACATGGACCAACGGCGACGAGTGGAGAGTGATGGTACCTAAGACACGCTTGGGAATGTTATCAAATCCATGAATAGAAATTGATGTAAGAGCTAAAGAATTTTTAAAGAGGCCTAAGTGATGAAGAAAGGCTATATTATAAATGTTGAGGCTGGACCCATTGTCTACGAAGGTGCACTCGACCCGATATTGTTGATATGAACCCGAATATATAAGGAGGGTCATGCTCTAAAGCATTGTTTGAGAGGGTAGCTCGTTTGATCATAAAGTTATTTGATCCTCGTTGAAAGATAGGCGGAAGTAAACTTATGGTATACATATTCGAGGTGAGGTTTGAGGAGGAATATAAGTAGTGGCTAAATATTTTTGATCTTATCAATACAATCAAGATGATTATGCAAATAAGCATTGATGGAGATGTTAATGATTAGAAGAATCTGAAAGACGAGGACCTCGAGAGCGTAAAGATCGAGTTTGGGTTCACCAAAATGATTAAGCTAAATGTGAAAATAAGAGCCTAATATGATGTTATCGTAGCAATAAATAAATATGCAATTAAGTACAAAAATGACACCCAAACAACTAAGTAATAAATTATGAAACCCTAATTGCAAGGAGGAGAAGAAGGTACTTAGCTTATTCACAATTAATTTTAAACTATACCAAAGTGACGACCAAGTGAACAAAGCAAAGAAGAACGCGTTGCGAGACCCGAGAAAAATGCAAATCTAGAGAGATTTGATGGGCACCTTGTTGAGCACAAGATAATACTGAGAGAGGGGTGAATCAATATTATGATATTCTTTTAAATTTAACACTTAATCTCAGATCTGTAATCACAATTAATCAATTTCACAGAGAATATATCAAAGCAATCAATGAATGCAAAGCAAACCAACACACTGCAAATAGACACAAATTTACGTGGAAACCCTTTCGGGAGAAAACCACGGAGAAAATCTTCTTTATTATATTTCTCAAATGTTTGTAGGCACCAACCTATAGGAGACACCAATCCCCAAATTACAATTTTTGTAGGCACCAACCTATAGGAGCACCAACCCCTTTTTGCTAAGCACCAACTCAGCAAGAGACACCTATCTCTTCAAATATGAAGGCACCAACCTTCCTCACAAAAAAACAAACTCTTTTCTATCTTTTATGTTGTTGTTGCTTCAACAAGTGATAGAACAAAACTGCTGCTCAGAATATCCTTTTTTATTTATTTCAGTCCCTTCACATAAATAAATCGCTACAACTTTTCATCAAAAATAAATCTGCCCTTCACTCCTTTTTATTTCATATTCTGCTCTTCCTTTTCTCTCTTCACACAAAATATTCAATATGTGTGCTTTTTTTTAAAATCAAATGATTCTATCTCCTTATATATCCTTCTCACATCCTTTCAAAAAGACACATCATTCTAACCAACACAACCTTTCCATTATTTAATTAACACAACTTAATTAAGTGCATTAGTCGGCTTAAAACCAAAAGTAATTAATGCAACCCATAAAAATTATTAAATGCACATTAAACAATGCAATATACTCCATTAAATGCGCTGGCCCTTTCTTTAATAAAATTGTTGTCATCATTAAATCGTTGTTAGCCATCATTAAATCTTCTTTTTCACCATGAAACATGGCATATGAACGCCTTAAAATGTTGATATCTTTCTCATATGTACAGCTGTGTATATCTCACTTATACCATGTAACAATACTTCTTTTCATGTAGTTAAGCTTTCGTTTTCAACCTTTCTATACTACTAGTTATTTCCATTACTTTATACCATTTCCGTCAATATATCAATAGTTCCGCTAACTTCCATTGTTAACATCCGTCAATATTTCCACAACATCCGTCAATAGTTCTCACAACTTCCGTTGTCAACATCCGTCAACTTCCGTTACACATTTCCATTAACCAAATACATCAATGATTAAGCCTTTGACATCAATGACAATATTTCCAACAATCTCCCCCTTTGTCATTGATGGCAACCTTAAAAAAACTTTTCTGCAACTCCCCCTTACTGTCATTCTCCCCTTTGACATCAATGGCAAAGGGCCAATCTAAGAGCTAAATATTGCAATGTTTAGCTCCCCCTCAACTGATGCTTCTCTTGATTTTTCAATGGGAAGAAGCAAAGGATATTACTCCCAACTTCTGTCGTAGATATTCAAATGTCTCCTTTGGAAGTGGCTTGGTGAAGATATCTGCTATCTGTTCGGATGTAGCAACAAATTCCAACTTTACCTGCTTTTCTGCCACCTGCTCTCTTAAGAAGTGATATCTTATGGGAATATGCTTTGTTCTAGAATGCATAACTAGGTTCTTTGAAATACTTATCGCACTGGTATTATCACACAATATGGAGATTGGATGATCATACTCTACTTTGATATCTTTTAAGGTTTGCTTCATCCATAAAATTTGAGTACAACATAACACTGCTGCTATATACTCTGCTTCTGCTGTGGATAAGGATACAGAGTTTTGCTTTTACTTAACCACGATACCAGGCTGTCTCCAAGGAAAAATGCTCCTCCACTTGTACTTTTTCTATCATCCACACATCCTGCCCAATCTGAATCGGTATAAGCTACCAATGTGAAGTCTTTACCCCTTGGGTACCATAACCCATAATCCGTAGTTCCCTTTAGATATCTAAATATGTGTTTTACAGCTTGCACATGTGTTTCTTTCACCGCTTGAAAACGAGCAACCATACCCACTGCTTGCATGATGTCTGGTCTAGATGTCGTCATATATAGTAAACTCCCAATCATTGATCTATAGAGAGTTTGATCAACATTCAGAGATTCATCATCTTTGCTCAACTTAGTCCCGGTAGCCATATATGTGCTAACAGGTGCACACTCCCCCATACCAAATTTCTTCAACATTTCCTTCACATACTTGGTTTGGGATATAAATATTCCTTTATCAGATTGAGAAATTTGCAATCCAAGGAAAAATGATAACTCTCCCAACATAGACATCTCAAACTCCTTTTGCATGTCTTTGACAAATTTCTTGGACATTTCCTCATTGTCTCCTCCAAAAATTATGTCATCTACATATACAACAACAATCAGTTAGTGCTCACCTTCAGTTTTAATGTAAAGATTGCTATCAGCAAGTCCTCTCTTGAACCCTTGGTCTTGTAGGTACTTATCAAGCCTTGAGTACCATGCTCTGGGAGCTTGTTTTAATCCGTACAAGGCCTTTTTCAACTTACACACATAATCTTCATTTTTTGATAGGAGGAACCCTTCAGGCTGTTCTATGTATACTTCTTCTTCTAACTTCCCATTTAGAAATGCTGATTTGACATCCATTTGATAGACTTTGAAGTTCTTGAATACCGAAAAAGCAAGAAACATTCTAATTGCTTCTAATCTAGCAACAGGAGCAAAAGTTTCTTCAAAATCAACACCTTCTACTTGAGCATACCCTTTACATACTAACCTTGCCTTGTTTCGAGTGACTTGCCCATCTTCATTCAATTTATTTTGGAATACCCACTTAGTGCCAATCACATTCTGATCCTTTGGCCTAGGTACAAGTTCCCATGTTTCATTCTTCTCAATTTGATCTAACTCTTCCTCCATTGCCTTTATCCAATGTTTATCATGGCTGGCTTCTGCAAAGTTCTTCGGCTCTATTTTGGATAATAAGGAGAAATTTACTAGTTCTGATGCACTTACAATTCTTCTTCTTGTCTGTACTCCATCATCAAGGTTTCCAATGATCTGACTTTCAACATGATTCTTCTTAACAAAACGAGATGGTGTTTTGGTGTCCTGCCTTTCAGATTTACTTAATTTTTCAACATCTTCTTCCTCTTCTTTTTCTTCTACTACCTCGGGTATTTCTAAGGGCTCTTCTATAGGTTCTTTAGCTTTTTGATTCACGATTTCATCCACTCTCACATTTGCACTTTCTACTATAGTTTGTAGTCTTTTGTTATAGCATCTGTAGGCTTTGCTTTTAATAGAGTAGCCAAGAAAAATTCCTTCATCCGCTCTTGAATCGAATTTGCCCAAGTTCTCTTCATTTCTTTTAATAAAGCATCTACTCCCAAACACTTTGAAATATTTTACAGTAGCTGGTCTTCCTTTCCACAATTCATAAGGAGTTTTGTCATGATTAACTCTGATTTTCCCTCTATTCAAGATATGAACAACCGTATTTACCGCTTCTCTCCAAAATTTATCTGATAGCTTAGATTCATTTAACATGGTTCTAGCCATTTCTTGGATGGTTCGATTCTTTCTTTCTACCACTCCATTTTGTTGTGGAGTCCTTGTAGTTGAGTACTATCTTTTGATTCCATGATCTTCACAATATTCAATGAATTCATTTGAGGTGAACTCACCTCCACGATCTGACCTCAGGCACTTTATTTTCAATCCGGTTTCATTTTCTACTAAAGCCTTGAAAGCTTTGAACTTCTCAAATGCTTCTGACTTTTCTTTTAGAAAGGCTACCCAAGTCATTCTAGTGTAGTCATCAATGAATAACATGAAATAACTCTCACCTTGTATGCTTTTCTGGTAGGTCCACACAAATCCGTATGAATCAGCTCCAGTGGTTTGGTGGTCGAATACTCCTTCATTCTAAACCTTTCTCTGGTTTGCTTTCCATGCTGACATTGCTTGCATAGAGTACTTGCAGGTTTTGTTACCTTAGGCATATCCTGCACACTGCTTGTTGCTGATTTTCACAAGATTATCAAAATTTATATGCCCCATCCTTCTATGCCATAGCCAACTCTCTTCAACCTGACTTAGAAAACATTTCTCTCCTTTTACTTCTCCAGAGCATGTATAGGTTATTTGTGGTTCTATGTGCATCTGCTACTAACTCTCCCGTGTCTGCCTTCCTTATCTCACACCCTTCAGCATAAAACTTAAGTGTGTGTCCTTGATCACACATTTGGCTTACACTTAAGAGATTATGCTTTAATCCATCAACATATAAAACATTCTCTATTTTTGTTTTACCATTATCAAGACTCAGTGTACCTTTTCCAATGATCTTTGCTTTAGCGTTATCACCGAATTTCACCGTACCTTCATTTACTTTCTTCAATGAGATGAACTTACTTTTATCTCTGGTCATATGTCTTGAACATCCGCTATCAATGTACCATTTGCCCCCTTCATCCTGTGCATGGAATGTTGTTTGAACAAGCATAGATTTCTCTTTATCTTGCCCATCATCCTCTTTCTTCTGTTTCCAAAATTTTGTAGCTTCTTTCTTCTTTATTTCTGGAGCATTTACCTTCTGGTTCGATTTAGATGGTTCTACAAAACCACTTCTACAAAATCTTGCCATATGTCCATAGTTATTGCAGTTATAACAAACAATATCTTCAACATAGTTCGATAAAGGAGCAAAGGAGTTGTAATTTCTATTTGAGAATCCATACACACCTTTGTTCTTTATATTGTTGTCTCTCACCCGTATTCTACAATCTATTGCTTTATGACCAAAATGATTACAATAGAAGCAATAGCCATAGAAAGAATTTTCAAACCTGGACATGTGAGTATATCTTGGAGGATTTGGTCTTCTAAACTTGTTCTCATCTTTGCTTTCCTTGTAAGAAGTGTTGATCTTCATAAAGCTCTTCTCCCTTTTCAACTCTTCATTCTTCATAGGTTCCTTGAGTGTCTCTGCATAGGTCTTTGACTTCTCTGCTCTTGTCCCTTTCGACGACTCTATACCTTTTGTGTTAGCGGTGTCTTGTCTTTCCGTATATCCAAGACCAGTCTTGTCGGATGTTGACTTCTGTTGGTTCAGAATTTCATCTAGTATCTCAGTACTTTTCTCAAATTTTAGATTACTTGTAACTTTAGCATTTTCCTTTTCCAAGTCCTTTCTCAAAGCAACGATCTCTGACTCATGCTTTTCGCAATCTTCTTCCTTAGTCCTTAGTTGATTTCTTAATTCTTCTTCAACTCGTTTTGCTTCTTCAATTTGGGTTTTTAGATCCACGATCATCTTTCCTGATTCTTCAAGAGATTGTGATATCTTAGCTTCAAAGTTATGATCTTCTTCTTCATACTTTAGGATCTGTAACTTTTGTTTCTGATTTTTCTTTTTAAGAGCTTTCAACTCTCCCAAGGCACAAATAAGTTCCTCTTCAAGATTCACTTCACCTTTTTCTTCCATGTCTTCATCTCTTTCTAAGTCATCTTTTATAGCCATGAATAATATTTCTTCATTATCACTATCTGAGTCACTTATCCCACTTTCTTCGGATGATCTACTACTTCCTTTTGAATATAAGCTTTTCTTTTGCTTTCCAAATCTTTTCTTGCCTTTGCTTTGCTTGAATTCCCTTTTGAATTTAGGTTTGCTTTCCTCATCATCACTATCTTCTTTCTCTGGACACTTAGCTGCAAAATGACCAATTTTACCACAGTTAAAACATTTAAATGGTAACTTACCTTTGTACTTTCAGATCCTTTCTTTAACTTTCAAATGAACAAGGCTTCTTTCTCATCTTCTTCGCTACTTGAGTTCTCATTCGACTCAGGTTCTTTGATTTTCTCTTTCTTTGAGACTTTGAATGCAACTTCCTTCTTTGATGGTCTATTTGACTCAGTCCTCATTTCATACGCGGTCAAGTATTCCATGTAGTTCATCCATGCTCAACTTATCAAGATCCTTCATTTCTTCAATGGCAGACACCTTAGCATCAAATCTTAATGGTAGAGATCTTAGAATCTTTTGAACGATCATGGATTCTTCAATATTTTCACTTAACAACCTCATCCACATGAAGAAGATAGGCTGCAACATTCTCCTCATCCTTCATTTTCAGGCTCTCAAATTGTCTCCTATGAGTTTGAAGCTTAGCCCTTTTAACCTTGTCATCACCTTCATAGATAGTTCGAAGTTTGTCCCATATCTCCTTCGCCATGTCACATTGCATTACTTTAACAAACTCAGATTCTGACAGGCCACATAGGATAGCATTCATCGCCTTGGCATTGTTTTCAAAAGCCTTCTTTCCGGCTTGATCTGTCGGTGGAACTGATGGGATTGTATATCCAACTGTTACTGATTGCCAAATATCAAACCCTAGTGCCATTAGATATGTTTTCATTCTTATGCTCCAAAATGCATAATTTGTTCCATCAAACAATGGAGCCTTGTTTGAAGAAAAACCTTCTTGTACTTGATGAGTAGCCATATGTGCTTCTGAGATCTACCTTCCAATTGTTAGATTGTTCCTGAAGGCACCCGCTCTGATACCAATTGTTAAGCACAAGATAATACTGAGAGGGGGGGTGAATCAGTATTATGATATTCTTTTAAATTTAACACTTAATCTCAGATCTGTAATCACAATTAATCAGTTTCACAGTGAATATATCAAAGCAATCAATGAATGCAAAGCAAACCAACACACTGAAAATAGACACAAATGGATCTCTTAAATGCTTGATGGATGCAACCTTAGGTGGTGATAGCTAATGCTTAGTGTTTGGTCCCTTATTATGATCACATAACTTTATATTTATATGATTCCTTTGCTTGAATTTCGTAATTAACCCCGAAAAGGTTGACTACAAAAATATAAGATGCTCAAATGACTAGAAAGGACCCAAAAAGTGTGAGTAAAGTACAAAGGGGTTAGGGGCACCCAAAGGGGACAAGGGTGCAGCGTTGGCGTCCTAGGACGTTGGTGTCAAAAATGATTAAAGTCGAGTATAAAAAGGTAGAATGAGCAAGTAAGGGTGCAAGATCAAAAGGAGCAACATAAGACAAAGAAAGGTGGATAAAGACATAGGTTAATTAATACTTTTATTACTTAGGAATCATATGAATAGTAGTATGCAATTAGGACTAGATAATTACCCAAAGTGCATGATTTTGTGTCTCTGAAACGTTGCCCCGAGGCACAAGAGATTACTGAGGCTCCCATATCATTTAGCGTTTCAGGCGGTGAGGTGTTTAACAAAATATTGCATGTAAGAACAATCACACTAAAACAAGAAAAGGATAACACATGCATAATCATACATAATCATACTCATAATGGGTTCATAACATAGTACCTCATATTAGACATAATCTCCATATAATGAATTTAGTTTTGCTTATAATTCATGCCCTAATATACCGATATAATGACAATAGCTCTCTCCTTTGGATATATACCTCTCATCTCACACACACACATATCTATATCCTATCTCTCTTCCTATTACTCTATTACAATGATCCCAATGGCTATTTATACTAGTGGGAATTTCCCTTCACTAGTTTGAATGAGACTATAATTAGCTTTGGGTTAAAAAAACTCCTAACTATTATATTGGGGCAACGTTTATGCCACTTGTCTTCATCTCCTCATTCCTTGATTTACACGAAACCTTTGTCACTTATAGATGTTTACTTTTTTCTTTGCATGCTTTCTTCACTTATTTTTAAGACTTATATCCCACTACTTTTCCCTTCATGCAAGTGTTTCATGCATTTTCTATCTTTAGCTCTTCTATTTCGACACGTCGACTTTCTTGTTCATGCATCCTTTTTACTTTATTTCCTCTACCTTTTCCACTAAAATTGTGCCTAAATAAAGCTATATGTTTTTATCTTCTCTACATTATGTTTTCTCCATGAACTTTTTGATCAGTCCTTCACCTAAATCCTCACGTGTAATTTTTCCTTTTTCTGAATTTTTCGCATGTATCTCTTCTAACATTCTCATGCGCTCTCAAGGAATGTAAAGAATAAAGAATGAAGTATTGGTTACTAATGTGGAAATCAACCAATGAAATAATAGAAGAATTTTGGGGCCCAACAATATATCTTACACAATGTTCGTAGGGGTGGTGTTAGTATATCAATATCTCCAAGATTAGTGTCTGAATTGTTGCCTCAAAAGAAGATCCATCACATTAAGTTGTTCAGGTCATCTTTGACATTAATAAGTACTCTTTTGGCATCTTTAATGTTTATATCTCTAATTATTACTCGAAATGAGTTGCATAATGATGACGATTAAGTAACAACTTATTGCTCGCATTTTGACTTGTATATGGAGACATCAATATGAATAAATATCTTAAGCAAAAGGAAGGCGCCCTTCCCAAGCCATGGTGCATTGGTGAATGTGAAACATGGTTTTATTTGAAAAGTTGTTAGGGGTTGTCAAATCCTATCCACCAATGGTGAGCATTTACTCCCCATCTTTAGCTTGCGTAGGCTAATTTTCAAGTTAAAGTTGATAAAGTTTTCAAAATCTCAATCAAGTAATGCTTTCTAAACAAAAAAATTTTGCCTTTCACATTTCTAGTGGGTCTCCCACCACTGTTTATCAAGATATGGTGCTTTCTGACCACAACCCCATCACTTTTCAACTAACATGGGGAGGTTCTCAATTCAAATTGGTTTGTAATCAATTCTACCTCAATACTTCTCTTTTAAGTGGAATTTGGTGTCACATCCTCTCTATGCCTCCAATTAGAACAATGATGCTATAATTTGCACTACCATCTTTCTTCACCACTTCAAATAGTGGCATGGATTCACAAGTTAGTCGACTATGGTCTTAACAAATAATTTCAAAGAGGCTCTAAATTATTGGAATGCATTCCCTTTGATCCTCATTTTTAATCCAAAATGAATAAACTTAAACATAAGAACAAACTCAAGTGAAAGGCATGTTGTTACAAGAGCTCAAATTTATGCCCTTAAGAGGCTTAAGGTAGGATATTGTGACTCAAAGAGTTTCCCAAATCCCTCATTTACAAACAAGATAGATAACAAATTAAAACTATCTAGATTGTTCACAATCAACTCTTTAGCTAGTCAAAAATTTCTTGGATACATATTGAGCAATAATGAAGGGTTTTTCAATCTTACGAGATGATTGAAGAAAGACAATGAGCTCTATAAAAAAATGGCTTGATTTGGTTCCCTACAAACATTCACTTACATTTTGGCTTCAATATGACTCTCCACTCACATTACATGAGCTCTTTGTAGTTTTCCAATGCATTGTCAATGACAAAGCACAAGGAATTGATGGTTTCCCTACAAATTTATCAAATCTACATGGCACTTTGTTGGCCCTGATTTATTGAAAGTCTATAAGAAAAGATTAAGAACATGCCATTAGATTTTGTTTCTCAAATTGATCCTATTGATGGAATCTAATACTCTAGGGATTCTGAATCCTCTTTTTGGGTTTTGGTAAAAAGTAGACTAATCTCTACTCTATGAGATCAAATCTCGAGTTATTGTAAAACGAAGGGAAAATAAATCATGGAAGTAAATATCCTCGCATTTATTGCTGTTGCATTGTTCATTTCATTCTGGAAAGGAACCGAGCCATCACAAGTTTAGTTCTCTACAGTACCTGATTCATGCATAGTGATGTGATTGATTCCGTATCTCGGTGCTGAGAGAAAGAAAGTAAGTCGGTTTGGTGCCCCCTATCCCCTATCTAATATATGTTATGCAGGTTGGTTGGTTGTTTGTAGACTATACCGAACAAGAATTTATAAGATTTGAGAAGTCGCATTGGGTGTGATGCCTCACTCCCATCCCCATATAGATGGAGATAGCTACCGATCACGATCATTAAGAAATAAATGTTTCACAAATAAGGTTTGTAATTAATATTTGTCCGCCATAGACTAAACTAACGTCATATGAGTTTAGACCAAAAGGAAAAGTATGGAGGCCAAGTGCCCCATATCTAGAGAGGTCCCCATATCCAAATAGAGCCCCACCCCATATATAGATAAGACCCCTTTGTCCTTTCCTATTTCCTTTATTGGGGATTGGAGCTTGACCCCATTTAGAGTATATAAATCATCAATCAATCACCACTCATCCATCAATCAATCAAAAGCCACTCATGTTATGGTATGGTATGCACCGCTAACTACAACTCTAGATATTCAATAGTCATCCATCCATTGGACTAAATCTCATAGTAAATATCGTTATCGGTTGTGTGTTTACATATAAGTCAACATATTTTAAGTAGTGCATAATTTTAGGGGCTTAGATGAGGGGCCCATATCTATATCTATATCTATATATAGAAAAATGTCAAGGAGATAAGGCCCCCTTCTCTATAGAGAGGAAGCGGATATGACAAGTTTGTGTTCCAAGATTCCCTCGAGGCCAAGATCTGAAATCCTTAGGTAAAATCATTAATAAAGGAAATATCAAATTCATACCTAAGGTTGGAGACCCTAAACTTATTACCAGTTTATGTCATGTCACCTTATCAATTGTCTCATAAAAATCATTATGAAAGATATGATACTTTGTATTTGTCACCTCCTTTATGTCATTATTAGACTTGAACAAACCGACTTTATCAGAGGATGTTATATTTTGGATAATATCATTGTTTTTAGGAAGGCATGGAATGGGTTTGAGCTTCTCAACAAGGAACTCTCCTTCTCATGTTAGATTTGGGAAATCTTGATCACAATGAATAACCTTTCATTCTCAACATGATTTGAGCTCTTGGCTAAGGTAATTTTTTCCTTAAGGCTACATAGACCCTCTTCTCACATGCCTTGTTTTGTTTACCATCAATTTCACTCAATTTTCCAGTGTTGTCCCCTAACTCTCACATGTTATGTTTTGGAAACAATAGCCTTTAGGCAATCACTTTCTCACTAAGCTTAGTACAAGTCAATTTGGGGTATTATACTCTCCGATTGATCTTCCCAACTTAATAATGGTCACTTCATAAATGATTCCTTTCTTATGCTTATTGAAAATAAAACCCTCTTTAAGGAAATTATTTAGTTCCTTCATATCTTATGCAAATATTCCAAATCCAATTTGTAATGGACCAAAACTTTTTGTTATGTGCAAAACATGTTTCACATGCTAAATTGGCTCAAATATTTTCCATGGAAGTGGATCCAATGTGGATAAAAAGTCAAATTTATCTAATGTTCCTTTTGCTTTGGATTGTACATATTCTAAGTTGGGGTAATATTTTCTTGACAAATTTTAGAAGAAAATATTCTTTTGGATTTCTAGATGTATCTCTCTCACCAAAATTCCAAATATGTACCAAGATTCTTGTTATTACTCATGTGTATCACTCCTCATGTCAAAACCTTTCCAAGGAATCATATGACAAATTGGTCAAACTACTTAGACAATTTCTTTAGGCTAACTCCAAATAATCCATAGGATTCCACATAGTCATTTGGGATGTAAGTTTCCTTCCTTCGAAAAATGTGGTATAGGCATCGCTGATGTTCATAGACAAAGTATTGCCTTATACCAAAAATGGGTTTTTAAAGCTATTTAAAGGTATTGAAGCATCAAAAATTATTTTCGGACATTACATATATATTGGTGCATCTCGTGGAAAATGTTGCGGGAGAAATGTTGTCTTAGATGCGTATCTCATTGCTTTTTTTATCGGTCAAAATTGTTCATGGACAGAGTATTGCATTATATGATAAATGGGTTGTTGGAACTATTTAAATGCATTGAAGCCTCAAAAAAATATTTTTAGGTATTACATATATATTGGTGCATCTCATGGAAAATGTTGTAGGAGAAATGTTGTCTTACACGTGTTTCTCATCACATTTGTATTGGTCAAAATTAAAGGCTCTTTTGTGGCTAAATGCCTTTAGGAAGCATGCGAGGATGTTAAGCTTTATCTAAGATGAGTAAATAATGAATTTAGAACATGTATATCATTTATTAATCATATCATCTAGTGGTCTCTACGTACGTACCAAAAGTGTATGTACTATAATGTCGAAAGAGGTTACACCCCAATGATGATTCAAATCTCTTCACAAGGTGTTTGGAATCCAGAAAGTGTGTTGAGTATACAGTTGCATCCTAAAATTCCTTATCCAGCCTTCACATGCTTTGTTCTAACTCCTTTCCTCTTTTTCCTAGAATTTTTATCTTTAGTTATAGGACCGCCGCCCGCCTAAGGCGGCGGTCCATGTCAGCCATTACCGGAGACGGGGTGGCGATCTGAAACCACCACCCGCCCAGGCGACAGTCCTAACCACACTTTCAGAACCTTTCGATGCACTTGTCGACATGAAAAATCAAGTTGCACTTATAACTCTCAACCACTTCTACTTTGTTTAGAGTTTTTAGCAACTTTGTGATAGTAATCCTCCATTTTAAATAATAAAGCATGACAATTTGAACTTTCCTTCTGGTGAGTAAGAAAACTATAAATACTAAGCTTGTTTATAAGAAAATGGCCCCTCTCTTTATGATTTATCATTCAGTGTGTTTGAAAGCTCCTCAACAAGTCTCAACAGGTCTAGATTTTGTATAAGTTCTCAGTCTCTTAGTTCAAGGATCCTTTCCTTCTTTTGATTTAGAGATCACTTGACCACTCTAGTATCATGTTGTTCATTTTTGTTCTCAAAACAACTAGCTCAACATAAAAACAGTTTTAGTTCTAGATTAAGTTCATTTGAGAATCTTGATTCTACCTAGAGTTATAGGTCGTTGTTTCGTCACAGGAAGTATAGGTCCTAGAGTTTTCGGTGTGTTCGTGTTATATCCCTACAAAAATCCTACTAGGAATCACATAGCCAAGCTCCCTTCTCTTGCGCTATCTCTATCCTACTTGCATTTCATTCGGTTTACGTCTAATTTGCCACTTTGTTCGAATATCTTCTCCCATTAATCTTTGTCACATTCTCACTTTTTGGATTCACGAGAACACGTAGGAATGAAGAGATCACGCTAAGGGGAAAAGCTAAAATACAATTGGATTTTCCTCTATTCGTAAACTCCAGGTTTGAATTGTCAAAGTTGTAGTTACAATATATCAAATAGAATAGCAAATCATTTCATTTTAGTTAAGCTTGCTTTCAACATTACCAAGGAAGTTGTGGGGAATAATAGCTTCTGAGAAGCTATGATTTGTTCCTCACTTATGAGGTAAGATTGAAGGTCTTTCAATTGAATTAGTTAGTTGTTTATATTCAGGATCAATTCACAAAGTGCACAGGAAAATAGCTACATCTGGCTACCTTGCTTGTTATAGTTCTATTCTTAGATTAATTACTCATTATCTGAATTTATTAGATTAGTTGCTCTTTAATTTCATTCAAATTCACATCTTTGAAAATACAAAAAGAACAAGCATAACGTACATTTATTTTCATAGTTAGTTTACTTTATTGATTATTTCTTGCATGATAATTACGGGACCAAGAGAACCTAGGGATTACATATTCAAACCAGTAATACCTCTCCCAAATCTCTTCATAACATTAGCAAATATAGATCAAGGTCTTAGAATTCACGTCTCCAAACAACAACCCCACAAATAATCAAGTGAGCAATTGAGAGAATTAAACATCGTAGGCGACAAAGCATATGAATTTTGGGCAAATCAACCAACTATAGATTGCCTTGATAGCATATCCATATGACCATACAAGAACCTAAAAGAGAACAAACATTTGGTTGTGATCCGTTAGTTCCATGACCAGGATCACGAAGAGACATTCTCATTGATATAGACACGGGCTTATGCATACAAGTTGCTAGAACACCCGTAAGGTATTCTCGAGAAGATCGCACAACACGGTATTAAACATAGAAGTTGAAAAAGCTTATGACTCTTTGGATAGTCGAGAAGAAGAGATTGATTCTTTACATGACCATAAAAGGTCCACAACAACCATGAACTCATGGTTGTGATCCCCAGGTCCCACAACCCAATGGGCTGCTAATCAATTAAACATTGACACCAGTTTATGTACACTGGTATTTAGATCCTCACCGCTCCCACCGGATATCATTACACAACTTTCCGTGTTGAATGTAGAAGCTGATCAAGCTAATATTTTCTGGATTACACCAAAACCGCCCATAGTTTCCTACAAATCCACTACACCTCTCGCTACCACTTCCATGACCTTGTCTGGAGATATACACGAAGCACCTGCAAGTCACTTTCCACACGTCCAACAACCAATAGATAGGATCTCGGTAGAGCTCGACATTGATTGGAGCCTCCAGAAACTATAGTATTCAACCGATCCATCACACCAATTCAGGTTAGGAGAGCTTTCTTTGCCTTGGATTCACAGATCCCGTTATTGTGTGTTGAGGATATAAGATTACCCAACTAGTTTGTCCACATCCGCATATATTTCATTTCCACTGGCTATCTCGGCACGACCTCGGGAGGTCGGGTATGGAGAAAGGATACTTGTCAATTCTCATGCTCGCTTGTCACTTTTCTATCAAACAAAATTGGTGAACTGACGTGAAACTAACAACCATTTTTTTCATTTCTTTCATCCATCTTTGCTCCTTCCCATTATTCTGGGTATTTATATACCCCTAGAATATGTTAGGATACGACTCATATGACAAACCTCTCTCTCGGGCTCAAGAAGCATATTATGGTCAAACAAGTAGACAACCGTCACCCTCACTTTCTGCATGGGTTGACAACTACTCAAGCAACTACTTGTCATCACAAACTCCTCCTCAAAGAACTAACTCTAGTTCTTCATTCCGAATTGAGGAGCTGGACCAACTCACACAAACACAACAACCTGGAGCCTTCAGGCTCTAATAATATGACGTTTACTAGAGAATCCAGTTCATCTCCTCGGGTTTTGTTTAGACCACAAATCAGTAGGCAGTCAGATCCACTCCCATTCTTGGATGAGGAGTACTTAGCACGCTACGCTAGAAGTGAACAACACTTCCAAAACATGTACCCACCTATAGGAAGTTTACAAACACAACCTGACACCCTTCTTAAAGAAAACACCCCCATTCCTCCACCTATGGAAAATACTCTTGGTGAGGTTTGGCAGAATAATGAACAATTCATAGCAGGATATCATACCCTTGACAACCATAAGGGTACAACTATAACCATCAAGGCGAATATTGTTTCATCACCAATCGAGGTCATCTCGGCTTTAGTTGAGAGGGTTAGAGGGCTAGAACTTGCTCAAACAAATCAAGCTTCACACTTGGGGCAAAGCAGAACTCCCAACCCTCCACATCATCCTAGCTAGGTTGACCTCCTTACAGGAATAGGCACGTTAGGCATGCCTCCTCAACATTTGTATAGCTATCCACAACAAACATCAACTAGAACCGCATTTTCAAACGTTGTTCCAGTTGAAAATATGACTCCTCTCGGTTTAATACCAAACAACCCATATCAAAGTAATGCTCCTCCCTACTTAAATATTTATTCAAAATCACCATAGGAGACATGTTCTCTCCTCCCGAGATGTTCACTCAACCACAGGGGTTCCCTTACGCCCCTGCAAATACATATGCTATGCCATATCAGCAACTTGTTCCACCTTCGCCCCATTAGCAGGCACCATTGATGGTTGTAACCTATGCGGTAGGGACTTACTGAGAATATTTAAAAGAGACTTTAGATTTCACCGTATAAAGTGTCACGCTTCCAAGACCTCTTCCCGATTTGCCTAAATTCAAGGGGGAGGGAGATCCAAATGCACATATCAAGGCCTATGCCATGGCCATTTGAGAATTGCTCCCTTGGGATGCGGTTGTTGCTAAAATATTCCCTAAGACCTTTGAGAGTATTGCCCTTGATTGGTATTATAGAATACCAAGCTTTGATACACTCGTTCAAATAACTTATGTCGAATTCATCAAAGCTTTTGACATGAACAAATTGTTAAGAACAAGGATAAGTTAATTCTTACACATTAAACAAGAGCACAACAAATCTATTGCTCACTTCATCCAAAGATGGTGTACAGTCCTCTACTCTTCAACAAGTGCACCAAACATGGATCAAATGGAACTATGTGACTTATTCCTTCATTCTCTTGCAGAGTGATAAAGAAAGAAGTCTAGAAGTTCCCACTAAGGACTTATGATGAAGTACTCGAGAGTGCTCTCTGAATCGATCAAGCGGTAATAGACACCGGTCGTAAGACTTATGGAACGAACAGGAGATTAATCGCTCCCAATCAAAATGCTACGACTTATCCCAATATTGGGAATACCAATCAAGGACCCAAGATCCTTAACAAAAACCGTTTGGTTACAACAGATGGAGTCATTGATCAAGTCAAAAGACCAAATGTTGTGAACACCCCAACACCTACTAACAATCAACGTAATAATAACTTTACTCCAACAATCAATATGGTGGATTTTAATCGTCCTCCACAACCACCACAACAACAACAACAACAAAAAATCTAGTCACAAGGCCTTGCCCGAGGCCTAGATGGATATCAAAACCAAAGCCAAAGGCAACAACCTCAAAATTACAACTATAACAATCAGCAGCCCAATCGGAACTTTGGGCCACAACAGATACAAACCAACGATCACGGAATTATAATCCCAATCTATATTACGGCTTCCACAAAATCTGAGGTCATGATACTAGGACTTTCCGCGATTACAAAAAAATTCTTGGAATGTTTACCAGAAGATCAAAAACAACTCTTTATAGATATGTTTCTGGAAAATTCCATATCAACCACACCAAATACCTACATGGGATCAATTTCCCCTCAAAATGCACTGTAGACACCTAAAATATGCTTACACTTAGCATTTCCTCCCATTCAGTCGATTGACGACACTTCATTAATTCCCCCTTCTTCGCTCCATTCTCGGATGCCCATTTACGACACCTTCTTAGTCGTATTCCTCCTATAATCAACTTGTTTGACTAATATCTCTCTTATTAGCTAAACATTCCTCCTTTCGACCATTCAAAACCTCCCTAGTTCTCTCTAGACCACTTCTATTGGCTTCATAGGCTATCTATCAATCACAATTGGTTATCCAGACCCCTCCCAACTCTCAATGAGTCTCTAATCACTTGCTAATCAAGTTTAACTAGCCTAAACCCTAGTTAACTAGCCTAAACCAAGCTTAACTAAGCCTAAATCATGTTTATCCTAATCTAATCCTAAAGTGATTTTTAAGATTTAGTCCCACATGCACCCAAATTTCAAACTCTTCCATTTGGAAAACTATAAATAGAAGGGTCACTCCTCCCTCTCAACCTTACACCTTGTTTTCATAACAAATCTCTCTCACATTTGGAGATATTGGCATTAGACCTCATTTGCATTAGCTAAGCTAATAGGCATTTGATCTTGGCTATCCTCCATTGTTGAAGCTCCTCCATCTTGCATCCATAACTTCATAATAGGTTAGTAGGAGGGTATCTAACTTGGTCTTGTAGCCATTTTAGAGAGACCTCTTCACCTCCATTGAAGAAACAACAAATCTAATTTGATTGCTCATAGGTTTAACTAGGTTCAATTTATGTTTTAAGTAATCATAGAGTAGTTAGAGATAAAATGATAGTGTTTTAGTTTAATTCATTATTGTAGAAGTTATCTTGTTTAGCACTCATCTCATGATGCATGGATGAGTTAAGCAAAGCTTTGAGGTTCTTTATCCTCATTCCATAGCTTTTGTAACTTTCCATTGCATACAACACCTCTCAAGATTTTCAATGATCCTCTCCCAAATCGTTCTAACAATAACGGGTTAGATTCAAACGGAACAAACAAAGGTGTCATAACAGGAACAACAATCATGAAGCTTGAATTCATCAAATCCAATGGTCGCGCCCGATTAGGAACTCGGCCATAAGCCAAGATAGTCGGATTTGGTAGAATTAGACACCGAGTTGTAAGTAGAAACTATAACAAGAACACAAAACTACTCTTCTCAACCAGTTCCAACCTATCCACTAATACCAAAAAATGCTCAACAAACACTAGTAAAACCAATAGGCGCCTATGATTTGATGAATGACTTAACAAAGACCTTCTCTCACATTTCCTTTTTAGATTTGTTGAAGAACTCTCCCACTCATAGGGCTGCTCTCTTATAAGCATTAGGTCTTAGTCATTTGATCAACATCACCCCTCCCCCTAAAATACAAGCAAACCATGTAGACTTTGAAGTCTACCCTCCGGGGCAGCCAGATAGGGATACTGAGTTTATATTTGACATAAGTAAAATACCAACCAACACTGAAATTACACGCAGGCGATCCACCTTGCATTTGTAGGTATGGATTTATAACAATTACGTTAAGCATGCAATAGTGACGATGGGGCAGCAATTAACATAGTCCCCTTCACCTTTCTTCAAAAACTAGGATATGGAGAAACAAACTTTTCCTCAGCATGAAACATGCTAAGCGGATATGATAGCCTCAAGGAAACTTCAATCGGGACTATAGTGTTACTAGTCACTTTAGGACCAAAACAATCCTCATTGAATTTTATATTATAGATCGGGAAACCAACTATAATATGATTCTCGGTCACCCATGGATACATCGCATGAAGGAAATCCCTTCCACGTTATTCCAAGAAGTAAGATTTCTACACCTAGGAAAGGTCTTTATAGCACAAGGTGACCCAAAACCTTTCGACATACACCTAGCAAACTTGAAGAAAATACCAGGCATCCACTCTGAATTCGAGCTCCCAACAAATCATCTCAACAAACCAATCAATACAAACCCAGAAGCAAAGCTGGTGCCTATAATGAACTAGAAGTCACAAACTTAATCAAAGGCATCCTAACAGTCAAAGATGAGACCATCATCATAGAAATAGTTTCGCTAGGAACCACCACAAAAATTGTCGAATTACTAGAGAAAGATCTACCTATTCTCCTTCCATTTGATTCTATGGGTATAGGACATACCCTAGGAATTGGTTCCATACACTGCAGACGAAGTTTGTATGGTGGAGGTAACCGAGACAAAAGAAGCAGAGACTAAGAATGTCCCAACTTCCATTTTTCCAAGTTATTATTGGACTCTCCATTTTGATGGAGCAAAATGTCATTTCGGTGTTGGGGTAGGTGTGATCCTTACTTCTCCTGAAGGAAAGGTTTTACCTTTCGCCTTCAAATTAAATTTCAAGTGCACAAACAATGGGGCTGAATATGAAGCCCTCCTTCTTGGCCTTATCATAGCCAAAAGGATGGGCATTGGCAATATTAGAGTGCTTAGAGACTCACTAATTAGTTACAAACCAACTATCTGAGGTATATGAGACTAGAGCTGAACACTTGCAACTCTATAAAATGGTGGTACTGAAACTAACAAAGGGATTTGACTTCATATCGATTAAAGCAATCTTGCGAGAATAGAACCTTCTCATGGATTCTGTAGCAACCTCGGCTTCCTGATTCACTCCAAGCAATGAATTGGCAGATATAAATTTCATAGTATCAATTCATGTTGAACCTTTGGTTCATAAAGTACCAATAACCCCGATATTGACACATAGAAACTAAGAATGAGTTTACCATTCTAGATCACTCTGATAGTGATAGAGCAACTCTTGAATATCTAAATTCCTATGCAGAACTACATCTCGCTCATTCCATGGTTGATTTCTCTCTAATCCCATGCTCCTCTTCCTATTTTGGAAATCTCATGATAGAATCTCCCCTGCAAAAGAATCTCGAAATGTACGAGGTGGAGAAAGAAGGGAGTTTGGAATTACCCTCAGCCCCTCCCAAGTTTGAGGAAGGCAACGCCTCCTTAATCGAGGGAACCATTGATATAAATATCGAACAAAGGAAGAACCAAAGATTTTGAAGTTGGGATCTTAATTAACTCTAGAGGAGGTAGAAATACATACCCAGATCCTCAAAGAACATCAAAAGGATTTCGCGTTTAGTTACAAAGAAATGACGGGAATTACACCACATATCACAGTACACAATCTTGTCACCAAACTAGATGCAAAGCTAATTAAGCAAAAGTCAAGACCAATGAAGCCAAAAGTGGCTCTCATGGTGAAAGAAGAAGTAATGAAGCTTTTTCGGGTGGGATTTATTAAACCGATCGATTATTCACAATGGGTATCTAATATCATCCTCGCTCTAAAAAGAATGGGAAGATACGCATTTCAGATAGACTTCGGGACATTAGCAAAGCTTGTCCCAAAGATGACTTCCCATTACCATCCATAAACGTTATTGTTGATGCAACAATTAGATTTGAGTTTTTGTCTCTCATGGATGGGTTCTCGGGATATAATTAAATCAAAATATCCAAACAGGATCAAGCCAAAACTACGTTTATAACTCCTTGGGAACTTACTACTACGTTGTCATGTTATTCGGTCTTAAGAACGTTGGCGCTACATACCAACAGCAATGACATACATATTCCATGACCTTATTCATAAGATCATGGAATCTTACATAGATGTCTTGTTGGCCAAGGCCATGAAGCGTTGTGATCACCCAGAGGTGCTCCGTATCATTCTCTCACGATTGATCGAATATGGCGTCACATTGAATCCAAATAAATGTGTATTCGGTGTAACAAGAGGCAAGCTTCTAGGTTACATTATATCATCACGAGGGATTGATGTCAACCTAGCCAAAATCTGGGTTATTCTTGAAATGATTCCACCATCAGATGAGTCTGGTATCAGATCATTTCTTGGGAAACTCGGTGCAATTCAAAGGTTCATCCCCGACTTAGGTTTTGTTGTTCATCTAATCAACAATTTATTGAAAAAGGATTATAGCATTGATTGGACGGAAGAATGTAACGAGGCCTTCGAAGCAGTTAAACGCTTCTTGTTGTCTCCTCCCACGCTAATTCCTCCTAGAATGCAGATCATCCTTTGATCTTGTATTCATGGGCTATTGATGTTTCGCTAGCCTACATGTTGGCTCAAGAAGATGATGATAAATGGGAACGTGTAGTTTATTTCATTGGTCAGACGTTGCTTGATTATGAAACACGTTACACATAGGTGAAAAGGGAATGCCTTGCCATAGTCTTTGCAACAAATTGTTTAAGACATTACACATTTGAATCAAGAAACAAGGGTTATTGTCAAGACAGATCACTTGCGGACATTCCTCATGCAAGGGTCTTTGTCTAAAAAGGTTGGACATTTCATAACCTTAATGGGTGAGTTTGAATTAACATTTGTAAACCAAAAATCCATTAAGGGACAAATCATTGCAGACTGGTTGGCTGACAATCCATTAAATGGGGTGATCTGGTAGATCTAGACTTTCCCGATGAGTGCGTATATTTTGTCGAAACCAGGCCCCTATCTCTGTATGTCCTTGGTACACCGACATTATCAATTTCATCATGGACCACACATACCCAGAAGGGGCCACATCATAACAAAGAAGGCGGTTACACATTATTGTTGCTAAATACATCATTTTAGAACATGTGCTCTATCAGAGCCTTCGATGGAATGTTGTTAAGATGTGTTGACATAGAAGAATATGGAAGGATTCTTTATGAATCCCATAGTGGGATATGTGGAGGCCACTTTGGTGGCCATGCCATTACTCGCAAGATACATCAGATGGGCTATTTATGGCCCACCCTAGAACATGACACACTAGAGTTTGTGCGCAAATGCCATAAATGCCAAGAATTCTCCCACGAGATTCACATGCTGGCATAAGCTTTGCAACCAATCGCAACCCCTTGGCCCTTTTCCATGTGGGGCTGGACTTGATAGGGAAATTCTCTCCCTCATCAACAGATGGCCATAATTTTATAATCACGGCCACATAATACTTTACTAAATGGGTAGAGGCCATGCCTCTCACCACTGTACCAGGTTACGTAATTGCTAATTTTATTCTAAATCAAATCATTTGTAGGTATGGTGTCCCACAAGTCATTATCTCAGATAATGGAACATCCTTCAAGAATGATGAAGTCCATGAGCTATGTAGCAAATTCAAGATAAACCATCACACGACTTCTCTTTATTACCCTAAGCCAATGGATAGGCTGAGGCCACAAATAAAACATTAAAAACCATTCTCCTCAAAATAGTTAAGGAGAACAAATGGGATTGGCATTTAAAACTATACCCACCTTATGGGCCTATCGAACGTCAATAAGAACACCAACAGGGGCAACCCCTTTCTCGTTGGTATTTGGAGCTGAAGCAGTTCTACCAATAGAGGTTGAAATACCTAGTCTCCACATCTCATTACAAGGGATCTTAGGAGAAGAAGCCTATAGAGAGGCACAAATCTCTCAACTAGAAAGCCTTGATGAGGCTAGACTAAATGTCAAGCAAAGGCACAGAGCCTACGCTGACCGAATGTGCCGGAAATATAACAAAAAGGTCTACAAACGAGAAATATATGAGGGAGATCTAGTTCTGAGACTAGACAACCAGATTGATAAGAAAACTGGTGAAGGAAGGAAATTTTGGCCCAAGTGGTTGGGCCCATACCGAGTCATGAAAGATTACGGAAATGGTGCGTATCTCTTGTGTACATTAGAAGGAGGAATTCAATGAAAGCACAATTCCTTTCATTTTAAACGGTTTTATGCATAGGTCATCAACATCACCATTTGTATACTATGTTCATCTACATTGCATTAGTCATTTAGTTAGCTCATTTTGTTCACTCATTTCGTAAATTTTGTGGTCAAGGAGCTTATTCTCAATCAATTTATTACAAGCTTGTGAAAATATTGGCAAAGCACTCAAATCATATCTCTTCAATTTTCATAATATCATCAAATGGTTTGAAATCATCTCATCAATTCAACAGACAAAATCTTGACAAAAACCATACCAAGGCCTGCATACTTGGTCATACTCATTTTCTTCTACTAGGTTAAGTTGTTCTTGCCTACGGTCTGTTCTAGAAGCTTCTTGGTGTCACATATATCCCTCTTACGTCTCTTTGAAACAAGGATACTCCAAAATCACATATCTGAAATTTCAAAGTCAAATTGAATAAAAAATACTAAACAAATAGAATATTTTATTTTACACACTTCTTTGCCCTACCAATATTTGGTGATGAGCCCGCATCTCTTACTAGTGGTGCAAGGTTGGGAAAGGAAAGAAGTTCCCTTACTCGCCTATGTCCTGCCTTCGGTGATAAGCCCATACTTCTTACTAGTAGCATGGGGCAGGGCGTAGGGGGTCCATTCATGCAAATTAATGAATCTTAGTTTTTAAAATTCAAAGAAAAGTGTATTGTGAAAAGTGAAATTAAGCATCCAAGTTCCAAAGAGATCAAATCCTCAAAACCATATTTTGTCAACCAAGTTGCCATTTATGGATCTATGTCTAGATAAATTGGAAAGTAAGGTGCATTCTGAGCTATGTTGTAGTTTTTGAGTAAGGTAAGTACGTAGGTCTAAATTTGGTTTCTGTCAATACTTTGTCCTTCTCTCATCACTTCCATTCAGTCAAACTCATACAATTTGTGCCCTTCCCAGCTCTTGGTGTTGAGCCCTCGCATCTTACTAGTTGCGTGGAGTTAGGAATGGGGCAAGTTCATCTCATTATCACTACATATTCATCACGTTTTGCCAAAACAAGAAGAAGCAACGAACATTTCCCAAAGAATCCAAAGTTAAGTACGACAATATATTTACATCATCACATATCAACATTACAAAAATAAACAAAAGAAAAACATTTTGTTCAACATTTGTTATCACTTGCCATCCATTGCATACATTTTGAAAAGCATATAAAACTAGAGATTCTAAAGCATCTAGTGTACACATGAGAAACAAAACACAAAACTCTAGATATAAAGAAGATCGAATCAAAAGATATATATATATATATATATATATATATATATATATATAGGAATCATGTTTTACATTCAATGCCATCATGCACTAGGCATGGTCAAAATGCTCAATGAACCCGAAAAATACAAAAAAACTCATATAAACGTTTGACAAAATCACTACAAAAAGACCAAATGACCTCTCAATCCCTATGGGATCCCTTGGAAGGTGTGCGACCACGTCTAGGGATCCTACTACGAGCTCAACGACACTCGAATGCTTTGAATGATGACGGTGCTCATGATTGCGGCCCATGGCTATGGTCTCACTACGAGAATGGCTCCACCTCATCAAGTGCTCGGCGAGTCTCGTATCTAGTTACTCGAGTATGAAGGATGGTCACTATCTCGCCACCTTCCGGATGGGCGAACACGTCGGTATGTCGTCGATGGCTAAGGGTTGTCTGAATTTACAAAACAACTCGGCTCGGGTCTTCCCAGGGGATCAAAAGGGTGTCCATGCATACCCAACAAATAAGTTCCCGCCATCCTTGTGCAATCGCTGCAAATAAAAAAGGGAAATAACAAGTTAGAAAATCACCAAAAATAAGTAAAAAACAAGCAAAACAACAAAAAAGAAATATCAACTAACATCTCTAACTAACAGGGTCGAGAGAAGAGTGGTAACTCACTTAGATCTCTAGACATCTAGGTAGGGTCTCTAGGATTTGTGCCTACAACTGATCTGCTTTGCCAGCTGCGGAGCCTTCCCAAAATCTGGAATGAAATGACGTCCCGCCACGAGACTCATCATCTCCCTCAATATCCTGAGAAGGCAATCTCTCTGAGACCAAGGTCTCCTTCTCTACACTCGCCTCTGCCCTCTCCACCCTCAAGATATCTTGAGTGTCATGCCACTTAGAATCGCTATCATCCTCCTGGGCCATCCCACCAACCTCACCTCTAACCCCCTCTCCAATCATCTCCTCCTCGGTCTCCCCTCCCGTGAACTCCTCGATTTTGAGTCCACGTCAATAGAATCATCTCCCTCTCCACTATGAGCGGGAGCAACCCTAATATGAAGCAAAGGTGCTCGAGGAGCACCATCGCCTCGGGCATGAACCACCCGCCTAATCGCGATAGGAACTCTAGGAGTAACCGTGGTCTAACCTCGATCTCCTCTAGGACCTCCCCGGGCCTCGCAAATAGTCCTATACATTGACCCCACTAGAGGAAGCATATCAACATAGGGGAGGCCAAACTGCTAAGGGACTCAATCAAATGGGTGGATCTTCACCCTCCCTATCCTATCTACCAAATGACTTGTAGTAGAGCAGGCAATCAATGTAAGCACCTCCTGCCCCCACACTCATGTCATGCCCTGATAAGGAGTGGCCTCCATATCTCTGATAGTCGGTGAAATCAGCGGCTAATGTGGCATCCGATCCGACATCCCCGTCCACCTCACTACGCTAACAACCCTCGGATCCTCTGTTAGCACGCCCCTCCCATAGGGGATGATACGCTCATACACCCAACTCATAACTAGAGTAGGGTGACTCAAAGACTGCCCCTGTAACCTGACCACCCTGTATAAGTCATGGTATGTGGTCCCAAGAATGTCTGCTCCCCAAGCATAAGTACGGCCATGAGCCTCAATCTGTGCAATCACGAGAGCCCAGAAGTATAACAGAGTATCTCCTCCCTTATCCCCAATCAACCATGAGGCCAGGATACCCATAATGGCCTTATGGATGGTGGGGATAGGAGCAACAACAATAAATCAGACCTTCACCCCCTTCTTCGAGCTAAAGGAGACAACAACATCTCCCATATAAGTAGCCCACTGAATCATCTGAGACTTGGATCCTGTTGTCTTAAGAGACAACCGCCTCCTAAGAATCGGAACCCCCAATATACGATAAATGTCCTCTAGGGTGATAGTCCACTCACCTCTAACACCCAGTAACCGGAAAGTATTCCGGTCTACATCCTAGTATGAGAATAAGTCACACAATATGTGACTAGAAGGAGCAACATGAGGAACCTGTGAAATCCTGAAAATACTAGCCCTCTAAAGAGTGTCTCGCTCTATCTCGGGTTAGTATGTTTAAAAATGTCGAGAGCCAATCAAACTCCCGCTCCTGCTCCACCGAATACACTCCTCCTCCTTCCCGCATCCACCCAAAATAGAGAAAAAGAGAAAGTTAGCAACACAATATGATAGATAAGCTCATCAAAAACATAGCAAAATGCTAAAAATGCAAAAACAATGAACTTATGCAGCCTTTTTTTCTTTTTGTTCAGAACCGCCTTGCATTGTGGTGGCGGTTCCATGACTGTTGCCTTCTCATGGCGGCGATCCCATGACCACTACTTTGCGCAAGGGTGGCAGTCCCATGTTGAATCGACATACGCCCCTAAAGCCCTAAAAATGCTTAAAACCACAAAGATACACCATTTTTCACAAAATAAAAACCTACCCTATGGGAAACCCCCCTAGAGACTCATTTAAAACTAAGATTTTCGAAAATAACCCCCCCAAGACAAAGATTTCAACATTTTATATTTTAGGTTTAAAAATAATAAATTGAGAAAAAATAACCTAAGACTTCATGGGTCAATCTCCTACTCTCGGAGGCATGATCACGATCTCGTAATGAATGTTTTGACTACACTCTCGTAAAAAATGGTTACCTTGGGTCCCAGAGCTCAAAAATTACCAAATTGATACATGCAAATGATTAAGAAAACGAGCTTGTTATATATATATATAATATTTTAATATTATTGTGAATGTTCTTGCATAGAGTTGGAGAGCGCCAGACGGAGGTAAGTTCTTATCCCCGCGCAAATGGTAAGTCCACATTTCATTTTAATTTAGTATTTATTTTTCGATTTCTTTTATCTATCTGCACTTGAGTCCTCTTTTCATTTTACAGATAACAGGAATCAGGATGACGACATTATGACACACAAGCATGTAAGGTATAGCTTCTAACTCCCCATTTCGGGACCGTTGTACTCGGACCCATCATTTTATGCCCCTTCATGGCTAAAATGCTTCTTCGAGGGGGCAATATGTATATACCCAAAATTCTATGTACTATATTGTTGGAAAGAGGTTACAGAAACCTCAATGATGATTCAGATCTCTTCGCAAGGTGTTCAGAATCCAGAAAGCGCCATTGAGTATACATTTGCATCCTAAAATGCCTTATCTAGCCTTTGCATGCTTTGTTCTAACTCATTTCCTCTTTTTCCTTGCATTTTTTTCTTTAGTTACAGGACCGCCACCTTGCGTTGGGTGGTGGTCCTGACCGCACTTTCTAGAACCTTCTGATGCACTTGTTGATGTGAAAATCAAGTTGCACTTGTAACTCTCAACCGCTTCTACTTTGTTTAGAGTTTCTAGCCACTTTGTAATAGTAATTCTCCATTTTAAATGATAAAGCATGACAATTTGAACTTGCCTTCTGGTGAGTAAGAAAACTATAAATACTAAGCTTGTTTACAAGCAAATGGCCCCTCTCTCTCTATGATTTATCATTTAGTGTGTTTGAAAGCTCCTCAACAAGTCTAGATTTTGTATAAGTTCTCAGCCTCTCAGTTCAAGGCTCCTCTCCTTCTTTCTGATTTAGAGATCACTTGATCTCTCTAGTTTCATCTTGTTCATTTGTTGTTCTCAAAACAACTAGCTCAGCATAAAAACAATTTTAGTTCTAGATTAAGTTCATTTGAGAATCTTGATTCTACCTAGAGTTATAGGTCGTTGTTTCATCACAGGAAGTATAGGTCCTAGATTTTTCGGTGTGTTTGTGTTGTATCCCTGTAACAATCCTACTAGGAATCACATAGCCAAGCTCTATTCTCTTGCACTATCTCTCTCCTACTTGCATTCCATTCCTTGAGTTTACGTCCAAGTTGCCACTTTGTTCAAATATCTTCTCCTATTGCCCGTTGTCACATTCTCACTTTTCTAGATTCATGAGAACATGTAGGAACAAAGAGATCACACTAAGGGGACAAGCTACAATACAACTAGATTTTCCTCTATTCTATAAACTCCAAGTTTGAATTGTCAAAGTTGTAGTTACAATATATCAAATAAATAACAAATCATTTTATTTCGATTAAGCTTGTTTTCAACATTACTGGGAAGCTACGGGAATAATAACTTCCGAGAAGCTATGATTTGTTCCTCACTTCGAGGTAAGATTGAAGGTATTTCGGTTGAATTAGTTAGTTGTTTATATTAGGATCAATTCACAAAGTACATAGGCAAATAGCTACATCCGGCTACCTTGTTTGTTATAGTTCTATTCTTAGATTAATTACTCGTTATCTGGATTTATTAGATTAGTTGCTATTTAATTTCATTTGAATTCACATCTTTGAAAATACAAAAGAACAAGCATAGCGTAGATTTATTTTCATAGTTAGTTTACTTTATTCGATTAAATTTGATTATTTCTTGCATGACAATTACGGGACCAAGAGAGCCTTGGGATTACATATTCGAACGAAGAATACGTCGGCCAAATCTCTTCACAACATTAGCAAATATAGATCAAGGTCTTAGAATTCATGTCTTCCAAACAACAACAAACCCACAAATAATCGGTGAGCAATCGAGAGAATTAAACATCGCAGATGATAAAGCATATCAAATCGGTCAAATCAACCCAACATAGATTGCCTTGATAGCATATCCATATGACCATACAAGAACACGAAAGAGAAAAACCATTTGGTTGTGATCCGTTAGTTCCGTAGCCAAATGCAAGAGACCTTCTCATTGATATAGACACAGGCTTACACATACAAGTTGCTAGAACACCCGTAAGGTATTTCGAGAAGATCGCACAACTCCTGGTATTAACCATTAAAGCTAAAAAAACTTATGACTACTAGATAGTCAAAAGAAGAGATTGATTCTTCACATTACCATAAAAGGTCCACAACAACCACAAACTCATGGTTGTGATCCCCAGGTCCCACAACCCAACATGCATTCTAATCAGTTAAACATTGACACCAGTTTACGTACATTGGTATTTAGATCCTCACTTCTCCCACCGAATATCATTACACAACTTTCCGTGTTAAACGTAGAAGCCGATCTAGGCTAATATTTTCTAGATTAGACCAAAAAATCGCCCATAGTTTCCTACAAATCCACTACACCTCTCACTACCACTTTCACGACCTTGTCTGGAGATATACACAAAGCACCTGCAGGTCACTTTCCACACGTCCAACAACCAATAGATAGGATCTCGGTGAGCTCGACATTAATTGGAACCTCCGAGCAGCTATAGTATTCAACCGATCCATCACAACAATTCAGGTTAGGAGAGCTTTCTTTACCTTGGATTCATAGATCCCGTTGTTGTGTGTTAAGGATAAAAGATTGCCCAACTAGTTTGTCCACATCTGCATATATTTCATTTCCACTAGCTGTCTTGGCATGACCCTGGGAGGTCGGGTATGGAGAAAGGATACTTGTCAATTCTCATGCTCGCCTGTCACTTTTCTATCATATAGTCTCTTATAATAATTAGAAATTGTGCACATCTTTGAAAAATTCATGTTATTTAAGTGATCAAACTTTCTTGGAATGGTCTTATCTAGAGATTAGTTTTGTGGCTCAAGTTCAAACAAAATATCAAAAATTTTCATTTTATATGTTTATATTATTATGAAGATTCAAGAGCTTCTTCCATATGCTATGCTTCATAAATTTAGGCATGGATGCTGTTGGAGAGACTAGTGGCGGAATGTTGACACCGCTTTCAAGAATTATTCTCTCATATTGCTTTAACAACTTATGATATCTTTCTCCCTACGCTTTGCAAATTAATATCTCGTTGGATTTTAAATATCTCTCCTAAATTGTGGCTCTCTTACCTCTATTAAGTATTTAACTCTAAACTCGATCCCAAAATTTCACATTTTATGTGGTGCCTTGTTTACCAAGGTCTTCCTTTGAATGAAAAAATCAAACACATTGGTGTTTTAAGTCAAATATGCCATTCCTAGGAAATATCCGAGACCTTTAAACACATGTCTTGGACTTAACCCCATGTCAAAGAAGTTTGGATCTGGATTCACTCCTTATTCCATCCCTTGACCCAGAGCCTTTCACCTAGAAAATGGCTTTTTTAGAGACCACTCCCATTGACCAACATATAGAGATTTTATTTGGAATTTTTATATAGCTATAAATGTATTTCAATTATAAAAGGCCAAAAATGTATATGCTTTTAGTAATGATTCTATCTCACATCATTTTTTTGTGGATGATAAAATCATTTTTATTTTTGTTGTTTGCTTTCATATCCAAGCACAAAGTGAGAAGGTTTCTCTAGAGTTTCAACATTTGTAAGAGCTTCTAAATAATGGGGGGAGTTCCCCTTGCATCCTAGATCCTTCATTATTGGTAGCTTTAAATTATGGAGCCTCTCGTGTAACTAGTTTTTGTCCTTTATTCATGTCCACTTCTCCGCCCCATCGCCTCAAAGCAAGGGAAATGGATCCTTTTGTAGGCACACAAATTTGGAAATGTACTTTATGATATTGTTGGTTTTAAAAATGAACTCTTGGTAAGATAAACACAACCTTTATATTCCCACTTAATACATTCTAAGGTCTTTTATCTAGCTTGTTTTTCCTTGAACAATGATATGCCAACACATTCTGAAAGTGCAATGCATAAAATCCATATATTGAGTCAACTTGACAAGATGTAAACTTCATCTAACATGTTTTTCATCCTTGGTCAAGGCCGTCATATTTGGTCGGGAATTATATCCACCTTGACCTATTTGTATAGTTTTGCACCGAGATATCCTTCATCTTTGCTTTCAGTTCCAAATTATCTAATGGGTCCTTTACTCCCTTTGGGTCGGCATTTCTTCGATAATTCACCTTCAGAACCCTATATAAGTAATAAAACACTACCTCATTTGCCAACCTAAAAATATTATGGAACTACATTGATACATTCACTTTTAACACTTGCAAAAGGCACCCAAGGCTCCCTAAATCTCATAAAGGCACATCCAAAATCATTAGGAAACAATCTCTACATGTCTAAATCTTCTTACTAGGTCAAAACATCATTCTCTCTCATCTAAAAGCACTCAAACATCCTTTCTCTAAGTATTTTAGCAAGATTCAAACTCAACTCAAGCATTGTCAAATAAGTTGTCAAATCTAGTTGCATTCATTCATATATCATATGCTAGGTGGAGAATTACATGTAATTTGATGCCTCTTTAGAGTAGTGCCAACATCGATGGTGCACGAGGGTGCCCACAATCCAACTAATGTTTTTTTTTAGGGTTTCCCATCCATGGTTAGGGTTTAAGATTTTGTTCAAAATATTTAGAGAGCTTCGCATCATGAGTGATAACGACAAATATTCCTAGGTAGGCCACAATCCTAGAAAGTTACAGACCTCGAATCCAAACATGTCCAAGATCTGTATAATATTGTCAAGAATGTACAAATGGTCTGGAAAAGTTGTAAAGTCTTTCCACATGTCAATTTCATGTCACATTTCCTAAAACAAAGCATCATCGGACTCAAATATCTTTGTTTCAGAAGTATGTTTTCCCAAAATTTCCCATATCTATAGTGCACATTCCTCTTTGACACTATTTTCATTATGATGATATTATTGTGCGATTGATACTTAGACATTTTGATTATTATATCTTGATCAGTAGATGATAGACTATGCAAATATTTGGACTATTGACATGTTGTGATTTACATTTTGATTATGATGCACTAGATGATGATGATGGACAAATATATATGTTGATTTATAGTATTCGATTTTATACTAACATGTCATATTTTGGATGCGTAGCCTATGTTGGATATTTTGAGTAGAATTATGATGTTATGGATGTTAAAATCAAATTAAATTAAATGATGATAGATGATAGAATTGTTAATTTTGGATGACGATTATTGATTTCTATATGTATATTATTCTCGATGTTGTTGATACGGTTGCAAGGCTAGAGAGGTATTTTATTTGTGTTACAGGGACATTTTATCACATACATCGAAAGGGGATAGGGGACCAACCACAGAAGGATGTCGGGTGTTGTGCAACATGGCCAAAATTTGACAACTTATGTATAATGTTATGTTGTATTGTTGCATGCTTTGTTAGGAGGTTCCCATGGGGGGGTAACCTCATTTATGTGGCCATGGGTGTAATGTGTTCCTTTCCTTTAAATTTTGTTGTTTTAATTTGTTGTGCATGTGTTTAATTATTTGGGAAATTTTGTCACTTTTTTAGCACTTGCTAATGTGTCTTAATTAACTAGTTTAGCTAAAATTTGAATTAAAAATGAAGATTTGACATGTGAGCAATAAATTGGGTAGATGGTCCTTGAAATATTGTGGATGTTGATTAGATTTGTGTTGGGGTTTGTGTTGTGTATTCTTTCTCAACTTCAAAATTCAGATTTTGACTTGGTAGACTTTTTGGATACTTATGGGACAAGCTAAGCTTGTCACATGCCCCTTAAATTCATCCAACCATACCTATGGTATGGGGAGTCAATTTTAGGCTTAATTCTGCATTTTGGAGTGTAAAAAGGGTAAATAATTGCACTTGTTATTTACCACATTTAAGTTTGTCCTTGATAAACATGGTGTGCAAGTTGGAGTGTCATGTGAGCATGTCATAAGTCTTACATGTGCATTTAATTGCCTTGGGCTTGGTGTTTGACTTGTGTGTTGGAATGGAGGGATGATGAAGTGACATCCTATATGGATATACCTTATCATCATCACATTTCATTTCTATTTATTGATTGAATTTGAGGGATTTTGGGTTACTTGTCTTATTTTTTTCTATTGCACTTTTGAAATTTGGTCTTTAGTTGCATGTTTGGAGCCTTTTGGAGTTGCATTTTGGATTGTGCTTGGTTTAAAGGTGTTGAAAGCTTGTTGGAGTGAAGATTTTTGGAAGCTTAATGGAGAGGTAGGATCTCCACCTTTGTTATTTATTTATTTATGTTTATAGATGTGAAAATTATGTTGTATGAGTATTTACATGGGTGTTGTGAATGTGATATATTGGGGTTGGGTAGCTTTCCTTAAGAAGGGAGTGGGAGATGGAAGTATGGGACCATTGGGGAGGGAAAAGGGAGTTGTGAGGCATGCATTTTGGAGGGAGTGTGATTAGGAGTTCCACCTATGGGGAGTGAAAAGGAAAACATGGACATATTTTTACATATTTGTAAGGGGAGAGATAAGGATGTATTTGAATGTTTTGTATTGTGCACATGGAGGCTTTTGGGTGGAACTCCTACTTCACTTGGGAGGCAAAAGGAGGTGGTTCCCATATTCCTTTCTCCTTTTGGCTTGATGTCAAGCCTATGTGTTGTTGGGAAAGTTGTAAATATTGTTGAGTATGTCTATTTGAATGTGTTGTATGTTTTGTGGATTATATATTTTGTGGAAGCCTCTTGTAAAAGTTGTCAAATGTTGCTCAATACCCCTCATTATTCTTTGGTTGGGGCTAATAATGGAATGGATTCTCCTCTTATTAGATTATAGGTTGGGTGGAGAGCGTTACCTATACCCCTTTATTTGTATTGCGATCCAAGTTTTGAAGAGTTGAAGGATGTAAGTTGAAAGCTAAAAGTTGGGAGATGACCTTGAAATGAAGATTTGTGTTTGAACCATTGGAAGAATCTCTATGTTATAGTTTGACCATATTGTTCCCACTTAGAGTGGAAGTTTGTAAATCTTGTATTATCAAAAGAAGGCTTTGTATATTTCAATTATTCAAATTTGTAATGTTATAGTGAAAGGAGAAAGCTTAAGTTGCATAGTTTTTTGGAAATGAAACTCTCCTAAATTTGTATGTTATTCAAAGTTACAATATATCAATATATATATGGAAAAGAAAGATGTTATTGAAAGGAAGTGTTGTTGTTTTGTTGGCAAAATTGAATATGTGAAAGAGAATGAATTGTAGTTGATGTTATACTTAAATTTTACATTTTATTGCAAAAGAAAGAATAGAGAAATGAGTTGATGTTTATGTAAATTTGAGTTATGAAACTAAGATATGTTATCAATCTATCGACTAAAGAATTGTAGACACCTTAATTAAAATTAATGTGGCCTTAGAAACCAACCTAAGTAGGAAACTATATGGAAAATGCTTTAATCTAAGTTTCTATTTTTGAGAAAGCAGAACCACCGCCTTGTGCAGGCAGCAGAGCAATTTATTTGTAACCGTCACCCAAAGACAGAGCGGTGGTCGATGAACCTATTGGTGTGTGGGATCCTATGTGTCCTCCACTCACATATGGAGGGTCATCTCACATGGGTTAGGTTTAGGGTTTGCTTGTGTGTCATGCACTAGGGTTACTCAACACCCTATATGTATCCCTTCATTTGACATTTATGAGTATGCCAAGACACTCCGTTGTCTTTCTCTATATGTGCAAGCTTTGTTCTGTTATGCAAGTTCTTCCATTGATTGATCGATTCCTCCTTGTGATTACGTTGGAGCTATTATGTTTCCTTTAGAGTGCAACTTCATCATGGTGCACAGTTTTCAATACGATTCTCAAACTCTTTCATGGTATCGAGAGTGAGATCGAGTAAACGTGCATTCGTTATTTGAGTTGCGATTACTCTTGGTTTCATTTTTTTACTCCTCGTGTAAGTTTTTCTATCATTATATTCTGGAATTTTATTGCTAACGTTCTTAACAAATTATTCTTGGAAAGTTTCGGTTTTTTTATGTTCTTCGTGCATGTGCAGATCTCCTTGAGTTTTTTAGGGTTTTTGACTACATTTAGCTAACTACAACTAAATCTGGTAGATCAATTAAAATAAGAGGTTATTTTCTGGTTTTTTAATTTTTTTATCAAACTGAAAATTTTAGATCTTTGTCTTTTTCTGGTTTCTCTGTGTTTGCATGTTGGTTTTGCAGAGATTCAGGTCAAATTAAGAGGTTTGAAGTTTGGTGTTTGGTGTTTTTGGTGCACTGCTCCCAACCGAGCTCCTCAACTCACCTCTGAGCTCCTCTTCTCTGCCCCGGGCTCCTCAACTCACCACGACTCCCTGTCTCGCAGCTCGTGCTCGGTTGTCAGCGGCTCTTCTCGCTCACGAACGATTCCTTGGTGTGCTTGTTCACGGCAAATCTTGTTCTTCAATCAATTTGGATCGGGGTCTTCTTCAACGGACTCCTACCATGCCCTAAGCTCGGGCTCCTCCCCTCCTGTGCATACTCTCCTGTGTGGGTGGCCATGTCTCCTAACCCTGAGTTGTCTCCTTCTTTGAGTCTTCCTCACCTCTATGTAAATCCCTTGTGTTGTTCCACTGGCCCTAGCTCTCATCCTTCTCACCCATCCCGATTGTTCCCAACTTGTCACCAACAACGGCTCTTCCAAGCATCTCTCCTCTGCGCGTGCACCCGACCTCTCGCCAAGTTTGCCTCCAATGGTTTGCACTCAACTTGGGATACCCCCACGCCCGAACGGTCCTTTGACCCCCCTTACGTAGGATCCTCCTCTCAACTCGGGATCCACCCGATTGGTCTCCACCTCCAACGGCTTCCACCGAGCCACATTTTTTGGTAAGTTGGTAAGTTGGTAAACTTAGTAAGTTTTTTTAAAACTTCTTTTTTGGTGGGAGATTTTTTTGGGGTGTTTTTTTTTAAGAAGTGGGAATTTTTTAAAGGGACATCAATTTTACAAATATTTAATTAGGATTTAATTTTTAATTAGATCTTAATTAGTTTTTTATCATTTGAAATTAATTAGATTTAATTATATTAAATCTAGTTTTATTAATTTCAAATCTAACTATCATTTACGATTAGTTAAATCATTAAAAATCGTCCTTTCAAAATAACGTCTTATTGTCATTTTTTAAAACTCCAATAGCTTTAAATTAGCTTAGGCATTTCAAAATGGTAATTTTAGGCGTTATTGTCGATTTTTTTCTAATCGTGTGCTCAAGTGTGCATTGACACTCTGAGCATTTTTTTTTCTTCCGTGTGCCTTTTCGGTGTTCTGAAGATCATCGGGACTCATCTTGAGTTCGTTTAAACCTTGTATTTACCCTTATTATTGCTTGCGACTAGTGAGCGCATCTACCACACTTTGCAGCAAGGGGGTATCCATTACGACGTGAGACATTTTTTTCTCATAACCAAGATTTGATTTCACCTCCTTCCTAGTTTTTTGCAAATTGTGCTTGTATACGTTGTCACTTTTTTGCGCTCCACGAAACATGATTGTGGTCTCCTCTCTTGTGTGTTATTACACTAATTGTAAGGTGAGTTACCAAGTGTTTCAAGATGCACACTCGGACCTGATTGTATTCAACACACTAAACTATAAAGTGCCGAAAAGTAGGGGTTATTATATTGTCCTAGGTGGTTGTGATTCTTTTCTGCATTCCTTCTCTCTCTTCACAATGGATGCTTATTCACTTCCTTTGCTTACACCGTTCAAATTTTTTGAGTGGAGATCGAAAATGATTATGAAACTAAGAGGTAAAGGGTTATTCCACATCACCATGGGAACTGAGACTGAACCAGATGACGACCCTAAAAAATCTAAGTGGTTAAACCGTAGTGATGAAGCTTTAGGTCTTCTTTGCATGTTTGTTTCTCCTGACTTGCTCTTCCACATTGAGTCATCCGAAACACCTAATTCTACGTGGAAAATGTTAGATGGAATGTTTAGACAACAAGATGACATGAGAGCGCATGAGTTGGAAAATGAACTACTAGGGTTAAATCCTAGTGATTTTGAAAACCTACAAGCATTCTTCTTTAAGTTTGTCCACACTAGATTGTTGTTAAAGGAATGTCAAGTAGAGAAGAAAGATTCCCAATTGATCTTTTTGATTCTTTCTAAGTTAGGTCCCTGAATACTCCGTCTTCGTGTCAACTTTTTACGCTACAAAAGTTACCTTGGGCAAGGATTGGAATATGCCCTCCTTTGACTGTTTTTCATCCCAACTCATTCGAGAATAGGAAAAACTCATTCAAATGGGGTCTCTCAAGTCCAAGTCACATGCCCTTGTAGCAAGTACTAGTAAGGAAAAGAAGACTGATAATGAGATAGAGAAAAAGGATCAACCTAAGAAGGAAACCAAGACCAAAACTAAATTTAACACAAACGCTTCAACTTCTGAGCCTAGAGAAAAGAAAGACAAGTTTTTGTGTTCCTATTGTAAGAAATATGGTCATAATGAGCATCTATGTATGAGAAAACAAATTGATCACCTTACTCATTTACTTGAGAAAAATCAAATAGGTGTTCCTGAGTCTATCAAACAAAATGCTCCAAAGGCCGAGTCTTCTACTATAAGAGAGTCTAAATCTGATAAGAAGAAAGGGAAGGCCCTCGTATCTTGAGTTGCTCCTTCATTGACGTGGATTATAGATTTGGTGCCTCGCACCACATGGATTCTTTGCATGTTGAGTTATCTAACATCGAACCTTGTGATATGTCCTAAATCACGTTGGGTGATAACACAAAAGTGTCGGTTTCTAGTAGTGGATCGGTAGAGATAGATGGGGGAACATTTAACCAAGTGTTGAGTGTTCCTGATCTCTCTACCAATCTCCTATTGGTTTACCAAATTACTCACCTTGGTGAAGGAATGCGAGTGGAATTTGGTCCTAACTCGGTGATTATTCGTGAGCTTAATAATGATACTACAGTGGCTGAGGGAAAGGCAGATCACCGTTCACGGTTGTATACCTTTTCCCACTTTACTTTTGATTCGACGCCCACTTCATTGCTTGATATTGAGAGAAGCGTTAAGTCCTATTCGACTTCTACTTCTCTACCTACTGAGGTTCTTCAGCTCTCTGATTTAGATTCTAACTCCTCAGATGATGATGTTGTTGAGCATGTTCCTCTTCTTGACCCTCAGACTTTTGAGTCTTCGATTCTGATAGTAGTGATGATGAGGACTATGTCCCTTCTCACTCGAGTGAAGAATCTTCTGACTTTGAGCTTGATTCTCCTGGTCTTCTTTGGGCTAGGAAAACTTTGCAAAGTGCTAGAGATTTAGTTGGATATACTTTAGACATGAGACATACTCACTCATATTTCATTGGACCCCGCTCTTTCTTCGCCTCTGCTTCTGATTCAGTTGTCTCCTCTATTTCTTCATGTAATGATAGTTCCATTAACACATACTCGCTTGGTTCTACTTCTGATGACGAGGATTGTGCACCCAATTCTGATGTCGAGAGTACTACAAAGGACTCTTCTCCTCCTCTCAGTATTACAGAGAGTGTTAAAACATCCCACATCTCATCAGATATTGAGTAGTCTCCTATACAACATCATATAGTTATCACACCCACATCTTTTCCACCTTCAGTGTGTGAGACCCCTTTCACTTCTCTACCTTCATTAGATGACTCATACATATCTGACATTGCTCTTCTATTTCTTGAGCCCCCTCATTGGGACAAGTAGCTACCTGACCTTAGTTGTCTTTTCACAGTACACTTGTGATGTACTATAGGTTCCTCATCCATCTACAGGTATTTCAGAGGAGTTCATCATCTCTGTTGTTGGGAGTGCCCCTTCTGGGAATCTTACCACTTCCACTTTTTCAGAGACTTTCATTGATCCACCCTTGTTTGTGGATCCATTTTTTTTCGTGGGGGATGTTTTTTACCTTCACATCAGTTGGACATCCTTTCTACAAGGTGTTCACCCTTCATACTCTGACAGTTCTGCACTTGTGACATTACCTTCGGCTCCTTCACACTCGCTTGCTAGACCTATGTCACACTTTCGTGGACCAGACTCAGAGTTCTTCATGATACTGCCTTCGGTTTCCTTCGTGGAGTGGGAGATTTCAGCACATATTTTTGTCCTTCCTAAGGGCAAACACACAGTTCGGTGTGGATGGCTCTTCTTCAGTCTAGAGGCATAGGATCTCATCATCGACATTCTTCTGGGAGACTTCTTAGAGTTACAGAGTTCAAATCCATCCATGGCATCTTCCACATCCATCTCGTCTCCCTCTTCTTCTCTCTTTTTCATCTTTTCAAGAGATTTCCCTTTTGTACATGGGTACCTTCATAGGCTAGTGTATGGCTAGGAGCCATATTTGGCATCTTTATTAGATTAGATAGTATTTTTTTCTCTTGTGGTGGATGTTTTTCCCACTGGGTTTTTTCCTTCGCTTAGGACTTCTTTTTGTGCATGGGTACCTCATCAGGCTTTGTGCCAGGACCCATTTCTCTTCTTCTTCTTCTTCTAGGAAGATGTTGTTTGTATATGGGCACCTTATCAGGCCTTTAGTTGTCGGGCCCCATTGACACATCTTTCTTAGTTGTTTAGGAGTGTTTTCTTGTTCTGTTTGACTCATCATAGCCACTACCCTAGCTTCGATGAAGGGGGTGTTGGTGTGTGGGATCCTATGTGTCCTCCACTCACATATGGAGGGTCATCTCACATGGGTTAGGTTTAGGGTTAGGTTTAGGGTTTGCTTGTGTGTCATGCACTAGGGTTACTCAACACCCTATATGTATCCCTTCATTTGACATTTATGAGTATGCCAAGACACTCGTTGTCTTTTTCTATATGTGCAAGCTTTGTTCTGTTATGTAAGTTCTTCCATTGATTGATCGATTCCTCCTTGTGATTACGTTGGAGCTATTATGTTTCCTTTAGAGTGCAACTTCATCGTGGTGCATAATTTTTAATACGATTCTCAAAAACTCTTTCATAACCACCCCTAGGTAGGGCAAGCGGTCACAGACCGCCGGTCACGTAGGGAGGTAGTTTCATCACTTTTGACAGAAAAATAAAAATCCTAACCGTAAAAACCTAGATTGAATTTAATTAAAATCTAAACTTTAAACCTTCAAAATGAAACTAATAAAGAACTAGTAATTGACCAAATGTAATTGTTTAAGCTTGTTGATCCTCCTATGGGAATCCAAATGTGTAAAATTTCATAGATTAAATGAAATGGGGTTTTTCCCCAATTGTTGAACTCAAAGAATGTTTACATTAAATAACAAAAATAGATCCACAATGGGATCTCTACATTAAGCAAATGAGAAACCTTACAATAGTAAACCCTTGCCTAAACTAAACTATGAAGAGAATAATGGAGGAAGATTTCTCCATCTACAACTAGAACCAAGAAAATTTCTCCATGGTTATAATTCTTACTCTCACGGCTTCTCCTTCTTCTCCTCTTCCAAACGTGCAAAACAAGAATGAACAAATGAGATTGTTTTGGGACAATTAGAAATAAAAAGAAACCCATAAGGATATTTAGGGCAACCCAAATCTAAGGGCTAGGATAGATTCAATCTAATGGCCCAGATTAAACCCTACCTCACTTAAGTCGAGGGTATTTTTGTGGGAATGAAATTTAATTAAAAAGTGCATAGGTAATGGGGTTAATGGGGCCACTTAGTGGCTAGACAAAATAATTAACTCTTATATTAGAAAATAAAGTAACCTTGGTACATGATAATTAATTAAACTTTTAGAACTTGGTAAATGTATTGTTTTAAATCATAAATATATTTTATGAAGTAAATTAATAATATTTAATTATTAATTTAATTCGACTTTCACAAGCTTGTGTAGAAAGACTTTAACCAAGAAATTTATTATTTGTGGATAATGTTTAACCTTGCAAAACCCTTTTAGAAAATAAAAATAACGGTATTTTTGATTATTAAATTATTAGTTCTATTTTGTTTTGAGAGTAGAAATTTGTGGGCATTACAAGATCCATCTCAGTAAACAACTAAGTGCACTCATCCTCTTATGTTTTCAAGTTTATATATTGTTTCATACATTAGTTACAAGTATTAATGTGTTGTTCTTGATATTACAAAATAAATGTTTGAATTTAATTAATCAAAATAACTTTGTGAAGCTCCCCTTACATCCTTTAGTGCACTTAATACTTGATTCTTAGATTTCAAGTAAATCTACTAAGGGTGTAAACATTTTTGGTGAATCCGAATCTTGAATTGAACATTATCCTCCAAACCCTAGTTTCCCCAATGATTCTCTTTTCTCACAAGTATATGTTGTTATTTCTTCTTAGTTATCTCATATTATTTTAGATTCGCATATGCTTTTCTCCTATGCCCTTCGAGCGTAGTTATCAATTTTACAATAAAATTATTGAGCATATTGAGCTTTTTCCTCCTAGTTGCAAGTGTCATAGCCTCATGACATCACCTTTGTTGCATATTGCTATCAATCCATCCATACTTGACCTTATTAACGAGGTTATATTACAAGACATTGAAATTCACAATGAACTTTATTATGGTTATAACCATGATGATGATAACATCATGGATCATGAATAAGTGGAACTTGTATTTCATTTTCATGAACAAATTTGTCGTAATCCCCACCACATTGAGCTTATCATCAAAGTCCTTATTTTTAAACTTTCATATGATTAGAAATATAGTGAATAATCCCATGTTGAGTAGTCTCAACCCTCTTTCGATTTACCGACATCTTTTATTCCTACATCTATGGTGCCTATATCCATGGGGAACCTAGTACATACATGGGGGAGGTTCTTTAGATCCCCCTAATAGGGGAGGAGGGGAGTGCCCCATATATAGATAGGCCCCGATATATAGATAACCCCCCATATAGAATAGGGGAAACTATATAGTAGGCAACATTCATTATATAATAATTCTCTATTTTCCCTTTTGTTCTCAAGCCTAGGGGCCTCTTGGTTTAGGTAAATATCTAATGCGTTCTCCTACTGGAGAAATTATCTTTGAAGGAAAAACTATGCATTTTTATGCAAAATGTCTCTCTGAATCTTCTTAAAATTGCTATTATTACTATTGTAAACATAAAATCACGCATTAGGTACATTTATAGGTCCTAAAAGAATATTATTATTTACACAATTCTTATGTGAGAAAACTAGTTATTGACCACCTTTGTCTTTGGCCTCTTTACTTTGTTTCTTATCTTCTTTATGGTATTTTACACCCCATGACCCGATCGGTACTTTACTTGTTTATCTTTTATGACTTCAAACACCAATGCCCAACGGGACGTCAACGCCAGGCGCCCTTGACCTCTTTCCATCTTACTCACTCTTTTTGGGCCCATTTTATCTTTCAACCATCTTATTTTCTTATGGTCGGTCTTCCAGTTGTCAATTACAAAATTCAACCAAGGGAATCATATAAATACATAGCTATGTGATCAAAATAAATGACCAATATTTAAGCATCTACTATCATTACCTAAGCTTGCATCCAAAGGTATCTAAGAGCACTAAAGGCATCCATCTAGCATCCATTCAAGGGACAAGGGATTGCATTTTCTACATACACAACATATGAAGGGGAAGTTCATTTTTCCATCCACACATTCTATCTACATTACTACTTCTAACTAGCTCGCTATCAAGTGCACTGACACAAGGCATCCTAGGGCATAATTCTTTCACACACACACAAGAACTACATGGAGTTTGAGATGTAGTGCAACACTCGATCGTAAGTTCACTCAGTCTGGCGACCATCGGGGTCAGTCTGACTCCCCATATTGCATCTTCCTTTTTTTGGATTATATGTGGTATTATGGGTTTTGTAGGTGAATATGTGTTTTGTAGGTTACAGGCACATTCGGTGACCACATTGCAACATATAAGTGACTAACAATGATTATCAGCAACACTTGTGTGACACAAGAAAATTAGATTTCGACCACTTTCATAGTCACGGGGTGCCCAGTAGGAAGCGTGACTACGGCACCTAAGCGCCCTGACCCAGTCCAAGTGCCCTGTCTGCAGGTCCTCTCAGACAGTTCCATAATTTATCCTAAGTGATTGCAACATTTTTATCTCTCTCTGTTCATTAGTTTTCTAGTCCAGATCGGTTAGGAAAGCATGAAATCAGCTAAGTCCTTTCTCTCTCTCTTGCACTTAGGGTTTCATGTTTATTTGTTTATTGCTTGTGTCATAGTGCATCATAATAGTTTATATATCATTTGTAAATTAGTTACTCTATAATTAGGGTTTAACGTAATTCTATTTTTGTTAAATCATTTGGTGAGCCCACATTCAAACACTCTTGGATCCTCATTTCTTCCTAGAATCAATATCTTAGGATCCTCTCCCATGGATGTCTCCATCCATGCCTTTTTGCAGGATAATTGATTGTGTAAATAAAATTAGATCTTATTTGGCCAATACTTACATTCATCCTCATACTTCACTTGAATATGTGTATCATAAGTTTACTTCCACTTTATCTCTTAATGAGGAACATATTACTTTCACATCAGATGAGTTTCCTTCTCAAGCCATGTTAGATCATGATCCCCCTTTATATTCATGTTTGCATCAATAATGTTGGGGTTAAACGTGCCTTAGTTGATAATGGATCGGGGCTTAATATTTGTAATCTAGCATTTCTCCACCAAATTGGCCTCTCTAAGGCCTCTTTGGCTCCCTCATCTGTTTCTATTCGTGGATTTGATAATATTCCTAAACGTGTCTTAGGTACTATCACACTACCCATTACTGTTGGGCCATGTACTCTACCTATTCCATGCCACATGATGCCCAATAATATTAATTATAATATTCTTCTTGGGTGGCCTTGGATCCATGCCATGCATGTGGTTCCTTCCACTCTTCATACATAGCTTAAATTCCTTTATCAAGGAGTTTTCTATGAAGTTCTAGCAGATCCATCCCCCTTCACATTTTTAATTCTATTGAGCATTCCACATGAAACCCCCATCTCTTACGTATCTAATCCACATTTCTCCAAATATGGTCTTGGCTATAAGTATTTGCTTCGTTATGGTTTTTTTGGTATTGGTTTAGGCCAACATGGTCAAGGAGTCACATAACCATTGGATCTCCCACTCAATCTAATAAACTTGGCCTTGGATATCATCTTCCATCACATCTTCTTCGGAGGCTTATGTTATTTTACATACTTCTTCACTTCCTCTCTTATATCTAAAACTCATCAGTGATTCTACTTCTATTGATTGGCCTAATTTGGACACTTTTTCTACTAATGATTCTCTTTTAGAATACATGGGGACTTATGATCACCTCCCCTCTTTCCATCAAGAAACAATTTCCATCATTTTTAATACTACCACCTACTTTGGTGAATCAGATATGCCTAATGAAAGTAATGATGCTCTGACACCATTCCTACCAATCCATACATAGAGGACTGGTCAACTCTTTTAAATGAAGAAACCATTCAATATAACCTTGGCACTGCCACCAACCCATGAATGGTTTTGTTGGTTCCTTCTCTTATGTTTGTTGAGAAAAATGATATAAACAAGTCTTCATGAATTATTTGATATATTTACATGGGATTATAGTGATATGCCTGGTATTGATCCTTCCGTAGCCATGCACAATATAGTCCTCCACCCTAGTGTTAAACCTATTCAACAAAAAATTCGTAAAATGCATTTGAAGGTCACACTACTAGTCAAGGAAGAAATACAATGACTATTAGACATTGGCTTTATTATGCATTGTGGATTATCCCAAATGGGTGTCTAACATCATTCCAATTATGAAGCCGGATGGCAGGGTCTATTGTTGCACAATTTTTGTGATCTCAATAAGGCTTGTCCCAAGGATAGTTTCCCATTGCCACACATTGATGCCATTATTAATTCCATTGCTAGATATGATATCCTTTCTTTCATGGATGGATTTATTGGTTACAATCAAATCAAAATCAACCCAATAGATCAAGAAAAACTTCATTTAATACACCATGGGGAACATTTTGTTACATTGTTATGCCCTTCAACCTTAAAAATGTTGGGGCCACTTACCAACGAGAAATGATGCATATATTCCATGACTATATTCATAAAATCCTTGAATATTATGTTGATGATATACTTTCCAAATCACGACATCATTCCACACATGCTCAAGATCTTTGCACACTCTTTGAATGTTTTCCAAAATTTAAAATACACCTAAATCCAAAAAGTGTGTTTTTTGGTGTTATAACTGGTAAGCTCCTTGGGTACATTATTTCCCAACATGGCATTGAAATTGATCCCAAAAGATTTCGTGCCATTATTGACATGCCTCCACCTCATAATTTACATCAATTACACTCACTATAGGGTAAAATCTAGACCATATCATTTTATCGCATAACTTGCTGAAAAAACCCAACCATTCACATGCTTAATGAAAAAGGACACTAAATTTTTCTAGGATGACCATTTTCAATGGGCATTCGAAGATATTAAAGCATATCTCTTAAATCCTCTTGTCTTAGTACCTCCCTGGACCTGAGTGACCTTTCTATTGTACATTTCTACTACATTCCATGCATTAGGGGCCCTTCTCGCACAACATGATGATTCTCAACATGAAAGAGTTGTCTATTACATTAGTCGAACTTTACTCTCTTATGAATGCAATTATAGCTACATTGAGAAATTATGCCTTGGCCTCATCTTTGTTACGGACAAGTTATGACACTACCTTCTTAATAATGAGGTTCATATCATTACAAAGTAGATCCTCTACGATACCTCTTATCTTGCACACATCTCTCGAGATGTCTCACATGATGGGTCATGTTACTTATAGAGTTTGACTTCAAATTCATTCCACAAAAAACAATCAAAGGCCAAGTTATCGCTGATCAACTAGTTGACGCACCTCTTCCGATGATGCATCACATGTTTGTGATTCTTTTTGAGATGATTTCACTTACTTGCACCATTAACACTTGGACTATGTACATGGGTCTTATCCTCTATGGGGATGGAATTGTGTTCATCACTCCACATGGTGATCATCTCCCCTTTGCATATCACTTAGGATTCTCATGTACGAATAACATTTCTGAGTATGAGGCCCTCATTCTCGGCCTCACCATTTCCCATAAACTTCTTATTCACAATATCCACATACATGGTGATTCTTAGCTTATTATAAATCAAGTTAACGATACATATCAAACAAAAGAGGAGCGTCTTATCCCATATAATAACTTGGTCAAAACAATCCTAGCTACATTTAAATCCTACTCTCTCACTGCCATCCCACACAAAGAAAATCGTCATGTGGATGTTATGGCTAGTGTGACATCACTCATTCCCAAGATATCACTGATGAGCAGGCCACCTTCATCATTCGACACTTACAATTGAACCCTGAAGCATGTGTGTTATAGTCCACCATTGAAGCACTCAAATTTATAACTTTCTATATTATGCATATAATTTCATGAAGCATCTTGAATGGTGTGAGGCCACAATATGTAATCATTGGTGTTTCATTATTCAAAATATCATTTGATGGTCATTTTTGCTATGATGTTTAGGACTAGACGACATCCCCACGACTATTTCTCACGTTCATGATAGTCTATGTGGTGGTCACTTCTCAGGAAAAGCCATGTCACACAAACTTCTATGCTAAGGCTACTATTGCCTACTATGGAACATGATTGTTTAGAATATGCCAAACATTGTGATAAGTGTCAAAAACATAACAATCTCCATCATGCACTTGCATATGACCTCCAACCTATTACTCCATCATGACCATTTTCCTTATGGGGTTTTGATCTTGTCGACAAAATTAATCCCGAATCGGTTGATGGTCATAAGTTCATCATTATTGCTATGGAATAATTTACTAAATGGGTCGAATCCACACCCTTACAAATTACTACTGGTCTCGACATTTGCCATTTTATTACTACCCACATCATTACACACTTTGGCATTCCCTCCATCATTATCATTGATAATTGTTCTATTTTTAAAAATAAGGATGTTAATCGCCTCTGTGCTGAATTTAAGATCAAGCAAACATTCTCCACTCCTTATTATCCATAGGGAAATGGCCAAGCAGAAGCCACAAATAAGACAATTGTTAAAATATTATGCAAGACCATTGATACTAGTGGTGATGATTGACACAATCAAATTCTATACACTCTTTGGGCTTACCGCACTAGTGTGCGCACCCCCACAAATGCTACACCCTTTTCACTCATTTACGACACTGAAGCAGTAATCCCCTTAGAGATGGAAATACCATCCTTATAGGTATCACTTAAAGGCATTCTCAAAGACAAAAATATCATGAAAATTGACTCCATGAGCTTGAGATGCTTGACTCTCGCCATGTGAAATTTCTCGAACACCTCCGAGTATATCAAGCTCACATTGCACAAGCTTACAATAACAAACTTTGTCCATGTGAATTCAATATTGGAGACCTTGTATTAAAGTAAAATTAGAAAAATACAATAGCTAAAGCCCATCTCAAAGGAAAATTCAAACCTAATTGGCTTGGACCTTATGTCATCACAAATAGGCTAGGGGGTGGTGTCTATCATCTTGCCACTATCCTTGGTAAGCCACTTAAAAACCCACTCAACGTAATGCATCTAAAATGCTATTATGCATAAACATATTAAATACCATGTGATGCACTCTTGTGCTAAGGTTCACACTTGACTATTAAGGGCATATTACATCCACGAACCTCACACAACACACATTTTTGCTCTGTGATTCATGATGCATCTTTCTAAGCATTTCATTCTCACACATCATAATACCCTATGACGCACTATAGTTCCATGGTTCATACTCAACTACTGAGGTTCTAAATCTAAAATGAGCCTCACCTCTTCTACACTTTACGCTCTACGCTTCATGTTCTATTCTATCTGGCACACACTTTCAAACCATTTACTTATGACACACTCTTGTTCTATGGTTCATTCTTTATTGATGAGGGGTATTTTATAAGTGAACTTCATCTCATACTCATCCACATCTAATAGGGGGAATGTTGCTCCTATCACATTCACATTGCATACCATTCCATTATACTCATCCACTACATATTACATATCTTGGTTGCACATACTCTTGCTTGCTTACATTAGTTACATGTATGTTTTGTTTCCCATGGTAGAAAAATACTCAGTATGTTAATATATGTTTTAATAGACATGCATGTTCACTTGATCTTTAGTTGTGAATGCAACCTTCCTACACATCTTTACATGCAACAATGATGCTTGACACTATACCTCTTACTAGTCACACAGAGGCTCCTGGAGGCATTTACATTTACTACTCCTACACATCACAAGTGTTATTGTTTTGTTACTTACTACTTTATCTTATTAGAACAATACTTTCCATTGATCTATACACACTTTGACAAACTTTATATATTTCTAACATGTTAACGGGTGCTTCACGTGTAACATTTTCTTTGCAAAACTATATGCTACCATAGTTGTCTGTTATACTTTGCTTGAAATTTTTTTGCCATTATATGTTATTGTTTGTGGGCTATGCCCTTTGTCTTGTATGTACATTGTATGCTTTTGGCCACTTCAACCTGATTGTCGGTGACATTGTGAGTAATGTCCAATTTATGAAACCCATTTTTCAGTCTCTCTCTTGTATGCACATTTCTTACATTACACTAATTTTCTATGATATGTTTGCTTCTTTTATTAGTAACACACCTAATTAGCCTCTTTTTTCATGTGCCTTGGCTTCTACCATACACATCCCCCTGCAGGTCTCCACTTCAAATTGGTTTCATGTCCTCTCCTTTGGACCAAATGCTCTTATCAATGTCACATGTACCCCAAATGAGGGGGCATACATTGGGTTAATCGGTCACCCCATACAATAGCTCATACCTACAAATTACAGAACAACACAAGTTATAGTTACAAAAATGACCCAAAATCTGACTTGGGTCCTTAGTTCAACACAAACACCAATGCTTGGGCTCAGACTAGGAGTGCACGGGTGCCCGTGTACTTACCTATGGTTAATAAGGGGAAGATATAATTAGTTTCTCAGATTGCCATAGTTCACAAAAATTTACAAAGAAGTTTTTATAGTATAAACACAGTCCTCTAGCAAGTAGAATACATTATATCTCCATTACAATTGGTATAACTAACAAATTCGGAACTAATAGGGTAAAATTCAAAACAAAACGAGGATCAAACCATCTACAATGGTATAATCAGGAAGAAGTCATGGAAGGAGAGTAACACTAGACTTTTCTCCTCAACACTCTTCTTCTGTTGTGACATGAGATTGCCAAAAAAAAATTGCACTTGTCATGAGATCGCCCGAAAAACTCACCCTTGGCGTGAAATCGCTCAAAAAAATTCACACTTGGCGTGAGATAGCACAAAAACTCACTCTCGACATGGGATCACCCAAAAAACTCATTCTACATAGCATTATCAAGATATTTTCTATCCTTTACACTTCTATACATCAGTTACACACTTTCCTTTTACACACTTTTACACACTTTTGCATACTTTTGTAGATTTTTCATAATACATGACTTTGACTACTCTTTTGCTCTTCTTTTGCAGGTTTGTCCTTATAAGAAGCAACTCCACATAAAATTCAAGCACAAAAACATGTATAACATGGTACAACATAATATGCTTTACCCCTAGGGTCACTTCTTCTTTCTTAGTTTCCACGCTTCATTTTTATCACTTCACGCTTTCACTTGTCTCTTCGACACGTTATCGCCATCACTCTCTATAGGAACAAAAGGTACGCATCTTCTAACTACTTTATGTTATCGAGTATTCACTCAATAACATAAAGTGGGGGAAAATATAGACACAAAATCATGCACTTGGGTACATTTCTAGGTCCTAAAAGCATATTATTATTTACATGATTCCCAAGTGAGAAAACTAGTAATTAATGATTGTATTTGGACTCTTTTGCTTTGTTCCTTGTCTTTTTTTGGTCTTTTACACCCTACAACCCAGTTGGTATTTTACTTGTTTATCTTTTATGACTTCAGACACAGCGCCACCACCCTCATCCCCTCTAGGTGCCCTTGATATCTTTCCACCTTACTCACTCTTTTTGGGTCTCTTTTATCTTTTGGGCACCTTATTTTCTTATGGGTTGGCCTTCCAGTTGTCAATTACAAAATTTAACCAAGGGAATCATATAAATACATAGCTATGTGATTAAAATAAATACCAAGCTCTAAACATCTACTATCATCACCTAATTTTTGGGTGACCCTGATCTCTTTCCACCTTACTCGCTCTTTGTGGGCCTCTTTTATCTTTTAGGCACCTTATTTTCTTATGGGTTGGCCTTCTATCCGTCAATTACGAAATTTAACCAAGGGAATCATATAAATACATAGTTATGTGATCAAAATAAATGACCAAGCTCTAAACATCTACTATCATCACCTAATTTTGCATCCAAAGGAATTTAAGAGCACTAAGGACATCCATCTAGCATCCATTCAAGGGACAAGGGACTGCATTTTCTGCATACACAACATAGGAAGGGGAAGTTCATTTTTCCATCCACACATTCTATCTACATTGTTATATCTAGCTAGCATGTTATCAAGTGCACTGACACAAGGGCATTCTAGGGCATGATTCTTTCACACACGCACAAGAACTACGTGGAGTCTAAGATGTAGTACAACACTTGGTCATAAGTTCACTCACTCGGGTGACCACTGGGGTCAGTTTGACTCCCCATATTGCATCTTTATTTTTTAGATTTGATGTGGTATTGTGGGTTTTACAGGTGAATCTTTGTTTTGTAGGTTACAAGTGCATTTAATGATCATATTGCAACATACATGCGACCAACAAGGATTATCAACGATACTTGTGCGACATTAGAAAAATCGATTCGACTACTTTTATAGTCACGCGTGCCTAGAAGAAAACTCTAGAACCTAGGTTCCTTGACCCGATCCGACACCCTAGTCTAGCTCTTTCCGACAGTTCAATGAATTTATCCCGAGATATTACGACATTGTTATCTCCTTGTTCATCAATTTTCAATCTAGATCAATTTAGGAAAAGCGTGAATCAACTAAGTCCTTTCCTCTCTCTCTTGCACTTAGGGTTTCATATTTATTTACTTATTTCTTATGTCATAGTGCATCATAGTAGTTGTATATCATAGTGTACATTCAATTACTTTGCAATTAGGGTTTAGCATAATTTTATTTTTGTTAAATCAATTGCACATCCTATATCCCATCATAATGGTTCATGCACTTCTTTATCTAGTACACAAGCTCTTGAAACCCTTGCTCATATTATCACCCTCTGGATGTAATGATTAACATTTTCAATCACACATCATCTTCAACACCGCTTATCACTTCAGATGACCCCGACATAGATGACACACTGGTTTTAGATACTTTATCATCCTTGTCTCTATTAATCAATTACATATACATGGTGTTTTGGTTGATCAACATAACAAGGATAATGTATTCTCTCTCATTCTACTTCAATATCTTGGCATTTTTACACAAGTTCTCGCATTTGATACTAATACTCACTATTGGCGCATCACTTTACCTATCACTATTGGTTCAATCACTACATCAATTCATTCTTGGTTGTTACTACTCTTAGTTTGGGTACATTACATTTTGGTCTTCCTTGGCTACGTGCTCTTATGAATATTTCATTAGTTATTCAAAAATGTGTCAACTTTACTCATAATCAACAACTTGTCATGATTAGAGGTGTTCCCTTTGAGGATCATTCTCTTAGTTTGCCTAGTCATTCTTCTAAAGTTATTGTTATCCAAACAACTCTCCTAGTTATTTGGACAACTTACATACATATTATGGCTTAAAGATCTTCATTACAGTGGTGCACCTTAGTTTTCTCCTTGGCACATTCACTTGGTCACTATTTCTCGCGCCTATGCGCGCTTCCCCTACCCCTTTCCATTTTCCTTTTCCTCTTTGTTCCACTCTTACTTTGCATACATCTTTTGTGGATTGCCTTCTTCCTAGTAAGCTATTCATCCTATATGCATTCCTTATAGTTGCTTCAATCAGCGATGTCTTTGGCCATCTTATGCGCCATGTGCATTACTTTGTAATAGTCATGCCTTGATCATACATTTTCCACTCACAAGTTTGCCCCCATTTCCTCTACGTGTGTTGTCATTGCGTACACCTTCCTTTTATCATCCTCGTGTGGCTCGTTCTTCTATGCACATACCTTTGCACCTCCTCTATGCCTTTTTGTGCCACATCATTCTCTGACATGCTTGAGTGTGCCACACACAACCAATCAAAGTGCACCAACAGGGCATCGAATCCTTGCAACAAATCAATGAGTGACATGTGGCAAAAATGACAAGAAGATTTGCACAGATTGACTGTCCTTTCAGCCAATCAACATGTGCCACATGTCTTGTGTGTGCAAGTGACTCTAAAAAACCTCTAACAACCATATCTTTTACTATAGAGATTCGATTGGTACACACCTAGTCTCAATCGATTTGTTGAAGTGACGTAGGCTATAGTACTAGATATTCAAATTCAATTCTTGGCGGATCGGTAGGTGAGAAATGGGAAAATGTATCTCTGGGCATTGATGAGCAAATCTAATTGATCCAACCACTCTATTTGATCCTATCTCCCTTCCTTCCTTCTCCAACATGCCAAACAAAAATGGGGAAATGTATTTGACATATTTACAGTGAATTTAAGGTGCATTGAATGTTTTTTGTTGTTGGTTGTATTTCAAATTCAGGTTTTCCCTCCTTCTCTTCTTCTTCCATCGATTCATCTATAAATGTAAGAGCTGGGATCATTTTTAATGTTGGACACTTTGGATCCTTACGCATTTTCTAAGGACTTCATATTTATGTATTTTGAGTCACAAACCTCTATATCTAGCTCGTGCATGTGGATATTGACCTCTTTTTCCATTATAACAGTTTTGTGCATTTCTAGAAATAATGGAAGCATCGTTTTGTGACTATTCTCTGTCCTAAGCATGTTTGTATTCTTTCTTCTTGCCTTTCTTTTACATTGTGTGTTTGTTGTGTCATTCTACGTCCCTTACATGACTCCATTTTTAGTTGTGTTCCATGAAACTAATCTGGTAAATGCATTTTAGTTGTGCTACACATGCCTAACCTTCTTTCATGCCTTGTCCTTTCATTTTCACTCAGAATGGATGGTGTTCATCCCTCTTTTTCTGGTGCTATCACCTTCCTTAGATTAGTTTTTTTCATTATGTTATCCTTCTATCCTTGGTCCTTTGACATTGTTAGCTTAGTTTTCCCTTTCAACATTAGGAGTAGTAGTAGCAATAGAAATAGATAGAGGAATCAACCTTCTCCAAAGATCCGTCTCAAGTGCACAAGGTCCCACAACTTGGAGATGGTTCCATTGTTGTCTCAAACGACTTCGGTTCTTCCAGATCCGAGACACGGGTGCAAGTTTGAACGACCAACAGTTTCTTACATGTCGGGTCGGAGTAGTAGTGAAATATTAAATTTCATATTGCTAAGTTCTAGTGTGTGAACTTAGTATTTCCAACCTTTAGAGGATTTTTTCAACACATCTGGTGACTCCCAACATTTCCAGAGCTCCTGTTTTGTAGTCCTGAGTGCCTTTTATGAGAAGAGTGCATACTAGACAGAGTGTTGCAACTGAAGGATCCTTTAAGTACCTCCAAACTTTCACCAAGAAGCACATGCAACAGATCTTCTGCGCACACATCCCCATCTCCAACGCGCCACACACACTCTACTCCTCAAAATGACAAGCACGCCCTACCATGGCGCTTCAACCTCCTCCTCTAAGGAACTTCACCAGCTTCACTAGTGGAAGCCCGCTCAATCTCAATGCCCAACATGATATGCCAGTGGCTGCACTTAAGAGTATTCCATACTTCATAGGAGAAAATCAAGTCACCCCTGTTGAACACATTCAAGATGTGGCCAATGTATGCTTTGTCTATTTGATTACACATGATGATGTTGTTGTCAAGTTGTTTGCAGTTTCTTTGAAGGGTAAAGCACTCCAATGGTACTGTGGCCTGAGACCTGCATCTATTGCTACTTAGGATGAGCTTGGAATGACTCTATGCAATTAATTTGAAGATAAATCAGATCATTTATCATTGGTGGAGTAGATGACTACAAAAAGTGTGTGCCCAATGAGAAAATGATTGATTTCAACATTAGATTCCATAAGAATTGGGATAGAATTCCTCAAGTGGTAAGGCTTACAACCCAACATGTTTTCTTGTACTATTTAAGGGCTTTGAATAGTGACATCTCAGTCATGATTCAATCTTTGAGAGGTAGAACCTTACCTATGATAAGGCCAAAATATGTCTCATTAATGCACAATAAATGATCTTATTTTACTCTCCTTTTTATCAAGTTTGACTACATTTTGTGACTTTTGTTTGATCTAGTATAAGTTAGGATGTAATTGTCCATATTTTGTTGAATTTAGTTCTAACATCTAAAAACTCGTAATTCCTAACAAAGTGTGTGGAAATTTAGTTTTTGTAATAAAACAGGTCACAATCAGTCAAGAGAATGAAGTATGAAGAAATCAACATGTTTTTGGGAGCATTGGCTTCAATACGACTTAGTTCCGAACTCCATCACACAGTTTATGAGCTCTATTACTTAGTTTCAGAACTTTTGGACTTAGTTCCGGAACTCCAACACTTAGTTCGAAACTCCTGTGTTTAGCTCTGGAACTTTCACGGTTAGATCTAGAACAGTCCCCTTTAGTTCCAGAACTTCTCCAAAGTTCTAGAACTAATGGGAATCTATTTATTTTGACAACATCCAATGATAAAGCAATCAATGAGCCTTTCAATCAGGAGCAAATCAGAAGATTTCCAATTCTTCATACTCGAAGATCCAAGGATAACTTATCGAACCGTACGTCCAAAGAAGGTTCCAAATTTGAAATCTATTTTGGGCATAATTTAGTTCCATCTCGAATCGGTAGAACGATTATGACCGTAAATGTATCTTTGAATGAAATATATATATATATATATATATATATATATATATATATATATATATATATATAAAGACCTATAGATAGATTTAGAATATAACATATACACACAGATACATAGAGATAGAGATATAGAAAGATACAATATGTTTTTGTAAGACAAAACATTTCAACAATAAAATAGCCACTTCGTTTTGAGAGAATATTACTTTGTCAAATCCTAATTCAAGGTGGAGCAAGGGCCCACTCCTCCAAGAACTAGGATCCTTGTTTTATTGGTATTTATATTTCTAAAGCAAATAGTGTAGATCTGTTAATTCTGTAAATGCTTTTGATTCTTTAAGTTGAACTCTATTGTATACTTGTCCCTGTAGGTGTTATAGATTAGATTTTTATTTCCTTGCAAGCTTTTCACAACATTTTCAACCGTGTGTTTATTTCCAAAGCAAAGTGTGTTTACTTCTGTATTGTGTGTTTATCTTCAGCAATTTATTTACTTTTGTATGTGTGTTTATCAACAAGTTTATTATAACATAGAGATAATAAGGCTTTGGCCATGGAATCCTAAGGACACGAAAAAAACCCCGGAAAATAAAATAACAAATACCTACAGACAATTACTAGATCACTAGGATTTTCTTGTTGCATATAGCTTTAGACACACCCCTGGTTTTAATATGACATCAACAAAGAGTTGATTAAATGAAGGGAATAACGACACCCATAATTTTTGTCACCATTGCTTTAGGGATCCACTAGTTAGAATTGTCTAATTAGGTATCAACAAGAGCAACAATCATACATCTAGTAATTGAAGAATCTTCCCTACGTCATCATAAAATTTATGAGTAGACCAAGAGACTCAAAGGGTAGATTTATCCCAAAAACATCTCAACAAGAATTATCATCATCCTCTAGTTCAAATAAGGAGGTTGACCAAGAATTTGAAGCACCATTATTTCATGTTAGACAAGAAGCATAATTGTCACCTTTGGAGTTCTTGGATCGATCACTAGAAGGAAGTGAAAATTTTAGAAAAGTATTATCTCCCAAGACCCATTTAGAGAAAGTTTTGATTCTCAGTTGAGTAGTCAACCTCCTACTCCTGACTTCTCACCTTCCCCAAAGCAGATCACATACCACATTGATTGGGAGAAAAGTCTAGAAAGTACTGCAGAAATGGCACGAGAAGCTGAAAGAGAACCTGATAGGACCTTTACTTATCCAATTCGGTTGGATGATGATGATACACCTATGAAGAATATTTCACCGCGCATTTACCCACATTTAAAGGAATGTCATCTCAAGATCCCGACCAATTTCTCGTTTGAATTTAAAGTATCTTGTGTTAAACCTATGATTACAAAACAGATAATCAAAAGCTCAAGTTGTTTCCATCTACCCTGAAGGATGCAACAATGAGGTGGTTTATGGGATTAACATCTGATTCTATTACCACTTGGGCACAAATGGAAAATACCTTCCTCGACAAGTATCAAGACTATTTTAGAGGGAGGAACAAAAAGGAAAAAAAAATTCAAAATCAAGTAGGAGGATGAGAATATGGAAGATTATTTAGACAGCATTTATCTTTGTAAGTTAAAGATGTGGATTTGTACTACAAGAAGAGTTAAGCAAAACCATTTTTCTTAAAGGTCTGGATGATGAATCTAAGGCCCTTAATTTAATGGGAGGTGGAAACATTGACCAATTAAGAATGAATGATATTAAAGACATTTATAGAAGATATTCAATTAACCTCCACCATGGATGAATTGCAAGCTAAATCAAATACTAAAACTGAACCATTAGCTATGTATTGTCCTAGATGCAGGAAGAAGCATGAAATAATAGATTTTCCTCTGGATAAAACATAAATGTGTCTTATCTGTGAATTTAGGGACCATGAGAGTAATGTTTTTTCTCTTCTTCCATTTATTAAAAATCAGCTTAAACAAACCAACACTCCATCCACATCAGAAGAAGTAAACTTTGTCCAGAGACAACCTAGCCATGGGTAGTTCATGCCCAGGTCAGTTCCTAACCCCTGGATGATGCCATGGGCAGCTCAGACAGTACCACAAAGTTGGGGACAACCATCTTGGGTCCCTCAACCAACATGGAATCCTCAGGATTGGTCAGGACAATCTTGGTATGCCCAAGGACACCAATAACCATGGTCTGGTCAAGGTAACCTGAATGCTTGGTCACAACCTAGGTGGAGCCCTAATAATTATGCTCAAGGAAGGACATATCCTAATCAGAATCAACAAGCCATAATGGGTTCCCCAACACAAAATTCACAAACTAAAAATGTGGTTCAAACACAAATACTAGCACAACTAGTTTCTAATCCTAGAAACAAACAAATAACTCTTGTCTATGGGGTAGAAAAAGAAAAACCAATTGATCTAAATGCCATGGATTGTAAAGATATTCAAACTAGATCTAGAAAATTAATTAGTAGTCCACCTATTATAATTACTGAAATGATAGAAGAAACTGAAACCCCTAGTGCGGTTGTTCCCAAGAAAGATGAAAAAGAAAAAGATAAGGAGCCAGATAACAACTCTACTAAAAATCCATTTCCAAAGAGATTTAAAGAAGTTATAGGGACCAAGGAATCTAAGTTGGTGCAGGAGTTAAGGAAAATAAATATTGAAATACCATTGTTACAAGCAATCAAGGACATTTCGAGTTGAACAAGTTAATCAAAATATTATGTTTAAGAAGACCTAGAAGGAAGTAGTACCCAGAGACTATTATGGTAGATGGGAAACTTGTCAATTTATTAGTAGGAAAACTTTTACTTCCCAAATATGGAGATCCTGGTAGCCCTGTTATTTCTGTCTCTATAGGGAATAAAGATATACATAATGTTTTGGTTGATTTGGGAACAACTATAAATGTAATGACAATGGACACTTTGAAAACATTACCATTAATAGGTATCCAATCTACTAACACCATATTACAGATGGTAGACGATCAGAAAGCAACACGAGAAGGAGTTATTGAAGATGTGGCAGTTATGATAGAGTCATGGGAATATCCAGTGGACTTCCTTATATTGCAGCCAAAAGGTAAAACACTTGGTTATCCCATTATTTTGGGCAGACCATGGTTAGCTACAGTTGCTTCCTTAATTGATTACAGATCAGGTGATATGACTATCTCAAATTGTAAGAATTCTAAGCGAGTTTCCTTATATCCCTCTGCACGACCTTTTATCGATAATCAAGAACAATTATGGGTTGATGATCCTGACACTAATAAACAAAATCTCTCTTCTTTGGCTATGATAATATTGCAGGATCATGTATGGGAGATGGAAGATATGATTAATCAATCGTTAAACGAACACAAACTGTCCTTGGAACAATCTAGGATAGTTCAGGAACCTACAGACTTAGTTCTGGAACCATCAGATTTAGTTCTGGAACCATCACATTTAGTTTAAGAACCGTTAAACTTATCTCCGAACCACAACAACAAAAATCCCATGCAAATGCAAATAATTTCACTCTGGAGGAACGCAATTTCTCTTGGGGAGGAGTAGTAATAGCTACAGATTCAGGAGCTTTAGTTTTAAAGATATCAGGAAATGGTGAGGAATTTCTGGAAAATAGTAGTGACAAGGAGCTTGACCGACAACAAGATAACTATCATATCTCTTCCTATTGTCCTTTGTCCAGTATTCTTTCTCAAGGGAATTTTGGAGATATTGCTACATATAATATGTTATTACCACATCCATGTCCACTAAACACCTTAATGGAACCCTTTCAATAAATCAGTTCATCACACATTGGAGCCAAACATGTTGAGATTCAATCGGGTAAAATTTTGAACATTAATAGTTGGTGAAGAAGCTAAATTGTTTGATGTTCTGATAGATTATACTAGATATTTTGCTTGGGACTATAAAGACATGAAAGGAATCCATCCAAGTATTTGCACCCATCACATCTATACTGAAAACATTAAACCAGTTAGGCAACCTCAGAGAAGGATTAATCCAGCCTTAAGGGACATAGTCAAGCAAGAAATTGAAAAACTATTACAAGTAGGTTTTATCTACCCTATCTCAGATAGTCAGTGGGTGTCTCCTCTTGTAATTGTACCTAAAAAGAATAGAAAATGGAGAATTTGTGTTGATTATAGGGAGCTGAAAAAAGCCACACTGAGAGATTATTTTCCCTTACCATTCATAGATCAAGTTGGAAAACCTTGCAGGTAAACAATACTTTTCCTTCCTAGATGGCTTTAGTGAATATAATCAAATTAGATTTACTACTTGTTGGTCCGAAAATCAGAGGGTGGACAGATCTATGGATGACGAGCCAACAAAGTGTGCGGGCGTAGCCCCTCTTTGAGTCAAAGAAGCGAAACCGGTTTATTGCTATTCTACTAAAGCAGGAATCATGTGCAAGTCTCACAATATTCTCGCCTTCGGGGGTTGGGATTTCATCCCGTTAGAGGTGCTTCCAAGTGTAAAAGAAGGGGAAGAAACGAGGTGGGGAGATAGGAAAGATCTGAAGGGAGAAAAGAAATGGATTCCAAAGCTAGAAAGGTTAGAGGGTCTATGTTTTGGGTGGTAGTAAACATAGTTGAACTTACTTGCATAGATGAACAAAGCAATACTGATGAATAAATGACAAAAAAGTAGAGATAGATTCAACAGAATAAACGCATAAATATGACATAAGAAAGATTAAATTCTCATAACACGGATATTCAACACAAAGTCTTAATATTTGTATTCTGTTTTCTTACATTACAAAAAAGCTCAAAGTCTTTTCTTCTTACTTCTATTTTTCATCTGAAAAGTATCCATCCCCGAATACAACAAGTATCCAAGTATATATAGAAGAAGGAGAAGAAAGAAGGCAAAAGGGAACCAACAACTAATTACAAAATATCTAAAAGTCAATGTTGACTTTGGATAACTTGGTGGATGACAACATCCCATGGTGCAACATGAATGAGGTCATCGTTTGTACCAACATACTATTAGATATTTACAAAAAGAGAAAGCCAAGAGGAAGAGAACTATTCATCGTCATCTCGCGGCTGGAAGGGGGTATCTTGCTTCTTGTTGTTTGGGAGAGGTGATGTGGAACTGGGTCCGATATTCCATGAATTTAGTGATCATGGGCTGAAGTTGATCCTGAGCAGGACCCTTCGTATGATCACCGATGACTTCACAGGTCTCCCGTTCATCTCTGAAGTTTTCAGGGAGCTTGAAATAATCATTACCTACCTCCATCAGGAACCCCACAAAATCACGGCAAGCCAGAAGGTTGTTGATGCATTCGGTGTCGAAAGTGGCTTCTGGCCCTAACCCTTGCGAGAGGATCTCTTTGAAGATCCGGATAGTTTCGTCTACCTTCCTCAAGGTGAAAGAAGGAGTAAGCAAGCCTGGAGACATCCTCAGAACGATTTGTTCCATTTGATGCATTGTATCTAGGGCTTCTTCCTTGACTTTGTCGATCTTTTCCAGACGAACTCCATCTGGTCGACCCGGTAATCCAACGCAAAGCAAGGATCTTGTTGGGTACCTGGGGTGACTGAAGATGCCAAATTTTACTAGATCATCGACTGAGTAGTCGAGCATTTTCTGGAATGTTTCGTGTTGCAGCCTTGCATGGTCCAACTCCTCGGAGATAGGTCCTGCGATCGCCTGGAGCTCTTTGTTCACCTGATTGATGTTCTGATACAACTCGGTGAACTTGACTATTACCTCCTCACTGTCTTTGAGGATTTGATCCCTCCAGGTGGAAACTGCCATACCTTGTTCACCAATTTTGGCGTACTCATTTATCTTGTCTTGACTTAGGACCTCAGGAGTTTCGTGGCAGTTGTAGGAGGTGCACTGCCCATTTTCTTTAGGGCGCGGAGAAGATTTTTGTTTTGTTCCTTTAGCAACCTTTTCTCCTCCTTTGCTTCTTGAATTTTCTTGCAAAGGGCATCCACTGCAGATAGGGCCTCTCCTTGAAGACTTTCGAAGACGTTCCCATTGTGACTTGGGTCACTGTATAATCTGTCGGAGACAGATCTTCTTTATTCTTGGAAGGATCGGGATATGCTATCTCCATTACTCTCTCTCCTGATGCACTCTGAGAGAAGCGGGTTATGGGATTTTGCTTCTTAGTCCCCTTTGACGGGATGACAGAGAAGTCCATTGGTGCGATGGGGACCTTCCTCTTATGTTGGCTCAGGTGCTGAGAGATCCATGCTGGACTTATGGGAGTGGGACCAGAAGTGGAAGAGGGAGCAGCTGCAGCGGATGAGGGGAAATGGGTAGAGACACTTGGTGGTGGCATCGAGAGGGAGGCCGAGAAAGTGCTCAGGGGGAAGGGACACTGTAGGGGAGGAAGATGTGGGAAAGAAAGGGAGCTGAGAGATGAGAGAAGAAATGGTGGGGGACAGCTCCGCGAGAGAAGAGAAGATGGATGACGAGGAAGGAGGAATAATAGAAGATGGGGGAGAGGACACGACCAAAGGAATGGTCACTTGGGTCACGCAAGGAGGAGAAGGAGGAGAAGGAGAAGGGATAGAAGGGACCTCAGCAGTTGTAGTAGTGGTGACACCCTGAGTGGATGTACCCATGAAACACCTTCCGCCGCTTCTTTTTTGGGGATACTAGGCTTACAACCTGTTCTTGTGCAGCAGAAGGAGGACTTTCAGGAGTTCCTTCTTGAGCAGAGCTAGATTTTCCCTCTTTATCTTTGCCTTTGACCTTAGGCAGATGTTTTGGCCTGACAGGTACGTTGCCCAACGGAGACGTAGTGAAATCTACCCCGAGGTAGATGAGGCCATTCATCTGCACCAGTGCTCTGTTCTCCACAATGTCTCCTTGACCCTTTCTTCAATGGTCTGGGGCACTTTTGTTACGTCGATTATCAGAAGAAATGGCGATTGTCTCCATCTATATCCAGATATACCTGATCAACTTCTTGATCGACAGTTTGGTAACCCTTTGGAACGATGGCCACGCCGTATTGAATAATTTCTACCAAGGCCAAACGGGAGTGGTCCTTCCTTCTAAGTTCGACCTCATGGTACAGGTTGATATAGATGTCCTCGATCTGTGGAATATGGATTGGATCGAGTTTTGCCTTGGGAAGGCAATTCCTTGGATCAAAAGTGGGCCTCACGGAAGTTGTGCTTTAGATTGAGCAGTTCTAGCTCGACAACCATTTCCCGGGATTTGTGGTGAGAGATGCATGTGTATCTGCCCACTGTAAGGGGGAAAGGAGTTCCACCCTTCTTTCTCTTCAGGCACTTTTCATGGTATGTCACGAGCTGTCTGGATAGCTCCAATAGGATCAGCTTGGGGCGGCATATCTCGGTAATTTGGTGGGCTCACCCAGGAAGTTAGCTACCCTGAGATAGGTGAAGGTGGGAAATTGTGTAAATAAGGCCCCCCACTTCTCTGTTGCTGTGACAATGCTCTTGGTCATTCGACCGTGAGTCATGTTGGGCCTCAATAGGTAGACGATGCCGTAGAAGAAGGCATCGTTGATTTTGGTGAATTGTGAGATGTTGTTCTCGGCTTCATTTCTCAGGTAGTACTCATATATCTTTACCTGAGGCCAAACCCCGCATCGGCTCAATGCTGGATAATCCCTCTCCAAGGCTGCAGTGTAGACTACGTAGGAGTTCATGTAGAACCTCCCCGTTGTGGTGAGTTGTTGGAGCTACTCGGATATGGTGCTGCTTATTATCTCCGCCCACTCGAAGCATTGATCGGTGCACGTTCTTGTTCATGGTCTCCAGTGTACCGAGTATCCATTTATGAAATTAATGGGCGTCAGAAAGCCCAAATACTCTGCTTAGGAACGTGATAGTATCACTCAGTTCCTAGGAGAAGTCGCTACGGTGAATAACCTGTGGCCATCTGGTTACCACCTTCTTGTTCTTTAGGTACACCTCGTTCATTAGTTGCATGCACTGGTATTCATTGTCCTCCCAAGCCTTGATGCAATCTTCTTGGCTTACGGCCACAAAATGCCGGTGGTGAGGAATGCTAAGCATGATTTTGAAGTGCCGGGCAGTGAGGTTGATCACGACTTTGCCCTTTTCATTTTGGACACACCTTGTGTCTTTGTTGTGTGTGACAGCTACTACCATCATGAATTCATTGTTTCTTTGCATTGACGGGATCCCCCAAAGAAATGCAGCCACGCCTACTAGTTTGTCCATCCAGGGACTCCCTGTGACTCTCCTGGTTCTAGCCCAGAAATCTTCCATATCGATGTGACCGAGCTCAGAGTCTCTTATATCCAGGTCACATTCTGCCTGAGACTCGGGCATTCTGACCCTTTGGTACTTGTATTTCATTTCTTCTTCTGTAAGCTTAGCTTTACCTTTTGACTTGGTTGGCCTCTTGCTTGATGTAGACATATGTGGATCTGAATTCAGTTGCTGATCTGCAAGAAGAAGAAGTGAAACCCAACGCAGAAGAGCCATGTTAGCTGTTAGATCTTCCATTAGAGTATTACAGAATGAGGAGTTAACAATTTAAAGGCCTCTGGGTGCAGGGCGCAAGGACACTGCAGGCTGCAGGGTTAATAGAATGGCGCATTGAAGAAGAGTGTTACAAGGAACAAATCAGCACCAAAGGGCGCAGGGCGCACGGATTTTGCATATTACACCATGTTATTGTAGACAGGGGTGCGCTGCGCCATCTATATAAGGTTAGGCTAGGTACAAATAAACTTGGTGTTGCATGAGATCAGGATGCACCAATGGCACATGTAATTGGCATGTAACAAAGGATGTTGATGCGCCGATGGCACAGGATAAATGCGTGTTGCACCATCTTTCTGTGCGCAAAAGGGGAATTTGGCGCGGCGCAGGGAAGGCCTGCATGACACTGTGTTGCTGTAATAGGGTATGCACCCACGCCAATTTTTAGGATTTACTTGGTTTTCTCATGGCGCGGGGATTAAGCGTGTTGCAAGCGGGAAAAAGTGTGCCTTCTTGGCGCGATTGTATTTTATGCAGCAGGGGTGGTGATTGCGCCAAGGGAAAAACATAGTTTTAAACTAATCTTTAAGGTTTTCTTTCTTTCATGACAGGTTTATGATCTTTCAGGCCTCTTTTCAGGGTTTTTAGATGGTGAAGGGGGCACAACAAAGAGATCCAAGTGATTTTTTTTTAGGCAGAGCCCTCTTTACCAGCAGATCTGGAAAGAGGATGAAAACGGTTTGGGGGGAAAGGTTGCAAGAACGGTAGGAGGGTCTAATGGATTTACATATTCATTCTATCCTACCACACACAAACAACCAAAACAAAACACAAGAGGAAAAGAACCACCTACCCGGAATATATAGAATATGAGAGACGAAGCGGGGTCCACGAACGCGACACGAGGACGACGGGCGTGCTGACAGGTGTAGAGGAATAAAGTTATCACGTGTTTTTTGATTGGTGAAAGTGACAGGGTGGATGCGCCTATATATAGGCAAAGGTGTAATAAATGCACCAACCACTTTTTCAAGAGGCACACGAAACATGTGTCGACACGTAAAACTGTGTGCCCTTTGGTGCACCAAAACACGTGTCAACACAAAAATACTTGCGCCCTTTGGCGCAAGTTTACGACTGTCAACACATCATTCCTTACGCCCTTTGGTGCACCAAAATATGGCACAACAATTTATTTGTTAACATGAAGGCGCATGCGCCTTGGCGCACACAAGAAAGGTGCAACATGGGAAGGCACACCAAAACATGTGTCGACACTTCAAAGGGTGCGCCAAAGGAAATGAAGGGGGCATGATTTACTCTGTGTAACACAGATAAAAGATGTGCCTAGCCAAAAGGGACCAAAATGGCTAAGTTCGGAGAACTAGCTTTCCCAGAAAGGGATTTTGTGACATTTCGAACGCAGAGGAGTCTCGGCGAGGGACCAGGGAAAAACTTGGTATGGTTACCTATAAAATTTCCCTCGTCAATTTTACAGGATAACACTATCGAGGCTCGGGACAAAACTAATGTTACTTGTCCATGGGGTACCTTTGTCTATAGGGTATTTCCATTTGGACTATGTAATGCTCTAACAACCTTCCAAAGATTTGTATTAGCAATTTTTGTAGACCTAATGAATGATTGTGTAGAGGTATACATGGATGACTTTACTATGCATGGAGACACATTTGATGATGCTTTGAAAAATTTGGACAAAGTACTAACAAGATATGAGCAACACCATCTGTCTCTTAGTCATGAGAAATGTTTGATGATGGTTGATGAGGGGATTGTATTAGGACACCACATCTCAAAAAGAGGAGTTCGGAGTTGACCAAAACAAAATCATGATTATTTCAGACTTACTGTTCCTCAAACCCTCACAGATATCAAGTCATTTTTAGGGCATGCTCGATACTATAAGCGTTTTATCAAGGATTTTAGTAAAATTTTTGCCCCCATGTTTAGTTTACTTACCAAGGATTGTGAATTTTGTTGGGATGAAAAGTGTCAAAATGCTTTTGAAGAAATTAAAGAAAAATTAATCACTGCCCCAATATTGAGAGGACCTAATTGGGAGAAACCTTTTCACATCCAAACAAATGCCTCAAATAACTTAATTGGTGCAGTTTTGGGACATAAAGATGAAGAAGGGAAAATGTATGCTATTTACTACCTAAGTAAAAATCTTACTCCCACTGAAAGAATTTACACTACCACTTTGGAAAAGAATTTCTTGTTGTGATCTATGCAATTAATAAATTTAGACATTATATTACATGGTAGAATTTTTTTATACATACAGATCACTCAAAAATTAGATACTTAATGAACAAACCAATGGTTGGAGGTAGGATAATTAGATGGTTATTAATTTTACAAGAATTTGATATTACCATAGTAGATAATCTAGGAAAATCTAATGTGGTAGCTGATTTCTTGTTAAGATTGACCACTAAAGGGGACAAAGATCCAGTTAAGGACAACTTTCCAGATGAACAATTATTTTCTATTTCAACTGATACACCATGGTTTGCTAATATGACAAATTATCTTGCAACAGGGAAGTTTCCTCCTTATTTCATTAAGAAACAAATGAAGAAGTTGATCAAAACCAATGCACAATTTAAATGGTTAAATGGAATCTTATTTAAATGTGGTCCTGATTTGGTTTTATGTAGGTGTGTGAGAGAAGATGAAATCTTTGACATACTCAGGGCATGTCATGATGAACCAAGTGGAGGACACTTTTCAGTAAAAATAACATCTCACAAGATACTTGCATTGGCTATTATTGGTCATCTTTGTATAAAAATTTGAAGATATATATCATGCGGTGTGATCCTTCACAAAGGATGGGATAACCAACCTTTACCAGTGAAATGCCTCTGCAACCTCAAGTAGTGATTGAACCATTTAAAATGTGGGGGCTGGATTTTGTTGGTCCCTTTAGTCCTCCTTCACAAGGAAAGGAACACATTCTTGTGTGTACTGATTATGTGACAAAGTGGGCAGAGGTGTATGCTTTAACAAATGCCACTGAAGAAGTAGTTGTTGATTTCCTTTGGCAAAAAATTATGATGAAGTTTGGTGCACCAAGGAGTATATTTTCATATCAGGGGCCACAATTTATGTCTAATATGATCCAGGCCTTTACAATGTACTATCAAATCAATCATAGGAAGTCATCTCCCTATCACCCAAAATCAAATGGACAAGCGAAGTAACAAATAGAGAATTGGAAAACATCCTTACTAAAATAGTTGAAGCAAGTAGAAGAGATTGGGTAAAGAGACTACCTGAGGTTGTATGGGCTTATAATACAACTTGGAAGACTATAACAGGGTTTTCACCATATGAGTTAGTCTATGGGAAAAAGTCATTGTTACCTATTGAATTTGAACTACAAACATTGAGGACAACAACTAAAGTGGGTATTGAGTTGGATGCAACACAAAAGGAAAGAATTCTTCAACTCAATGAATTGGTTTGAGTTGAGTATGGAAGCACTTCAATGACAGAGATAATCCAAGATCAAAGGAAGCAAGTGGCATGACACATGTATCAAGAAAATGAAATTTAAGGTAGGATATTGGGAATTACTTGTTTGATTCTAAGTACTAGAAATTCAAGGGAAAGTTGAGAACTAGATGGTTAGGACCCTATCATTGAACAAATATTTGACAATGGCTTTATTCAACTTCTTCCCATTGATGGCGAGAAAAAGGACACTTTTGGTCAATATAAATAGGCTAAAAATTTATAGGAAGCTTCCTACTAGGGATGAATTCTTGAAGCGATTCAAACAACAAAAAAATTGATCATATGGAAGAACATCATTCTTCCACAATGATCAAATAATCGATGTATGGATCCAAAATAAAGGGAAGAGAATGAAAACTAGCAAATGGCATTTTCTTCCCCCAAAAAAATAAATAAAATAAAATAAAAAATAAAAAGGGAAGGAATGAAAACCAACAAATGGCATTCTCTTCCCAAAAAAATCTCTCAAAGATCAATGAAAACTAACAATAAGCGGTTGGTCTCTTCAATAAATGGCTAATGTAAAAAAAAAAATTGTTTGAATTTCATCTGTCTTTTCTAAGTGTTTTTCCTTTTTCACTTTTAGGAATGACGAGTCATCAAGGCAGAGGGATTACATCAACAAAGGATAGTAATTATGTCTTGAACTTATTAAAGGTTAAATTAAAAGTTTGCATGTGTGATTAGACTTGATTTAAAAAGTCGGTATGATGAGTCATTTATTGTGCATTATGATTAAAAACAAGTAATCATGAGGGTGATGTTGATAGAAAAAGAAAGTGGTGGCGTATTTGTAATTAGATATCATTTGGGCGGAATAAATGAAGTTGAGAAGTAGTTTTAGAAGAATTTCAAAGAAGAAGGTAAGAATTGTATTTAAATTCGCATGACTAAACCCATCAATTCCGTAGATAAACTTAATAGTTCCAGTAACTAAGCACAATAGTTTTGCAGCCTAAACACAATAGTTTTTTTGCTAAATACAAGAGTTTCGCAGCTAATTCTTAATTTCAAGAAAGGAGAATTTGAATCGTCCTCTTTTCCACGGGGATTAAAAAGAAGTCAGAGCTAGAGGATGATACCCAACTTCTTGCAGATGAAGAAGTGAAAACCATTTTTGGACGAGTAGGGTAGCTGGAATTCTTGAAAAAGTTCTCGAGGTACAATGAAGAATTGGTAAGGGAATTCGTTGTAAATTTAGAAGAATCCATAACAAAAGTTAAAAGCATTGTAATTCCTTTTACTATCAATACAATGAGTAATGTGTCTGGAATACCAATTGTGCATGTCCCAAATCCTGTCAAGGGAACCCTTAAAGATCTGGTGGAAACCTTGATACAAGAGGGGGAATCTGAGCCCCAATATATCTATAACACCAAGAAAATCATCAAGGGGCTCAGAAGGGTCAGCTTGCCCAAACCCTTTGACAGGGTAGCATTTTGGGTAGTTAAGTATTTAACTTGCGATGGTCAATTTAGGATTGTGGGAAGAGAAGTCCTTAAGATGTTAATATATCTTAGGTATGGGAATTCAAAACCAGAATATATAGTAAATCTTCTAGGATTCCTTTTTGAATCCATCCAGACAATGGCTTAGAGGTATTCTTGGGGAGTTGGAATAATCAGACATCATGGGTTAATCCATTTGGTATGCCAACACCATTTTCTTTCAAAGAAAAATGGAGAAGAAATATGGGAAAATTTTCTTAACAAGTTTAAGAAAAACCTTGATATTATTAGGAGGGGAATACTAACCCCTTTTTCTCCTACAATTAATTTGGATATTGATGCCCTACAGAGGAAAAGAAGGAAATAGGTGGGGGTAATGTACCAAAAAGAAGGAGATCTGGAAGAAGGATTAAAGCTGCAGAACCTACTATGCTTGTCAAAGAAATTCCTTCCTTTGCATAAAGATTTCGGAGAACTAATATCTATCTCTGATAGTGATAGTTCACCTAAGCTAGAGCATGAAGTGAAATTTAGAAGAATCTCTAGGAGGAAACCCATTTTTAGACATTTTGAAGCTCCTCAAAGAAGAAGAGTTCATAAGAGGTCTAGGGAAATTCCAGAGGATATGGAAGAACATGATGGGTTGGAAAAAGAAGCTGCTGATATTTTGGGCAGCATGGCCATGACTCCTCCTGGACCAAGCCAAACTGAGGTGGATAAGGAAGATGAAATATTTGAAGAACAGGCTTTTCAAGAGTTAGGTGAATCAATAGCTCTATCACATGAAGAAGATGAATTGGCGTCATGGAAATGAAAAGGGAAATTCCCTTTGGTGGAAGAGGAATGCTCATTCCCCAAGGAGCTTTCAAAAAAAGAGGAGAAACAACAAGTAAGATAGGATCTATTTTTGTCCATGCAGAACTCATCATCAGAGAGAAGGATGAGGAATTAAACTTCCTCAAACTCAAGTTAGAATAGAGGGAAATGCTCATTGAGAAACTAACAAATCAACTCACAAATAGGACTAAAGAATTGACAATGGTCAAACAACAAATGATGGAAAAAGAAGAAGAATGTCAATTTTCCAGAAGACCAAGTGCTATGTCAACAATATCTACACAGACTGAACTGACTTACTGGCCACTCAAGTAGTTGTGGGATGATACCTACAGGGAACTTAATGAATTTAAAACATCAAATGAGGACTTGAGAAACAAGATGGAAGAAGAGAAGAAAGCAAGGAAGAAATGGGAAGAAAAATTCTACAAAGAGGAAGAAGAAAAATTTAAATGTCTTGTAAAAATACAAATGGTTTACATAATGAGTGAAAAGTTACTCACATGTAGGAGACCTTCTCCTGCATGTCTTTTTGGAAGAAAAATTTATTCACTGGAAGTTGTCAAGAATTGCATGTGGCCTTCCACATGAAATAAAAGATGAATCGAGTTCATGACATCCTATTCCTCAGCTAGTGCAGAGCAGAAAAATCTTCTCTGTGAATTCTATCTTTGCAATCTTATGTTGGAAAAGAACACATGCTTCATGATCAATTTGTATATAGGGGAAATCTAGCTAAATGCATTTGTTTCTGTTCTTCAAAATCAGATTGCATGGAAAGAGAGGGATTTTGAGCATCTATTAAAAGCTAGTTCATCTGGTCTCTACATGAGGGCTCACTATGGTAAACCATCTGCCTTTGCTATACATTTCAGATCCCATGCCTTTGATAACTGTTTAAGGCACATTATCTGGCCACTTTCATAAAAGTATTGATGCCTTCACCTCTTATGAGGAGGAAAAATTTGAAGAGATTTATGATGGATGTTTGAAAAGATGGGAGTTTCTCACAGTTTCATTGAGAAGAATAGAAGTGATATCTCCCACAAACTTAATCTAGAGCATAGAAAGAGCTAAAGCCTTGTGTACACTAATCCCTCAAAGTCAATGAAAATGTAGGGGCATATGGATGGGAATGAGAAAAAGGCCTACCCTTCTTCTCACCCCCATGTCTCCATGGCAAAATAGAGAGCCTCAAGATCCCACTCAATTTGAGGAATGGCAGAGGAAAGTAGAAGCGAGGATCGTGGTATAGTACTTCTGAACTAAAATACTAGGATATTCGGTTTCAACCATTTGACCTAAGCAGTCAATTGGAATGCAGAGTCCACAACCCAAGATTTGAAGAGTAAATTTTGTAAGGGGTCTTATAAACAAGTAAGTATGAGGGAGATGATAAGGCCAAAATATGTCTCGTTAATGCACAATAAATGATCTTATTTTACTCTCCTTTTTATCAAGTTTGACTGCATTTTGTGACTTTTGTTTGATCTAGTATAAGTTAGGATGTAATTGTCCATATTTTGTTGAATTTAGTTATAATGTCTAAAAACTCTGTAATTCCTAACAAAGTGTGTGGAAATTCAATTTTTGTAATAAAACAGGTCACAATCAGTCAAGAGAATGAAGTATGAAGAAATCAACATGTTTTTGGGAGCATTGGCTTCAATACAACTTAGTTATGGAACTTCCAAACTTAGTTCCGGAACTCCATCACACAGTTTATGAGCTCTATTACTAAGTTCCTAACTCCACACTTAGTTATGAAACTCCTGTGTTTAGCTCCGAAATTTTCATGGTTAGATCTAGAACAACCCCTTTAGTTCCAGAACTTCTCCAAAGTTCGAAACCAATGGGAATCTATTTATTTTGACAACATCCAATGATAAAGCAATAAATGAGCCTTTCAATCAAGAGCAGATCAGAATATTTCGATTCTTCATACTCAAATATCCAAGGATAACTTATCAGACAACTGTACATCTAACAAGGTTCCAAATTCAACATCTATTTTGGGTATAATTCAGTTCCATCTGAATCGGTAGAACAATTATGGCCGTAAATACATCTTTGAATGAAATATATATATAAAGACCTGTAGATAGATTTAGAATATAACATATACACACATATACATAGAGATAGAGATATAGAAAGATACAATACGTTTTTGTAAGACAAAACATTTCAACAATAAAATAACCACTTCGTTTTGAGAGAATATTACTTTGTCAAATCTTGATTCAAGGTGGAGCAAGGGCCCACTCCTCTAAGAACCAAGATCCTTGTTTTATTGGTATTTATATTTCTAAAGCAAATAGTGTAGATCTGTTAATTCTGTAAATGCTTTTGATTCTTTAAGTTGAACTTTGTTGTATACTTGTCCTTGCAAGTGTTATAGACTAGATTTTTATTTCCTTGCAAGATTTTCACAACATTTTCAACCATGTGTTTATTTCCAAGAAAAGTGTGTTTACTTTTGTATCGTGTGTTTATTTTCAACAATTTATTTACTTTTGTATGTGTGTTTATTTCCAACAATTTATTCCAGCAATGAGTGTTTATTTCAACAAGTTTCTTATAGCATAAAGATAATAAGGCTTTGGCCATGTAATCCCAAGGACTCTACAAAAACCCCCAGAAAATAAAATAACAAATACCTACAGACAATTACTAGATCACTAGGATTTTCTTGTTACATATAGCTTCATACACACACTTGGTTTGAATATGACATCAACAAAGAGTTGATTAAATGAAGGGAATAATGACACCTATCAACCCGCTAGATACAACATTGCAATAAGGGAAGAAAATAATCTCATTCAGGTTGGTAAGTTGGTGCTTAGGCCTCTTGCACCCTTGTTCCTAGATGTCTCTAGTGCCCCAACCTTATGTGGCTCCGGGCCAATGACAAAGCATGACACTAGTGACATCTACATCTTACTCCCCAATGCAACAAAAAGAAGATGATGAGTTAAAGGTCATGATTAGGATCTTGTCAAATAAAGTCATATCTCTTGAAAAATAGTAGACATAAACCTACAGAGGTAATCGACACAAAGCCAAAGCAATCAACCTTGGTGAAATTAGAATGCAAATCAGAGATACGGGAAAACCAACAAAATTATAGATGACATGTTAATGTGCACTTGCCTTTGCAAGTGATTCCTCCTGCACAACCTCTTCTAGCACCTAGCACAAGCCATGCACTTATCCTAGTCCAAAACAACATGGCGCATGAGTCTGACTAGTGCTTTCCTTACAATATGCCTCATAGTCAATATCATTGCACCAATGTTGCATACACGTATGCTTATATGATCAAAAATGATTATAATCGTGAACCTTCAACAAGCACACTTGAATCAGATAACCTAGAAATGCTAGAAGCTCCTCTAGAGGAAAATCTGATGTTATTTAGAACTGAGGACTTCTGTGCAATCAACCAAGCTGTAGATGATGCAAATAGACTGCGTGCCCAAGTTGTAGACAACACAAGATACAAAAAGAGAATGCTAGATCCTGGTGTGTAGGTCACAATTTCAGCAACACAAGTCGACCCTCGAAGCAAAAAGATCCAACTCATGCATATAGTAGTGAAAGCGCTCAAGTGCCGCTCGTGAAGCTCTATGCAAAGCTCCTCAGGAGTAGTGCATGCCCCTCCTTTGGTAGGTCAAGCCTCTACACTAGCTAAGGTTCCTACCTTTGTACCCAAGCAACCAAGAAAGGATGTTGTTGTTCCTCAAATGCATAAGTCAATGGGTCTTCCTTTCAACATTATGGATCAAATGAAAAAGACAAACATAAATGTCACAATGTGGGATGCCTTGACTATTCCATCCCAAAGTGTGACTTGTTGCATGAAACTACGCCCAACTTCCGCATGTTGATCTAGCTATTCACAAACTACGTGCTTCTATTAATATTTTTCGGACGAGAGAAGAAGCAAGTAAAGTTGCTAAAACCCCACCCTTCTATATGTCCTTGATCATAGGAAAACACCTGGTGCATAATTGCATGATAGACTCAGGCACTAGTACTTCTGTTATGCCCAAGAAAATAAATGATGTCTTAGGTCTTAAGTACAACCCCTTTTCTAAAGGGGTCTTGCAATTTGATGGCTCAACTGTCACTACCTTAAGAGTCATTAAGGATATTGAGTTAACCCTCCATGCATATCCAAGCCTTACTATAATCTGGAGATGTGTCTATCATTGACTTACCCCCTTTGTTTGCCTTATTTTTATCAAGAGAATTTAATACAAAAGTGGGTGGTTACTCATCTTTGATTCGTCCCATATGTTACTCAAGACAAGGTATGGTACCTAATTTACTATACAAGTTGAGACATTTTTTCCTATCACGTAGATTCATATGTCCCATCCCATCTCCAAGCTAATTGTTTAATCCAAGAAGAACATGCTTCGCTTTTGAAGATCAGCCTCTTCCACCTTCTATTCTTGATCTAGTACTTGATGAGTGGGTAGAGAGGCACCATAAATTTGACCAATATGCTGAAGAGCTGAAAGCTTATGAAAATGGGCTTAGTACTTACTACATTCTTGATGAAGAAGTTGTGCTGCCGCACACACTCAAGCAAAGTAAAGAGAACCTTGGTCTATGGAAATTATACTTTGATGGATCCAGAAGCATAAACGACGCAGGAGTAGGAGTCGTTCTCATTTCACCTAAGGATGAGAAATTCTTCTTCGTGTATAGGATGCTATTTACATGCTTCAATAATGTGGAAAAATATGAGGCGCTAGTGCATGGTCTGATTATTGCTGAAAAGAAGAAGGTTAAGGTGTTGTAGATCTTTAGGGACATATAATTGGTTATCCAAGAAGTCACCAACAATTGCATGACAAAGAATAAGCTTCTCAATGATTATAAACATGGAGTTTGAGACCTCTTTAAGAGGTTTGATGCTCTAAATCTGCAGGTGGTGCCATGCAAAATGATTAAGGAATCTAATCAAATGGTCGTGTTTAGTTCATAGTTATCTCCTGCTAAGGACTTTGTCAAAGGAAACACTCAGCACATTAAGATGGTGATTAGACCATCCATTCCAGATAACAACATCAGCTAGTAAGTGTTCGATGGTGATGCACAAATCATGTAGTTCAACTAGAATGAAGTGAATTCTCAAGAAGTATGCAAGTTGATTTGCATGACAACTATGGTGACCAAGTAATCCAGCTGAAGATAAACAAGTTACCTAAATGGCTGGTCGCCTTAGAGCAAATGTTTTATCCCTGATGATGAGTTCAAGGGTGAAGAAAATTATATGCACACCACACAAGAAGATTTCTCCACAATCACTATCATGGAAAGGAGTTGTTGCTCAAAAAATCTTGTGTGCACGATGAAAAGCAGACCTTCATCTCTCTCTACCAAAAATACAGTGATATCTTCTCATGGGAGTATGAAGACCTCAAAGGTTTTGATCCAAGTGTTGCTCAACACTCCATTTACCTTGACCCTGGTATCAAGCCCATCAGATAAAAGCAGTGGCCAGTCAATCCAAAGATAGAGCCCCCCATGATAAATGAGTTATCTAAACTCATTAAGGAAAATATTATTTTTCCCATCAAATACTCTACCTGGGTCGCAAATCTAGTTCTGGTGCACAAGAAGAACGGTGAAATCAGAATCTGTGTTGATTTTAGAGATTTGAACAAAGCATCTCTAAAGGATAATTATCCTTTTTCTTTTATGGAGTATATTCTGTAGACCGTGGCGGCGTATAAAGATTCTCAATGCTTGATGGATATTCTAGCTTCAATCGAACCTATTCAAGGAAGAGGATCAATTCAAAATGGTGTTTATAGCCAAGTGGGCAACATATTCATAACAAAAACTACCCTTTGGTCTATCGAACACAGTGCAACATTTCAACGTGCCATGGACATTGCCTTCAAAGGTTACCATATGCACCCAAAATTACATATGCTACATTTTTAGAAAATGGTTACAAAAGTCCCCAATGATGATTCAGGTCCTTTCAAGAAGGTGTTCAAGCTCCAAAGCCCATTCACAATGTATATTTGTTGCCTAGATGTCTTTACTTAGCCTTCCCACACTTTTTCCATCTTCCTGCATCTTTCTACGCATGTTTTGGCCTTTAGTGTCAAGAGTGCCACCCAAAACAGGAGGCGATCCTACCCACTTTTTCCAGAATCCCTCACGCATGTTTTAACATGCAACAGGTTCACTTAATTTCACTTTTTACATGCATCCGTGAGCCAAATTGTCTAAAATTAGCTTTGATTGCTTGGTTCTCCTTCCTCCTTTTATTTTTAAATAGATTTAATTAGTTGGAACTACTCCTTCTTGCCTTGAGCTTGAAGGCACCTCCCATCCTCCATTCCTATATATTCCATGCTTGTATTCAAGCAAAAGGCCTGAGAATTTTTGTGTATCTTACATTGTATTGCTACCACAATCTTGCTAGGAATTGCATAGCCAAGCTCAAATCTCTTGTGCTATCTCTCTTCTACTTGCATTGCATCCAACTGTGCTCAAGCTATCATTGCTCAAACGCCATCCTCCTGCCAATGTTCTTGCATTCCCAATCCCTTGGACTCATATGAACACTTGGAGAAAGAAAGGAAAAAATGAGGGGACAAATTACTACACAGCTGGATTTACCTTTGTTCTGTGAATTCTAGGTTGGATTTGTTGTTTTATTTCCTTCATTCTTATAATTTATCATTGTTACATCATATCAAATAGAGTAGAAATCAATTTCCTTTCATTTGCAAGTAATTAGTTAATTTCCAAGAGGGTTTGAATCTTTCATAAAGCAGCCCCTGTGATGGATCCTCTTCTTCCCAGCCCCGTGGATCTGAAGGAGAGAATATCTATAGGAGGTTGTCTACATATCATAAATCATTTGGAAAAGTTATTATTTTAAGTTAGTTTAGATTCAATACACTCAGCACAGGTGAATAACCACACCAGGTTATTTCACTTGTTTAGTTTTAGTGTAGAAGTAGATTTGATCATTTAGAATAGAACCAAATTGTTGTTTGTAATTGCAATATTTCAGTTTTGTGATTTGTTTAGATTAGTTTCCCTTTCAATAGTAACATAGATTGTTAGTTTCATCTTATTTAATTTGGACACTTTAAACCAGTTTAGCACTTAGATTTAGTTAGGTAAACAAACCATAGGGAATTTATGCTACCTGTTCATAGCCTCTAAATCTCCCCTTTGCCAACTCAGCTACTAGGAGATCGCACTACCGGATCTTAGTCACCGATCCTCCTATAGTCACCACACACATTCAATATCACCGCTTTATGGCATGACCTCGGGGTCAAGTGGGGTTGAATGTTGCATGTCAATTTTCATCCGTACTGATTACATCAATGAATTTATCTTCGTTTACCTTGATAATATTACATTCTTCTCAAAGCAGTATTCGGATCACATGGCTCACTTGGAGAGAGTGTTTGAGAGATGCAGAAAGTATGGGGTATCTCTTAACCCCAAGAAGTGTAATTTTATTGTGGCATAGGGAAAGATCTTGGGCTATGTGATTTCAAAGGATGGCATCACAATTGATACGAGTGCATTTTAGCCATCCTAGCTCTTTTCCCGCTAGTGCACAAAAATCCTGCAGTCCTTCCTCAGTAAGATCAATTTTGTTAGGCATTTTATTCCTAACTTTACAAGACTGGTAAGACTAATCACCCTCATGCTCAAGAAAGACATAGCTTTCAGATGGATAACAGAAGGGAAGGAAAGCTTCAAAAATCAAGCAAGAGATTTCTTGTGCGCCAACACTCATCAACTCAAATTACTCAAAGGATTTTATCCTTTATGCTTATGGTGCTGATGCGAGTGTTGTTGTTGTCCTAACATAAGAAAATGAACAAGGGCTGGAACAACAAGTGGATTTCTTCAGCCATATGCTGAAGGATTATGAATTAAGATATAGTCATATAGAGAAACATGTTTACTCCATTATGCGCGTGATCAAGAAGTTCAAAAGTATACTCACCAAAAATCATATCAAGGTGTTAGTCTCCCACTCTTCTGTTAGAGACTTCATCATGGGAACATAAATTAATGAAAAGAGAGCATGGTGGGTGACAAAAATCATGGAGTATGATGTGACAATAAAAGCCACAAAACTAGTAAGAGGTAGCGCGCTCTGCAAACAACTTGTTAAAGATGCACAAATGAATCTGAGACTTCATTGTTCCTTGATAAAGCTCTCCCATGCGTAGATATTGAGTATAATATAGATCCTAGCGCATGCAACTGGATGAAGGACATGATCACATTCCTTTTCAAGGGTGCATACCCTTCTGGCTTAAACAAGACAAAGAGAAGACATCTGAGGTTACAATCTATCCTTAATGTTTTGATTGATGAAATTCTCTTCAAAAATAATCTTAATGGCATGTTGTTAAGGTGTATCAACGATGTGCAGACTGAAAAAGTGTTAGCATAATTTCACGATGGATTCTCTGGTGGACACTTCTTTGCCAAAACTACAACAATGAAGATCATAATGATAGGTATCTTTTGGCCTACTGTTTACAGATGCACATAAGTGGGTCACAAAATGCAAGGAATGCACTTTCAGGAAAGAAGAGATTGGTAGTACTTCCCCTTCGACCAATCCAAGTGGATCAACCTTTTGCACAATGGGGTCTCGACTTCATAGGCATGATCAATCCACCTTCAAGACATTGGACATAGATGACTACCGACTACATAATACTTTACTAGATGGACAAAAGCTATCACGCTCAAGGAATCAACCGAGCCAGTCATCCTTGAATTTCTCAAAGGTATAGTCACAAGGTTTGGTATTCCTCAACCCATTATATTTGATAATGCAAAATCCTTCCTTACTACTAAAATCACCGATCGAGGTCTAAATTTGGGCATCTATCTCAAGACTTCTTCCAACTATTACTTTGAAGTACATGGTTTGGTAGAGTCAATAAATAAGAACGATGAGGATCATGAAGCACACAATGAACATCATCCAAAGACAATGGCCTACAAAGGTCTCGTGCACAACTGGGTAGATAGAATCACGCTTAAAAAAAAGCAATAGGTACTTCTCCCTACAAGATTATCTATGACAAGGAGGCTACTCTTCCTTTGACGCTTAAGTTAAACTCATTAGTGCTTACTCAACAACTGGATTTTGAAGGTGCAGACTAGAGAGAAATCATAATGGTAGAGCTGGTTAATCTTGAAGAATCAAGGAAATCTGCCATGATCAAGCTAGAACAACATCAACAAGCAACAAAGAAATGGTTTAACAGAAAGGCTAAGCCTTAAGATTTTAAAGTTGGGGACTTGGTCTTAAAATGGGATCCTGATAGAGCTAAACCAGGGTGCCATTCAAAGTTTGATGCACTTTGGAGTGGCCCATACATCATTAGTTCATGCAAGGAGGCTAACTCTTTTGATTTAACTCAACTTTGTGGAGGTTCTTTGCAAATCCCAATGAATGGGTTCTATCTCAAACCCTTCCATTGAATTTATCACATCATCTTGTAAATATTAGAGTAGATTTTATTCCTCCAAGTGTGTTGCACGCACATTATTTTTTTGTACATAGTTCTTTATTCTCGTGTGCTTCTCAGTGCATGCTCTTCTTTTTGTTTCAGTCTTGGTCTTCTTTCAGTTTGTAGGATCTTAATAGAGTCAAGAAATGATCCTTCAAGTGGCTTTGGGAGCAGCTTATTCAAAGTTGAAGATCAATTTTTCATGATTACACATCAAACTCCATGCCCAATAGATGTTACACGTTAGTGATCTCTTTATCTAGCAGACAGATGGCCCAAAAAGTTACCAAAATTGTTATCCAAATAACTCTCCTAGTCATTTGGACAACTTACATACATATTCTAGCTCATAGATCTTCATTGTAGGTGGTGCGCACCTCGTTACCTCCTTTGCCATTCACTTGGTCACTATTTCCTCACGTACCCTTCGCACGCTTCCCCTTCTCCCTTTCTATTTTACTTTTCCTCTTTGTTCCACTCTTACCTTACACGCATCTTCTACGCATTCACCTTCTTCCTAGTAATCTATTCATCATGTGTGCGTACCTTGAAATTGCTTCAATCGGTTAATTCCTGGCCCTCTCACACGCCCCACACATTACTTTGTAATGGTTGCACCTTGATCATATGTTTTCCGCTCACTAGTTTGCCCCATTTCCTCCGTGCGCATTGTGATTGCACGCGCCTTCCTTCTATCATCCTCCTACGCCTCATTCTTTTGCGTGCATACCTTTGTGCCATCCTCTATGTATTTCCATGCCACATCATTCTCTTAAAAGCTTGAGTGTGCCACACGTAATCAATCAAAGAGCACCAACAAGGTGCCAAACCTTTACAGAAATCAATGAGTGACATGTGGCAAAAATGACAAGAAGATTTACATAGTTGGTTGTCCTTTCAGCCAATTGGTGCGTGCCACATGTCTTGTGTGGGCATGCGACTATGATAAATCTCTGACAACCATATATTTTTCTACAGAGCTTCGATCGGCACGCGCCTAGTCCCAATCGATAGTTGCTGATGTGGGCTACATTGCTAGATATTCAACTTCAATTCTTTGTGGATTTGGTAGGTGAGAAATGGGAAAATGTCTCTCTGGGCATTGATGAGCAAATTTGATTGCTCTAACCACTTGATTTGATCCGATCCGCCTTCCTTCCTTTTGCAACATGCCAAAAAAATTGGGGAAACGTATTGGACATATTTGCGGATGGTGGATTTGCAGGCATTGAATGCTTCTTGTTGGTGGTTGTATTTCAAATTCGGGTTTTCCTCCTTCTTCTCTTCTTCTTCCATCGATTCATCTATAAATGTAAGAGCTAGGCTTATTGTTAATGTTGGACACTTTGGATCCTTATGCATTTTGCTAAGGACTTCATATTTCTATATTCTGAGTCACAAACCTCTATATCTGGCTCGTGCATGTGGATATCAACCTCTTTCTCCATTATAACAATTCTATGCATTTCTGGAAATAATGGAAGCATCATTTTGTGACTATTCTTTGTCCTAAGCATGTTTGTATTCTTTCTTCTTGCCTTTATTTTACATTGCGTGCTTGTTGTGTCACTCTACGTCCCTTGCAACTCCATTTTTAGTTGTGTTCCATGAAACTAATATGGTAAATGCATTTTAGTTGTGCTACACGTGCCTAGCCTTCTTTCATGCCTTGTCCTTTCATTTTTGCTCAGAATGGATGGTGTTCATCCCTCTTTTTCTAGTGCTATCACCTTCCTTAGATTAGTTTTTCCATTCTGTTATCCTTCTATCCTTGGTCCCTTGACATTGTTAGCTTAGTTTTCCCTTTCAGCATTAGGAGTAGTAGTAGCAGTAAAAATAGATAGAGGAACCGACCTTCTCCGGAGATCTGTCTCAAGCGTGCAAGGTCCCATAACTTGGAGACAATTCCATTATTGTCTCAAATGACTCGGTTCTTCCAGATTAGAGACACGAGTGCAAGTTTTAATGACCAAAAGTTATTATTCCTACCCCTAATGCTTCTATAAATAGGTCTTTAGTTTCACACAATGTCCCTAAAAACCCTAGTGCTCATCGGTTCTTTCCTAGGCTCGTAATTCTACACACTATCTCCAGTCATTTTAGTCCTCCTAGGTCTTCCGATATGCCTTTGGTTGCACACACTACCTCTCACAGCTCTAGTCCTCCTAGGTCTCTAGATAGGCCTTTGGTTGCATACACTCATGACTCTAGCTCTCTTAGGTCTCCTAATAGGCCTTCAATTTCACACACTATTTCTCATATTTTTACTCCCATAGGGTCCCACATCAGTCCTCTAGTGCACATGTTCCCTCAATAGTTTCTCACCATTCTTTCAAAGTGCCCATAGTATCTCTTGGCATACGCATATCCGCCTCCACATAGGTCTTATACTTCACACACTACCCATGCATCTCCTTTGTCTCCCATGCCTTCTTTGGCCAACTTAGTACTACTATACCACTTGAATTTAAGTTACAATTGAGGCTCAAACCTCCATCTTTCACCGTAGTTGCTCCACCACTTTAGAAGGTTCTCATGGGATAGATTTCATACTACCCCTCTTTCTTGTACATAGCTAAAAATTTAAAAATACAAAAACATTAACATAGTTTCAAAATACAAAAACATTAATATATTTACAAAAATACACAATTAGGACCTACATACTTAGCTCGAGTTGTTTTCTCTTTACATTAAACGTTTTTTTTATCACTATGTCTTTAAAGTGATAGATAACATATCTCCTTACCCTTTACACACATGCGTTCATGTGGTATACTGAGCTTGATACAAGTTACACACATAACGATACACAATGATAGGTGTTGGCCAACCCTTTACCCAAAATTCCTATATATTTGTGGGAATATATTATACACTACACATATGTGTTATTGTTCTATTATATTTCCTTTCTACTTCCTCATTACACTTGATTACATATATTATGTACATGTTATCTTCTAAGCTAGCACAACTAACACATGTATTTTATACATCGTTAACACCTCTTGTTTCACATATCTTTTTCTAAATTAGTTGTTGTATCATTTCACCATGTTTTAACACTCTTAGTTTTCATATATATTTCTGTTTTCATGAAAAATAGCTAGCATGAAAATTGAAAATTTTGAAGAATGACAATTTAGCTCCTAATTAAAAATTAGGCTTCTAGTTGTGCATCCTTCCTTTAGCTAGCATGCCCTCAGTATCACCATCACAACAGATTAGAGGAAAGTGATAACAATTTTTTCAATTTTGTTTCACTATGCAAGCATTATTACTCAAGATGGTTGGTGAACTTAGTAAGTTTCGATGAGAGACAACTTCCTTCGAGGCCTAAAAGGCCATTTTTGGCCATTCTGAAGCCAATAAACACCCTCTGGGAATGTTTAAGGAAAACCTAAAGCATATGAGGGTGGTGTTAGAGATTATTGAATATGTTAGAAGTAATTTAGAAATATTTAGGAAAGAAAATCAGATTCAAGAACAATTTGTTCAAGACCAGGTTTTCGGGTGTGGGAAATGAAGGCTCCTTGGTGAAACCTGACTTCTCCGGATGATTCTAGGAGTTTCTAAATGAGTTAAGAATAAAAAAATAGGCATCTAAAATATATGGGAATCCTCTGTAAGGTATAAGTATCATATTTTATCCGAGGCTCAATGACTTCTTGAGGTATTTCAAAACTTTGTAGCTGCCCCACTAAGTTCAAAGTGAAATAGAACCTAAATTTTGAGTTTCATGAAAAATTAGTTTTTGAAATAGTTAAATTGATCTTAAAATGTCATTTGGAGTCAAAATAATATAATATTTTACCCCAAAACATTCTTATAAGCCTTCGAGGTGAAAAAATCAAGTTTGGTGTCTAAAAATGGACATCCAAGGCAAAATTAGCTTTCCAAATCAGGCACAATCACACTTTGGACACTCTTGTGTCTCTTTTTTCCCCTAATTTAAAATAGGGACACAAGGGGAACCAAATTGTTACCTCAACCTCCTCTCCAAGTCACACTTTGGCTCCCACGATGTCCCCTCTACCCCCACGATACAAGGGGAGCACAAAATTGTGAGCTCCCTCCTTCTCCCAGGTCACACTTTGGTGTCCCTGGTGTCCCCTCTATCCCATATGTTCCCCAAGGGATAAGGGGGACACAAAAATGTGACCAAGGCATGTATATATCCCCAGCACCCGTGTGACCATCTCTAACTCTTCCGGTGTGATTTAGAGCCCTCATACCTCACTTTTAACCCCCACAAACTCCCAAGTCACACTTTGGACACCTTGGTTTCCCCTCATCCACTATGTCCCCCAAATAACATAGAGGATACACATGTGTGACCTCACCCCTCATATGAAAAAAATTCTAAGCTGCGGACAAGCTATCATGGCCAAAAAACAAGTCGAAATTGAACATAAACCATAATAGATCTCCCTCTCATAAAACATGGTAGTTATTCTTTCAAAAACACTGTTGAAATATCTCCAAAATATATTAATGGCTGACATGCCACAATAGAAAATGACAACAATTTGATTTTTTCATTTCTACAGAGATCCAACAGGTAAAATCATCTAAAACTTGGAGCGAATGTTCCTCGAAAAATCTACTCTCATCTGACCCATTTTTTGCATGATGAGGTAGATGATTTTAGAGATATGGAGGAATAATTTTTTCTCATTATTCTACCCCTTCGATTAAATTCTCATTTTCCCAACAATCTGGACAAGAAAATCATTTGAAAATCGAAGTAGAGCATCCTTGAAAAATCACAAAACTTTTTAGACCAGTTTCATCTCAATTTGACACATGTGGGTATCATTCTAAAAATAACAAGTAATCAAAGCCATGAGTGTCTAAAAATAGTAATTTTGGGGAATTGGTGACCCTCCAAATGAACAGGAAATATCAAGAAGTGAAAACAATGAAAATTTGCTAAAAAAATACTAGATTCTAGAAAGGACCTACTAAAAATATTAAGTCCTTGAATTGATCTCAAAAAGATATGGAAACTCCCATTTTGATTATCTCTTTACTTTTTTTCATCATCGTAAAGCCAGGAAGGTGTCTCATGGTCCAAATAGGAAAGAAAAAATCCCGTAGGCTCTCAAACCATCAATACAAAGGTGATTTTGCAAGGCATAGTTTAATGCAAATGGACTGGGTGGTCTAGATCATCCCAATTTTGGTAGAAGAAAGTTGTCTTGGATGAATCACACTATGATATTTGATATATCGGGGTTTGAGTATCTATGAAAGTTGGTAACTTGGACAACAGGTGAAATCAAGAATTCCATGAGGTTTGCGAAGGATTTGAAACCTCAAGAACCTCATTGTAATTCAAACCATTAAGGGAATGATCATCATGAACATGATGAGAGAAGATCACCATGAGTAATGTTATTAGTCATCTCGATATTTCATATCTCCGAAGGTGTTTCTAAACATTTAATCAGCTCCTAAAAGTGTGCTCACATCTTACAAGATAGAGGGGTGTCGTTTGCAGTGTTTCAGTGTGGCGAGGAAGTCAACAAAATGGAACTCATTCTTAGACATTCCTTCAAGTTCCATATAAGGACCAACCCTTCTATCGGGAGGAGGAAACTCATTTCATTGCAGAGTAACTAAGTAAAAGGGTGACCAAAGTCCATAATTATGTTTTCGCTCATGTGACATCTTGGTTAGAAAAGTGAAATGTGAAGCTCAAGGAGTGAGTTCAGGATCATCATATCTTGACTCGACATCATGTTCAAATATCTTAAAGGAAAAGTCAAGATGATCTAGTCAGTCACCGAGGCATCCAAAATCATCATGTATGAAGGATTAGAAAGTCATATGTTCACTTGAGAGGCATATGAGTAAGAAGGTGAGGATTTTAGATCCAAAAGGGTTGTATGCAAACCAAAGATGTGTCTCAATAACTTGCACTCCTAAATCATCCATTCTACAAGGGTATCGAGGAAACGAGTAGGAAACACACATGTACCAACATATAGGGGGTAGACTTAAAGGGGATACAATGAGTGCTAGGGTCACATATCTAGAGGGTAGTAATCCCTACACTAGGTCAACCTAGGGTTTCCAAGGCAAGATAGAGGAAGGAACCCTATTGAGATATTGGTATTTGGGTGTGGAGAGGTATGAATCAAAAGATATGCATGATATAACTAAAATAAAAGTGACGATAGCTAAGGAGTTAATGATGGCTAAGAGTACTATGCTAACTAACATCCAAACATATCAAATACTAAGCTAACATAACATAATGAAGAAGGAAATGAACTTATCTATGAAAAAAGAAAAGATACGGTTAGAGCACTCACCTTTTACTTGTAGGGTTGCCACTAATGCATCTATCTTTCTAGAAAAGTAGCACACGAAAGATAATCACTATTAGGTGGATAAGGGAAACACCGCTCCTACCCTAGACTCACTATAGGTGACTACATAATGTAAGGAAAAATCAAAGAAGAAGAGTATCCAATCCAATTCAAGTAAGATGTAAGATGAACCAAGAGATAGGCAAGCAAATGTGAAGATGGCACAAAATATTAGAGCTAATGGCAAATCGAATGATTCTCGGCTTCTTTTTTCTTAGGAAGGTCAAATGATGTGAGGGTATATATAAGACGCCATCGCCCACATAACACCGATGGCTTCATAAATGAGGAAACATAACACCGATGCCATCTCCCGACACCATCGGCTATGGGCGATGACGTTGACCAATGGTGCTAAAAAGAGGTAAGGTGTTGTGAAAAGTGAAATTAGTGTGTCATAGATCATGAATGTGGATAAACAAGATGTCAAGTGATGAGATGTAAACAAAAACTGTAAATGTGATGTGCATGAGACCTAGGAAGACAATGATACCTAGTACAAGAAAAACTAAGGCCAAGACCAAATAATATAACTCTCTCTATGTATTGTATCTAGCCCATAACAATTACATGAATAACCATTTCCCATTCCTGACAGACCCCTTAATGTACCCGTTCTAGAAATAGATGTGTCGGTGTCCCTTATCTGCACAAAGGAAATTGTTAGTAACATGTATGAAAGATGAAAAGTGAAAAATAGGTGTATACATATGCCCTATTCGTTGATCACCGCATTTCACAATAGGGAAACATGGGGCGATAATGGAAAAGACAAAGTGCATAACACCGATACTGAAAGTAAGTACTAAAAGAAATGTTGAAAGGACTAGCTAAAATGAAATATACCCACCGATGTGTACTTAATAATGTCATTTGTCCCGCCACGTGAGGACACAATGCCACAAGAACCTTGGAGAAGCAAAATTAAAAGGAAACAATAAAGGATCATCAATAAAATAAGACATAAATCACATGACTAGGGGCCCATGGGATGGATGTCGTGTCGAGATGGCCTTGACATTGGAGGATGTTTATGGGATTTTGGGGTTACCTATTGGAGTAACCAACATGTACCGTGATCGACACTTGATGCTATAGAGCGGAGATCATTGGCCATATGGGCTAGAGAGAGTAGTACATATGACGAGCACATGTTGTGCATCCAACTCAGCGTAGTGAAACTAGAAGGGATTCTAGATATTTGGAAGGTAGTCATGAGGATTAAAGTGGCATGGATAGTATGCCACAAGGCGGATGGAGTCGTCCCATTGTTCTTGGTTGTAATATGTAGAGACCTGGTGGATTATGGGGTCTTGTTGGTGAGGAACCATCATATGGGTGTAGTTAGTACGCATGATATTTACAGTGGTACAATGCAGAGGCCATAGAGTCATGAGACTCGTGATACTATTGACTACATGGATATATGAGTTATTCCTTATGTATAGGTGACATGGACACCATAGGTAATAACGGTAGATGCCCCGAGAGTACTTCAGTGGGCACAATGGCCGATAGTGAGAGTAATTTAGGCATATCAATCACCGTCACAAGTACATCCAATTGATGTTACATGACAACCCTACATAAGGAATGTAGATCAATGGCCTAGTTGGCCTAAAGAAAATTTATTGGATACCATGAAAAATGTGACATGTTATTATGTTTATTGGGTGGATACCCATGCAGTGAGTAGGGCCTCGAGATATTTTAGGTGACCAATGCTAGCAAAGTGATACCACCATTCTTAGCCTACCAATGTTGTCATGCAAAAGAGGCTATAGGATCATAGGTTCGGGTAACAACATTTCAACCCCGTAGGATACAGTGCATAACAGAACACATGGTCAAAGGCGGTGGATGCACGGTGGGGATGTTCATGGCCCACCACAAACTATAGCATTCAATGGTTCAGAGGAGTGATCTGATAGAGGATCTATGGATATAGGGTTGTAGGCTAGAGTAGGTCCCAATATCGTAGGAGGGGGATCCAGATAGCCAACACCATGGCTTAGAGAGCACAAGATGTGATGCCCTGGGGAGGTTTTGATGTCATTTGTTGGTTATATGGTCGTGCATATGAGACAGAGGCCCACACCACAATGATGAGGAGATATGATTTTGGTGCCTAGAGACAAGTGAGCATAGTGGGCGAGGCATCTAGGACATTCAAGGGATATCAAGATGTAGAGGTGGAGGCTGCTACCAACAACATAAATGTGATGTTGCAGAGTCTATTATAGGTGCATGTAGCTATTGACAGAGTAAACAACTCACCTAATAGATGCCCAAAGAGTTGCGACATAAATTAATTCATTAGAGGCCCAATAGCGAGAGTGCAGGGAGAGGCCTCATAATCCTGATCTAGGGAAACATCCCTATGTCACATAACGAGAGTAGATAGCATGGCCCCATTGGTCCAAAGTATCCAGAGACCCCCAATAGGGGGAGAGGGTGCTTGAGTCATATTATAGATGAGCTGGAGTCATTTTATATGATTTTTTCCGATCTATAAAACTTGATTCGATGTATATGATGATTTTTTATGGCATTTGGATATTTGGTGATTTGTATGTGAGTTTTACTTATCATTTTTCTATTTTCTGCATGCATGCATGTGATAATACCATGGTACTTAGGAATAATGATAATTCAATAAATAGGCAATGCTGGTGAGAAGGGGATCGATAAGATAGCCCAACTCACGCGATGTGAAAAAGTAAAGGGTTAACAAGGCCAAGACATCTAATGCTAGGGTGTCGAGCGTGAATGGTGATGAATTCAAGTTAAGAGAACAACATAAGAAAATATGTAACTAGATATTTGAGATTGTGATAAACCTAAGGTGGGGTCAAGAGCCCAAACAAGGGTAGAAGGTATTTGTGTAAAACCCAAGTGGGGGTCAAAATCCCAAATGAACATGTGAGATTAGTCGAAGAAAGAAAATAAGATGTAGTTAATGTGTTAAAGATAACTAGCCAATAGGGAAAAAGTTCACAATGTATTAGTGATAATATCGTCAAATTGATTAAGGATGTGTCTTCGAGCACACGGTTCATGAGGTCCTCGATAACATGTTATGTAATAGTGACATGTCAATGAACTTCATGCGGTGTGGCAAATAAGGAATCATTGATATGATCCTCCAATCGAGTGTGAACATCATGCCTTTGAATAGCATCCATAATGGGACGAGGATTATAACGAGGTGGTGGTCCATAGGTAGGTTGTGGTTTGGTTGGTCAATTGGAAGGTGGTTGATTCGAGAGAAATTAACTCCAAACTTCCGATTGCAAGAGGAATTTTCGGGAAGGGGATACTTGTTACGTAAAACCCGATAGTCGGCATCGGTGTGCACATAATACACGTGATGAGAGCAAAAGAAATGAGCTAAAGTGGAAGGCTATGTAGCCTTTTTGGGTTGGTCACGTTTGACCTCTCGCTTAAAGCTTCTTAATATGGAATTAATATGATCTATAGTCGGAAAAATCATGCCCTAAAGCCTCGTGTCATATGAAATATGGCTCGGTCCTAAAAGGTTGAGGAGCCATAAGGGAAAGAGGTGAGGGAGAGATCTCATAGGTGTAGAGGGCTCGTGAGAGTATCCAATGAGGGAACCGATGCAATGGGTGTAGATGGAACTGTTGACTTTCAAGTCACCTTTCCAATTTGCCTTCTTATTAAAATACTTCATTACATTTTTTTCCTTTCTTAGAAGGATTATGTTTTCTAGAATTTGTAAAAATTGCACGAGTGTCGAATTTTCTTTATATTTTGCATTTTGTGTTTTGGGAATCAATTTACAATTTACATGCAAATTACTTTCCAAAACTTGAAACCTAAAATACAAAGAAAGTAGTGTATTTGGGAATCGGGGGTTGGATTGTAAATTACATGTAATTTGTAGATTGACTTTCAAAACCAAACCCGAACCCCATGTGTTTTTCAAGTTTTAGATTCGATTGCAACTTTACATGTAAAGTTGAAATTGACTCCCAAAACCTAAAACCTAATCTCCCAAGTGCATTTTGGGTTTTGGGTTCTAATTTGTAATTTACATGTAAATTGCGGGATCACTTCGAAACCCGAAATACAAAGGAAATAAAGCATTTCGGGTTTCGGGTTTGTAATTGCAAATTACATGTAATGTGTAGATTGACTTCGAAACCTAAAACTTGACAAGAGTTATAAAAGGGAGATTGAGTTCCAACATCTAGTTAGTGCATTTAATGCCACCAACCCACACGTGTCATTTACATGTAATTAATGCCCCATTTTTTAAATTCAAAGTTATAATTTAAACATCATTTTTTATCTTACATTTTTTCCGCCAACTTGCACGACACCCCTTCAACTTTCGACCACGCCCTTGCACATTTTTTTAGGTGATTTTCATGATTTTTTTTTCAACCCACCTAATCTTTTGGTAAGATCTATTATTTTAATTATTTGTTGCAAGGATTTGCATTATAATTTGTAGCATTTTCCTTCATTTTCTTTAGGCTTTTTAGGGCATTCTTGTTAAGTTTGATTTTGAATTTTGTAAAAGATTTTATCCTTGTATTCGTGTTTATCGACCATGTGGGTCCTCTCCTTCACTTGTGGTTTTCATGAAATCTAGGCTTTAGATCCTAATTCTCTCAACAAAATAGAGTAATTTTCATTTTGCAAGTCTTGGGTCGGAGGTTCACAAGTGCAAAACAAGTGTTGACTTTTGACAAAGTTCACTTGAAGTCTGTAAGTGAAAATAAGGGTTCAATTCACCTTAGTCTTTTCGGGTGTCGGGAGTTACAAAACAATTCTTCACTTCCGATCAGAGGTTGATGTTTGTAGAACATGTATTTACTTCTACCTTAGACCTTTTCAGGAGTTTGAGTGTGTAAAACAAACTTCGCCTAGTTCAAATTAGAAGTCGGGGCTATTTTTCAAGGCTCCACTTCCACCTTGTGTATTTTAGAGTTTTATAGCTATTTTTCAAGGATCTACTTCTACATTTAGTTTAAGAGACTTCCATAGATCTTTTAGAGATTTTTTTAGAAGCAAATGTCTGAGTCTTTTTCAAAGTGAAAGGGGAAAATGAAGTATATTTTCTAAGGGGTGGCTCCCCCATCAAGTATTACCTTAGACATTGACAATATTGGAGATACTAAGCTTGTCCACATAGATTTGCAAGAGTTTTGGGAAAAAGTTAGAGCTCCATCTAAGACTTCTTGGATCAACAAAATTTATGACAATGTGATTTCTCTGGCTGTTTCCTTTCCTCCTTCAATGCAATGTCTTGAATTCGTACTCGCATTGTAGCGATGCACTACGATTCAGAGTCCCAAATAGTAAACAATCAAGATGGGACAGTTGTGATCAAGTAGACACTGATTACTTCGAGGATTTTATTAAACTTCATGCTGTCGAGGGATGCACATCAATCTCACCCAAAATGGCTCTTGAGCACTAAAAAGGAAACTCTGAAGCTTACATTAAATTCCTTAACAAAAGTTACCTTACGAAACCCAAGCCGACGATAACTAGGTTTCCAAAAACTATTCCTCGATCAGACTTCATACAAGAAGTAAATGATTTGATCACATTGTTAAGCTGAGTATTTGGTCTCTCTTCTTCAAAATATTTTCAAGAATGAATGTTTCAATACATTTCCACTATTTGTACAAATTTTGATCTCATCCAATGGGAATAACACATCAATGATTCCATACACACCCAATTTCTAGAGGTCCAAACCACATGACAATTTCTACTTGACCTCTTATCTCATGTATGTCGTAACAGAATGAGGAATTTTCCTAGATTAACATCCATTGATGCGAGGAACTCATCACAAATTTATGATTTTTATCCTCAGTTGATGATGAAAGAAGGATAAAAACACTTCATAAGAGTAAATGATACCTTCCTCTTTTCCTTTACATGTACTTTTGATGAAGATATTTATCAAAGAATCTTGAATAATGCATGGAATGTAGTTAGGATTTGGGGATGCATCTTCCTAAAATTCCCTACTTTCACGTATCTCAAAGTGGGAGGATTTTGATTGCTCCCTAAAAATTACCAAGGTTCCCCATGGATAAATGAGTGTTAATGGAATCAATTCGACAATTGCTCCACCTTCATAAAGTTTAGCAAAACAGGCACAAGATGAGAGTTTAGTTCCCAGTAAATTTGGGTTGATATGTATGCGCATCATCATATAAAGCTAAAAATGTTGAACGAGAGATGTAACAAATGACTATCAAAACCTATGACCCACGAATCAAATTTGATTATTGGGGTGTAGTTGGCAGGATTGGACCAACTGGTGTTCATATACCTCAATTGGAGGATATTTGGATCGATTGTAGGGATGATGAGGTAGAAGACGTGCAAGAGATTATTACAAAAGTTAAATTTTGAGAAGGTAACCAAGTATGGAATTATAGATGTACCCAAGGGCCTACAGGATCATGATGAAGTTTTGGAGCCTATCTACAAGAGAATGAGCACAAAGGATCAATCGTTGCCATCAATCAATTTGTTGCTTCAAGAATGTATCGGCTTCAGAGAATGTGCAAAAACATTCTCAACTAGACCTACCAATGGTTAATTTATTTGGGATTTCCATCAAAGGTGTCAAAAAAAGCTTCTACTATCACAACTCAAGTACAAATAGTGGTGGGCCATCCCACTACTACAAAAGAAGGAAATCCCACTCCCAATCCAGACAATAAAGATCGTGTGTAGAGGCTCTGGTGCTTTTTTCTTCCGTTCCTTCCACGGAAATCATAGATCTAAGTGTTTCCCCACCATCCAACAACCAAGTGTTACAATCACCTCTTCTCGCCTCCTCCTCCCTCTTCCCCATTATTTTTGGATCCTCCACTTCCTCTACCAAAGATCTTCCATTTCTTCTCCTCCCATTTCTCCTCCTCCTACGTTCACTACTTCCTCTCCCACCATGGCCTAGGTATGTTCCTCTCTTCCTTCTCTCTCATTTGGGGATGACATGGCTCTAGTTTTTATTTAATGGCTCCTCTCCTTCCTGCAGTTCCTTCCCACTTCCTCTATCATCACCCTTCCCATTTCATCCATTCATGCAATTGTTTTCTCTATCGCTTCCCCGCTTGTCGCCCCTTCTTTACCACTTATGACTATTACAACTTCCTTTTCATTGCCAATACATTCAACTATTAAGATATCCTTACCTTTATCGTCCTCTCGCAGATTGATTTCTCTAAATCCTTCATGGTGAGTAGGCAAACCCCCAAGAATAAAAATAAGATACCTATTGTGGATGATTTCGTTCTCAACACTTTAGATCTAACTCCCGATGCTAGGCAATGAGGCCAACATTTATTTCTCACCTATCTATTGATTAATCGGGGAAAAATTTGTTGAGGTAGCGACATTAACTATAATTAAATCTAAGGAGGATATTACAAAGGCAAATTATCAAATTTCCAAGTTCTCTCTGGGAAAGGCCACTCATGAAGGAGCTAAGAAATATGTTCACATTGATCTCATAAACCTTCTAGATAAATTTGATAAGGATAAGGTCACTAAGGATGAGCTCAAGATTAAAGTGGAACAATTTATGGCCATCCTTCATAAGATCACACAACCAACCCATTAAACTATTCTTGCAATATCCATGAGATTTGATCATACTTCTTTCTTTGTATTTGAGAAAATTGCGCAACAAGGGTGGGCGGTTGGAGCTTAAATTGAGTGTCTAATCCAAGAATAAAAACAACTAATGAAGATGTTGTGGCCTTTTGTAATGAACTTGAACCATAAAAGGATATGGTGACTAAAATATATGGTATCCTAAGAGAGGAATGTGATAATCTAGAACTCAATTTAGAATCCTGGAAAGAAGTACGAAGTGTCAAATTTGATCTTCTCCTCGGATAAGGGATCATTAATAATTCTTCAAAAAAATTTAGTACAATGAGGCCATAGAATTATATATATGGATGCTTAAGGAGGCAATATCAAAGTTAAGTGAGGGAAGAAATGAATGCATTGATGGATTTGATGATATCTCGGATGAATTTTACAAGATCCATTGTAGGTTCCAAGATGAGGATCTTAATGTCCTTCTAGTAGAAAAAATTGTCAACAATTTCAAGAGCACGATCGAAGAGAATAGTGGAGTAATTCAATATTTTGATATTGAATCTATTAACAAGTTGGTATTGTATCATAACTTCTTGATCCAAGTTCGAAAAATCATGAATCGAGTTAAGAAGTTTCTAGAAGGCTAACCCGAATAACTAAATATGTCAAGGTCTGAATCGCTATGGGTGCTGGAGACTCAATGACAATGAGGAATAATAAATCATCAAATGATTTCTTGATTATCGAATAAAACAAGTTGAAGAGGTGGCCGAGGAGACAAATACATATTAGGGTGCACATGTAAAAATATGGTTCCAATCCTAGCTAATTTTTCATTTCCATTTTTACAGTCCTCTCCAACCATAGTTCCCCAATCGAGTTCTGGTTTGAGTCAGTAAAATTTGTACAACCACCGGCTATTTTCGAGGAGGACTTTTTCCATAATCGTAAATTCACCCTATTTTTGAATGTAAGAGTTAAGAAGAGTAGCTAAAATTTCTCAACCTTCTTAAGCTACATATAGGAGGATATATTATGTATTCAACGACTTTTTGATCCATTGTATAAGGAGGCTCTTTCATTTTTGAGTACTTGTATACAAGATTGAGCCTAAATATTATTTATGTAAAATTGATAATTAGCCTTCTTTTACTTTCTGTGTTGTGTATATTGATGGTGAATGTTTATTTACGAATATTTATTTCCTAATATATACATGGTCTATTCTTACCTTCACATTAAGTTTATTCTTCTCTTAACAGGTTTTATGTTGTGATAAACAACTTATCTGTGATAGTTGTGGAATCGCATGTAAATCCCTTCTATTATTATTTAAGTTTCTAACCTTTTTGCAAGTTACTCATGTTAAGAAGAAGTAAGGAAGTTGTGCATTTTATTATCCTTTTGTGGTATTTTGTGTTGTTATAAGATGATTATTTTGTTCCTTCACTATTGGTGCATTGTCGTTATTTATATTGCAATCATCTCTCTGTTTCCTTTTCTCAATAGAGTTTTGACTAGCTTTAGTTTGTTTCTAGTGTAATAGGCTTTGCAGCCTAGTCTTTTATCGATGCACATAGTTTTTAGTAAGTCGGCCTTCTCTGAAGGTTCATCCCAAAGAGCCAAGGTCCCACACCTTGGGGATGTTCCCATGTTACATTGGATCATCTAACTATTTTACATGGTGCAAGATCCGGTGACGATAGTGTCTATAGAGGAGTGTGTCACCCAGTCATTGACGCACAATAAATAGGATCGTCTCCCATGAGATCATCAACTTCATGGTCGATACCAACAACCTAATCATCCATTTTGGTTAGGGAAAATAGGTCAGATAAGTCAATGTTGGTATGTGAGAGTGTGACTAGTGGAACAATATGAGGCTTAGGCACCAATGGGGAAGAAGTATCGGTTGTATTTGGGGGTTCCTCTTATACTAAGATTACGTTCACGTCATGAGTAATTTTGGTGTGTGGGATTTCTTAGTAGCGCAAGACTTTTTGATTGCGAATCTAGGCATACTTAATCAAATGGGAATCGTCTAATGTGTAATCATCGTCATAATATAATATGGAAGGATCCACCACACAAGAATCAACTATGGTCTCGAGTTGGACCATACGCTCCTGTGGGGTTGCGGTGTTTGTGAGATAACTACGGGAATCGAAGGCTCCTTCTTTGAGGTTGTAAAGGAAGGAGACAACTAAGATATGATGAGTTCAGGAAGGTAAGAGGTATTGATTCTAAGTGTGAATTCATCGTGCTTATCTTCATTCAATTCTAAGAGATTGGAAGGCATGCACCCGAAGAACTCATGATGACCAGCATTTCCACGAAGGGTATCTATAGGGTAATTAAAGTGTTGATGTTCTCGAAAGGGGATATTGGACAATTCATCAAGCGTGGGGAGATGATATGTTCCCTTTTGCTAAAATGTATCATATTTCTAAGGGTTAGTGTCCCCTTTAATCTTATAAATAACTCCTTGGTGAGTGAACTTCACACACTGACATGCGGAAGAAGAAATGAAGTGAATACATTGAGTCCAAGGCCACCCTAGGAGAATGTTATAAGATAGGAAATTGAGTATTATAATTTTGATGTGGAAAGTAATAGGGGAATGGTGATGGGTAATTACATACACCCCATATGAGGTATCTGTCAGTGATCATATCCTTGAAAATTGGTTTGTGTAGATTTTAGGTTATCAATAGAGTAATTCGAGAGCATTGATGAAATCTAATGAGGCCACACATGTGCCTCGATCCCTCATCAATGAGAGCATGCTTGACTAAAGTATGACCGATTTGAATTGAGATGAAAAATGGCATATCATTTGCATGAAATAAGAGCTCATCTGCAATCATAAAAGTGACGGGAAAACAAATGCATGAATGAGCATTTGTGATGAGATCAATATGAATGGAGAGTTCCTCACATTACCAAAGCAAATACTTTCTTCTAAGCCATGCAATGTAAGACTATACCCCAAAGAGGGAGGAAAAGGGATGTTCATGTCAAACAACACAGTCATGAGATGCTCACAATGGTGAGGTGACATACACATAAGTTCCAAAAATGGAACTGGGCCAGAATTTAGGAAAGTGCTTTAAGAGGATCCCACTCATCATGATTGGACTGTGCAATAGGTTGAGAGTGTTGGGAGTCCCATAAAAAAATCTAGAAGGAGCGAGAATAGTTAGAGATACTTCTGGAACTAATTTCTACTCGATCCATATGCCATCGAACCTACAAGTTTGAGTTACATAGGGGCTGATGGTGTTTGTAGGCAGAGATATAGATCCAAACATAATCAACCCTGTAGGAGAATTTCCATAGGGGTTATCTGGAGGAAGTAAATTTTTACTTTGAGGAGATTGATTATGAGGTACAAAAGGATAGATAACTATGTGAGTTTGAGGTTGGAATGCTACAGGATATTATGGTTCTACATAAGCTATGACATGTTTTACATCGTTAATTACAACCGTATTTTTAGGAGGGTAATTCATGTCAACTACATTGGTTGTAGAGTTCTCTTGCTTCTTATAACTTTCAACGACATCATGATTATGCATAGGATTAGAGAAGATCTTTATATTTTAATTTGCATGGTTAATGACTTCATGATGATCCTTATTTTGAGTTGTGTCACGAGCCTTGACTGTTTTGTTTTTTATGCTCATGAGTGATGGTGTTATAATCAAAGTTGGGTCCTAATAAGAAGTCTGATGGCAGCCATTCAGAGTGCACGACAATTCTCATGTGAGTGATCCCAATTAGAGTGCCACTAATAAAATTTTCTCTCATCATTTTAATGAGGAATAGGTCGAGAAGGATCTAGGATCACGCTAAACAAATTAGGCAATTGACACTTCATTTCTCTTCCTTACTTAGTGGTTGATGATAATTAGGCTGATTTTTGTTATTGTTAGGTTGTTGGTCAATATTGAAAATAATCCTATTTAAAGAAGTGATAAGAGAAAGAGTATCTAAGAATATGTCATTTGTTGCATTCTTATTTTTAGAACGTTGAAGGATTTGGACTTGTTTGTTAGTTTGTGTCTTGGATGGAGCCTTCTCAAATTCCCTCATGAGATAGTCTTGTCTTTTGGCTTGTTTAAAGGCCTCTTCTAGGGAAGTAGGAGAAAAGGACCTCACCTTGTATTGAAGGTGAGGCTTAAGAATCGTAAGAAAAGTTGAAAGAGGCTATCATTGGGCATGTTATGTTCTTTCCGCATGGATAGGGTCTTCCAACACTTGATAAAGGCTTTTTTTTTGGTTCAAAAATTACTGATAATTGATGAAAGCGTTGATGTTATTTTTGGGTAGATCATGATATTGGAATTTGTTTACTAGGTTGTCACTAGGGACTCTAGCTCAACTATAGAATTAGGAGGTAAAGTATGGTACCAATCTAAAACATCTCTTGTAAGTGTCTTTGTTAGGAGTTTGGTGGCAGCGTATGAATTGGTCCTGATCCATTCCTTGTAAAGATTGCTAAAGGCTTTGATATGAAGGGTGGGATCAGTAGACCCATCATAAGAGATAGATGGAACAATGCCACCAATATCCATACTAGAAATATAGGGTGCTAATGGCTCTTTTTGGACTACTCGTAAGACTTTGTTTTGAATGGGGGTTGAGTGATGGGCACCCCATTAGGCCCATTTAGAAAAGGAGGGGGTGTGGTGCCCCAAGATCCCGTTGGAGGGTGGTTGACTAACTAAGCCATGTTGGCTTACATTTAGAGAAATTAAGTCATCGTAGCGGATTATTGTTGGCTCATTTTGTCAATGAGTTGGAGAATGAGGTTGGTAGGGTTAGAATTGGAGGCATTTTTAGATGAACCTATTTCAGCGGCTTTCCCCTTTTCTTCCCTATGGTCAAGTTGTTCAGAGACAAATTCGAGAAGGTGTTTGCCAAGAATTTCTTCTAATTCTCCTTTGTATTAAGGAAACTAAGATAAAAATTTTTGAATCTCAAGAGGATGGTCAAAAGTATCATCATTATGGTTTTCTTCTTCCTCATCCTCAGGTGGGCCATTATGGTGGGTAGAAGGCTTCTTTCTAGGTGCTCTTACGACGCAACAATCCATACAAAAGGGAAACTCAACTTTAGGATGATATGTCTTAGGAAAAGTTTGCATAACAAAGTCAGAGGACCCCAAGCCTAGATACTCCATGGTGAAGTGATAATATGGTGAGAAAAGGTCGAAAATCAAGGCTACGAACACAATCGACCATACATGAAAGTGTACACAGGGGCAAAAGATGTCTAGAAGCGAGAACTTAGAAGATAGACATGATCGGCCGTGCAAACAGTCTACACAGGGGTGAAGGTGTTTAGATGTGAGAAAATAGAGACATACGTGATTGTGTGTAGGCGGGTGATGGTTTTGTGTAGATGGGTTTTGAGGTTTTGTGGGTTTTAGGTATTTAGATAAGATCAAATTTGGAGATGGATGATTTTAATGAGTTGTGCTCGATCAGAAGGTCTGTAGGATTCATATTGGGTTCACCAGAGAATGTATGTGGGCCAAAGATGTGTCTCAATATCTTGCACTCCTAAATCATCCGTTCTACAAGGGCACCGAGGCAACGAGTAGAAATAAACATGTCTTGACATACTGAGGAATATACTTAAAGGGATAGAACGAGTGTTAGGGTCATATATCTAGAGGGCAGTAATCCCTACACTAGGTCAACCTAGGGTTTCCAAGGCTCATAGTCAAGATAGAGGAAGGAACCTGCTGAGATATCGATATTTGGGTGCGGAGAGGTATGGATCAATAAATATGCATGATATAAGCTGAAGTAAAAGTGACAATAGCTAAGGAGTTGATGATGGCATGGTTTTTTTAGTGGCGAATATTCATAATATGGTGAATATTCTATTTTTGAAAAATTTGAAAATGCAAATTTTCGGCATGGGTTGGGTAAGTGCACAAGTTGGGGGACAATTAATTGGACATAAAATCCACGAATTTTACATTAAAAACAACAAAACATCAAATTTAGTCTTCCACGGACTTGAACCATGCCGAAAAGTCAAAAATATGTCATAAAAATGGTACCATTACGTAGGGGAGACTGTTAGCTTTGTATAAATACTGATATTAAAGTGAATAGAATAGGATAAATATCATTTTATAATTTTTTACTAATATTAGGTCTTTAAGACACTTTTTCTCGTGAATGTTTATGTCTAGGTTTAAGACTGAAAATTTTGTTTCACTTATAATAATGTGATAAAAATTATACCATCCCAATCGTGGTGAAATTATATACATTTTCAAAAAAAAATTATTTGATTTCAATATTTTTTGATGAAGTTATGGCGGGCAAATGGAAAGTGCTCTGTTTTCTTTATGTTTTCATACCACTTTCACGGAAAAAATCATAAAAAATAAAATATTACTCAAAAAAATAAAAAATAAAATCCATCCCAAGATAGATAGTGGCATATAACTTCTCACTAAAGGAGAAAAATATATATCAATTTTTGGTCATCCAAATCGTGGGCAAACAGACTATAATTTTATAGGCGTTTTTAAAAAAAAACCAAGTCATTGAATTTTGAGTGTTTAATATAGCTAATCTTGTCCATTTTTTTAAAAATTAGTATTTTAGAAACTAGATTCCGGATGCTACGATTCATATTAATATATTTTTTTCTAATTTTGAGTTTATGTATTGCTAATAATCCCTACAAGTTGATATTATGTTGTTATTTACAATATGACGTCCACTTATGACCCCTTTTTGTCCCCGACTTTACTTGCTGCACTTACCCGGTTAGTGACTTGTTCACGTAAAAATTACAGTTTTACTTTTTTTAGGGGTCAGCTTCGCCTACCCTTGAAAATATCCCATATATAATCCTAGATTATTCGCTAAGTAGAACACTACTAGCTCACTCATACCACCTAGGGGCATATGTATTATCAAGTACAGTAAATGTACAACATGAGGGTGGAGGCTATAGACAACCAACAAAGAATTTGTTGACGTGTGACAAGGAGAGTTTGTTGACGTGTAACATGGAGAGTTTGTTGACATGTGATAGGAGGGCGGAGGCTGCAGACGCGTGACTGAAGATTTGCTATCGCACGAATCAAATCTCCTGTCGTTTGTTTGTAGAATTTTTGTCACAACACTTGAAAATCAAAGCTTATTTAAGGCAAAAAAATTTGCATACAAACCCCAAAAAATTATCCTTTCCAGCGAAACCAGTTTCAGGGATATTCGTCAGGGATTTTCCACCTCTGATTTCCAAGAGGTCTCTTAAAATAAACCACGGATGATGGCTAAAAAATACTGTGCTAACTAGCATCTAAAAACATCAAATACTAAGCTAACATAGCATAAGGAAGAAAGAAATGAGATTATCCATGTAAAATAACAAGAGATGGTTAAAAAAATCACCTTGTACTGTAGGTTGTTCACTAATGTATATATCTCTCTAGAGAAGCACCACGTTGAGAGAGAGTCCATATTAGGTGGAGAAGGGGAACATTGTTCATGTCCTAGACTAATTATATGTGACCTAATAGTGTAAGAAACCATCAAAGAAGAAAAGTATCTAATCCAATCCAAGAAATATGCAAGATGAACCAAGAGCTAGGTGATTAGATGAGAAGATGGCGTGAAAGAGAAGAGCTAATGGTATTTCGAATGATTTTGGCTTCCTTTTTCTTATGAGTCTCAAATGAGGTGAGGTTATAGAAAACACCATCACCCGCGGGTGATGGCGTCAACCATGAGGAAATATAATACCGACAACATTGCCCACGAGATGATGGCATCACCCATAGGTGTTGAAAACAGGTAAGGTGTTGTGAAAAGTGAAAATAGTGTGTCATGGATAATGAATGTGGATAAACAAGATTCCAAGTGATTAGATGCAAGCAAGCAAAGAAACTATGAGTGTGATGTGCATGAAATCTAGGAAGATAAGGATACCTAGTGCAAGGAAAACTAAGACCAAAACCAAATAGTGACACTCTCTTCGTGTACTATCTATAACCCATAATGGTTAAGTGAATAACCATTTCCCATTCCCGGCAAGCCTCTTAAGGCACCCAATCTAGAAATAGATGTATTAGTGACCCTTATCTATGCAAAGGAAATCATTAGTAGCAAGGTATGAAAGATGAAAAGTGGAAAATTAGGTGTATACATGGGTAAGGTGATGATCTTCATTCAAACATCATGTTTGCAAGAATGGGCAACCATCTCAGTTTCACTTGATGGTATTCACTTGGTAGTGTTATTAAACACTCATCCCAAACATGGTGGTATGACCACACCTCAAAAAAGAAAGCACATTGTGATCATCTCATTTCAGTCCAATGAAGGGTCATAAGATAAGAATCATTATTGGAGCAATCCTTCTATATGCAAGGTGAATACCTCTCTGAATAAAAAACAATCACAAAAGGGTTTGAGCATTATGGAATTAATTCTTAGTCACAAAGGTTAATCGTGAAAGCCTCGAGAAGTAAGAAAGTGATCCTCACATCCTAATTACCACCTTGTGATCAGAGAGGATCATCATGTTCCTATCACAATGCAGATCTCATGGTAGTGTTCTTAAACACTCATTCAATGCCTAGAAGTGTATCTACATCTCATTGAAGGAGGAATTTTCAACCACAAGTGTTCCAATTCCACAGATGGTCACTTGTGTAACAAGTGAAATCAAGTACATCATGAAGCTTATGAGAATGTTGAAACATAAAAATTTAGGCCATTAAGTCTATGGTCTATTAGAGTAGGCATTTACCTTATCTCATGTTCACCTAGGTACTTTATTTACCTTTATTGTATTTATCCCCACCCACTTATGTGTGTGGATATTTATTTTATTTTATTTAGATATTAGGAGATATTATCTAGTTATTAGGTTTAGTTCTTTCCTTGATCCATGGTATTGACTAGATCTTTAATGACTAGTTATTTCCTTGATACGTGGTATTGACTAAATCTTGGTGACTAGTTTTTCCTAAATTTATGGCCTTGACTAGTCCTTTGATGACTAGATCTTCCCTTTATTTATGGCTTGATCTACGACTTTGACTGGTTCTTAGATTGATATTCCTTGCCTATATAAGCAAGGCCCATTCTTATTATATTTCATTGAGTTCTATAATAATATATGATATTGTTAATCATTTGTTTACAAAGGTTTATGTAAAGTTATTCGGAAAATTACTTTCATCTTATTCAAAGTGTGGTGTTTAATTAGCATTTCAGTTCTTCTTGGCTTGGTATGATTTGGTTATCATTCCTTTTATGGTTATTTCCTTAGATTGCAGATTTCTCGAGATGCATTCAAGGATTCATTTGAGTCAGCAAAAGTACACCCATGATCTTCTTAATTACTTTGATATGGTTGATTGAAAGCCAAGTCCATCTCTTTTTTAGTCATGGGATTACTCTTACTTCCACATGTACCACTCCACTTTATGATCCTACATTATATAGGCATTTGGTTGGAAATCTTGTGTACTTGACCCATACTTGCCTTGATATTTCATTTGTAGTAGGGCTTATATCTCGGTTTGCACATTCCCCTCATAGTAGTCACCGATAGGCTGCTAAAAGGATTTTGCGCTACTTGCAGGGCACTTCCCACTTTGGACTACACTACACTAGGGGTTCTACTCGGTTAGATATACATATTCAGATTGAGAAAGTTCTATTAATGATAGGTGTTCTACTTCTGGCTATCTTTTTGTCTTGGTTCTTCTCCGTTATTTGGGCATGTAAAAAAATCTATTACACTTTCATCTTCAGAGGTAGAGTACATGGAAGCGATTCTGTGAGTCAGGAAATTCTTTGGCTTCAACAGCTATTATTGTGAGTTTGGATTCCCATAGGATTCACTGTTGTACTTTGGTGTGACAACTAAAGTGTAATTCACATTTCTCATAACCTTGTTGAGCACCAGTGGACCAAGCATATTGAGATACACATACACTTCATTCATCATCACATTTAGGATGGAGTTTTTTTATGAAGACATTCCAACTCAATAACAGGGATGTAGACATCTTTACGAAGCCTTTTGCATCACCTTGCTACCTTGAGTTACGCGGCATGCTTGGGGTTTCGTAAGTTGTTATTGGGAGGTGTTTGTGAGAACATCTTCCTCCTCTTCTTCTTCTTCTTCTTCAATCTCTTTACTTCTAGCAATATTCTTTCCTACTTTTAGTTCGAGATTTCTTCATGGATATATTGTACATGAGTACCGATTAGCCCAGTTTCGGTACTCATCGTGGATATGCCACTTTTATTTTGGCCCCTAGCTTCACTTGAGGGGGGTGTTAGAGTAGGTATTTACCTTAGCTCATGTTCACTGGGTACTTTATTTACATTTATTGTATTTATCCTCACCCACTTATGTGTGTGGATATTTATTTTATTTTATTTAGATAGTAGGAGATATTATCTAGTTGTTAGGGTTAGTTATTTCCTTGATATATGGTATTGAGTAGATATTTGATGACTAGTTCTTTCCTTGATCTGTGGTATTGACTAGATCTTTGATGACGATTTCTATCCTAAATCTATGGTCTTGACTAGTCCTTTGATGACTAGTTCTTCCCTTGATTTATGGCTTGATCTACAACCTTGACTGGTTCTTAGATTTATATTCCTTGCCTATATAAGCAAGGCCCATTCTCATTGTATTTCATTGAGTTCCATAATAATATATGATATTATTGCTCATTTGTTTTGCAAAGGTTTATGTAAATTTATTTTGGTGAATTACTTTCATCTTATTGAGTGTGGTGTTTAATTAACATTTGAGTTCTTTGTGGCTTGGTACGATCTGGTTATCATTCCTTTTATGGTCATGAGAAGCATGCCATGATAATATCATCATGAGTAATGCCAACATTCATCCAAGGTTCACATTGCAATGTCTCGATAGTGTTTCTAAACACTCATTCAGTACTTGGAGTGTTCTTGCATCTCACAGAAGGAGGAAGCATATGTAATCATAGTGTTTCATTTCAACAAGTGGTCATGGGTCAAGACTCTTATTCATGAATCATTTCCTCAAATGTCCATCAAAAGCTTCATCTTCATCGGATTGGTCAACCCTTCTCTATCTCTTTATCTATCTTCCTTCTTCTCTCTCTATATTCTAATTCCTCATTGAAAATGCACTTTTTCCCTATTTTGTCTTATTCACTTAAGTGACCTTCAATTCAATATTGTAAGAGTCCTTTTTCATCAATAATAAAAAGGCTCATTTTCATTGCCTAGGAATATGGAAGGTCACAAGTGACAAGGAAAGGTGAAAAGTCATGTGGGGGAAATGAAAGGACATTTGTAATGTTATAAATTGGAATGGCTTCTCCATTCCAAAGGTTTGACAATTGTGGATTGTTGTATGTTGTTGAGTTTTTATCACTACTACATCAATAAATAAGAGCTACATTTCTTATATTTCATATGTTTATGTTCATCTACTCCCTCTCTCTCTACTTTTCAAATTTGCAAGCATGGTGATCTTGCATAACCAAGAAGGAACTTTGTGTCCTTAATTAATGAATTTACAGAGCTTTGTGTCTCTAGTTTCTTAGTCTTGTTGATTTATTCCATTGTTACATTCTTCTAATTGAATGTAGACCTACTCTGGTTGATGTATGTGAATTTTGTAAGTTCCTACTCACAACATTAACCCTATCCCTCCTAATTTTTCTTGCATTTCTAACACGATTATGCATATTTCTTTTGCTCTCATTACTGACCACGAGAGGTTAGTTGGAGAAATAACCTCTTTCTTTTTCCAGAATTTTTGGAGTAATTCATATATTGACTAACAAGTAAAGAATTCCATATTGAAGTTTGGAAGAAGATACCCCTTGAAATCTGACACACAAGTGGAGATGTTTTCTTTATATTTATCCACGAGTTACTAGACAATAAATTTGGGCAGTATATTTTTGTAAGAACCTACTAGGTGTTGGAAAATTATGCCCCATGAGGAGGCATGCATTAGTTTCTTCTCTTGTGAAATATCCTCTTTGATCCCTCCATATGGATTGATGTCTTAGTGTGGCGATGAAATACCTCAACTACACCTCCCCTACATACAGGTTGATTGATATTTCAACTTGCTCGAAGTAATAGAAATTTGCGAATATAAAATTCACACAGTAAATTTTTCCCAACTGTACCAGATGTTGAATATGCCCCTATGAATTGCTTGTTATTCTCAAACTCAAGAGATTCAACATAGAAGACCCTTGAGGCTTGGAATTTATAAAACTGTTATTTCAAGAATAAGGCATAAAATTTGGAGGTTGATCTACAGGTAAGAGATTTTTCAAATAAGGGCGAAATAATTGTCATATTATCTTGGAGTATTTTATTTTCTTCTCTTAATACTTTATTTTCATCTGCCACTCTCTTGAGCTCATAACACTATTACATCCACTTGACCATCCCTCTTAATATAATAATTTGTGGAAATACATAATATATTTGGATCATTTAGTCTAGGGTGGTTATGGGCTATGTTACATCCTTTTCTACTTTTAATAGTGAAAGTTCAGAACTGATTCATCGGTTGTGTGCTTTGCATCGTTTGAAATATTTTCTCTTTTTCCTCCAATGATTGCTTTGGAGTTGCAGATTGTTTCATCTTTACTCTTCACCGTCTATTGGAGCTATTGATTAAATCTTATCTTTGTATGCCTCAATTGAGAAATACTTACATCCTTTGCTTGAAGGGAAAGTTGTAATTTTTAAGCATCTCTTTTGCTTGATGTAGTTCATACTCCACTTTGGAAATGGCTAAAACCCAAGGAATAAGAGTTTATGTATCAAGAGGTGAGCTAGGCCCACCTTTAATCATATGTGTCTTTCCTTTTGCAGTCAAGAGGGAGTCTTCAGTAGTGGGTGTTGCCCTCACAATTTCCTCCTCTGAAAAAGGGTTTGGAGGGGATGAATAGGCATATGGAGAACCAAAAGGTGTTTTTTTAGTATGCTCATTGTGGTTGTTGCCTTTTATTCCTCCGTGAGGGGATATTTTAAGTTGGGCGCTCATCTATAGTCACGGGTTGGTTTGGATGACTTAAGCCTCTTCTTTGACCGGCTTCAATTGAAGGATCTGTTTCAGGATTATGTGTTTTGGCGACATATTAGGTTCTTGGGCATATTTCTTTTGGAATTTAATCCACTTCCTCATCCCATTACACTTTTTGATGAAATGATGTTTGCAAATGAGGTGGATTAGCCCTTGAAATTTTAAATATGAAGAGCCCCAATGAAATATTTTAGTGGTAGAGGAAACAAAGTCATACAAGAATTGGGGAAGGTTGATTCTATTTTGGTCCCTGACCTCTCCATGGCGCATGTGGATGATAATTCTTAAGACCGGCCTAAGGATAACCTCATACTGGAATTCACAAGTAAAGTACATAATTACAGTCCATTTTTCTACATCAACCCACGACTCGGGAAAAATGGTTCTCTTTATGCCTTTGGACTTCCCCTTTGATTAACTAAAAATAGAGAAAAATAGATTTTCTTATTTTTTATGAGTTAATCTAAATAGAAATAGAATGTTAGATCTAAATATTTTATTTTATTATTTAAATGTATTGAAATAATGGAAATAAGAGGGATATGGTACTATCCTCAATTTGACTTACTTTGTTGTGTGTTGGGCTGCAGCAGATCACAGTGGCCCGGGAAAGTTGTGACTAAGTGGCCTCGAGAAGGAAAAAGCTAAGGATCTAAATCGCATTGAGGAACACGGGAAGATATTGGAGCACATTGGGGTTCCTTAGCTTATGATCGGGTCTTTAAAGAGCGTGGAAAATCTTAGAATCTGGATCTGCAGCGGTGTCACAATGTATCTATAATATCTTCGTCTCTGTCACGCACGGTGTCCCGATATTGTCTCTGTGTCAAACCCTTTCCCCTATATTTGTGTGATACAGATGTAGAATATTCCCAAATGCAGTCCCTTGCCTTAGTAGATAGTTTCCCTTGATAGTAAGATGTCTGCCCATAATGTAGTGAGTATGCTATGTTTATATAGGGATCTCTTGTTTAAATTTTGACACTAGTGACCCGAAAAACTGCCAACTACAACCTAGGGGAATGCATGGGGTAATAACAAATACCGACCTCAAACAAATAAATTAGGACCACAAATTACAAAAACATAGGTGCCTAAAATCACGGACGAGCACCCTAATGTAACCCTTGGTGCCTTAGTATAGGATTGGAGATGACAATTGAACAAACTACGACACCTAAGACTCCCTAAAAGACGCCTACAACAACTATATAGACAAGTGACGATTGAACCAGACAAATAACAATGACGACTGACCAACTGACAATAAGACTAAGGGATGGGTCACTAGTGAATACTTTTATTACGCAAGATCCATATATAAAATAACACACCCAACGGTATAAAGGTAATAGTACGTGTGAGATTTTGTAACTACATTTTCCCCCACTTTATGTTGGTGATCGAAAATCTTGGTAACATAAAGTAGATAGAGATGTGTACTTGAGAAAGAGTCAGAGAAGCCCATGTTGTAGAAGAATGCACAAATGTGTAGTAGACACGTGCCGATAAAACTATAAAACGTGTCGAACCATGGATTAGTGAGTTGATCTATGTAACGTAATGAAAAATTGTAAATGTTGTGATGAAGTGCGGTAAATGAAAATGATGACTAGAATGTATGATGATTTTGAATACAATTTAATGATGAATAGGTGGGTAGGGAGTGATCAGTTCCCAACCCGAATCTTGTATATGAATGGAATAATAAGAGGATTTGGGCGTCCTACCGCTAGAGGAAGAGTGTAGGGAGAAAAGTGTGTTATTCTCTAATATTTAACTACATCCTCAAGATCTATCTGTTGTGACAGACTTAGATCAAAATTTGTGATTTTTGGATCTAAACGATTTTGATTAAACAATTGACCCATATAGGAGTGATAGGGGAAAGGCACTCTTTCCCCACTCCATGGGTGTCACCGCAATGTGAAGGCTTCCAAGTTAGGTCATTTGGAAGCAAACGTGATATGAAAAGAGGTAGCTTCCAAGTTAGGTCATTAGGAAGTAAACACATAATGAATGAGGTGGCTTCTAAGTTAGGTCATTTGGAAGCAAACACGAATATATATATATATATATATATATATATATATATATATATATATATATATATATATATATATAGGTCATTTGGAAGCAAGTGCGGAATATAGAATAAATTCCCAAGTTATGTCATATGGGAAAGAGTGGTGAATGTAACTCCCAAGTTAGGTCATCTGGGAGACCACTTGTAGATTTGAATGATATGATTTTTGATTTGAACGCATTGATTTTGATTGGTTGATTGATTGTTTTGATTGGCTACTCATGGAGAGATTTTGCATAGGTTTCCCTAGGTTAGGTCATTAGGGGAAAATTGATGAAATGTTGCGTGAAAGGATTTTTAATCGCTTGTTTCCCCAAGTTAGGTCATTAGGGGGAATCGATAGAAAGTACTATGTGGTCATGTTTAGGAAATTTTAAGCGTTTTTTGCCCCATATTAGGTCATTAGGGGGAATCGATGGTGAAATATCATGCTATTATGTATTAGTAGGTGTCAGGTTTGCAATGTTTGAATGCATGGTGACGTGAGGGGGATTATAAGGGGACCCCCAATAATATGCCCCCTTTCAATGAAAGGGGAGTGATGAAAAGAACAGACTCTAAGCCGAAAGTAATGACAAGAGGTGAAAACATGTATGTATTGATTGGAAGACAATGGTGAAGAGATATAATATGTGTGAAACATGTACAATATGGTGGTGGGTGGAATTCTAAAAAGAATTCCATAAACGAGGGTGTAAATCGGAGTAAAAATGCTCAAGATATGAGTGAAACGGTGTAGCGTGTATTAGTTGTGGTAATAAGTATGAGGTAAGGACCATAGTAAAGGTGATGATGAAAATTAACTATAAATAATAAAGTGAAAAAGTATTTTATCACTTTATTTGTGTTTTACGCAAGTGTGTACAGAGTGAGTTAAGATTCCTCAAGCGAGACCATTGCATCCTAGTCAGTTTAAGAGGGCAACGACCACTGTAGCGTCGCGTACTACTGCAAAGTGGTAAGTGCATTATTTTTGTAAAAATGTAGGGTGTAATAGGTGTTTTAGTTGAATTTTTAAAAATTTTAGGTTTTTAATTTTCTTGGCGTTTAAGACCTAGACAAGAGCGGTGAGGGTGCTAGTGACCCTGGGACTGGAGCGCCCATAACTAGGGTGTTAGTGTCCCGCTCTAGGGTGCCCCTAATCCTACATTTGGATGCCCTAGTCCAAAACTTGTGTATTTAGTGGATAATAGTAAAAAAGTGTGTTGAATAAGTGTGTTTGGTTGTATAAGGTGTTTTAACGCTTACGTTTGTTGTTGTTGTTTGGTGTTTGTGCAAAGGGATATCCACTCGAGGGAGTTTTGTGGTGGCCGTCACTTGAGTACATTACTTGGATTAGGGTTGTCGGATGATGAGTGGGATGTGATGGACCATGCCATCTTGTAGTATATAACACGGATGGGGATGTGCCCCATAACATGCCCATGTTGACTGCATTGTGCGAGAGATGGTGTGCAAACACATGCACATTTTGGTTTCCTATGGGGGAGATGATAGTGACGCTAGAGGATGTATATCACATATTATGATTGCCGGTTGTTGGGGAGAGGGTATGAGTGATGGAAGTAGTGGATATGGAGTGGTAGATGCACTTGGTGAGGTGATATTTTGTAAGGGATTAGGTACCTACCGAGGCCCATATCAGTTTGGATGCGATATTGTAGTCTAGGGTTCCGCATTTGTGGAAATTCATCGCAATGGTGATTGCTTCATGTATAGCCATGGAGGGAGGAGGTGTTAACATATTATATAAGATGCACAACATATGTCAGCGAATAGAGGAGGAGGGGATGAGATACACATGGGCATGGTGTGTGTTGGCCCATTTATACAGAGACTTGTATTGATTTACACAAGATGAGCATGGTGGAGGTATAAGAGCCACCACACTATTGCATGTGTGGGCATATGAGCACATAATTGTATTGAGACCAATTGCAGGGCCACGAGGAGAGTGGGCTTGACCTGAGATATATGCTTGACGTTGGGTGGATATTCACAGTAGGAAGATGGATACCGACACCTTTAGGAAACTTATAGATAGGATGGGGTTCAAGTCGGTTATATGGAGGCCATATCATGATTATGGGGATGGCCCTAGGATGTTATAGAGTTACGATGAATTTGGAGCACCGTGTGGCTAGAGGACTACTTTCAGTGTGGTGGAGATTTTTAGGTGGAGAGGGTATCACGAAAATTTGGTATGGCACAGGATGTGGCCCCAGAGCCATACATATGGTTGAGAGCTATAATGATCCCCTAGAGGTTTCTTGTTAGGCCAAGGCCCACAACAAAGCAGTTGATACCACCAGGAAAAATGAAACAGACCTAGCGATAGTAGTTGTGGATCGAGAGACGACATGGGGTGCACCGAGGAGTATCGAGTGTGGTGGGCAACACACCTTTGGTAGGTATTGCTATACCCAATATTCGAGGAAATGGAGTTACCACATGGATGAGGAGGGGAGGAGGTGTCCCCAACCTTATAACGTTGGTTGCGGTAGAGTGTGAGTATTTGTGTATGCCTACATTGTGTTCAATGACTTGTCTAAGTTGTTTAGTATGTGTTTAACTAATGTGAAGTTGTTATGTTATGTTTATAGGGGATGCATATTTGTCATTGATAGTGGACACATCGATTTGTACATTGACGCGGAATGCGCCGAATGATGTGCTAGGTGGAGGGATACTAGAGCATGTTGATGACATTGCAAGCAAGCATGCCCATCTTTTTGATTCAGTGGTTATAGCAACGATGACATGTACAATGTTGCTAAGCGAGAGGGAAGAGGTACATGAGGAGACTCGACGTGCTCGAGAGGAAATAGGTGGTGGTCCCTTAGCCCAGGACGTGTTTACATGGTATGTAGACTTGCAGCATTAGTTTTCGGAGTAGAGTACAAAGATTACTATGCTATGGAGGCAGGTGGAGAAATTTCGGGGTTGCGAAATGCGATGTCGCGTTGGTGGGGAGGTGTTTAGTTCTAGGGTTCTCATAGTACACGAGAGTGATAGTGATGATGAGGTTTGATGGTGATTATTGTATATGATGTGGGGGCCTTTCCCCAGTTATGAAACATGTTTTTGGGATGATGATTGTATTAACGATATGTGTATGGACACCTATTTTTTTCATATATGTTGATGTTGGAATGGTTTGCTTATAGCGTTGTAATGGATGTTGTATGATTTTATGGTTATTGTCCTAGCATGTGTATTGTTTGTATGTGATGAATATAACTTCGTATGATGATGTTAGTAGTGGTAGACAAAATGTGTATGGTGAATAATGACGATATGACTAATGTAATATGATTGATGAAATGTTGAATGAATGAAATACGTAGCGCATAGGTAATGTAATGATTATAGTAGAATATATGTGAAAATAGAAAAATGTATGATAGTGGAATGAATGTACCATAATGATTGTGTGAGAATGTAATGTAGTCGTAATAGGATAGGGTGATGAAAATAAGAGGGGGATTTATGATGCCCCTAACGTGTGAATGAATAGGCTCATATAAATAATACCCCTCAATGATAGTCAAGTATGAGCCGCATAAGTAAGAGTGTATCATTAGGAAATGATTGAGTGCGCTAGATGAAACGATGAAGCACGTGATGAAATGTTCTTAGAACTAATCCCTCAACAAATCGTGTAAGAACCGTAAGAACACAAGTGTGTCATCAGGGGGTAAGGTGATAATAATCACCTACCAAAGACCAAGATGACGGGTGGTGGTGGAAACATGTGGAATGGATGCAGCGTGAGTGTATGAACCAAATGGAATGTTATGTGTAGTAACCACAAGATATGTAGAGATTGGCGGAAAACCATGGGATGTAACAACATGAAGTGGTGGATAGTGTGGATGTAGCAGATGCAATGAATGTGATGGTGGAAATGATGGATGAGGTGGAGAACGAGCATGTGACGGTGGAGCACGACAAATGAACTAAGCACCTGATGGAGAAGACTCAAGTGGGGTATGCCTACATTGATGGGGTGAAGGAGATAATGACCGCTCATGAGAGGCAAAGGAGATGATGTCAAAATCCACTAATTGTTGTATCCTCTCATGTAGGGAAAGGCAATCATTATCCCGATGGCCAGTGATGTGATGATAATTACAATAGTGTTGGTCATGTTGACATTACAAGTGGTGTGGGGATGATGTTGGTTAGAGGGTAACCAAATTAATCACTCATTGAGTAATATGCACAACACATCATGTGGTTGAGCGTGAGGGGAGAAATACAAAGGCTCTCGTGATGGAGGTGGAGTGGTGGAAGTAGTAACTTGTTGTGGAACCAGAGAAGGATGGGTTGGTGGTGAGGAGCGGGTTGAGCTTGTTTGGAATGCACTTTAGGAAAGGGTGGAGATTGCTTTGGATGTTCAATTGGAGGTGGGAGTGGAAAACTAGAGGATGGAACTGTTAGAGAAACATGTGTGGGTTCAATGATAGGTGAGGATAGAAGATCTTTTTCTAGATTAATAACTTTATAACACAAGAGAATGAATGACTCACAAGTATCATATTGTAACATTTGCTTAAGTGGAGGAATGAGACCACGAAAAAAGATGAATTGTTTTTCTAAGTCACTAGGTTGGAAGATGAGTTGGTGTATACAGGCATTAAACCACAAAATATAGTCTTGGATAGGTTCATAGGAGCCTTGATGTAAAGTAGGAATGTGGTCATAAGTAACTCTAGTGTTGAATCATGGAGCTCAATTACTTTAGTTTAGCTTGTAATGTGAAAATTGCTGGAAAACACAATAACCGTCATTAGTTAGGGGAACCAGCATCGGTCATCTAGGACTAGCATCGGTCGAGCAAGGAGGAACCAACATCGGTTAGGGAGAACCGACATCGTTTACCTATGCGTGAGTGTTTTAATTAACTCTCAAGAATTAGATCTATTTTTAAGATTGAAGTATATCTATTGATTGTAATTGCATGGCTAAGTGACCTAAGTCTATCAATGACTATATAAGCATAAAAACTAGGGTTTAGAAGTAATTATTAACAAAAATTAAGAACTTGCAAAAAAATGGTGAGAGAGAGAATTCTCGGTGATGAAGCAAAAATTTGAGAGAAATAAAGTACTGTACATTTGAGAGGTGTAGAAGATTGTAAATCTTCATTGTATATCTTGTCAAAGCTTTGGATAATAGATTGGCTTGTTTCTTGGTAGATGTAGCCCACATTGGGTGAACCACATTAAATCTGGTGTTTATTTATGTCTCTTGTTTTGTATATTTCTTCTGGTAGAATATTTTTTTATTTACACGTATGCTTATATCGATATATTATCTGTACAACCGATGTGTTAACCCCAACAACTGGTATCAAAGCTTTTTTTGAGGGTTTTGTGTGTTGAAAAATTTACTCACGAGAGGGTTTTTTTGATTGAGTGGGAGCTATAAGCAATGACAGAAGAAAACAAATACAAGGTAGAGAAATTTGACGACCGAAATTATTAATTATGGAAGATGCATTGAGGATTATACGTATCAAAAAGATTTGTATTTACCGTTGGATGAGAAGTCTAGACCTACGAAGATGGTGATGAAGAATGGAAGATTCTTGACAGAAAGGCTTTGGGATCAATAAGATGAGCACTCGGTAACATCCGTGACTTCAATATTACGTAAGTGATTTCTACGATAGGGTTAATGAAATCTCTTGCTAATTTATATGAAAAACCTAGTGCTTCAAATAAAGTTTATTTGATGAAGAAATTATTAGATTCTAAGATGCATGAAGAGGGATCTGCATCTAGTCATTTGAATGATTTCGATCTATTATAAATCAATTAAAATCGGTGATATACCGCTTGATGATGAAGTAAAAGCACTCTTATTCTTATGTTTTTTTCCTGATATTTGGGATAACTTGGTAATGGATGTTAGTAATACAACATCTGCTACTAATGTTTTAAAGTTTGATGATGTGGTTAGTATAATCTTGAATGAAGAAATTTGCAGGAGGAGTATAGAGGAATCATCATCCGAGAATGCTTTAAATATAGAAAGCGAGGGGCGAAGGAGAGATCCAAGAGTAAGAGTAATGGGAAATTAAATTCAAGGGATAATAGATCTAAATCCAGAAGTAAGGGAATTACTTGTTGGAAATGTTGAAAGAAATGAAATGCAAAGAAAGATTGTTGGTCAAAGGACAAAGAGAACCAACAACCAGACAAAGGTAAAGAAGTGAATCTTGCTACATCAGAGGTAATGCACGATGCTCTTATTCTTTCTTTAGATAATAGAATTGAATCATGGGTTTTAGATTTAGGAGCTTCTTTCAATGCAACCCCTAATAAGGGTTATTTCAAAAATTATGTCTAGGGAAATTTTGGGCATGTTTATTTGGGTGATGATGAAACTTGTAGAATTACCGGTAAAGGGAATCTCATTTAAAATTGTAGAATAAAAATACATGGATCTTGAAAGATGTGAGGCATGTGCTAAGCCTCGGGAGGAATCTTATTTCGTAGGGCAATTAGGTGAATATGATTTCATGGTTACTTTTACAGAAACTCTTGGAAAGTCACCAAGGGTGCTTTTGTTGTGGCAAGAGGTAAGAAGGTAGACGCGTTATATTTATCTACTGTGTTACTAATTCCTTTTCGCATTATCTACTTGATTTAGATGCATACATGTGGCATAACCACTGGGCCATATGAATAAAAAAGGAATGCAAATATTAAAGGCTAAGGGTAATTTATTAGATTTGAAAGATTTAGATCTTGATTTATGTGAGCATTATGTCTTTGGTAAGTAAAAGAGAGTGAGATTTCTCAAAGTTGGGGTAACTAAGAAGGAGCAGAAATTAGAGCTTGTACACTCAGATGTGTGGGGACCAGCTCATGTATCTTCTCATGGAGGATTCCAGTATTATGTTACTATCATTGATGATGCTACAAGAAAGGTATGGGTTTATTGTATTAAACGTAAATCTGATGTTTTTGAGACTTTTAAAATATGGAAAGCCCTTGTTGAGAATGAATCAAATTCTAAGTTAAAGTGTCTTAGATCTGAAAATAGTGGTGAATATTATAGCAAAGCTTTCAATGATTATTATTCAGTGAATTGGATATGTAGAGAAAGAACGGTTCCAAGAACACCATAGGAGAATGGTGTTGCAGAAAGAATGAACAGGAAAATCATGGAACATGCTGGAAGTATGAGGATATATTTTGGATTGTCTTTGCAGTTTTGGGCGGTAAGCGGTTGATACAATGGTTTATTTGATTAGCGTCAGGCCTTCAAGTTCACTAGATGGAGCAATACCGAGGAAGCTTGGACCGGAAAAGAGGTAGATCTTTCTTTTCTTAAAATTTTTGGTTCGAAGCTTTTTGCATATTGATAAGAAAAATAGGAAAAAAATGGATGCAAAATCGAGAGATTACTTTCATTGGTTATGGACTGGTAATTTCAGTTTCTATTTTTGGGATTTAGAGAATTCTAAAATTATTAGGAGTCGTGATGTTGAATGGAATGAAATAAGAATGTACATGGATCAAATTTTGGTACCCAAGGATGAACCGATTGAGAAGTTTGTGAATGAAAATGAACTCTCAGATTTAAAAGTATTACCTACAGGGTTACACGGTAACCAGTGTCGGCTTTACCCTCTATCGACATCGGTCAGTAGAACCTGGTTTGATTACATGAAGATCCAAACCGCATCGGTTAGTAGAATCGACGTCGGTCACTAACAGATTTAGTTATGAATGTCCGGGAGGTCCAGATTGAGCCTCTTGTACCCCAAACTCTTGTCAGAAGGTCACAAAGGGTAAGTAAACCTCCAGAATTATTTACACCTTCTCTGTTTTATTTATTATTGACTGATAATGGTGAAACAGAAAGATTTGAAGAAGTAATACAGGATAAGACCCACGTCCAAAGTGGGAGCATGTCATGGATGAGGAGATGGACTCCTTGGGACAAAACCAGACTTGGGATTTGGTTAAGTTTTCAATAGGTAAGAGGACATTGCATAACAAGTGGGTTTACAGGATTAAAGAAGAAGAGGGTGGACATAAAATATACAAGGAAAGGCTTGTAGTAAAGGGATTTGCACAGAAAGCAGGTATTGAATTTGGTAAAATATTTTCTACCGTTGTTAAGATGACTTATATTTGTAATGTATTGAGTTTAGTTGTAATAGAGGATTTGCATTTAGAGAAAATAGATGTGAAGACGACTTTCCTTCATGGTGATTTGGATGAAAAGATTTATATGTAGTAGCCGCTTGGGTATGAAGTTAAGGGTAAGGAGAAATTAGTGTGCAAAAAGGTTGAAAAAGAGCCTACATGGGCTCAAGCAAGCTCCAAGACAATGATACATAAGGTTTGATAGTTTTATGCATGAACATGGTTACTTGAGATATGAATCGACCATTGTGTTTATTTCAAGAAGCTTAAAAATGGGACCTATATTATTTTGTTCTTGTATGTGGATGATATGCTTATTCGCAGGATCTAGTATGCATGACATTGGTGAGCTTAAGGAAATATAGCTCACACATTTGCTATGAAGGATTTAGAAGCTACAAAAAGAATCCTTGGTATGCAAATACATAGAGACAAGAAAAATAAGAAATTGTATTTGTCTCAGGAGGATTATACCTACAGGGTGTAAGAAAGGTTCAAGATGCAGAATGTAAAACATGTTAGTACACCTATGGCTGGACACTTCAAATTAAGAAAAGATCAGTGTCCTTCATCACATGAGGAGGTCAAATACATGACACGAGTGCCATATGATTCAGCAGTTGGGAGTCTCATGTATGCTATGGTTTGTACAGACCAGACATTGCACAAGCAGTGGGAGTTATGAGTAGATATATGGCCAATCTAGGTAAAGAGCATTGGAAAGCAGTTCAATGGATACTCATTTATTTGAAAGGGACATCTAGCATGCGGTTATGCTATGGAGGTTCAGATATTTCATTATGTGGCTATTTTGATTTGGATATGGCTAGAGATCTGGATGGTAGGAGGAACACTACTTTGGATATATTTTTTCATAGTAGGTGGGACGAGAGTTAGCTGGATTTCAAGATTGCAAAAGGTTGTGGATTTATCTACTATAGAGGCGAGTATGTTGCAGCCTACAGAGGAGGCTAGTAAGGAGATGATATGGATGAGTATGTTCATGGTGTAAACACCTATTTTTGGATATAGTGCGCCTCAATCGTCTCGCATTCATGCTACTTCCATTCTCGCATCTCTTTCTCTTAAATTACATGAAATCCTATCCATTTTCTTAATTAATTATCAAATGGGCTCCATGTAGACCCATTTGATAATTCAAATTTTTGATATTATCTCCATCTTCTATAAATTATTAATTCATGAGTATTGATATACACATCCGACACTCTTTTCCTAAATTCAAAAGGTAGAATCTATCATCCCACCTACCCAGTCCCACATGTTCCCCACTTAAGTCAAAATCAAGTTCCCACCTAAAAATCAATCTCCACCTAAAAATTCAATCCCTTCAAATTATTAAATTATTAACCCCACCCATGAAGTCAATAATTCCAAAATCCCCTATCCGACAACAAATTAAAAAATCAATAATTAAAGTGAGCACATGGCTTCACTATTACACCTAATCATGTCCCCACTCCACATCACACCTTTTCTTTTTTCACATCATGAACCCTACCATCAAATCAACTCTTCATCATGTTCTCTTAATAAAAATTGCTTTTACAAATTATGGTTATTCGTTAATCCTCTATTTTAATCCAAATTCAAATTATAAATATGAGTCTTTCCCTCAAACACCGGAAAAGAAAGAAATTCAAGTGAATGCTGTGAGATTTTAGTCATTTTATAATATCATTATTATTCTATTTGGGTGATAACACGTGGGATTTCCATGACATTTTTCTCATGATTTTCATTATTTTCCTAGTATATGTGAGCTGCAGGTTTGCCGGAATCACACCGAGGACTTTGATATCAACTTTGCACCCGTAGCATCCATCGTCATCTCCAAGGTATTAATCCCTTGTATATTCGACGTGGTTTTGTGTTTCTTGATTACTTGTACACTCACCTGGACAGGAAGCTAGAAACGCAGATCAACATTTGGCACGCCCAGTGGGACGAGACCCTAGATCTGGTTGTTTTGTTTGTTATTTTACTTATCTTATCTAACCTGCTTGTTTGCATGGTATTAATATTCGTTGATCTTAGTTTAGTACAATCCATCGTTTAAATCACCTCGGAGGTACATGCTCTTTGCTTTTTGTTTACGCATGGGATATAAATTCGGAAAATAATCGTATTCTCTGACTTTTCATTTACGGTCTTAGTTGTACCATAGATATAGATCTCATTCTTCACAATTATAAGAATCTATAATATTTGCTATAGTCCATATTCATTTGATTTTAAACAAATAAAATCATAGTTTTGTTCTTGTTTTACGTGTACTATAGAATTCATTTTTTATATTTAATTAAATAAATGATTAAAAAATTAAAATAAAATCATTTTTTTAAAAATATTGTTATTATCCTATGCTACCCCACATCCCAACTCTCAACCCACACGACCCATCCACCACTCCCTTGTCTGCCCGCCTACCGACTCTCCACCATCTCCGACACCACTTTGCAATACGACTTCACTCTTTGCGCTCCCTTCCCGCTTACTCTTCATTCCACACACCGAGTTCGCCATCTTCTTCTCTCCTCACACACCTCTCTCTTCTCTCCACCGATCTCTCCACTCACCCTATCTCCCTTCCCTACTCCGAGGTCCTTTTCCACTCCACTCCAACTCCTACATCACTACACTTTCCATCCATCTTCCCTTCCACCTTACTCCCCATCTCTATTGTCTCCATCTCCCTTCTACCCCTCCATCTCCCACCGCAGAATCCGTTACCCTTACTCCTCTATCCCAAGCCATCCTCCACATCCCCTCACCAAGTTCCATCTCCCAATCCCATCTCACTCCATGAGCTCATTTCGTCGACACACCCGTTTCCCCGACCTTCCTTCACATTCAACTTTGTCACCTCCTTTCCTACTCACGACCTCAACACACATCCATCTCCGAACCCCATTGTTGGTCACCCTTGTATTATCCATTCTTTCTCCTCGGCTTAGCCCAATCGTATAGATCTTTCACGTCCCTCACACGACTTAACTTCTCTCCACCAAGCCACTTCCTTCCTCTCCCATGTCTTTCCACCCCTCTGAACTCTGCTTCAAATCACTCGGCTTGAAGTTATACCATTGGTTTTTGATATTAATCAGGTTAATTAATTACGGTATTAGTGGCTTAATTAATTTTTAATAAGGTTAATTGTTTTATTGTTAATTAATGAATCACGATTTGTTCATTATAAGTCATAGGATAATTGTTTTACTTGCTATCTAATTAGTTATTATTTGTCATGTCAAATTTATACGATATTTATTTTATCTACTTGTAAATCAGTTATGATTTTTTTAATTAATTAGGATTCATAAGGAAATTGTTGTTACTAGTTAATTAGCTACAATTTGTTGACTAGAATTCCTATGATAATTATTTGAGCATAATTATTTTGTTGTTAGTTACTTAGTTAATTAACACTCTTAAGTAAGATCATTATATTAGGATAATTATTGTGTTATTATTTTACCTTTTATTGATTCAAATAATTACTTTTGTTATTAAATCTGTAATTAGACCTTTTGGTTAATATCTAACAACGTCAGAACTCCAAAATTACCTTTCTTATTTGATCAAACACCTCCACTAATTGTCTTCTCTACATTTGCAGGTGAATTCCACAACATTATAACCACGACATTACGCTACCAAAGATAATCGTTGAAACAAAAATACGCCTAAGTGCTCTTTCACCAGACTCTTCATGTACTTATGTATGGTGCAATTCCGGATTACTCAAACATTCCCGACAATCGATCATCGGTTTTAGATACCACGTTATCAAGCACAATCCAATAGTGGGGGAACGCGTTCTCCAAGGCTTCATTAGCATCTGTTGTTGTTTCCTCTCTTCACAACCTGTCACCTGATTGTTCGAAGCATACTCCTTGTTTGTCTCAACTTGTTGTCAGATAAAAAGGAAAAGCGATATACAGGTATTCTTCAGTTTTCTATTTTCTCTTTTCTGCATTGTACTTTCCCATTCCTAGTTGATTGTCAGCATCGAACTTCATATTTCGATTTTGGAGTAAAATGAACCTATGCATTCTACTTGCTCACATAGTGTAACTAGAGGTTTAAGTATTTGCATCACACTTATCATCACACACTACCTAAAAATTCACAAATTAATCAACACATCGAAACATTCATTGCACCTGGTTCATTGATTGGGATTTGATCACCCAACCAAACCATTTCAGACATTTCCTAGCCATAAATTACCTGAAACCAAACATAGTTTACCTTCTTCTAGGTCCTCTTTCAGCCGTTTTATTTTACACACGTTCTTGATTAAAAAGAAAAAAATGTTTGTCTGACTTGTTTGTTAATATAACAACAATTTCCTTTTTATGCCCGTAATCACTCGATCCACTGCTAAAAAGATGGAACACAACCTCGCCACACACAGTGCTTCATCCCAATCAATCACTACATCAACAACTTCATCATCGTGTTTCTTCCTATCTCACTCACAGGCACCCATCCTCTCACTAATATTCCTCATTCAATACCTTTCACCCACACTACGACATTAGACCAACATTCCATCCCATCTAGGCTAGCCACTCCGCCCTCTGTTAGATCAGAGCCTATTGGTACCTCAGTCTTCCCTCTTGGAGACCCATAATTTAGACAGATTCTTGACGCCAACCCTGTGGCCCTTCAAGACTATCTTTTGAGAAGATACATACACCTCCCTTTGGATGGCCCACCGCTTCAGCAAGTCTATCCTTATAATGTTGGTTTTGACATTCCTCAATCTATGGCCTTACATGATTTTGCATCATCCTCCACCAACCCATCGGCACACCAGACCACCCAGGTAGTTACACCCATTCCACCCAATCTTCCTCACATCAACACGACTATCGTGACTGCCATCCCTACCACTACAATAGCTCCGATGGTCACTGGTACCTCCATTCAACCATCCCATGTGTCAAATCCCTTATCCGGACAGAAAATTCCTACTACATCACAAGTCTATACCCTCACTTCTCAACTTCCTCCAACCATACCTTTGCAACATACAATGTCATTTCTAGTCTATCAACCCACATATACCCACATTCCCACTCAACAGTTACTTCCACAACCTCCACAATCTCAACAATCACACCATGCCCCTGTTTCTCACCAACACACATTCTATCAACAACCACCTCAACTATCACACATAGCTTACACTCACCCATATCAAATTCCTCAGTACCCACACATATGCAAATTCAACCACCACCTTTCACTGCTCAACAGACACTTCCAAATGACCCCATGTAAATATTGATAGGTTGGTTAGCCAACCTAGAAGTTGCTACGTTAGGGTCCAAAGTCACATTGTCTTATGAGCAAATATGTAATGAACCCATCTATCCATCTCGTACCCATGAAATCGTATCCTCCACACTGGGAATTGCCAAAGTTTTCCAAGTTTAATAGCAAGGAGGATCCCCAACAACATCTTAGAGCATTTAAGCATACATGTTATCTCATTGCACATGACCAAGACTTGATGCTTCGTACTTTCCCCATGTCTTTGGCTGGTCCCACCTTGGAGTGGTATAATAATATTCCCCAGTACTCCATATTTTCTTTTTCCCAACTTGCACAATTATTTCTTGAACATTTTTCCATTAATATCGCGCGTAAAATAACCATCAATGACCTGTACACTATCCGCCAATTTGAAGATGAATCCATCACAGATTTCATCGCACGATGGTGTAATATGATAAATCAATTGTCTTTTCCACTACCTCAAACTGATCTCATCGAGCTCTTCATGTGCTCTTGCACCAAGCATATTTCCTCCACCTTGCAAATCCAATCATTTCGCACTTTCGAAGAGGCTTTTACTATGGCCCGCAAGCTTGAGACACGTGCCTTGGAATAGGGGCATTTAAAATTGAAGACCAATAAGCCAAAAACCAAATTTGTCAGACCGTCCATATCAAATGATAAATCAAAGACAACTGCCAATGCCGTCATTGTTAGATCATCTCCTACCCCGACATCTACAGTGACTCAACAACGATTCACATGGCCAATGCCCAATTATACTCCCTTAGGAGAATCATACAGTGTCATCTTTGACAAGTTGATAACAACACACTTGATCACACTACCACCTATCCAACCTGTTAATGAATCTAGGCCACGACCTGTGTGGTATCGAGAGGATCACTATTGCAAGTATCATCAAGTCCAAGGACACGACATAGAAAAATGTCGAACGTTCAAGGATTTTGTCCAAAGGCTTATCGATCAGGGAGAACTTCAAGTGGATAACCTGAATGCCTCATCCAATCAACCTTTAGATATTTTTAAACAACCATTTCCAAATCATACACCCACATCCATAAACCAGACTGCTCCTACTTCTGTATCTCAAACCCTAGTACCCACACCATAAACACTATCCATGTCGAATGATAAAAGTCCAATTTCCCCCACAAGTTTACCTTCTTCATCAACCATTACATCAGTCCCCTTTGATACATTATTTACATCCCCAAACACATCAACATTCATCTCGCATCAACATTGGTTACATCCGTGCCCATGTCAATACCCTTTCCTATACTCACATCTTTCTCAACACCTACCGCCCTCTCTTCAGATGCAAATATCACTTCTGTATCATTACCCCTTACATCTACTCCATTAAACCCAATCACCTTGTCAGAAATTATCCCACCTCTACCTATTATCTCATCCTTAGCATCTCTTCCAATCCCTCTTTCTGCACTTCTACCAACACCTACAACATCTACTATTTTACAATCACCTATCTCATCTCCCTCTTCCATGGCCATGTCATTACTCGATGATTTTTGGCAAACATTCCAGCATTCCTTAATTTCAAATTATCGTCCCATTTCTTCTATACCATTAGACACTCACACATCGGTGTAGTCCCCACAAATATCCACTTCAATATCTCCAGATCCTCCTGTAGAGATTCTGGTCATTCCCTCTAACAATCCACATTCATATACAAGACCTAGACCCCCATTTCCCAAGCGTTCTCTTTCACATCCTCATCCAAAAGTAGACCTCACTATTCCGATAGAAGCTCCTCTAGAAACCACATCATCTCCTTCTATTTTAGGACCACACCCCTCATCCTCCTCTTCCATTTTAGGAACCTTCCCTTCACCAACAACACATACTACCACTAGAACAATGCAACCACCCTTTTCCAACCGATATCTTAAAACAAATTCAAAGGTGTCTGTGTCTTCCACTACTATCCCACATCAAGCACATTCATCTGCCTTTTCCAAATCCAAAACAATGTCCAAAGCCATTATTACATCACCACCTTCCCATGCATCCTCCCAAAGTTCTCTATCGATAACACCAGGTTATTATACCACTATGTTTCACCAACTACTCCAAGCCTCAGCCATCACTTTACCACCAATTAAATTTTTCGATCCAAATGCGCCAAGACCTTCCTGGTTTAATTCCAATCTTGTTTGTGCATTTCACCATGCCCCTGGACATGACACTGAATGTTGCAAAGCTCTCCAATCCATCGTGCATCATTTTGTCAATAAAAATATTAATGATAAAAGACCAATTCTACCATCTCCTCCATCAACTTCCACATCCCAACATGCGTCTGTTCAAACATCTCGACCACCCTTTTCATTAAGAAATCCTGTCAAGTACTCCACTACCAAATAAAGATATAACCACCAATGCCACCAACATATTATCAAAAGAGGATGATCCTCAGGATCGTCCTCCTCTTGTAATCAATGTTGTTCGGATAACCACCCATTCAAAGCCATATAACTCTGACTCCACCTCACCGTCCACCCCTAAGACTTATGTCACTATCCCTCCTCCTAAGGAGCTCGCTACCTCCGCACCTCCATCACAGCCAAAGGTTGTCATCGCTGCTCCTACCAATCATCCCGCAACAATGCCTTCATCTTCTTCTAAAGCCAAGGTATCTATTCTGGCCACCGAATCCTTCCTCCATTGAACATACCATTATTAAACAACTTCACCAGGCCCCTATCAAAATGTCACTCTATGAGCTCATTCAAAGCTCTCCACATCATAAACAAGCTCTCATAGAGGTCTTGCAATAGATCCCGGTATCCTCCGATGAGCCCCAACCTTTCACGGCTTTAGCTCATGCCTTCGCAACATCTACTACCGTATCATTTGAAAGTTCAAAAATCCCTAGGATACCACAAGAAGAACATGATCTACCATTATTCATCACAATCTATATCGATGACACCTGCGTCCATCGAACCATGATTGACAATGGTGCCAGTATTAATATCATTTCTTCTCATACCTTCAATCAACTTAAATTTCCCAATACCATTGTTTCCAAATCTCCTACCGTTCTTTGTGGCTTTAATGATGTTGTCACTCCCCCATTAGGAACGGTTGTTCTTCCTATCCGTGTTGGCCATAAACTCCTCCACAAACTTTTCTACATCATTGAAGGAGAATTCCAATATAATCTTTTACTGGGACATCCTTGGATTTGTGCTATGCATTATGTTCGTCTACTCTTCATCGTTGTATCAAATATGAACATGAAGGGAATACTTATGCTCTTCTAGCTGAGATCCCCCCTTCCAAGACATGTCACATGATCTATAGACCTAAAGATGTCCTTGTTCCTAAAACCAATTTTTCTCCTGATGCATCCACCAGTTCTTCTGTACCTCCATCTACCCTGCCTCAGACAAATTCTTCTGATCCTATAACGCAAAATCTTGCTTTAGGGGAATATCAACTCCTCACTCTCAATACCCTTCTTTCTCCCAATCACCTCAGATGCCGATAAAGCCCCTATGTATCAATCAAATGTTGGGGAAATTGTCTCGTTTGGCCCTTCTTCCCTCAAAACCAATTTAGTATATGGTGGCCTTGATCAACCTTCTTCTCACACTGAAAATTGTTTTCATGCCAAACGATATACAAGCGATTTCAGATTTCTTAGTAAACCATCTTTTGCTCACACATACCTCTATCGTTGTGCATGGAAGGGGTTTGGTTTGGGATGCTATGAATAGGGCCCTCATGGTAATATCTTTGCTCGAGCCCAGGAATCATGTCAAAAATTTGGTTTGGGATATGACGATCCCACCATACACCCTCCTGGAACATGTGTCTTCTCCCATTCATATTGATTCATCCATTTCTTCTCCATCTGAATATACTACCAATTCAGAACATATTTCTTCTCCTTCCAACTATCCTACAGATTCAAATAATATCTCATCTCCTTCCAACTCAGATAATGATTTTTCTCCATCCAATTATCTCACAGATCTAGATCAAGGCGATACAGTTCCTATTCCCCTAATTTTTTTTTGATTTCGACCATCTTTCTTGGACCGGTGACTTATCAAGCCAAAAATGAAACCCGGTCTTTTCCCCTTAAATATCCAAAAATGGTAGAGGAAGATTCCCCTATCATTGACATTCTTCAATGTGATGATGACACTTCCATTCTCTCTTACATGGGAGCCGAAGGTTCTCAAGATCAGAAAATTCATCCGCCAGAAAAATCCAATCTCTTGAATGAATCCACTATCGACATTACTATTGGAGTGCCTCAGGAGCACCACATCCTCAAAATAGGTCAGTCTTTGACACCTCAAGAGCTCGAAGCCTTCACTTCATTTTTGTCCAAGCATAGCCAAGCATTTGCATGGTCATATTCAGACATGCCAGGTCTCGATCCCTCCATCATTATTCACAACATCGTTGTTATCCCCAATGCCAAACCATTCGACGATGAAGCTTCGTCGAATGCATCCTCGAGTTGCTCTTCTTGTGAAAGAAGAATTGCAACGTCTCCTATCTGCCAACTTCATTATCCCCATTGATTATCCCCAATGGGTTTCTAACATTGTACCCATCGCAAAAGCATCTGGAAAGCTTCGTATATGTACTGATTTTTGAGATCTTAACCTCGTATGTCCTAAAGATGATTTCCCTCTTCCAAGTATCGACCAACTTGTAGATCTTACAAAGTGGGGCATGAGATGCTCTCTTTAATGGATGGTTTTTCTAGTTATAATCAGATTCTGATTGCACCTGAAGATCAGCACAAGACATCTTTTATCACCCCATGGGGTACCTTTTGTTATCGTGTCATGCCCTTTGGTTTAAAGAATGTTGGGGCTACATATCAATGAGCCATGACATATATCTTTCATGACCTCTTACATCAAACCGTAGAGGACTATGTTGATGACCTCTTAGCAAAATCTAAACATAGATGTGACCATCTTTCGGTTCTTGAGATACTTTTGAGCGTCTCATTCGTTTCTCCCTTCATCTCAATCGACAAAGTGTGTTTTTGGAGTTCTTACTAGAAAACTCCTGGGCTTCATTGTCTCTATCAGAGGCATTGAAGTTGACCCTGGAAAAATCAAAGCAATTCTTGAAATGCCTCCTCCTTCCAATCTCAAACAACTTCACAGTCTTCAAGGTCAACTTCAATCTGTTCGTCGCTTCATATCGCAACTTTCTGATTGTTGTCAGCCCTTTCATCACCTTCTTCAAAAAGACATAACCTTTGATTGGGATCAAAACTACCAAAAGGCTTTTGAAGATCTTAAGTGATATTTGTTATCTCCACTAGTACTCACACCTCCACGTGAAGGAGAACCCTTCTATTTATATGTTTCGTAACTGATCATGCTCTAGGAGCTATGTTAGCACACCGTGATAATCAGGGACACAAACCAGTCGTTTATTATATCAGTCGTACTCTCCATGATTGTGAAACACGATACTCTGAAGCGGAAAAATTGTGTTGCGCTATTTTCTTCGTTGCATCAAAACTTCGACACTATCTTCTTAATCATAAAACCTATATTGTTACTAACTTTCAACCCCTCAAAGTGATGCATTCTAAGCCATATCACAACGATCACATCACCGATGGCTCCTTCTCATGGCCGAGCTCGACCTAGAGGGTCAAGCTATTGTGGATCAATTAGCTGAGGCCCCTCTTTCAAATACACATACTCCTTCTAATCATTTCCCAGATGAATCAATCAATCAATTTTATCATGATCCCCTTAAAATGATTCTTTTCTTCGATGGTTCTAAATGCCAGCAAGGCGGAGGAGCAGGAGTTGTTCTCATTCCTCCTGGGGATTCCCCAATCCCCTTATCTTTCAAATTAGATTTTGAATGTACAAACAATATGGCAGAATATGAAGCCCTTATACTAGGACTAGAAACTACTATATTTCTAGGCGTTCGTATCCTTGACATTTTTGGTGATTCTGAACTAATAATAAAGTAGGTCACTAGTGAATATCAGTGTAAAAATGATATTTTACAACAATATCGTGATATTTCTCATCATCTTCTTAAATCCTTCGATTCTTACACTATTCAATCTGTCCCACGTTCAACCAATCATTTTGTTGATACAATGGCCTCCCTTGCGGCCCTTATCCCATGGACAACGCAAGAATCCCAACTTTCGGTTATTATACATCATCGTAAACAACCATTCTATGACATATCTCAGATTCATCTGGTTGAATCTAATTTGTCAGACCTCTAGTATTCACAAATTTTGATTATTTATCCAAATCCATTACTCCCCTTGATCTTTCTAAAAATGCTAAGAGATCTTTTATCCAACGTGCTACTCGTTATGTAATCCTTGGCGGTATTCTTTACAAGCGCGGGTTTGATGGTATCCTTCTCCGATGCCTTCAATCCCATGAAGCCTCTACAACTATCCAAGAAGTTCATGATGGTATTTGTGGTGGGAATTTTAGTGGATTATCTGTTGCCAAACATGTTCTTCATCTTGGCTATTATTGGCCTTCTTTAAATCATGATTGTTGTGAATATGTCAAGAAATGTCTAAGATGTCAACAACACTCTAACCTTATCTCGTATTCCTAGCTAGGTTTTCATCTTGCCCAAGATTTATGGCCCTTTTCACAGTGGGGCCTTGATCTTATTGGTCTAATAAATCCTCATTCATCACAACAACATCATTCTATCATCACTGCTACTGAGTATTTCACTAAATGGGTGGAGGCAATCCCACTCACCTCTACTAAATCTGGCCCAATCATTAATTTTATATATCAACATATCATTTGCCACTTTGGCGTTCCTCATAAACTTATTATGGACAATGGAAAATCATTTAAAAACAAAGACCTTAAAAATATTGGCGATACATTCAAAATCCAACTTAGCTTTTCTTCCCTGTATTATCCTCAAGCTAATGGTCAAGTTGAGGCTACTAATAAAACTCTTCAAAATATCTTGGCTAAAACTATTGATCGAGCAGGATGAAATTGGCATCTCCAACTTCCCTTTGCCCTATGGGCCTATCACACTAGCATTCACACTTCCACAGGAGCTACTCCGTTTTCTCTGGTATACGGCTCCAAGGCCATCCTTCCCCTTGAAGTCCAAATTCCATCTTTACGTGTGTCTCTTCACAACTTCATTTTTGATGAAGATTATCATCAGGAACGACTAATGTAACTTGAGTTATTAGATGAACGTCATCTTCTCGCTCTTGAGCACCATCATGTCTATCAAGATCGTATCCAATGTGCTTATAATAAACACATCAATGAGCGTGATTTTAAAATAGGTGACCTGGTTCTAAAAGAAAATCAAAATGTCACTACCTTAGAAAGAAGTCAACGGGGAAAATTTTCTCCTAACTGGATCAGACCATATATTATCACACATAAGTATGGGTCTGGGGCTTATCGTTTAGCCTCTCCTGATGGTAAACAGAGATTGAACCTCTTAATGCATTGCACTTACTAGCCATTCTATTGTTAGTACACACACTTATGAGTATAGTCTTATCTTTAGACCATTCCTCCATCAGTATCCCCTTCCATCTATCATCGTAATGATTTTGAATCATGTGGTCTACCATCACTAACAGTCATGACCTTGAATATGAGTACATGGCTCTACTCATAGCATATTCACTATGGATAAGTTCTCCCATTTGGTGAGAACCCCATGATCATTACATCCATCACCATCTTGTTTTCCTATTGTACTCATGTAGAGGGTCTAGGGGTGTCTCTTGTACATTCATTCTCCCCTCCTAGGTGGTCTACCTAGCTATCCCCAACTCTCCCCATGTGAAGCTCAAATTCATGTATGTAAAAGGCAAGATCAAGGTTATTAAAATAGACTGATCCCTCGAAGGACAACTGTGCATAAAAAAACAAAAATGCAAATCAAAATCAAAAGCAAAATCAAGAGAAATAGACCGATCCCTCGAAGGATGGCTATCATATATATTATTCTTGCCATCCATATTATGTATAAAGTAGACCATACCCTAGAAGGATGGCTACTCTTTTATTATGGCATTTGGAAGGTTTTCCACATTGATCAACCTTCCTTTTATTCACATTCCCAGAAAGCTTCCCATATTGATCAGCTTTCTTTTATTCTATTCTTCCCCTTTCCCAGAAAGTGGGCATAGACTTAAGGAATACCATCTTTGGAGAACCTTCTTCCCACGTACAAGATACATCTCCAATTCCTTTGTCATGTCAACATTAGGATTATGAGAATATTTCATCCATATCTTCTTCTTGGTCTTGTGATATAGTCAAATCTCATTAGTTATGTACTAATACCTGCTATCAGTTGCAAGTGCAATGCTTTGAGTAGTATCTTTCTTGTTTACTTCTTATCGGGTTAAAAGCATAACTTTCTTACTTGACCCTTGCTATGGTTATGCGACATTCATTTCATCAAAGTCATCTTTTATCACAATTATCTCCTTAGAAATAAAATTTCATGTCATAAAATTTGTATCGATATGTTTACTCTTAAAGATGTCCCCTATCAACATCATCCATAAATCCATGAAATCAATTATTATCTTCAAACAATATTTTTAATGCATTATTCGGTTTGGGAATTCTACTTGACCTCCATTGCAGTTTGTGAATTCTACTTGAGGATAACTCTCAGGTAGCATTCATTATCTAGCAGATCCTCATCCCCCACCATTGTTCATTATCCTCTTCTTCACCATCTCAGACCTTTCACCCTCACTTGATACATCTACGTAATTCCCTACGCAACACATAAACCCTACTTGAAGTAGACTGTCATTCAGGACAAGGTCTCATTCATGATTGTGTCTGTTGACCATTCCTTCCTCCTAGTCCCCTTTATCAACCCAATTTTCTCCTAAAATTTGCCTCATCTCATTCTCCACTACTCTTCTCACCCACTTTGTCCTTCTCTATTGTTTGTTCGATACTTCACATGTCATCCACCTGGGCCATTATTTTTGTGCTTTTCTCTTAATATCCTTTTACTGCCATCTATTTTATCATTCCATTTCCCTTTCATTCTTCTTTTGGCTTGATGATCCTACTTAATCATCCATTCCACACAGGTTTCTTGATCACAATGTATCTCTTTCTTAAGATCCCGCTGTAGAAACTCCTTCATTGTTTTTCATTCCCTTCAACATATTTACTCGTAAAAATTCTGCTTAACACTATGACATCATCACTCATACAAAATAGGCATCCTAATTAATAATTCCTTTTACAGGGTAAGTGCACGAAGTTGGTGGACAATTCCGTGGACATAAAAACTCGAAATAAAGGAACCGCGAACGCGTTCTAAAACCACGATCGCGGTTCCTGAATTCTAGGTTCGGTAATTACCGAACCTAAAACTGTGATCATGGTTTAGAACCACGAGCATGGTTATAAACCGTGATCACGGAACTCTGAGACAAAATTTAACAGTCCCGCGACTCGTTATTTTCCTCATTTTTCATTTCGAACCGCGACTTTTCCTAAACGTTTTTCACTCGCGCTTTCAATACCATCTCAAAATTGCTCATCGGACTTCTGGATAGTGATAGATTCAACCATGCCGCCAAGACGAGGAGGTAAGTCCCCGATTGTAATCATTTTTTTGCATTTTAGGGTTTTTTTTTTTTGCATTTTAGGTTTTTTTTTGCATTTTCATGGGTTTTTTGAAATGTTTGTTTATGTATACAATTTTCTTGTTTTATCAGTTGGTCGGGAAGCTCGAAATTGTGCAAACTGTCAAAACATTCCTCAAAACCCACCGAACATTCCTCAAAACCCTCTCAAGATTCCTAAAAACCCTCCTCCAAACATAGATCCGCCTCTGTGGCTCCTTCGTCCCCAACCGAGCCAACAGAATGCAAGATAATATCATTGGAAGAATCCAAGAAAATAAAATTGTCATTGAGAACCTAATTCAAACTATAAGACAAAATCATGCTACACATCCCGCATGACTTTAGCCAATACATTGCAAACATTGATTGGCGAAGTCGAGTCTGCAACCAACCAAATACATAGATGGAACACCTTTAGAAGTGATTGTAGGCGGTGGTATGCGGATAAACTATCCCATGTGGCCATCAAAGACAAAAAAATTGGAAAAGACTTCATTTGTGCATTATTTACGACCACTAGAACCCAATGCCCCTCAGATTACTATGCAAACAGTTCCCAATCCATTGGTGCCATGATGATAGAATCAAAAACAATTTTTGGGACCGATGGTGGATGGTTTTTGATTATCCACCATGCAACAACAATGAGGTTCCTCTTTATTTTTTGAAGAAATTATATTGTGAGTTCGTGCTCAATGAGGTCCCGAATTATTTTGACTTTTTCGACTTTTTGGTCGAGGAGGTGGCTTTCTGCATGAGAAGGCACTGTGCACGTGTAGGTCGCGTAGGATCCCCATGCCCCAACCCCCCCATTGCCTTGATTATCCTCCTCTACAGGTGAAGGAGGTTGTGGAGATTGATACATTACATGCATTGAGGGAGCTCATGACACTCTCACCAAAGATAGCACCTGATTGCATCTCGGTGATGTTGGTGGAGGCATCGATTCTAGTGCACCGCACCACTATGGATTATGTGGTGCCGTATGCATTGCGCAGCGAGACATCATTTCTTTGGTTCACAGGATTTCTTTTCTATAGATGAGATCCGAGGAATGTTTTTGGAATTAGAGCCACTAATATTGGTCTTTCAAGGTAAATTTTAAATAAATTTAAATAATATATATATATATACAATAGTTTAATTCACATGTTTGAGATAATATATATATATATATATATATATGATTGTACGTCATGTACATACATGTAAAAACTAATTTTTATTTTATTTTAAATACAAGAGCCGGTGAAGGAAACATTCAAGTGTCGACATGCATCTTACCTACTTCATGGTGGGCGTGTTTCAAACGTAAGTTTCAAGTTGTACAAACTTAAATTTTTAATAAATCATTTAATTGCACTAGATTATTATTATAATTTGTTTCACGTGTATGTTGTACATGTATTAATATTTTTCTTTTATACAGAGACTGATGGGTCATCATTTGCTCGGGGAATTGAGGCTACTTCTTGCACGCCTCACATGAGTTTTACGCAGTTAGTAAATCTCTTTACACTTTGTTTCTAATTATTTGGAAGTTCATGCACGGAATGAATGTATAGTTTGCCTCCTTTGTATAGTTTTTACCTTCTTAAAATCTCAACATGTGGATTTTTGTATTTTTAGCTTATTTAATTCCCTTCACCACTATTTTTCAATCAATCTTTATCACAATGTGATGTATCTAGATACATTTATCAAACCTCAAAAACCATAACCATGGATGACGTAGTCACCTATAACATAAACATTCAGGCTGGTAGTGGGAGCCCTTATACATTTCCTACATGAGAACTTATCCAAAGATGCCTCAAACCACATGTTATTCTCCACCTAACATGTGTTATCCAATTTTAGTGTAATCATATTTGACATATTATATTTGAAAATTCTTGACTTGATTTTTTTATCTTATGTAATATACAAGTTTAAATGGACAAATTTGAGTGCTTGTAAATGTGGAAGCAATTCCCTAGACGTATTGGGAAATTTCATACTTATATATAGATGGTGTTTCCTTGATGAACATGAAAAGATATGTTTAGAGTGTAGGGACCTTTGAGTTCTTTTACTATTATCTTTTTCAATAGGTTTCGATAGGAGTGCTAAGCTCTTAAGTAGATTTTAATATTGATTTGTACATGTTTTTTGTATAGCTTATGACTGCTAGAGAGACTCCTCCATATATGCAGACTGTGGAGGCTGCTGTAGATACTGCCATAGCATCTGCAGATCCACTAACTGAGGTACACAATTTTTTAAATTTGTTAAATTTTGGAGGTTCATTATTTCTTATTAAACTTAAATCTACAATATCAAATTTTGTAGGTATATATGTGAAATATTTAATTTGAAAATTAATTATTTGTATGTAGCTTACCCTTCGTGAGTCTATTGTTGTCCCTACGATGCGTTAACAACAAATTGATAGGGATCATGACATTCATGTAAGATTTCACATGCATTTTAACTAAATTGTACAAGTTTCTAAATTTTGAATGTATTTTAAAATTTTGGGTGTTAAAACTTGTTGTTTATGAATGTGCGAGAGTTAGGTTACGTGCATGCTTAGAGACACCGAGGACCACAGATGAAATCCAGTAGTGGCATCTCCCTCCACTATATCCCGTGTCGTGGACGTCTTACTTACAGAGGGCGAAGAGAGGGAAGATGTTTCATGAGTAGATTTATAGTCCACTGGATGTACATATGTGGTCATGAGTAGATTCACAGTCCATTGTATATATATAGCCTTTTACGACCGCATGTGGTCCCATATGTACATTATGACACGTGCTTAGTTCGAGATGTATACATACATTATGAACTTATGTACATATATATTTTCAAAGACGTGCGTCTGGAGCACACTTTGTTTTATATATATATATATATATATATATATATATATATATATATTCATGTGTGTTGGTTAAATCATATTTATTTTGGTATTATTGCTAACTCGAGAAAGTGGGTTTTGATCTCTTGTTCGTTGGAACTTGTAGATGCCTCGAGTATTCTCTATCTGTGAATTTATCTCGTACCCAAACTAGGTTAATAATATTTGTATTGTTTATTTAGTGTGGTCCTAACTAATGAAGCTTATGGAGAAGAAAATAGAAATATTTCTCTTTTGAACAATTGTATATATGGTTTGTAGTCTTCAAAATCCTCTAGATCCTTGAGAAATATGTATCCTTAGATTTATAGAAAAAGTATACATAGATCATAGTTTTTGTTTGTTGATAAAAGCGATTCCTCCATATATGGAACTCCTATGGATATCTCTGCTACGGTTTTGTTTCCGAGGCTATAAATTTGAACTATTTCCTCTTTTAAATCTTGAGGTGGATTTAGTGTATTACTTCTAGTTATATATTTTCTAGTATCTTTCTGATTATTATTTGTGGTATATTTCACCATGGGCATTTTGAATTTTTATTTTTCAAACTAAAACAATATTGTTAGCTCTATTGCCAACTTAAGTATTAGTAACTAAAGCTTATTTGAGTTATGGTTCACATCCCTCCATCTTTTAACAACTCCCAAAATAATAATTCCATAACCTATGGATTTAATGGAATTCATCAATATCATCCTGTTGTATTTGGAAAAGTGTGCTTAAAACTCTGGTGTATTTGACTGTATCTTGATAATATTACAGGTATACCCAAAATTGGGTCTGCATTGTTTGTAACTTTTGTGTGTACATATGAGTTAATCCTTGAAGTAACTGTATTGATTTTCCAATCCTGTAGCTGTACTGTTCTTTTGTAACTCATAATAATCCTGAAATATTGTTAAATCTGAATGATATGTGGTTGTATCTTTATATTATTTTTATTTGCATCATAAGCTTGTACTGTTAGATGTGCATTACTGAAACATGCCATTATAGTTGCAATCTTCTTCTTCCATATGAAACTAATACCATGAAACTACATTCTTTCAATTGCTCTACAACCTAGAAGTTATTTTCAAATGTATTTGTATTTGTTTTAGCTGATTGCTTCATGTATTTTGAGTTCCAAAACTGTGAAGACTTGTTATTCTTGTGTGGTCAACGATTTAGCACCATATACCCTAGCTTGATAAGTCTGGCTATAACTATTTTCTTCTTTTCTAGACTTCGTGTATTGAGAATTATGCCGAGATAATCCCTTATTGGAAGAGGCGTCTCAGTAACTTTGTAATTGATTGTGCAATATGTTCTTTTTTTGTAAGTACCTTCCAACATGGGCATTGTTGTATTTGCCTATGCATCATGGATATTGAACTTGGTGTAGACACTTAAATTTGGTTACCCAATTTAGTGTCCTCTCATTCGTTTACTCGCTTAGGTAACCTCGGGGCACGTTATTGCCACCAACTATCCCCTTGGGATATTATCCAATTTGTGATTTAATCACTTACTCTAAATTTAATTCATCCCATCATATCTTGCCCATGAGTGATTAAATATTAAATATTTAATTACGCTTCTTCCCATGCATCTTAATCACTTATCCACCCCAAATTTATTCTATCTATGTATCGCATCTATTTTTAATCTTCCATAAGCGGGATATTTTCCCGTAGTCGGGATAAGTCTTATCTTTCTCGAATCAATCAATTTGGCCATCTCGGGAGTCTTTTCCGCGATCGGCGCCGACCCATATGGTCGGCGCCGATTTTCTAGGAGCGGCGCCGATTATAAAAGCAAGTCCAGAACTCAGTTCTAGGGACCGAAGAAGAGCGAAAAAAGCGAACAGGCGAAAAAAGAGAGCACTTACGCACGAACAGAGAGCGAGAGAGATACAGGGTGTGAGAAAGAGAGATCTTTTTAGCATCAATTGTCTCAGATTAGGACAGATCCTGTCCAAATCAATCCCTGAGAGGAGCACCGCTATTACTGCCCCCTGTCACGACCATCTATCATCTGGTGACTCTGTTCCAGTATCTCGCCAACTTCGGCACATCCAGCAGACCACATTCACCTTCCAATTCCCGAATCTTGTCGCACATTCACTGGTTGATTGATCTGTCTCCAGTCGACGCCGATCTTATCCAGTCGACGCCGATCCTCTTCAATCGACGCCGACCAGTCTCAATCGACGCCGATTCTACCGGGCCGACGCCGATCTCTCTGCAGATAGGTAAAGGATACAGTAACACAAATCTAGCATTTATTTCATAGTTCCTCGTTTTCTCTACTTCTCATTGCTTAGATTCTTATTACTGCAATCAGAAAATCTAGTCTTTATTTACATCTTTTATCATGTATGCTTCTTTTCTTAATTGAAAACGTGGACTGACATCCGCCGAGGAAGCTTATCGCTTCGGACCGCTTCAGGCGGCACCCACTTAAATATCTTTTAACGTGGTCTTTTTCTGTCAAGCATCGGTGTTTTGCAGATTATTCGGATCTATTGTGCGAATTGCTCGTGTGCGCCCGTCTTGTCTACATCGGCTTCCTCATCCGTCTACATCTTCGGATCTTATCCATCAGGTATCGATTTTATTGGAGTTTTTCAGGGTTTTTGTGTTTAGTTTGGTGCATTAACTTGGACAGGTAACAAGCGCGAAATTCTTGATCTACATTCTGGCACGCCCGGTGGGACCCGAACCAAAGTCCCTTATTGGTAAGTTCATTTCTTTTCTAGTTTTGAACTTTGTTCCTTTTCTTCACTGATTTCTATCAGTCCTATTTGAGCATTTCTGTTCATCATTTCAATCTTGCTTTTAGGCGAAATCATTATCTTGAAATTTTTCTATTTCCTTAAAATAGAAATTTTTCGTTTCGCCATTATCTGGATGTATCTTTCCGGATCTTGTTTGTTGTTTGCTTGATCTTTTCTTGCGGAGCACTTTGCTTGTTCGTGGGATTGTTCGAGGGGAAGAGCTCAACAACGCGCTTTTTGAAGTCCACACACCTTGGAGAGCTAAATCTACAGGTATTCCTCTTTTTCGGTGTTTTCTCCTTTTTAGGATTTCTTTGTTGGTTGTCTATCACATCCAAACACTTCAGTTTTTGGTGCTTAAAAAGAACCTAATCGCATTTGGGGAAAGAATCTGTTTGGCTTGTTTTCATCGAAATCAAACACTTCATTTTTAAGTGCTTAAAAAGAACATTTTCCTTTGTCATTGCTACATGCTTTTCACCTAGTTTTAAATAGGCTGGAAAAATTGATCAAAATCGGTAGTGACACTATTTGATTTTTATTTTTCACCCTTGCACACAAAGCCAAAATCACTAGGTATAAAGCATCTAAACAAAACTCCTTCCCTGGCCTCGCCTACTTGGAAGTGATATCCAAGAGGAAGAGCCTACGCGGTACTCGGGCCGCGCTATAAATTCACGAAAGATTTTGGTATATATTGGCAAAGCACCCGACTCCCTTATCGCAGCGGTGTGTGAAGTGCGGGGGTAGGCCCCTATATCAAGCCACGTACCGGTCTTTTTATCAAGTGCCTTCGACTCCTCACCAAACATTACCCAAACCATCCTTAGTTTGGCTATCTGAGTAGTTCCTGTTCTAAAAAGCCTTCCCTAACATTTTCTTTTTTTTAAAAGCATCAAAATTTAAAGGAGATAATCACTTGCGCTGCTTGAATTGTTTGTGCATTAGTTAGGACAATCTTCTTTCTTGCTTGTTTATGACGGTTATCACCCGGTCACAATCTAGGAAAATGGCCCAACAGGTTCCTTCTTCCTCCGAAATCACCACCAGCGTGGATGTTTCGGCACCCCTCCAATCTTCCTCGGGACCGCTGTTAGTTGGTTCCCCGTCATGGTCGTATAATCCCTTCTATCAAACCAAAGCGCCTCCATCACGTCCAGCTTCTCCTAGTCCCTCCGAGATATCATCTCGGCTCGGAGTATGTTCCTCGGGATCCCGAATTTCGTGCTTTCTCGATCGCAATCCAATAGCCCTCATGGACTACCTAAGTACACAAGTCGATCCAAATATCTCGACCAAGACCCACCAACCGACAAGTGTACGATTATCCTCGTGGATCATCCTGTGCCTTTTTAGAGAGCGGCTTTGCACCATCTCTCGCTCGAGCCACGGAGAAGGGCGAGGCCCCTATGCCTCCCTTTTCTCTTCCACCTACCATGTCGACTAGTTCTCAATTAGTCTTACCTATCCCTAACACCGCAGTTACCTCGAATATTCCACAACCCATTTCTGAGAGGTCTTCTGCCCTGGCTATAATGAATGCGTCTGCACACCCACACATTGCCGTCAATTCGTCTATGCCCTCCATCGTGTCCCAAGGTCAGTATCACTTCATGAGCCAACCCCCTCCGAATAGTCAGTTGGCTCCTACTTCTCATCCTCTAGGGGGTTTTTCTTCTAATATTCCAGCAACTGTGACCTTCGCCCATCAGCTAACATCGGCACCCTTAATACCTAACCCGGTAGTAGAAGGCCCCTTTCAGGTCTTGTTCCCCAACATGTCCAATCCAACCAACACTCACGTTCCTCAATCTGTCCCGATCCAATCAACAAACATAGGAGTCCACCAATCACAAGCTCCACCCGTCACCCAACCCTCATTTTCTCATCCACTCATTATCTCACAGCCTACCTATACGCAAGCTACTTCACAACAAATACCCCACCAAGTGTCACCCAGAACCCCTGGTTATTCCTCTTACCACCCCACCAATCAACAGATAAATCCCCCATTGACACCTCACCAACATCCACCATCTGCTTCTTATGTGCCTCCTCCCCAATCCGACGTAGTTCAAATTCTCTTCAAGAAAATTGCAGACTTGGAAGCCTCCACAAAAGGAGCCCGTCCTTCATACTCCTTTGAAGAAGTGTGCAATGAACCCATTCATCCTTCGGTGGCTTTTAAGCCTTATCCTCCCCAATGGGAACTTCCCAAATTCTCAAAATTTCATAATGGAAGACCCCCAACAACATCTCGCGAGCATTCAAACATGCTTGCTACCTCATCGTCCGTGATCGGAACTCATGCTCCGTACCTTTCCTATGTCTCTGGGGCTGGTCCCGCTGACTGGTACAATAATATTCCTCAACATTCCTTATTTTCTTTCTCTCAATTGGCCCAGATGTTTGTTGAAAACTTTTCAATAAATATTGCGCATAAGATCTCAATTACGATCTTTACAACATTCGCCAATTCGACGATGAGTCTATTAGTAGACTTTGCCGCCGTTGGAGAGGGATAATCAACCAATTGTCTTTCTCCCTTCTCAATCCCAACAGATCGAAGTTGTTCACCCGATCTTGTGCTAGTCACATTTCTTCCACGTTAAGGATCCAAACTTTTCATACCTTCAAGAAGCCTTCACGATGGCACGTAAACTCGAATCTCGTGCTATCAACAAGGAAAGCTAAAACTTCGCTCCAAATCTAAACCAGATTTCTCTCTGTTCACCAAACCAAATTCTTTCCTCCTAAAGATAAGAATCAAGGGTCCACCAATGCTATCGTATTAAAAACATCAAGAACCGATAGTACTCCTAATCAACCACCACGAAGAGACCCTTCATCTCGCTCGAAAAGGGGCTTCATCATCTCGATCCTTCGCTCCATGGGGAATCATATACTCCATCTTAGAAAAATGTTGGAAGTTCGCATGATCGAACTTCCACCCATTAGGATATTGATGAAAGCGAGAACGCCCATTCTCGTATAGGGAAAACGATTTCGCCATTATCACAACCAAAGGTCATGACATCGAACGATGTCGACTTTCAAAATCTTGTCCAAAAATTCATCGACAAAGGCGAAGTAGCTCATTCTAGATAACCCAAATGCTCCCCAAATCAGCGCTTCATGTTTTTAAACAACCCTTCCCCAATCATGCCCCAAATCATAATTCTTCTAATCTCAAAACCAAACACCCACACTATCAACTTCATTTCTATCAAGAATCCGCTTCAAACCACGCCATCTACAAACGCAAAGAATCGAATCGTAACCCTCTTCCACTCCACCAATCACTGGAATTCCTCCATCTTCGATAACCCACCTTTGAATATTCCTACATTGCTAAGCACGGAGTCATCTCTCTCCGCTCCTTTGTCCGATCTCCCATCCATACCCGAGACAGTGTCTTCCTCATCTGTCTCATCATCAGACATCCTTTCAATGCTCGAGGCAATTACATTCCTTCGAGTTTCCACTACAGACACATCTACTTCTGTTGCTCCCATTCCCGCTACAACTATGCCCTTGGTGAACAAACCTATAATCGTGCCGACTTCGACGGAAGTGTCTTCGACTTTGACTCTTCCTATCTCTTTTCCTACAGTAGTTCCACCCATGATCACTACACCAAAAGTGGTCCCTTCGCAAGGAACTTCTTCATCACTTACTTCTTCCATCACTAATGTTACTTCACCTATTAAGGAAAAATCAAAAGAAGTAGCACCAACATCTATACGCCTGCCTCTAAACCTAAACCGAGACAACCAAAATCTAACATTATACCATCAGTATCTCCCCATTTGCTTCCTCCGAAAAGGTTACAATCACCTTATGCCGTTGAAGTTGTCACCATCCCTGAAAAAGGGAAGCCTATATTTCGACCATCAAGACTCTTGGTGCTCTTCCACAAAAATCTCTCCACGCCTCATAAACGATTGGATTTGCCCGCCGAGAAGGCGTTTTTTCTACACACTTATCAAAACCATCGTCTTCTTTCTACAACACATTCCTCACCAATACTCCGAAAAAATAGACCTACCTACTAAAAAGACGCTACCTCTTCTATCAGATCATCATCTTCATTACCAAAACCAAGGCACCCTATGTTCCTCCGACTACACTTACTTTGAGAGCTTCTTCTCTTCTAAACCGACATTATCTAAATCATCGCACATTCGACCAAGAACCCCCTTTGCCTCCAAAACCGCAAAATTTGTCACATATCCATCATCTTCAAAATCTATTTTAGGGGCTCCTCCTCCACCAAAGTCAATCATGTCTCACTTGCTCCCATCTCAAGTGCCCAAGATCAAGCTCCTCCAAATGTCCAAACAAATAAGAGGATTCCTAAACAAACCGTTAAACCTAACATGCAAGTCCTCTTACCTCGGGGCACTTTAATGTGAAAGAACCATCTTCATCATCTCTATCCTCCTCTTCATCTACCGGATTCTATACCGAAATCCTTCATCAACTTATCCAATCTTCATCCATAACCCTTCCTCCGATTAAACCTTATAACCCTAAAGGAGTCAAACCTCACTGTTTAACTCGATCGATTTGTGCTTACCACCGCATCTCGGTCATGATATGAGGGATGTAAGGCTCTTCAAGCCGTTGTCAAGAACCTTCTAGAAGAAAGTGACCTTTTGCTGGAGGAGGAGGAACAAGTACCTCCTGTCACCTTAGCCTCATTTGAGCCCCAACAATCCACTCAGATCTCTAGTGGTTCCACTCCACTTGATCTTCCACCTTCTCAAATTGACACAATCCATATCGCCACTAGAACCCAACACTATGATAACCCATCTTCATCTTCAAAGATCTCGACCACGGGTTGTCATTTTTCGCAGCCCTCAAGGCGTTTCTCCTTCCTCATTAGCCCCACGACCTAAGGTCTCTATTCGTGCTTTGCACTCGGGCTCAAGTTCTCGTGACTGCTGAGGAGAGTGTTATGAAACAACTCACCAGTGCTCGGTCAAAATGTCTCTTTTTGACCTCATCCAATCCTCTCCACAACATCGCCAGTCTAATCGATAATCAGGCCGCATCGCAAAGTAAATTCGATGAGCCCTCACCCTCTTCGAGTTGGTTGTTGGACTCAATGGACCATCAACCGCCATTTCTTTCGAGGATTCTGGAAGTTCCTCCTCTTTCTTTCAGAGGATTTGGAGGCTCCCCTCTTTATCAGGCGGTCCAAATCAATAACACTACCTTAAAACGTGTCATGATCGATAGTGGAGCCGCACTCAACGCCATCTCCTCGCACACGTTTGAGCAACTTAAGTTACTAAAGAATGTAGTGTCTCCCGCCTTTTCGCCCTTCGATCATTTAACGATCAGCTAGCGGTCACTTTAGGAACTGTGGTCTTACCCATTCGAGTAGGTAAGAAGCTGCTTCATGAACTCTTCTACATTGTCGAAGGAAAATTCCACTATAATATGATCCTCGACGCTCCTGGATTCGCGCAATGCATTGTGTCCCATCCACCCTCCATCGATGCCTAAAATATCAATATGAGGGAAAAATATATACTCATCCAGGAGATCCTTTTCCTTCCGCACAATGCGACATGACCACAAGATCTCGCCTTTAAAAGAAAATCCATGTTCTTCCGACGGGCCTCATCTTCTTCTATACCCGCAACCAAACTACCGGATTTACAAAATCTAGAAGAGACATTGCAGCGTTTCTCACTAGGAGAGCTTCCTCTCTTTTCTTTTGATGCCCATCTCAAACCTAATGAGTATGGTAGACCGCATAAACAACCTTTGAATATCAACCAGTCTCGGCCAGCATCGTCACCATTTAGTCCGCCCAATCAATGCAGACCAATTTCATCTACTGGTGGTCTTGATACGCCTCATTATCGCCCTGGATTCTCCTCCTAGAGCCAAACCTTACCTAACGGGGTTTGATTATCTCTGAGAATCCCACATTTGCAAAACTTATCTATATCGATGAGCGTGGAAAGGTTTTGGCACAGGAAAATAGCGAACAAGGTATACATGACCTCAAATCCATTCCTACTCTCATGCCACATCAAATTTGGTTTAGGATTTAAACCTCTTTCAAAATCCACCGCAGTCACTATTCTTGATGAGCCTCTTCTCATCAAGAACCATCTTCCCCACCAAGTCGAAGCATCATGCCAGATGTGGACGATGACATTTCCATCCCACCTAACTTTTTTTTTTCGATCAATACCATTTCTCAGTGGCCGTTAGTCTACATGAGACTAACAACCGGTCCGCTTCTATACCATTAATTTTCCCCGAAATAGTTGGAGACTGACTCTCCCACTATCAACACTATCATTCACCGTGCGGATGATGATTCTGTCCTCACCTATTCTGAAAGAGGATTCATATCTTCCCAAGACTATTCCTTCGACACGCCTACCCTTCTCATATAGGAAGCCACTATCGACCTTA